>JAQPZY010001261.1:855000-1502500 GCA_029931535.1 Margaritifera margaritifera
TGAGGTAGGTTTAATATCAACACTACACTAGAACAGATTTGTTTTTTCAAAGCAAAACATGTCAATGCTCCCCACAGGGAGAATCAATATGATTCTGTGACATTGGCACTTGACATAAGGAAAGAAACAACCTACCAAGGTGAATAAAATGAAACTCTGTTATGAATGTGATATAGATTTTACAGGTATGGATTTTAGTATTCCTCCCATTAGATTCAAACAGTTTGGTCAATCTAAGTAGCATCTAAGTAGCATACAGAAGGCTTTGGCTTTGAAAAAATTAGGATAAGTCTAACATTTGTCCAAATGAGGTACTACGAAGCTAAAATCTTGGGGATCAAAAAAGAGCCCCTTTAAGGGACTGACACTACTGGGCAATAGAATTTCCAGGAATCCAACATAATTAAGACTGTTTAGTTCATTTAACTGCCGAGTACAGAAACTATCTTGGATATTCCTGAAAAACTCCTACATACCAAATTTGGTAACAAAACTGTTTTCTTGTGTTCTAGTTAACATGTTCACTAGATACCTGTAAGTGCAGTGATGGTTTATTTGCCTCAACATTGAGGCTTTTTGAAGGGGAAGTTCTAAATGCAACCAGACATAGTCTAAATCCCTGATTGTGTATTGGATCAAGCATCTTCAGGTAAGATTTACAAGCTGATCTGTACACAATCATATTGGAAAAAGTATTTTAATTAAAATTGCATGTCAATATGACTATCTGTCAAGGAGAAGAGATAAAAAAAAATCAAGATGGCCCTTGTGGCAGCCATTTAAAAAGGTCAGAACAGCATGATTTTCATCCTGGACAAACTACATATAAAAAGAAATGTTTTAGTTGAAACCCCATGTCAAAACAACCATCCATTCAGGAGTAGTAGCCATGACAAGGATCTCAAGACCGCCACCATGATGACCATTTTGTGAGGTCAGATTGGAAACATTTTCATTTTGGACCAATTATATATCATACAATTCCTTTCATGAAAACCCTTGGTCAATTCATCCATCCTTTCAAATGGAGTAGCGATAACACAATTTTCAAGATGGCTGCCATGACAGTCATGTTGTCGGTCAGATCAGCTTGATTTGGTTTGGTTTTACAGCACAGCAACACATGAAGGTTATATCATCATTTTGATTTAGGAACCACCTAGATATTATGAGAAGTCTATAGTGAAAACCACATGTAACAATGACCATCTATTCAGGATGAGTAGTGATGACAAGATTTTCAAGACAGCCACAAACACAGCAATTTTAGACATGAGATTGGCACCAACTTCATTTAGGACCATTTACATAGCAAAAAAAGTCTTTTAGTGAAAACCACCATGTCCATATGACCATCCAAAGAAGAGGAGCAATGATTGCAAGATTTTCAAAATGGGCACCATTTTAATTAAGGACTATCAATATATCATTGTTAGTCTTTCACTGAAAACCCTGTCAATATGACCATCAATTCAGGAGTAGCAATAACGAGATCTTCAAGATGGTGACAATGGCAGCCATGTTTGACATCAAATATAGTGTTGCAACTTGAACGCAGGATCATGGGTTTCCCATAAGTTTTTGTCATATGTTATCGAAATCTTAACCCTGTTCACCCCCCTGGGTGCTCTTTTTCATGAGGAAAATAAAAATCGAAATATACACTTACAACTTTTCTTTAGTGGATTTTCATCCATGTCTATGTTGGCACCAGCTATGGCCAAAGTCACTAAAGGTGGTAAAAACTGTAAGATGGCAATGAATATTCATTTTAAAAGAATGTATCTGGCAATTAAAACATTCAAGGTTTATGGTGGTTAGCCTAGTTGGAATGTAAAGTCTTTGATGACACTAGTGTAATGCATTTTCGAGGTTAAAGTCACACCCACAACACATAAGATTTATTTTGTGATCTAATAAATGACAAAAGAGACTAAATTTATGCAAATACACAATCTGTCATTTGATTAATAATTTATTAATTTGAAAAGAAAAGTAATTAAGAAAACATGGGTACTTATTACAATAAATGCTAGTAGTAATGAGTACAGCTCATTTCAGGTTAACCACATTCAAACATGTTAATGTTTTCATGAGTTACTAGAACGCATGATAAAACATTTATTGCAATAATGTAAGTGTAGAAAGGAAAATATGATAGTACAGTGCAGACGACAAAGTTAAGGTGGCAAAACTGTAAAAGCAAACAAGATTATCTAAAAAAAATTTAGCACAACTAATGCGTTAAGTACTACAATTTTCCTTTCTCATTTTAAAATGTTGTGTGTCCCCCAAATCTGGAGGGTGGGGGACACAGTGTCCCCTGCCCTTGGGAACATACATGCAACACTGCAGATAGGTACCATTATAACTGCTCATGGACAACAAACAATGGACACAGGCCCATTGTATAAACTCTTCTGGTCTGATCTGTAGAGCTAACAAGAAGGTCAGTTTGTGTGTGCTAAGCCCACAATCAAATCATTGCTGTAAAATGTGACCTTGACCCCAAGGTCAAACACTGAGTGAGCATGCTGCAGAATAAATTGTCTTAGTTTCATAATTATTCATCCAAAGTGTGAAGAAAATATAAGGGGTTTAGGAAATATAAGCAAATGAATGAAAAACCTAAAACCAAAACCAAGGTCAAAGGGGCAAGCAAGCATGTCATAAAATGAATTGTCTTAGCTTCATAATGATTCATGCTAAGTATGATAAGAATATACCAAGGGGTTTAGGAAATATAAATAAATGAAAAAACTTGAACCAAAATCTTCAATTCAAATTTCCTATGACTGTGACCTTGACCCAAGGTAAAAGGGGCAAACAAAAATACTTTAACCAAAAACCTAACAAACTGTAAATGCCATCAACACTGCCACCAAAAAGTGACTAGTTCTTGCTTCCCACTAACATGGGCTTGATGATAAATTAGGGTTTTAAATCTCTACCTGAAACAGCATAGTACAACTGTGTTATGAACATCTGCACTGCTGCATATACCAGGGATCAATCACATGGTGAATTTTTTTCTTTAACCACTACTGAGAACAATAAAGTGCTGACTGAGACAATACTGAAAAAATTATATGTTACTTTAGTTGGAGTAAGGCACACTTGGCCTCTTCCAATTTGTTTCATACAAACCTTTCCTAAGCCTTACTATTGAAAAGTTGCAATAGCATGGTTTACAGCTTCCTTCCAAGTATGAATACTAGAGAAGCAAATAGCTCCAAACATGGAATAATATTACATCCCAAATTGGACACACAATTATGAAACAGCATACAAGTGAAGATCTGCTCAGACTGATTTGGCTGTGTCTAACAAACGCACACATACAGACCTATGTCTCTCTGTCCCAAATTAACCAGAATTAGCAGCAGGAAATATTTGGATTTTCTCTGTGACTGATTCTGTTTTTAGTATGTTAACACAGGATCAACAGTCATTTACAATTCATTTATTTTCTTACTTAGAAGCACTCTGAGAACTATGCCAATGACACCCTGAAAAGATTTGTACCAAGTTTTTGCTGTGTTGGCTAAATGTAAAACAGGTGATTTATAAACAGAAATCAGTGTGTGCATTTTCTTAAGATATGCATGTCCAAAAGGAGGGTGTGTTTGTATGTTGGCAACAACTAGAGGTAACATATCAGCATGTACACGCATACACACATTAGTGGTCAAAAAAGATTTATTAAAACAATAAAAATGTGTCTGAATATATACTATTAGACTATGAAACTACAATGTAAAAATTGGCATGAATCTTCCTTCAACAGAACCATCAAGTTGTTGGTTGGTTTGTTTTAATGGCACTTTCAGCACTTTATTATCATGCAGAGGAAATTGGAGCTAATTGCCTTTCCCAAGGACACACCAAGAAAGCCAACTCAAGCTGGCCTGGATGGGCAATGAACCCGAGACCCATGGATTACAAGTCTGACACTATACCCAAAATACTGAATATACCAGCAGGTAATACACCCATATTAAACTTGACCACTATCAGTGCTTACATCTGGTAAGGTCACTGCTTACATCTGTTAAGGTCACTGTAATATGATTTACTTTTTTTTATTTTTATCTCAGATTGAATTTAATTTTTTCCCCAGTAAATGATAACTTGTGATCATAGCTTTATATTCTCCAAATTTCCTATAACTTGGGTCCAAACTCATAATGATCATCACTGGGAATTCACTGAACTTGTTAAAATCAATATAGTATCATTTCACTATTTTTAAAGTAATAATTAAATAAATCCAAGTTATGTTTAAATAATGTTTGGAATAGATGATGAAAATGTGCAAGAATCATGATTACAGTGTTGATTCATGTAACATGATTCCTTTATAAATTCACATTCTCCACTATTATGTAGTATTCAAAGCCCTATGCAAAAAAACCATGAACAGTCAATTTAAAAAGAATCTTAATACATGTACCAGGTAAAAATTAATCACAAACTTTTTCCAGTCTTACTCAGATAATACCGAGGATCCTTCTCACCACTAGGTCAAGAAGAAAACAAAAGTTAAAAAGAAAAGAAAATGCAATAGGTTGAAAGATATGGCATAATACAACTTTTGTAATAATCAGATATTGCAGACAACATACTTGCTAACACAGAAGGGTTGTGAAAAAGAAATTTGCTGTTATTTGATTCATGTGGTTTCCATAAGTAACACAGACCCTAAAAATGATCCCTGATGAAAACTGATGAGGTAGAGAAACATAAAGCGAACTGTAAAAGTAGGAGAATTATTATCTATTCCTGTATCAACTATTTCATAACATGTACACTTAGCTATAACATTTTTTTAACAAAAATAACACATTGCAAATAAATTTCATTACACTGCATACAAGTACAGTATACACTCCTAGAAAGCACAGAGTGATTAAGAAAATGGAAAAGGTTGAAATGGTAAGTGGAATGAAAGTCATGAGCCCCAAACTAATTGAGTAAAATTGCTTTTTTCCCCTCTTGAGTATGTAATTGCTTGTACTGTATTAGGCTCTGTGGGTTTGTGGATGTATGTAAACAATGATTACAGTAAATACTGGGGTCAATATCATTTCATGCTAGACATCACACTCTGGGTTGCATGGATGGATGGATGGATGGATAAGATTATTACAGTAAATGCATGAGTCATTTTATCTTTGATGTAAGAATTATTGATTATGATTTCCATCAAATTAAAATTTACTAATAATAATTAAAAAAAACAGATGGAAGCCATCACAAATATCTATATTTAAAAAAAATACTTTTGCTTCCCCCTCCCCAACTCCAACCAGTAAATCTAACTAGACTCAGAGCTCTCTGTAGAATTTTTGAAATGTAAGTCCAGGAACACATTACACATTTCTCCCACAATTTAGACACTTGTAGCATAGATAAGTAGACACACTTTTAAATGTGAGAGTACATGATCAGACACTGATGGTCGATGGGCAGCAAAACTCTCACTACAGGGAATTCAGTAGACTCTAATAACCGTGAATTCATGTTATTTTGAATGGGAATCAATTTTTCTTGTTTTTGAAGAAGAAAAAAAAATGTCATTTTGCTGTTTCTTCAGTTTGTGTATTGAGAAATGGGGTTCTTTTGACCAATGATCATTTTGTCTTTAATTTTGTTGTTTGATCTGTAGCAAACATAAAATCCACAAAAAATGGAACCCCATGAACAAAAGTGAACTGACAGTACAATTGACTGTCAGAGTGATATATTTACTGATCATTAATGTACTCGCATTATATTGGTTTACATTTGATCCAGAATAATGCTTTTATCTATCATATGCTGAATTCCAAGTCTTTCATCAAGCTGACTTGCCTGATGTGGCATTTTGATGTGTTTGAGTGACACTGATTATTACGATACTGCAATTATATGGGGGGAAAAAACAATCAATAGCTGAAAATACATCTTAAGAAGAGAATCAAGTTTGATTTGTTTTAAACTACATGTACTTATAGGCTATCCACACAGTGCAAAATGCAAAGTCAGCATGTATCAGTGTGTGCATTTTGTATGTATGTGTGCATGTATGTCTGTGTTGGGAATGCCTCAAGCCCTAACAGTTGGACAGCATTTTTGTATTTATTTTTTCTCTCCTCAGTCTTTTTTTTATTTAAGACATATAATCTCATAGCAAACCTATACCTTGAAATATGAGCCCCACCAGCAATGGTTTGGTCTGAATTCATGGCCGATACATTGCAAAATATTAACATATACAGTATATTAGATAACTCAAATGATTTTCAGATCATGTTCTTTTAAAAACAAAAAGCTGTGTTCCTGCATGTCTACTTTCTACGGAGTCCCAGTCTGTTAACAAATTGACTCCCTGTTGTACTGGTATGATAGTAACTATCAGGATGCATCAATTAAAGTAAGCAACAGAAACAATGGCATCTTAATTATTAAGAAAACTTAGTTTCATATATTTTAATCTACAGCTGGAATATTAGCTATCCATACCACATGTGAAATGTATTGGGGGGGGGGGGGGTAAAACAAATTTTAATGATGTAATACTAACCTGCTGCTATTGTGTATCCGGTTCTTTTCCAGACAGAAAATACCCTGATCGTATGACAAGAATTCGTCCTCCCATTAGGGTGAACCAGAAAATTCCAGAACACTAAATCACCCTTGGTCCACCCTGCTGATACCTTGCCCATGCATAGTCCTTTTTTCTTTTTTAGAACAAAGCCTAGTGGGAAATTGGTGCGGGGCAGGATGAGGGCATCTGGCAGTAGCAACGGGTAAATATAGGTAAGTACTGCATCATTAAAATTAGTTTTACCCCCCCCCCAAAAAAAAAAATTTTAACATCAGTAATACATACCTGTTACTATTGCATAGCTGAATTTGCCAGTTTGGTGGGAGGCTGATGATCCCACAACTGGCGAAAGAAAAACAAACACAAGGAATACCTAGTATGAACCTTTTAGCCAGATGCAGCAACCAAGGGTCGCAACATAGAATGGGGGACAATCACTGCTTATGCTGTCTAGCAAACTCTTGGCCTCTGCTAAACCTTTGGGAAAGCTCCTTAATCATAACTGAGTAAGGAAGCAACAAGAAATCTGGTAGAGAGTTTGCCCCAGAAAGTTTTTCCAATCTGGAAAGAATTTTAGAGCCACCAGAACCTGAAGGTTTGGGACACAGGTCACTGGGCAAAGGACGGTATACCTCGTTGACCACTTTGTCGAAAGACCAGCTCTCTTCCTCCTCTGCCACCTTGACCAATGGGTGAGAGGAGGTAGGGGGCCTGAAGGGAGGGGGTGCCACATTGGCCTGTTCTGTATCAAACTCATGCACATTGACGAGGACAGAAAGGACATCTTTGTCCCGCTCTCTCTCCTGGGAGGCAGGACTATGTGACCCAATGTCTCTCTGTCATGGAGGAGACTTGGAGTTAAGAGGAACTTGAACCTGTAATTCCTCACATGGAGCTAACAGACTGTCTTTGGCAGCAGACTCAGTAGGTGGGTGAGAGTGACTCTCTACCCTCTTGGAGTGTCTGGGTAAAGATGGTCCATCCCCCTACCTCTTTTTTGACCCAACTTCGTAAGAATACGATGTAGGTCCGCAGTCCATGGCATCGACGTCTCTACCATGAGGCCAAGGTCCAGAAGTCCCTGGCTGCATGCATGGAAAGGTCCAATCACTTCCCTGTGGTGGAAGTCCCCACATCTTGTATAGATTTTGAGGAATTATAGGGAAGAGGGGGATGCCGATGTTTCCCTTTCCTAATCTGGTGTCTGTAAGCCGCTTCCCAATTTTCAGCAGGATGAAACAGCAGTCTGGAGGGGTCTCAACTAGTTGCCAGTCAAAATCCTATCAAGTGACTCAGATCTGAAGGAAGAACTTTTCACCAGATCTGATAGACTTAGATCTGAGCTGTCCCCTTACCAAGTGGCTCAATCCTGTCACCAACAATAGGACCCGAGGACTGAAAGGGTGCTGCTCCCCACTTAAACTCACTCTCTGCCCTTCTGGATGGAAGAGGGTGCTGCTCCTACCTGAGTGGGGGTGCAACACGCTCTTTGTCCTAGTGGAAAAGACAGGGTGCTGCTCCTCCCTCACGACGGCATGATTCGCTCTCTGCTCTCACGGAATGGGGTGCTGCTCCACCCTAAAGGGAGTAGACGAATCACTCTCCACCCGTTTATAACCTCCCTTGGGTTGGGGTTCACTAACCCTACGAGTCCAAAGAGATTTTGGTAATCCTTCTCTGAGACCCAAGGAAGGAACTTTCTTCCTTCCTTTAGAGGCATGTCTATGCTCGGCGACATCCCAGACAGCTGTCCTCTTGCAGCCTGTACAAGATAGGCAAATGGGGGGGGGGTCCCAGGGGACTTTCCTGTGAATACACCTACCGACACCATGCTTAGACATTGCTGAAAAGAAGATTTATTCAAAAACTTCTATGCAAGTATATGTAAAAATAAGGTATTGCATCAACTAAGTCTACGGTAAATATGATAACAGCAAGATGTCACCTTATCTCACAAAGAATTAAAACAATCGCTGATATTTTAATGCAAAAGGTAAGCAATGCTAAATTATGCATTGACAAATTATATCATAATGAAGTCAACCAGGCTTAATCAAAAGTTGGGGACAACTAAATTATCAAAAAACCAGTTGGCCAAAACGAGTTTGTAGACCCAATTAGGCAAGAATAGGGATATTTTATCTAAATACCTACCCTAGTTATAAATAATTCTCAACAAAATTAGTATGCTAACACCCTTGTGGAGTGAGACAAATAAAATGCAAGGTAGTACACAACGTGTACCAGAATAAATTGCTAATAACGAGAGAGAGGGAACTCAATTTAAACAGAGAGAATTCTTGATCAGGGATAATTCCAAATGACAAAGACAATGCACACGTCTGTTCTTATATTCTCAGATTGAGCTTACTTTGATTATTAATCCAGTTTCACACTTTATGCACAGCCTAAATTAGTTGCTGGTAGCACCTAGAACCTAGAACTAGTATATATTTTCCTCAGGATAGCTGTATTTCCAAATATTTGAGGAGCTGACAAAGTCATTAATGCATATTATAAACTTAAGTATAATAAGTGGTAACTTTCCAGATACCTTGAAATGTGCAAAGGTTACACCTATCTTTAAGAAAGGAGAAAAGGAAGATCCAGAGAACTACTGTTAGAGAACCCAGAATTATCTCTTACAATAAATAATTGTCAGTTAGAAAATGTCAAACATGAAAAGCTTGCAGGTGTGTCTGTAGATAATAATTTACAATGGGATGACAATATCGACAAGTTTTGTAAAGCACTGTCATCCAAAATTGCCCTACTCAGCAGAATCAAGAAATATTTACCAACAGAAACTCGCATTGTAACAATTCATATATTCTTCCAACAATAGATTATTGTTCAACTGTGCCAAATCTCAACTTGACAGGATTTATAACTTCATAAAAGGGCAGCACACATTATTTTAGATGCATCTATTGATTATTCATCAAAAGCATTGTACAGAACTAAATTGGTTTACAATATATGAAAGGACTGATCTTCGCAAGGCAGTTCTTGTATTTAAATATCTACATGGAGCTGCACCAGAGAATCTTCAGGATTTATTCAGGTCTATTTCAACACATTACCAGTTGAGATCAACATCATATGGAAACCTTCATCCACCAAAACCAAGAACAGAGCAATTTAAGAAAATCTTCCAATACTCTGGTACAGTTCTGTGGAACAAGCTTAAATTGCATGTAAAATCAGCAGAAAATGTTACAGTATTTAAGAAGAGATATCATGAGTATTAATGTATTAATAATAGATTATAATAGAATTTTGCATCTATAATGCTAAAGAAATGTTAAAATAAATAGTAATTACTATTATCTTTCGTATGATGCAGATTGTTATACTTGTCTTAAGAGGGCCTCAAGGGAAAATAGTCCTTAACTAAATGAGTCACCCTCTATAAATAAAGTATTAGTATTATTATTATAAGGAAAGAGTTAAATCGCTGTGTTAAAGCACGAAGCGAAGGCGATTCTTTTTTGACATAAACAAGGCAGACATTACAGCCATGCGACCGAAAAAAGAATGAAGGACAGTGCACAGTTTTTGTAGCAAAAACAAGTGTATATGGAAATAACAGCATGTAGGTCATCTTACAGCTTTTAGCAAAAACAAGGTATTTGCTTGTAAACATGAATCCCCTCGCCAACAGAAGCACTTTGAAGTAGCTAACAACATTCAGACCAATAGAGAGTATTGATGCCGAGGTAATGGGGATGTATTTATGTATTATTAGAAAGATAAACCCTACGAAAGAAATGTAAAGTACTACATAAAATAAATAAAAAACGTAAAGATGTTAAAAAATTATAAAATGTATAAAATTAAAATAAAAGGTAAGAAGTATAAAATACTTTAAGTATGAGGCAATGGGAGTTAACGGTCTTGTAGACACATATGCCATGGCAGCTGACTCATTAACCACTGGTTGTGTGTCCACCATGAGGAGGAAGGAAATAGTGCTACTGATTAAGATGCATCCACATACAAAGTTTCATCAGTATAGAGTTGAAAAAAAGTTTGATTAATCTAGATGTGATAGTGTTAAATATAGAGAGGGTGACCAAATATTACTGAAAATACGAGTGTCACTCTAACATGAAAATAAAGTCACAGTGACCTACTTTTGGTATGGATGAGTTACACTCCTTGAGATGCATCTACATACCAATTTTAATTGAGTGCAGGTGAAATAGGGTCCAGGTAAGTGGTAGAAACTAAAGTTATTATACAAAAAAAAAACATTTTCTTATGTCATTTACAATGACCTTAATCTTTGACCTTTAGACCCCAAATACGCTTCTTTCTTACCCAAAGTGTATCCATCCACAAACTTTGGTAAAGGTACATGGTGAAGAACTGAAATTTTTATGCAGAAATGCATAAACCATTTTTCTTTTTTTGAGCTACAGTAATCTTGACCTTTGACCTTTTGACCATAAAAAATAACAGGCTTTTACCTTATTCCAAGTGCAGGCCATCCACAAAATTTGGTCCATGTCTCTGATACAGAACTAATGTTATTCTATGAAAACCTTTTTTCTTCTTTCAGTCATAGTGACTATGACCTTTTGACCTCAAAATTGATAGCTTCTTCCTTGCCCCAGGTGCAAGCAATCCACAAAGTCTTGTTAGGGTCTATGATGCAAAACTAATGTTATTGTGTAGAAACCATTTTTCTTCTTCAAAGTAACATTGATGTTTGACCTTTTGAACCCAAAATCAATAGGCCCCTTGCAGTATTAAGGTATTTAAGTGCAAGCCCTCCACAAACTCTAGTCAAGACAGGTGGTCTAAAACTGAAGTTATTAAGCACAAGAATCCCTCGATAGCAATGCTCTACTGGCCAAAAAGAATTTCCAGAAATCTATATATTCTTGAAAACTTCAAATTTACCAAATTTAGTAACAAAACTATTTTCCAATGATTCAGTGAACATGTTCAAAAGATACCTGTCTAATTGGAACTATTTTCATTCAGGACCAAATAGATATCATAAGAAGTATTTTTGTGAAAACCCCATGTCACTATGCCTATCCATTTAGTAGCTGTAACAAGATTTTCAAGATAGCCACCACAGATATTTCAAGATTGCCACCACAGTGGCCATATTGGATGTCCAAGGGGAACCTTTTTCATTTACACCAACTAGACATCATAAGAAGTTTGTTAGTGAAAACCCCATGTTGGTATGACCATCCATTCAGAAGAAGTTGCAATAATAACAAGATTTTCAAGATGGGCACCATGGTGGCCATATTAGATATATGCGGGCACCATTTTCATTTAGAACCTACAAGACATCATAAGAAGTCTTTTAGTCAAAACCCCACGTTGATATGACCATCCATTCCGAAGGAGTCGTAATAGCAAGATTTTCAAAATGGCCACTCTGGCAGCCATTGGGTGTCAGATTGGCACCATTTTCATTAAGGACCAACTGTTACAACTCTATGGTCTAACAAAAATGTAACAGAAAGAAAGTGAAACTGACAAATCAAGTAAAAATCAACAAGCAATTTATTTCTAGACAAGTGAAAATCTAAAAGACACTTACAGTAACATGAATTAAAATCCAAATAATCCAATAATCCTAAGTGTCCTAATCACAAGTCCTAAATATAGAATGTTCCGAATGAATAACTGTAGCCTTGAATGTCCTGATGTGCCAGTAGTCTTTAATGTGCTGATGTGCCAAAAGGAAGTACTCCAGAATATCTTTGAATAAGTTCACATAAATCCCAAAATCATCAGTTAAAAATCCAAAATCCAAAAGTCTATGAGCACTTTTATAATCCAATGAATATTTCAAATAATTCCTCTCTGTGAATTTGGAATGATTTTTCACAACTGTAATAACTCTTTAAAAGACTGATGGTAAGGTCAAAACTTAAAAACTGTCCACTAAACATGGTATATACACCGCTCCCTCGTTAACTCGTGCCTGGATAACTCGCAAACCCGCTTATAACGCATGGTCAGGCGTGGATCCCATTTTTTTAAACTAGAAAATACAACAACAAAAAAAAAAAAGGGCCCCTATTTGTTGATGGTGAAAAAAATTGCAATCAAAATTAGTAAATGAAACCTTGATATATCGCTTGTTTTATCATCAAAAACAGTGGTTAGGACCCGAAAATTTGAATCAACATCATGAAATTTTCAACTTGTAATAAGAAGTTATATATTTTGTTAAATTTTCTTTCCAAACAACATTCTCAGTACACTATAAATAAAAATATTTGACGAAATTTCGATCAATGAAAACGTCACTAATACCTACTGGTGGCAACATTTCAAAAATAAATACCAATTAAATAAGTTTTGTCAAGTAAAATTTGTGTTTTAGTTCTATCTTTTAATTTGGTTTCAGTGTAATCATCATAAATGCAATATGCCCTCTTGTATTCAAACGTGAAAAATATAATTCAACCTACCCAGCTATCACCACGAGCGTTTCCATGAAAACCTAATTAAGTGCCGACCATTTTTTTTATATCTCCGACATGCGGAAGTATTTGTTGTGTTGTTACAGTCAGTTAATAGCACACGTACTTTGTATTATCACGTTAATTACGTCTTTTATATCAAATCAAACAAAGGGGGTGGAATAACGTGCGTGCAAATCCTGCCTGCGTAAGAGCTAGCGGTCACAGCCGTGTGTCAGGTCAACTCATTTCAATCAATCGAACACTGTTATAAATATATATTTTATTACTATGTAAGTAATATACTTAAACTACCTTAAATTACCCTACTCATTCACAAATGTGATCAAAGATAGTAAGGCAACCAAGCCAAATGAGTACTTGGAGAATAAAAAGCTTTGTTTCACAGATACAGTTCATTATGTAGAAGCAAGTTCCAGAGTTTGTATTGAACTTAAAATATCTAACTTGCTACTCAGGGGTTTCCTCAAGGATGAGACAAAATTTCACTGTTACTTGATATGAAATCACGGCATTCATATTTTATTAATAGAACAATAAATAAATCGAGTTTTGACGTTGACGGTTGTTTCACAAAATAAATGTCCATAGTTTTTGAAAAAAGTAATCTTGTTTAGTTGTGAATCGACAACAACAAAAAGCAATGATGTAATACACAATGTTTCCGCGTACACGTGTTGTTGAAACCGCTTGGACTAATGTTGTTAACGATCTTTCAGAGGTTCAGTATCTTGAAAATGAAGGTAATTTATACAGAAAAGCAAAGAACAACATTAGAAAAAAGCTCTTTATTGACAATTGTTCCCAATGTAATTATTAAACGAGTATTCAGCCATTAAACAGCCCCATTACACCCCACACCCCCCACCCCCACCCCCGTGTGGTTTTCTCAATATCCAGCGGGGATGGCATCCCGTTCTTAATTTTTTTTAGGTCCCTCGGTAACTCGTGCCCTCGCTTATAGTGCGGTCTATGTTTTTGGACCCCGCTGTGTGCAAGTTATCGAGGGAGAGGTGTATATAGATAGGTCACATGACAGAATGTTCTAGAATATTATATGGTGTATGTGATTTTTGACAGGAAAATCTGGTTTTATATATAAACAAAATCAACCTTGACCTCAAATTGAATCAACAATTTGTTTACCAAAACCATCCTTGAACTCAAATACTAAGTAAACAACCTAATTCAAGGACAATAGCTAACATGTCAACATTATACTTAACATTAAGGTTTAAGCAAATATTAAAGTCAAGAAACATTTATAATTTCCGAAAATATTTATAATACTAGTATTATATAAACATCATACATAACACCAACCAGACATCATATGAAGTCTTTTAGTAAAAACCCATGTTGATATGACTATCTGTTGAGGAGTAGTAATGTTAACAAGATTTTCAAGATGGCTGCCATGGTGGCCATATTGGATGTCAAGAGTCATCATTTTTATTTTGGACCAACTAGACCTTGGAATGCATGCGCTTTGTAAAGTTTCATGGCAATCCCCATAGTAGTTTTGAAGGAGTAATGATAACAAACTTGTGCTAACAGATGCCGGGTGAATGGCTACATCATAAGCTGTCATGGTCTATGACCAAAATAGTAAAAAACAACATTTTCTTCTTGCTGTCACAGTGATCTTGACTTCTGACCTTTTCATCCAAAATCAATAGGTGTCTTTCATACCCAATGTGTGGCCATCTACAAACTTGGGTAAAGGCATATGGTTGAGAAATGTAATTTTTGTGCAGAAACCATTTTTCAGCCAGAGACCTTGACCATTAAGCTTTTGAACATAAAATCAATAGGCTTCTTCCTTACCGTAAAGATATCCAGAAAGTTTATACCATGTCTGTGATGTAGAACTAAAGTTATTGTACAGGAACCATTTGTCTTCTTTCAGTAACAGTGACCTTGATGTTTGAATTTTTAACCTAAAACTGATGGGCTTCTTCCTTGCTCCAAATGCAAGCTGTCCACAAAGTTTGGTCCAGGTCTGTTATGTAGAACTAATGTTATTGTGTGGAAACCATTTTCTTTCTTTCAGTCACAGTGACTCTGATATTCGACCTTTTAACCCTGAAATCGATAGACTTCTTCCTTATGCCAAATGCAAGCTATTTACAAAGTTTGTTAACAGATGGTGGAGAACTCAAGTTATTGTCCAAAAATGAAATAGGGAACAGACAGATGGAAAGACATCATTTCATACACTCCACCTTATGCTGGGCATATAAAAAGCACATACATCCATCACTAGTTTCAAATACTGGCATATACTCTTATTATCAAGATTGTATATTATGGTTACCTACATTCTGGATATTACAGGACCTCAAGTGATATTGATTTATTGTTGATAAGAAGCAAAGTTGTGCTCCTGTGCCACATCTACTAGTCCCAATTTCTTCTCCAAATGATTTCCTGATGTGGCATTTTTATGTGTTGGCATCAATGATACAGATAATCAGGAGATTCCAATTATAAGAAGATAAATCAATATACAAGTCATCATCAGAGACATCTTTGGAAAGTAGATTTTAAAAAAAGCTATGCATTTTCTAACAGCAAATAGTAAACTAGAAGCAATGTTTTTAACAGTAAATATACATATCTCCAGACTCTACACCATGACAATTAACATCATTCTGTGACACTGGTACTTGACAGAACGAAAGGAAAAAAATCTAATTTTGTTAAGAGTGTGGCACAGAAAGTCCCTAATTTTTAATGTTGAAGGGCAATATTTCATGCCTAGAAGAGGAAGTTATTATGTGACAAAGATATTTTAGTATCATTGAATCAAACCTGGCTAAAGTTCTGGTGACCTTTACAACAGATTTCCAAGGCCACTAGTTGATATTTTCTGAAAAAGAGAGAACGTTTGGTTGATATTTTCTGCAAAGGGGAGGATGTTTACTTGTGTATAACTAAGGCATCTTGGAAAATATTTGTGATGAGAAATTATGTCATTTTTCCATGTTGATAATAGTGTGAACAGAAGCGATACTAGTTATTGTCAAACCTGTCTATACAAGACATACATGGCATTGATTAAATTTGTCTTTCATGGACAGACGTAGTTTATACAGAGGTTGAAAGAAAATAGAATCAAACTTTGCAGATATAATGGTAAAATATGCAAGAATGCTAAGAACAAAATGAATGTAAATCAAAAGCTGTCCTATGAACTCAAAATTAAGTCATGGTCACCAGAACCTAGCGATCTTAGGAACCTTTAAAGGCATATACATATCCAATTTGATCCGGTTTGGTTTCCTTGCTTTTTATATATCTTCTTGCTTCTTGCTTACTTGCTCTCAATCACCCACAATGCACAAACCAACAGTGTATACAGAATCTGTAACCTTGAAAATATATTTGAGGTCACCAAAAGAAAGGTCTTGAACCTCTCCCTCCCCCTCCCCACCAAGGTATCAGCTTATCTAATATGGTCTTGGTTGGACACATTGTTTCAAGCTGATGTCCTTCACTTGTTCAAAAGCTGATTCCTTCACTAAACACTAAAAAAAAAGCAGGTCACAGTCATCACAACCTAATTTTAAAAAAAGCAGGTCACAGTCATTACAACCTAATCAGGTTTTTTGAACTTCTCAAGGTATCCCTATTTCAGCTATGGATGGATTTGGTTCAAATGGGGGGGGGGCTTCTTTTCTATAGATATCTTGCTTACCAGATCAGTGTGAGCACACCACCCACCCACAAACTGAATGTCACTCTGTGACCTTGAAAGCTGGATCATGGTCATCAAAAGCTAAATAGGTCATGGGAACACACTGACACTGGCATAAACATTGCAAATATGGTCGAATTCGGTCAAGTCATACTGGCAATATCTTGTTTACAAGCTCATGTCTTTCACTTAAGACAAAGTATTGGTCTGTGACATTGACTATAAGGTCACAGTCACCAGAAACTAATCAAGTTTTAGCTCAGTTGGAAGAATGCATACATGCCATAACACGACGTGTCACACGAAAAACATGATTTTGGACTCCCAAACCCCTTGACACAGTCGTGTTTCAAAAAATATGATTTTCAGCAATATTAGTGAAATAAAAAAATTCCCACAAAAAAAATGTACATTTCTTCATCACAATGATATATGCCCGTACTCTGTGGTATGTAAACAGTATACAGTCTTGCTCAGAGCTCATGTAAAACTATCTTCTGGGCAGTTTATACAGCTGTTTTAGAGACAATCAAAAAGGTAAGGTGGTCAGAGATAAACAGACACCTTTCAGAGATTTACTGAATTGGCTCACAATAGCTAGGGTGATGTGTTGTCATATCTTTTGAGCACTGCTGAGGGAGAGCCCATCAGGATAATTTGTATAGGTAAAGTACACTAAGTGGAAAACCCAATTTGTCTTAAGTTATTTCGGTAGGTTGAACAACACCACTATTCAACCTCTAATGCAGTGTTGCACCTAGGATCCCAAGGTCAGGGGACACTGTGTCCCTCACCTTCCAGATCTGGGGGACACACAACATTTTAAAGGGACAAAGGAAAATTGTAGTACATAATGTACTAGAAGTGCTAAAAAAATGAGATAATCTTATTTGCTTCTACAGTTTTTCCACCTTAACTTTCTCATATTTTCCATAGACATTTACATTATTACAATAAACGTTTTATCATGCGATCAAGTAACTCATGAAAACATTAACATGTTTGAATATCAGGTTTACATGAAATGAACTGCACCATTGAATTTTCTGTTCTGGATCTTGCTCTCATTTAATTTCAGTGTTCACTCATTATCTACTAGCATTTATTATAACAAATACCCATATTTTTTTAATTACTTTTCCTTTAAAAGTATTAAATCCTTAATCAAATGAAAAACTGTGTATTTGCATAAATTAGTACCTTTTTTCATGAAATAAGCCTGAGAATAAATTAAATCTTCACTGTCGTAGGTGCAATTTTAAACTCGAAAATACGTTACAATAGCAGTGGTCAAAGACTTTAGCAACTCGGCCGACTATCACAAACCTTGAATGTTTTCATTGCCAGATTCATTCTTTTGAAATGGATATTCATTGTCATCTTACAGGTTTTATCACTTTTAGCGACTTTGGCCATTGCTTCAGCCAACATAGACGTGGATGCACATTCGCGAAGGAAAAGTGTAGGCATATCTGTGAACACAAAATGACAAATGACACTTGCATTACCGTCAAACCAACTACTGAACTACTCAAAGCAGCAAGGATTGTGTGTAATTAAAACTACATTCCACTGTCCAATGGATTTTAAAGACAGTAACTTGGTGTATTTTTGTATTTTAATGCCTGTGAGGTTGTGACCATGTTTGTGGTGATGTTATTTGACCATGCTAAGTCTATCATTTTGTTTGTTTGTTTGTTTGTTTGTTTGTAACTATATTAAATGCTTCAGAGAAAACATAGTATTTTCTTTTAATCCGATTTTAATTTCCAGTCATTTGCTATAGGCTGAATTGAAAAGATAGCTTAATCTCATTTGGATGACGTCGCTTTTGGGGGGTCATGTGCACTGACCCCCTTGGGACCTAAAAACACTCTTTTTGAGTCTCAAAAACCTCCCATCACTATCTGGGAATATGGCAAGTATGAGAATGATTGATGTACATTCCTGACATCTTGTGTTTGAATTTAAACAAAATAATATTTTCCTCTTTCACTGCCTTATTAACCTATCAGAATCAAGTTGAGTCATTTTACTTTGTTTTGCTAGACAAACAAATCATTTGTTTTTGTTTTCTTCTGTATATTGCTTATTTATACATGTAGTTTTACAAATATACAGAAAAATATAGTTGCTATATAGTAGCATTTTTGCTTTGTGATCTGATAATATGTGTAGCATTAAAATAGGTTCACAGGTGATCACATACTCAGGTAACAGAGCTATAAAACACTGATACATGTGTCAGTTGATGTGGGCATTCAAGCTATGTGTTTTTATCTGGGATGCTTTATGGAAGATGCTTTCTTATCAAAACATACATTGTCCTTAATTCACAATACTTTGCAACTTAAAAAATGTACTCTTCTTCCAATTCTAATCACACACAAAATGAAAAGGCATTGCATGAACCTAAGGCATTACAACATAAGGATATAAATGAATGTATTTTAGAAGACTAAAATTCAAAAAATTTCTTATGAAAGAACTAAAAGCCATTAAACAATATGGTTAACATTGGTCTGTATATTGCCTTCAAGCTGAAAGGTGAGTTGAGAAGAGAAAAACTCATTATGTGGGAAAGCTTCCAAACAATCTCCCAGCACTCTAAGTGTTATACTTTCATCAATTATACAACAGAAGTAGAAGTTAACAAATAAATCCATTAACAAAAGCAATTTCTCAATAAAATGTATTCTCCCTGGACTAAAAAATGAGAAATGTGTGCCCATCTGATATGAAATTGAATCTTTGCTCATTGTCAGCAACAGCCTCATTAATAAAACAAAATCAATACAAGTTACATGTCTTCACCAATAAAAATTTTCCTTAAATAAAATTCAGTATCTCTTGTGATTCCTTTGGATTAAGATTGCCTTTTCTTTCAGTTTTCCTGAGGCAAAATCAATAGACCAGTTGTATTTTCCCAAATGTCTTATTTTGCTGATGAATTAGGCTCCAGTCTATTCATTTAACTGTACTTGTAAACTAAAATCAATACTGAGTTTGACTTGAACTGTCCTTGCAGAAAGGACAGGATCTAAAGAAAGTTCTTGGTTTTTCCCAAATTGCAATCTTGCCTTTGTTATAGTCTTAGTCCACCTATATTAGCAGTCATTTCTATAATAAGGTAACCTTAAGAATCACTCAGTCCCATCACTTTTGCAATACAGATATCCAGTATACAGCAGTCACTTGCTCAGTGAGGTCAGTGGTCACCCGGAAATGATCCCAAATCAATATGGTTTCTTTATATATTAATCAGATTGGCATTACTTGTGCAACTTTTGTGTCTGAAATGTTGAGTATTTTTAGCCAGTCCCCAGGGTAGCTGATATACACAGATTTGACTATATAAAGACAAGCAAATGTTTTAATGGAGTTTATGTGTTTAATGTGATCATTTCTAAAAACTTTTCTCTCTAAATAACAATTCTACTTGTAGAATAAATTCAAGTTTAACTAGAACTGTTTCCTGAAATAGAAAAAAATATTGAAACAGCTTTTCAACATGAAATAACTTTTACTTAAGAAGCTATAGTTTGTTCAGGTTTGAACTTTTCCCCAAGCACTGGTAGTCATATTTGATAATGAATCAGGGGACACTGTATTCCCATGTCCTCCAGATCTGGGAGACACAAAAAATTTAAAAGGTTCAAAGAAATATTCTAGACAATACTTGAGGCACTAATAGTGATAAAAAATAAAATCATCTCATTTGGTATGACAGATTTGCCATTTTAACTCCATCTCATTTGGTGTGGCAGATTTGTCATTTTAACTCCATCACATTTGTTATGACAGATTTGTCATTTTAACTCCATCTCATTTGGTATGACAGATTTGCCATTTTAACTCCATCTCATTTGGTATGAGAGATTTGCTATTTTCACTCCATCTAATTTGGTATGGCAGATTTGTCATTTTAAGTCCATCTCATTTGGTATAACAGATTTGCCATTTTTACTCCATCTCATTTGGTGTGACAGATTTGCCATTTTAACTTCATCTCATTTGGTATGACAGATTTGTCATTTTAACTCCATCTCATTTGGCATGGCAGATTTGCCATTTTTACTCCATCTCATTTGGTGTGACAGATTTGCCATTTTAACTCAATCTCATCTGGTATGGCAGATTTGCCATTTTAACTCCATCTCATTTGGTATGGCAGATCTGCCATTTTAACTTCGTCTCATTTAGTATGGCAGATTTGCCATTTTAACTCCATCAACTACACTGCACAACATGGACACTTACATAATTGTAATAAAAGTGTAATCAACCATTCAAGTAACACATTAAAACAATGACATATTCAAATATCCAGTTTACCTAAAAAGAGTTGCGCTATGAAATCTTCCATTCTAGTTCTTATTCAACTTTAACCTTTACTCATTATCCAACAGTGTTTTATATAATACTTCCCTTTTTCTCTTAAATTTTCTTACTTTGTATACTAATAATTAATAATTAATTTATTTAATAGTAAATTATGTATTTCTACAAGCTTCTTCCTTCAGAAATATTGTTCCTTTTGTCATTAGTTCAACCTCAAAAACTTGTTACACTATCAACCGTCAGTGACTTTTCACTGAAACTCAACTGACAACTGAACAAACCTTGAATATTTCAATTTCAATCACATAATTTACTGCTTAATTAAAATGAATTGCCATCTGAACATTTTTACGACCTTTGGCAAATGATAGCCCAACAAAAACATGTCAGTCTGTATGCATAAGTCCCCATTTACATGTACATGCACCTAATAAAAATTTTAAGTGATGTTTTTTTTTCTTCATTTTTCCCATAAGTATATATAAGCACACATGATGATGAAAATGCAAGCCCAGTGAGCACTCAGGACTCAAAATCCAAGAAAGACAGGACTAAAAATTGCTACAATCCCATGCTAAAGGTGCAACACTGCAAATGGAGATAATTAGTATGGATCTGAACTGCCTTGATGCCAGGATTCTTTAGTAGTTTCCCATCTTTCAGTCCTTGTGACCTTGACCTATGATCTTTTGAGCCTGAAATCAAACAGTTTCTTCCTTGCCCCAAATACAAGCTACTTACAAAGTTTGGTAATGGTAGATGGTGGAAATCTCAAGTTATTGTGTCAAAACAAAATAAAGAACAGATGGACAGACAGAAAACCCAATGTACACCATAACATAATATGGTAGGCATATAAAAAGCAAGCCATCGACAAAGTTTAATAAAGCCATGTTGTACAGAACTTGAGTGGTTTTGTGGACATTTATTTTTCTTCATTCACTCCCTGTGACCTTGATCTCTGACATCAAAATGAATAGATGTCTTCCTTGTCTCAAATGAAAGGCATCCACAAAGATTGGTCAAAGTAAGGGTTAAAGGACTCAAGATATAGTTTGGAAACCTATTTTCTTCTCAGAGTCACTGAGATAATGACATTTTACTTTTTGACCCCAAAATCAATAGGTGTCTTTTTTTATATCTCAAATGTAAGCCATTTACAAGTCTGGTCAAGATGCAAATGGTTTTTCAGTCAGTGACCTTGGCCTTTTACCTTTAGACTCCGAAATCGATAGGGTTCTTTCTTACCAAAAGTGCAAGCCATCCACAAAGTTTGGTAATTGTAGACGGTGGACAACTTGAGTTACTGTGTAAAAACGAAATTGGTAAAAAAAAAAAAAGACTGATGGACGGACATCATAACATAATATGCTTAGCCATAAGGCAAATATAATAAAATACAATGGTAAAATTAAATCAACACTATAGCTACAGCACAATTACCATCTTAAACTGCCATATATGCACATCAAGTAATCCTACCACATACCCAAGAAAGTGAGCTGCTGTAGACTTTTTAGATGCACATGATCCCATTTCGATCGTAAATCATCGTGAAAAGTCTAGTTGCAAAGTTAGAATCATAATGGCTTGCTTCGGTTGCTATCTGAGACATTTAGGCACAGATCTTTATGAATGTAGAAATAATACTTAATCCAGTGATCTATTCACATCCTGATTTTAAAAAGTAAAAACAGAATCTTTAAGTGAAAAGTATTCCTGATGTAAATAGTACTCCTCACTACACACTTCTTCTGTGACACCTGAGTTTGGGAAGAATTGATTACTAGGGATTTCAGACAGCAAACAACATACCATATTCCATTTGCTTCAACAGACATCACTCTGTGAATCTGTTGAGATTGTCAATAACAAGAAACCCTTTATGGTGCTATCACCATTGGCAGACCCGACTGATCACGACTGATAGAGTTACAGCCTTAAAAGACTGGAATTAGATTATGTGCCTGTTTGGTAAACACTATTTCTAGGAATTTATGGTAAATTGGATGGAATAATGTACTTTTTGTTTAATGATGAAATGTTCCCCTTGGCAATGGTTATTGGCAGAGAGCAATGATCACTATATGTAATGAAGTTTCAAATAGCTGCCTTAAGAGTAGAAAAGATGCTGATTTGCTATTCTGAATACATATATTCTATTAACATTTTGTGTAAATTGCATATAATAGGCCACTAGACTTCAACTATCACTATTCCACGAGGTGTTTTTCTTTTTCTATTACATCCTATATTTTAGTACTTTTGTTGAAATAAGTGGCCAAAAATTCAATTTAAAAGTTTGTGAAACTACTGAGTTTTTATTCACGTAGCTGTAGATATGAAAATGATGAGGAAAGGAATACATTTAGTATGAATAAATATTTTGAATATTATGTTTCAATAATTTCAGTGTCAGCTAACTTGGTTTCCCTTCTGCTTGCCTCAACAGGCACCACCCTATATAGCAGAGATCGACCGATAGTGATAAGTGCTAAAAATAGCACTCTTATTGGTAGCTCACAGACTCATCTGCATTATGTAGGACAAACACATCGGCTTTTGTACTACAATACATATGGTGGAACATGTCAAAGATTGCATCTGCACCTGAAAAAACGAAAAACTGTGGTGCTACAAGACGTTGTTGATTTGGACTTTGTAACAGTGATAGTAGATTTTCAGATCCTGACTATATGACGGGTGTATGTAGGATTCCATTTCTAAAACCAAAAATAAGTTCCCGAGAAGTGCCAACGTTAGGTGCATGCCTGTGGAAGGGAAAATTTTACTGCTGACAAAATCACAAGATGGACATATATCTGCAGTAAACATTTCATAGGTAGGAATGGACCGACGATATATCATCCCAACTCTATCTCACCAACACTCATGCAAAATCAAGTTCGATATTTACGTCTATTTATAACAAAAGCTCATTGACACAGGGGAATTTCCAAGAATGAGAAGGCGGGGTCCAAGCAAAATAAATAAATAAATAATCCTGACCCTATCCCAGCAACACTCACGTCAAATCAGGTACAATATTCACGTCTATTTATAACAAACGCAAGAAATTTTCCATTACATCGGATGGAGTTAATCACTAGCTGTGCTAGTAACTTAAAGTGTTTCGGCTCCCTGACACTAGGGCGGTTCCAAGAATAAGAAAGAGGGGGTCCAGACAAAATAAATAAATAAATAAGTAAATTAAAAAATTAATAAAAACATAAACAATAAAAATGTAACTCAAACTTGAACGTTTTTTTAATAAAAGAAATATGAAACTAAACATACAATTTATTGAAGTGAATAACTTGTTAGCGTAATTTATCACTGACTGGTGAAATATTTAGATTTGTAAGGAGTTCTTTATGAAACTGAGCGAAATGGAACAGTTTTATGCAAAGTGGAATTATAATATTTCCTTTTTTGTAATACATCTTTGAAATAACCATTTAATTCAAATATAATGACACTCAGTTGCTTGAATTATTTATCATTATTATTTTTAAAAGAAATATTTAAATTATTGTAACCGTTCATCACATTATATATAGATTTTGAAGACTTTCTGAGAAATGGAAATGACTCATGGGAATTGTTATCATAATTCCTTGCTTCATTAAATTCTAGAAAAGAAAAACTTTTAAATAAAAGAATGTATTACCTAAATAATTTAATAATAAAAAAAAATATTAGATACGGAAAAAACAAGACTTTATTCATATAATATTTGCGCAAAATTGGAAATCGTCATGCGAAATGGAAACGTAAAATATACATTTTCTTTACAAATTATTCCTACTATTTAAAGCTATCTTCCCTAAAACTGAATGCAAACAATAGTTTAGTTAATTGTTTAAGGTAAAAAACAGTCATAACTTTCAAACCTGTTGCATATTAATTTGTGTGGCAAACTGGAAAATTTGCATGATAAATGAAGCAATAACTATTGATAGTTTCTGATTTTCTTAACTTAGTCAATCAGTAAAATCATGAACTTCAAAAAATAGTTTCGTTATTTACATTAAATTCAAAATTTTCCTAACTGTTAAAAATGTCTATTTGTAATGTGAAATGGAATTTCGGCATACAAAATGGAATTATGTCTGTAAATAGTTTTATTATTCTGCTTACAGTAGATACACATATTAGTAACATAACAGACTTAGTTTCAAATAATAATGAAAGCATTATTATTTTTTTTTATTATTTCATTTTGCAAACCGATACTCACTTTCACAGGCATAATTCCATTTCGTATACCTAAATTCCATTTAGATTACATCTTTTCTAATGCGGCCATTCTTTGTCCAACACTTTTACTTTTGTGTATCACACGATACACATACCGTATATACTCGATTATAAGTTGACTTGACTATAAGTCCCCCCCCCCTCCTTTTTAGGACTGCAAAAAGCCAATTTCTCTTTGACCCTCCTATAACCCGGAGTGTATTTTGCAAGTCAGATCCGTCTGAAAGGATGACTTATCAGTGAGTAGGAGTAGCACTATGGAAAAATAAACAAGCCAAACTGGATAGATAGATAGACCGGAAAATTCAAGACATAACCAGTATAAAATACAATTATATTATTGAGTGGAATGTCACAAATAAATTGACAACTTACAATTTGTCCATCTCTGAGTAATAAAATCCATTGAAATCCATAATGCTTGAACTTTTTAGTATATTTATATGATAAATCTATGAATTCAATTATAGGTCACATACCGGTATAAAAATAGTAGTTCAGAATGATCCAATTCACAATATCCCATAATATGTTAATTCCACACGTCGTTCAAATAAACAATGAAAGTTAAGTCCACATTTTTGTGATTCACAGTATCCTATAAATGTCACTATCTAATGTCATCTGGTACAAAGTCCAAGAATTAATCCTCATTGTCTGATAAAGTTCTGAAATCTTCCATCGTCGTCTATTCATTGTAAATCATTGTCTTCTAGTCATCATAAATATTGTCCGACTCCGATTCCGATTTCTGTTTTACTGTTTTATGCGGGTGCTGATGTAGAGACTGAGCTAGGGCTATGTAAGTAACACTTTGATCATAAAGTCTGTGAAATCTATTAAAGGAGGCAAGTGAACATGTGTCAATTGAGCAGCAAGATCACAGGGAGTTCAAATAACAACCCTCTATTACTTGGCACTGAACACATATCTAACTCGTGACTTGATCAAACTGTTGTTATGTGATAAACAAAGAGGGTGGTGCATTTACAAGCTAAGAGATTAAGGTCAAAGTATATGCACAGGAAGTTGTAGAACTCTACTTGGCACTAAACAAGTATTAAATTCGTGGCTTGATCAAAAGGATTGTCAACTTGAAAACAAAGTGATGCCTTTACAAGCCAAGGGCTTATTGGGTTCACATGCACTGGCAGATAACTTGGGAAATATCACTTGGGAATTAAATCCGACTTGTGGAAAGTAAAATATCCATTAAATCAAAATTCTGATTCAATCAAACACAGTGTTATGCAGCAAAACACAAATATTAATACAAATACAGGCTGTTTGGACTTGCGCGAAAATGGAAGCAATACACTTGCTAGTCAACAACATTGATGGACACTTCACTTTGCGGTAAGTAGTATTTAATTTAATTTAATTATTTTCAAATTATTAAAATCCAAATAACTGTAGATACAACTATTGTGTAATGAATACCATCATGAAACGGATAAACACAGTGCATATCATACATGCATTACTGAATGGGAATAGTGGCATGAAAATGTAAAAATATTTGAATTGACAGCATTTTTATGTGCTGCAAACATCTAGAGTTTCCAATAATACTCCTAGATTTATCAATTTTTTAATGTCGCACTTATAAGACGACTCCTACTCTACATGAATCAAATTTTAGGTAAAAAACGTCGACTTATAAGCAAGTATAGACGGTACCACGTCCACATGACATTATCATTGATCTCTGCTATATCTGTTCAAACAATTGGTTGGGCCTAATTGATCAAAACAGAGAGAACTAAGCAGCTTAAAGGACTGTTATCAGAGTATGTACTGTGCCTGTTGTTAAACTCGTTTACAGGCATTTTTTCTAAACTGAATGGAATAAACATTTTGTTTTCTTCTCATGTCCAAATATTTCTCACTTTGTGTTAGTGAATGGTACAGTCCATTGATCAAATGTGATGAAGCTCGAAAGAACTATCAAAAGAAGATATGCTAATAAGGTGAATTTTATCAAGATTTTTTTCTTTTTTGTAGATAGGAAAAGAGTAACTTAACAGATGTCTTCAGCCATAATTTTCAGGACTATTTATCCTCTAACGAAATAAATTTGCACATAATACACCTTATCAGGGCTGAGCAAATTTTTTTTTTAACCACTAGTGCAGGACTAGGGGTTTCAGAAAATTCACTTGTCCCACCTTACTCTTCATTAGTCCCACCTTACTCTTCACTAGTTCCACCTTACTTTTCACTGGTCCCAAAATGGTAATCACTTGCAGAGATTTGATGAGATCTATGTACTTAATCCACAGAAAAAACAAACGAAATAATATACAACTTAATTATTTCTTAAAAGAATTTAATTTTTCAAAAAACATTGGTTATTATACATTTGGTTTCTTCAGGTTCATGTATATATGTTTTAGCTGATGGATTTGAAAAAATGTCCATGTATATGTCTGCCACCTGTACCAGCATTAAGCCAGCAGTTGATAGCTGTGTCTGGGTCCTGCTGGTAACATCACTAAGATCAGCCAATGTAAGACCCACTTTCTCCAAACCCAATTCAATGCCTTCCTTTACTCCCAAGGCATCAGCTGATTTCAACTCCTCAATGCTGACAAATGAGGTTTTCAGTTTTCCATTGTCCAGGTATCTTACATGCACAATTCTTGCTCTGATACGGTAGCATCAGTACTTCCATCAGCAAGAATGGAAAGGAATTTACTGGAATTCAGACTTTCCCTAACTTCTTCTCTCAAGACTTGACTGATTGATATAACAAAGTCTCTTGCCCTGAATCTGTTCTTATAATTCACGAACAGAGACAGCTCATTAATTAGCGTAATTGTTTCACTTCAAACGCAATATCGCACGTGGAAGTTAATCATCTGTATAATCAATTATAAATTAAAGAATCATTACTGTCATTTAATCAGTTTATAAAGGAAACCAACACTGATGTCTGTAAAGTACCTTTCATTAATTTAATTACACTGACTCGCTGGATTAAAATCATAGTGAGCCGCTTGTAATGATCTGGCTTGAGTAAACACAATGCAACAAAGCTGCTTAAAACACTGCTAATTGATCATACTGGTTTTCTTTTGTTTGACGTGTTTTGATTTGCCGATAGTTTGGTCGCATAGCTCAATATGCAGTCAAGCAGTAACAGGATGTAAATGTATACACGAAGAGGGGTAGAATCAAGTATTCAGTACGCCCAGACGGCATGATTGGCCAAATAAAGGTAGATATAGTGATTAAAGCACGAAAATAAGGACTTGCCTGACTTTTTTTAAAAAGCACTTGTCCCTGACTAGCGACTTGGAAAATTTTACTTGCCCGACTTCGAAAATGAATAGTCCGGGACGTCAGGCTATGGGATTTGGTCAGCCCTGCTTATATATCAATCCTGTGGGTAGTTGTTGTAAGAGAAAGATATTAGCTGTAAATAAGTAATTACAATATTTAATTACATCAAGTAACTTCTGATTTCGCTTCCCATTTCATTTGCCTCCATTTATGTTACACTAATAAAGTCTACAAAAATTATAAACAGAATGATCCCTCTAGAACCCATTTGTTATTGCTGGTGCCTGAACATCAAAACTAATGACATTTCAAAACACTAGGAACAGACTGTGTGCTTACTTGGTAAATTCAATTATGTTGAATTTCTGGTAAATTGGAGAATTTTATCTACTAGATATCCAATATGAACTTTCAAGGGATTTATCCTCCATCATGATACAGTTCTAAGTGTATAACTTTAGTGGAATCCAATTAATCTAGAGAACTGCCATGTTCACAAGAGATTTTCTTCTCTACTGGGAGATGCACTGTTGTAGCAAGAACATGAGAATGTTAATAAATAAGTATATGAACAAAAACAAAACTTTGGTGAAGGTACACAATTGAAACTGAATTTTTTAAAATGCAGAAACTATTTTCCTTCCTCCAGTCACAGTGACCTTGACCTTTTGAGGCCAATATCGATAGGTATCTTCCTTACCCCAAGTGCAAGCCATCTACAAAGTCTACTCCAGGTCTGTGATGTAAAACTAATGTTACTGTGTGGAAACCATTTTTCTTCTTTCAGTCTAAGTGACACTGATCTTTGACCTTTTGACCCCAAAATAACAGACTTCTTTCCTTGTCAAGAAAAACTTACTTGTAAAGTTTTGCAAAGGTAAGTGCTGTGGAACTAAAGTTATGGTGCAGAAAAGGAAAAATTAACACACAGGTATACTATGCTCCACCAAAAACCAGGCTATATAAAGATGGGGGAGCAGCAAACATTTAAGGGTGATGCTCCTCATTTGACTTGTCAGCAATACTAGTGTCAACATGTTCTCAATTGACTTGTCAGCAATATTATTGTCAACATGTTCTCAATTGACTTGTCAGCAATACTAGTGTCGACATGTTCTCTGCATTCTGCAGCTTTTGTTTGAGACTGAACTGCCACTTACAAATTCCTGTTCTCCCAACATTTCAATTATTGCTGCTATCTCAGCTTTTAGCAAAAAAGTCAGTAAACCACCTATTCATGAATACATATTGACATTATATGGATGATAGATTCTCAAACAGACTGTGCCAAGATTGCATTTTGCAGAACCTGTCTAAGCAAAAGCTACATAGTGCATATGCAAAGCTACTACAGTATTAGTTTCACTTTTATGGGAACAAAATGAACATCAATGATTTCGGCTATTATTCTAAGTTCCTTTTCTAAGAATCTGTGCAGATATAATTAAAATGTGCAGGAGCCAAGCTATTTTGTCACAATTTCTCCTGCTGTTCAAGCATTTTTTTTTAGCATGAGCAAATTATGGAAATGCATGAATTGTGCAATCCTGCAACCAGGATCCAACAATTATACATTCATAAAATCATTGTAAAATTACAAAATTGCAATTATCAACAAAAAAAACTGTAGCCTGCCGAGAGACCAGTTGCAAAAACAACACATATTCTGTTATTGATTTATCCAATTTTATCCCTCTAAGTCAAATATGGCAATTATAGACAACATTGGATTTATAAGACCAAAATTATGAGACAATAAAAAGCTGATTTCAAAAACAATTTATCTAAAACAAACAGAATAATCTCCACACATATCGTAAATACTGTAGCCCATCCCAATTTTTGAGCTAATAAAAGGCAATAAAGCTAACATATCAACAGTTCCAACAGTGCTGCACCTTGGTTGAGATTTTAGAGGGATATTTTATGTTCCACTGTCCCCTTGTAATGATCAAAATATGGGGATTTTTTTAATTTAGGGGCACACTGGCAGTTTGGGGTGGGAGAATGTCCCCTGGGTTCACTCAAGGTGAAACACTGGTTCCAAGAAACCATACAACAAACTCATCTTTATCTTTTAAAATTAGCCTATAAATCAATGATTGCAAAAAAACTCAGGTTTGCTGAGGGTCTTAATTTGTGAGAAACAAAAACACAAGAATGGCCATTGGGATTCTGTAAATTTGCATTTTGCAATAAATAAAACTCCAGGAAAACCTGTATTTCAAAATACTTTCAGTTTATGATAAAAACAGGTATCATATTAAATATTTAAAATAACTTGATGACATATGCAGACTCGTCAAAACCCCTACTATGGTATAGTGGGTTATACTATTGTATAGTAGATTATACTACTGTATAGCAGGTTATACTATTGCATAAAGGGTTATACTATTGTGTTGCAGGTTATACTATTGCCTAAAGGGTTATACTATTGTGTTGCAGGTTATACTATTGCATAAAGGGTTATACTATTGTGTTGCAGGTTATACTATTGCATAAAGGGTTATACTATTGTGTTGCAGGTTATACTAATGCATAGTGGGTTATACTTTTATATAGTAGGTTATACTATTGTATGGTGGGTTATACTACTGTATCATGGGTTATACTATTATATAGTGGGTTATACTATTGTATGGTAGGTTATACTATTGTATCATGGGTTATACTATTGTATAGTGGGTAATACTATTGTATAGTGGGTTATACTATTGTATAGTGGGTTATATATACAATTGGGTAGTGGGTTATACTGTTATAAAGTGGGTTATTTTCATGGGAGTTTTATCTTTGCCACATTCCTGATTAATCAGTCATCCATGAAAAATAAAACATTTGTGAAAATTTTATGCAAAAAGTTAAATATTATAAACAACATATTTAAATTTAAACCTAAACAATGTCCAATGGATAGTAGTGTGAAATTAAAACACTGCAAAAATGTTGTCAGATTGAAAGTACAAATTGCTGGCACTATAAAAATACCCCACTATACAGAATTATATTCATTATTAAGCAGTCTGGATTTTCATCAATTATGATGTGCTGGATCTGCATACAGTCTAAATGCACTTTTCTGACACAAACTGTTGCCACTTTTTAAAAAAAAGGTGATGGTCAGGTAGACAGACTCAATTTATGAATGACTTGTAAGACACTGTTTGTATTTGTAGCATCATATAAAAGCAATTGTTGGATAGACAGATGCTGGATGAATGAGACTAGACTGTAGTTTAAATGGAAGTGGCATTGTGTGATAATGTTGCATTGTACCTCCGTCGTTTAAAAATACGACATGATAACACATAAAATTGTGCTTTGGGACTTCTAATGATCAACACAAATTGGTTTGAGATAATGGATAAAGTTAAACATCTAAAAAATTTCCGAAGAGGATCTGCTTCTGCACATTGTCACATTTCATCAGAATAGACAAAACTAGAAATGTGTCCTTATAATTTGGATGCACCCACCAATATGGCACAACTGAAGGAAACCGGACTCTATATGCATGGGAATTTTTTTAAAGACATACATGGAAGTAACTCATATTTTATCACAAACTTGAAAATCAGATTTGACATAGGTCTCTCATTATATAGCACTATAGAAAATTTGATTTCAGTCGATAAAGTCTGTCAAAATTGTTAAAGAGAAAGAAAATTAGTTATTGATGGACAGACAGACGTAAGTAACTCTATATGCTCCATCTGTAAAATATGGTAGGGATATATTAAAAACAAAAGTACTAGGAAAATAGCACATTATACACCTGCCCTGTGTTTAGTAGTCCTCTATGTAGGTACTAGTGTGGCATAGTTGACTCTGGAGATTATTGGTCAACATATGCGGTCTTGAACTCAACTTAATGTGCAGAAACAATTACTTTCTTATCAGACTTACCATGACTGTGACCTCTGACCTATGACTGTGACCTCTGACCTTTAGACATCAGAATCTATAGGTTTCTTTATTGCAATAAGTGCAAGCCATCTACAAAACCTGGTAAAGGAACTTACTCTAAAACAAAAGTTACAATGCAAAACCAATTTTTCTTTGAGCCACAGTGACCTTGAGTCATTGACCTTTTGACCCCCAAAACAATAGACCTCTTCCATACATTAAGGATCATGACATAATACACCCTACTTTATGGCCGATTTATAAAAAATCTGAAAAAAAGATAAACCTTCTGAACTCTTCACTTTCAGCCTGCATAGATTCCCATTCTGATTCAACTTCATGTGTATACTTTGCCTTCTTCCTTGACTCTCCTTCAAGAGCTCTGACTGCAACTGACTTACTATGGCGCTGAAAAGGAGTAAAGATTGTGTATATATTATTATCACAGTAATGCGATCTTAAATTTCCTAGATCACATTCACAGTGAGTTGTCAGCATCAGAAAATCTGGATCATTATGAGACGTGAAGCGTCGAGTCATGGTCCAAATTTTCTGATGCTGACAACAAGACATGATCTAGTAATCAAAATCGAATTACTGTGATAATGATATTTTTGTTTTATACCAATCAATTTTCAGATAAATTAATAAAATCTCAAAACGTAACTGAAAAAGAAAAGAAATTTCTTGACATTTCAACCTTTCTGATACGAACTTCATCTTAAGTCATAAGCCGAATTTCATTTTTTTGAACAGCTGATATGTGCATGAATATAAGTTTTATGAATGAAGCATGTGTAACAACAGTCCCTCATTTTCACTACTATCACTGTTAAAAACACGAGTTCATTGATGCATGGGGGAAACAGACCCATATATGTGCTTTACAGCTATTGTGCAGTTGTCAAATTCTGCATCACGGAAGATTTCACCAGCCGAATAACTAGGAAAGTTTCTATCCGTGGCCCGGCTGACAGCAATTGAACTGTTTCTGGTGGGACATTGAGAGAGGCTCCAATAGGGACTTCGCATGGGAATTACAGCATTTTTTTTAGTTATTTACAGCGGGATTGGACAAATTGTTAGAACTTGATGATACAGATTTGTTAAAGAGAATGCTACTCATTTCCATTTGTATGTCAAGTGAGACTATGGCATAGTTTTTCACGCTTGTTCAGTTGTAACCAAGAAACCTCGAGGAAAAAGTAGTTCCAGACTCGACTGAGAGTATGGTAATACGGAATCAGAAAACAACAGTATTGTTTTCCTACTTTTGGGATTTGACGGTAAAATTCTGCCTCATTCTTGGGTAGAAAATTGATAGGTATATAATAAAAAGTATCATTACAAGCTTTCTTTATCTAGTTTTTGTTTAGGCTTGCCTGTCAACTTTTGAAAAGTATCAAGAATTAATGCCACAGAAGAAGAAACCAATAGTTATTTGCAACGGGAGATATAGTACAAGGGTCAAAAAGTGCCCATCTCAGAATCTCTTAATTTTACTATTTAATGCAGCTGTAATAGAGGTAGTTATGAAAATAAACTTCACAATTGGTTCAAAGACCTTTTACAGTTCTGTGTTATGAAAATAAACTCCACAACTGGTTCAAAGCCCTTTTACAGTACTGTGTTATGAAAATAAACTTCACTATTGGATCAAAGGCCTATTAGAGTTTTTGCTCAAAGGTCATTACATTAACACTCATATTTTCATATTAATATGGCTAAAAACTTGTATATATCTTAAATTAAACCATTTAGGATGATATTTCTATATATCTTTTATTTGGATGCTATTTGATGTCATGAAAGATACTTAATTCAGAAAGTATTTACAACTGATCATGAACCTTTTACTAGAGAACTGTATCAGAAAAGTGGCAACTTGAAAGCTGTGCCTTATATGCAATAATATCATTACATAACTGTAAATTTCTAAATTGCATTAATTCATTATTCTTTGTGCAGAATTATTTACATTTTATTACATGCCATAACTTAATACATATGGTTAATGGAACAAACATTTAGGGTAGAGGTGGATGTGAGGTAGTACTAAAAAACAGAAAAACTATATGTACTACTCTTTATATATTGCTTTTAATTACATACAAAAATATCTATATGGTATTTTTTGATCTTGTAAAAAGCATATTCATGAGTAAGAATTTCATTCCTTTCCAAATGAATGCACATCACTAAACAATTTAATTTCTAGAGCTCTACTGTACCAAATATTTAATTAAGGGGGTTGGGAGCTGGAATTTTCCTTTAAACCAAAAAAAACTGTTTGGTCCTTATCAAGGATAAAAAAAATAGAATTACCCCCCACCCCCACCCCCCAAAAAAAGAAAAGTAGACAGATCAGTTGAGCAAATTTTCTCACAGATAAGTGACCAATTTTTATTTGAAAAAAGAAGCTGACAGAGTTCTATATACTAAGTATAAGACTGTTCCTGTATAAGGTCCTGTATAATGACATGGTATGGGTTGTTTTCCTGTATAAAGCCTGCTTTGACATGGTATGGGTTGTTTTCCTGTATAAGGCCCTGTATAATGACATGGTATGGGTTGTTTTCCTGTATAAGGCCCTGTATAATGACATGGTAAGGGTTGTTTTCCTGTATAAGGCCCTGTATAAAGTCTGCTTTGACATGGTATGTGTTGTTTTCCTGTATAATGACATGGTATGGGTTGTTTTCCTGTATAAGGCCCTGTATAAAGCCTGCTTTGACATGGTATGGGTTGTTTTCCTGTATAAGGCCCTGTATAATGGCATGGTATGGGTTGTTTTCCTGTATAAGGCCCTGTATAATGCCTGCTTTTACATGGTATGGGTTGTTTTCAATATATTATAAGTCATAATATTCTTCATTTCAGTAGTGACATTAAATTGTGACTGCAGTATTGACCTGTTAAAGTTCCTCAATCAGTAGTACCGGCCCTGATCTTTTTGCATTGACCTTCTGGCATCTGCCTTGTCTCAGAAAAAAAAAACCAGACCTGACCAGGGAACCATAACTGACCTTGGAACTAAAACATTTTAAGCCGATAGAAAAACACCCATTTAAATAACCAGAATATGATACACACTATACAGGAACTTACATCAGTGCGCCTTTCAAATGAAATTTATAAACTGAATTGAATAATTTCTAACTTTTGCAAGCCATGGCAAGCAAAATACTGAAATTATACACTGAGTTTCATAAATTTTATTTCAAACTAGCACAAATATAATTTTATGTATGAAACATATTGATTTTATATAGTAAATCTGCATTTACTGTAAAGTGTAGTGAAATGACACTGAAATGCATTTGGATGCCTTGAACATTATGCTTTTGCTTTATATCACATCACAATTTAATATTTAAAAAATTCTATATAGTTTTATTAAACAAGATAATGCAGTAGTAATGTGATAAAAAAAAGTATTTCAAACATGAGTTATTCAGAGATCACATCCCCCTGATCCCCACTTGAGTAACGAGTCCTACTGAAAGTACTCTCAATTTTTATGCCACTTAGGCTAGCACCGTATGGTCTAGCACTGTCAGTACTACTTATGCTACACTTTATTTCCATGGTAACCAAAAAATTATTGACTTCTAAAAATTCATATGGAAAGGCACCTTTATCAGGGGTTGAAAATTTGCTCACTCAATTCGAAATGGCCAGTGAAATTTTCTGGTTATTGAGTGAATTTTCCAATCATTCGCCTGATCAGGCAAGTGCTGATTCAGGCCAACCAGTGTTTCTCTTTAATGAAAAGAATGTTATGTCAAGAATATTGCCAACTTGTTTCATTGGCAGTCAATACTTTCTAACAGATGTTTGTTTTCCATTAGTTTTGATCAAGTTCATACAAGTGCTTCGCTCTGACCCTTGGACACTAATAAAAAAACACTTGCCACATGGAGGTCAAACTGGTCTCGATTCATAATTACTTACAACTTATGTCAGAAGGGTCACAGAATAAGTTCCGGACAACTATTGTATTTGCCTACACTATCAGCAGTGTACGTACCCCCCTACCGATTTTAAAGACAAAAAACAACAAGGATATAAAAAGTGCACAAATATTAGTCATTTCATTAATCAATTTATAATTTAACCTGACTGTTACCAATGGTCCCCTAACATTGTCATCTTGTTAGCATTTCAAACCAAATGGAAGCTGTTTATGTAAACAACCAGACAGCTCACGATCCCTTTCTGGTTCCTAGAACAGTCTATTTTCAATAAAAAGTGTGTCATCTGCATCCAATATTTGCAACGTCTAGTTTTCATATTTCTAACAAACAAGAGTCCCTTGAAGGAACTGACACTTTACTGGGCAAAAAGAATTTCCAGGAATTAAAGATTCCCTTGAAGGGAATGATGCTCTGCTGGGCGAAAAGAATTTCCAGGTATTCAAGATAAGACCATTTCTTCCTTTTAACTGTCAAGTGTTGAAACCATCTCTGATATTATTCAGCAATAACAAGATTTTCAAATTAGCTGCTGTAGTACACATATTGGATGTAAGCACCATTTTCATTTAGGATAAAGAAGACATCATTAAAAGTATTTTGGTGAAAACCCAATGTCATAATGATCATCCATTCGGGGGGAGTAGGGACAACAAGATTTTTAAGACAGTCGTTGTTGCAGCAATGTTGGATGTACGACAGGCACCATTTTCATTTAGGACCAACTAGGTATCACAAAAAGTCTACTGGTGAAAATCCCATGTTGATATAGCCATCCAATTGGAAGGAGCAGAGATAACAATATTTTCAAGATACGACTTTCCATTCAGGAGTAGCAATAACAAGATTTTAAGATGGCCACTGTGGTGGCCATATTGGACATCCGATTGCCACCATTTTCATTTAAGACCAACTAGACATCATAAGTCTTTTAGTGAAAATCTCATGTTGATACAACCATCCATTCAGGAGGAGTAGTGATAACAAGATTTTCAAGATGGCCTCTCTGGTGGAGGAGTAGCAATAACAAGATTTTCAAGATAGCCACTGTGGCAACCATATTGGATGTCAGATCTGTACCATTTTTTCATTTGGGACAAACTAGACATCATCAGAAGTCTTTCAGTGAAAACTCCATGTTGATATGACCATCCATTCATGAGAATTAGAGATAACAAGATTGTCAAGATGGCTGCTGTAGCAGGCATAGTGGACATCTGAGCAGCACCATTTTCATTTTGGACCAACTCGACATCGTAAGAAGTCTTTTAGTGAAAACCCCATGTTGATATAACCATCCCCGTAAGAGGACAAGCAATAACAAGATTTTCAAGATGGCCACTGTAGTGGCCATATTGGACATCAGATCAGCACCATTTTCATTTAGGACTAACTAGATATCATATTAAGTCTTTTAGTGAAAATACCATGCTGATATGACCATCCATTCAGGAGGAGTAGTGATAAAAAAATGTCAAGATGGCTGCAATGGTGACCATATTGGATGTCAGATCAGCACCATTTTCATTCAGGACCAACTAGACACGATAAGAAGTCTTTTAGTGAAAAACCCATGCTGATATGACCATCCATTCAGGAGGAGTAGCGATAACAAGATTTACAAGATGGCTGCCAGGGTGGCAATATTGTATGTCAGATCGGCACTTTTTTTTTTTAGGACCAGCTAGACATCATAAGAAGTCTTTTTGTGATAACTCCATGTTGATATGACCATCCATTCAGGAGGAGTAGCAATAACAAGATTTTCAAGATGGTTGCTGTGATGGTCATATTGGATTTCAGATTGGCATCATTTTCATTAAGGACCAAGTAGACATCATAAGAAGTCTTTTAGTGAAAACATCATGTTGATATGACCATTCATTCAGGAGTAGCGATAACAAGATTTTCAAGATGGCTGCCATGGTGGCCATATTGGATGTGCAATCACTACCATTTTCATTTAGGACCAACAAAACCATGGGATGAATGTGTATAGTTTCATGGCAAACCTCTAATGGACGGACACACGACAACAGACCATCCCATAAGCTCTTCTGGTCTATGACCAGTAGAGCTAAAACTGAACAAAATAAAAATGTTTAACTCTTATATACATGTGTTCAAAGTAATGTAACTCCCAAAGTTAAGGAAATTTACAGAATTATTCAGAGCTTATCAAAGATGGCAAACTACATCACATCTGTTGTCTGAAAAAATAGAGTCGCATACACAAATATAGCAACCGTGAAACATGAACAAGGTGACAGTGTTAGAGAGCCCCTGGCGACAATCAGGTTGGAAATTATAAATTGATGAATGAAAGGACTAAGCTTTGTGCAGTTTTTACATCCTTGATGCTTTTGGTTTTTAAAATTGGCAGGGGGTACAAACTGCTGGGGATGGGGTGGGGTAGGTGAATACGATACCTTTCACACTATTTAATTTAGGTCATTAACATCATCAACTTTTATATTTCTATAATTATAGCTGGTGAAGAAAGAGTCTATTCTGGGCTATTAAAAATGTTTATCGCTTGCCTGACTGGGCAAGTGGATGTTTTTAGATATTTTGTAACTTGAACCGTCTGAGACTTATCTTATGGAAATGAAAATGTTAACCGACAGAAAGATAGATGGGCAGAGACAGATATATAACCCATATGTAATTGGGGGAAGGGGAGATATAAAAACCCAAAGACTTTTGCCTATCAAAACTCAAAAATGTTTTGGGGGCAAACAAAAAATTACCATTTTATCCCTATTTTTGGTCAACACTTCAATTGTGAAGCAAGAAGATATCAGAATATGTTGAAGATACAATTCTTATAAACATCAGATTAGAATATGGCCTTGGTCCTCAACTTAAATGCATGTTAAAGAAAGTTTTGAATGTTCAGCATTTGTCCAAACTATGCATTTTTTTTAATGAACCTAACCTATGTTGAAGACTAATTTTAACCTTAAAAATAGAAGCATTCATTCCAAACATTATTTCTTATTCAAACTTTCCTCTACATAATGACGTCAAAATTACCAATTTGAAAAACTACCTATAACCTGGACCGCAAATTACCCTTATAGCATGCCCCCCACCCCCCCAACTTTGTCCTTTATCATCTCTTAACTTTTCGGCATGAACTTTAAGGGCTTTCTTTAAGAATCCCTGACTTGGTGAAATAAAAGAATCCTGTACAGAATGAAGAACTCATCAAAGTGCAAAAAAGTGGTCCACATTTTTTTGTTGTTTATTGAACACCTTGGATGAATGGTTTTCCTTTGTCAGTAAATATTCCTGGTCATGCTTGGTTCACCATGATACAATAAGAGTACTGTGAATGGAACATTAAACACACACCTTGTATTTAATAGTGCCCATGTAGGCACTAGTAGGGCATAGTTGACTCGGGAGATCACTGACCAATGGATCTCAGTGACTTTGACCTTTGGTTAAGGTATGCGGCTTAGAACTAAAATTACGGTGCTCAAACCATTATTTTCTAATTAGACATAGAATGACGTTGACCCCAAAATATATGTTTCTTTCTTACCCTAGGTGCAAGCCATCCACAAAATTTGGTCAAGGAACTTAATCTAGAACAAATGTTATTGCGCAAAAACTTATTTTTCTTTTCAGTCATAATGACCTTGACCTTTGACCTTTTGACCCCAAAATTAATAGGCCTGTTCCTTACCTTAATTGCAAGCCCTCCAAAAACTTTGGTCAAGGTACGTGATCTAGAACTAAAATTATTATATAAAAAACATTTTCTTCTTTCAGTCACTGTGACCTCAACCTCTTAACTTTTTACACCAAAATCAATAAATCTCTCTCTAATCCAAAGTGTAAGCTATGCACAAACTTTGCTTAAGTTATATGGTTGAGAACTAAAATGCAGAAACCATTTTCCATTTTTCAGCCAGTGACCTTGACCTTTGATATTTTAACCCCAAAATCAATGTGTCTTTCTTATTCGAAGTGCAAGCCATCCACAATGTTTGGTCCAGGTCTGTGATGTAGTACTAATATAACTGCGGAAACCATTTTTCTTCTTTCAGTCACAGTAACTTTGACATTTGATCTTTTGACCCCAAAATCAATAGGCTTCTATCTTATCACAAGTGCAAACCATCTACAAAGTTTGGTCCTTGTCCATAATGTGCAACTAATGTTATTGTGCAGAACCATTTTTCTTCTTTGAGTCACACTGACCCTGACTTCTGACCCTTTAAACCAAAACCAATAGGTTTCTTTCTTACCCCAAGTGAAAGCCATTCAAAAAGTTCTGTAAAGGTAGATGGTGTACAACGAAAGTTATTGGCCAAAAACAAAAACAGTAACAGAGATAGACAGCTGGATATTCCGTGTTTTGGCAGGCAAATAAAAACTTGGGAACCAGTCAAGAAAGTGAATTACAGAAATCTAAGCTATACAAAATGAAAGCCCTTATTTATTTAATATATACTGTGTATAAGATTTTTAAAAAAAATTTCAACCATTTTCTAACGGTCGTCATTTCTTGAACTGGAATTCTACTGGATTATCAAATTACTGATGTATGGTCAATCATTTTAAGGGCTTGCAATGTGAACATTCAATTCAGAAAACATGACTGCATACTGGATTAATACAAGTTTGTTGGTCAAAAGGAAAACATGGGTTCCACAGGATGGTGTGGAAGGTGTTCTTTTTGCAACCACCAAACCCAAACATCCTAGACACTAATCCAAACCCCAAATTATTTCATATGCATGTACGCATATTAGAAGTTGTTTGATATCATAGATGAATCACAAATATTTTCTATGATGATAGTGTATCACAATACAGACACAAAACTATTGAACAATAGTAGAATGAAACATGAATTGAAACAATACACAAGACACAGATTCAATTCAAAGTTTATTGCACATATAAATCTTTAGCATAATGGGGACAAATCTCATCACAGCACACTGCACCTGCCAAGCTTTGAATTTGCATATGACAAATACCTCTGAAAGAGAGACTCAGGGGAATCTGTAGGGTTGAGAAGTGTGTCTAATACCTGAGATGTGGAGCCAAAAGTAGATGATAGAAGGTATATAGAGACACTGGTAAGCAAAACTCAAGAAGTCTGACCCTGAGGATTGCTATCATTACAATAGCTGCTAATACTCTAGAAGGAAATGGGTATGAAGTGTAAGGGCATAATAATTCAATATATTTAAGTACTGACACAAATTGGGGGGCAAAAGTGAAGTTGTGAATGCATGAAACTTGCATTCTCTACCTAGTAATGGAAGCTGTGAATCATACTAAGCAATGGCCAAGCGAACTGATAACTGTAACTTAGAAACAGTATGCTATGCAAGAAATGTTCCAAATTATATGACATGATCAAATGTGGGGAAGTGGGTAGTTTTGGAAAATAAAGTTAAATATAGCATCCATATAGAAAAACACATCTCTACAGGCATACAAAGTTCTGTGAATGTAAATAATATGGACTCTTTGTCTTATCACGTGCTTCTACTGACTGGCTGCATAGGACATTCTACAATAAGTTACGAGTTTATTAACATACACTAGCTGACAATGACATTATGTCTGGGCAGTGACCCATTGTAAACATAAAGGAACTCATCAAGGAACCAGAGAAGAATGCATTGTGTACCGTTTAAACTACATTTTTTTAATCACTGAAATTATAATTTATACAATACACAAGACATAGGCTCAATTCAAAGTTTATTATATATATTAAACAATCTTTGGCAATAACGGGGACAAATCTCAGAACAGTACACTGCACCAGACAAGCTCTGAATCTGCATATGACGAATACCTCAGGAAGAGTCTGTAGGGTTTTTGTGAAGAGTGTCCAATATTGGCATGTCAAGCCAAAAGTGGCTGATACAAGGTATATAGGGTCACTTATAACCAAAACTTGAGAAGTCTGATCCTGAGGATTCAATGAACAGAATAGCAGCTCATACTTCATACATGCACATTGGGAAGTGGATATAAAATATATGGGCATAATAATTGAATTCATTTAAGTGCTGTCACAAATTGGGGGGCAAAAGCAAAGTGTGAATGCATAAAACTTGCATTCACACCTAATCGATGGCCCAAAATGAAGTGAAAGGAGTACTGTGACTGTTATGGAACAGTGTGACTGTAACAAAGGCCCCCACAAGAATGAAAAGTAACTGTCTATAATGATAATTATTAATGGAGACTGCAAATATGAGGTAGTATTGAAACAAGAACTCGGAGACTGAACTGTCTGCTTACAAACTGTATAGGATAAATTAGCGGGATTTGAACACATGATCTCTCTGACACACACACACACACATGCATACTTACATACATATGTGTCTCAATGAAATCATGGGTTGATATGATAACACATAGTCTGTCAACTGAATTTGAAATTTTGTAAAATGCTGAATTGCCAAATTCTTGCACCTAGCCTCTGATAGAAACTTACTAGATTTTGTCATAGCAATAAAGGTAAATATTACATTTATATGTTACAAGTGATGCATACCTGCATATACAATATGTAAATGAAAGCAGAATCAAAGATTGTGCACCCAAACAAACAAAAACAACTGAACTATGCTGAGCAATGCAATTTAGAAAATATGACAAAGTAGTCAGGACTGTATGCAGTATATAAAGTGATGTACACTAGGACATGTTTCAGTTAGAATAAACCTTTGTTAAGTCATACTGTTGCAATTACAATTAACAAACTAAAATTCTAAATATGTAACTGTTGATGATAGAAGTAGGATGCAAGAAATTGTTGAGCAACTGAAAAGAAACAAAAGTGTTCTGCAGAACCCGGCATCTCATCTTTGTGTGTAGCTTTTCATTATAACCATTGTTTGTGACTTTCTGATGACACTAACACTGTCAGCTAAAAAAAATGGCTACTATATCTCACCATGTGTATGTAAGTGAAAAAAAAAAAAGAAGTATAATGCAGTCAGAAAGTATCAAGATTGTGAACTTACTAGGTAGTATAATATATATGCCATTGTACCATATATACTCATGCATAAACCGGCTCCAAATGCAAACAACATAGAACCTGATCTGCCGTCGCATAATGCTGCTTGTAAAATCTGGCTGAAATCCAATCATAATTACCACATATACTCGCGTATAAACCGAATCCAAATGCAAACAACATAGACCCTGATCTGCCGTCGCATAATGTGCTGGCAGATCAGGGTCCATGTTGTTTGTTCTACTTATTAGTCCTTACAAACTGCATAGACCCAGATCTGCCGGTGCATTATGCGATGGCAGATCTGGGTCTATGCAGTTTGCAGTTGGTATTAGCTTATACACGAGTATATACGGTAGTTAAAAACAGACATACAAGTCCATATAAAGGCCCATGATATCTCTAGAATACCAGAATGAAAGCACAAAAGGGTCAGTTAGTAAACTCCCATCATAACTAGGTTTGTGATCCAAACTAGGTTTGTAACAGCAAGCTAATTGCCTGTTGTGCATAAAAATGAGATGTAATGGGTAACCAGTAATGAATGCAGTTAGGCACATACCCTGACATCTGTCTCTGTGCAAATATAACTCTATCAAAGTGCACCTTAATACACCTACAATAAGCATTAAAAGACCACAGACCAAAAGTTTGGATAATACAGTCTAGAATTTCAGCCTTAGCAGCGCTAGCAGCAGTCCCTATGTGGAAAGAGTATCCATTTGATATGTTGTTAATCATAATTGGGATAAGAAAGTTCTACTTTTCCATAAGAAAAAGTGGATCACAAGCTTTAGCTCTAGCTAATGTCTGAATATGCTGGAATTTCCTCATCATGCAGAAAGCACATACAAATACTTCAAGGTTCAGAGCATTAATAGTGATATACACTCCTTGACAGAAAAGATCAGTCTCTGATGCTCTTTGATGCAGATTGAACAGTCTCTTCTCTGTATGAAATATGTCATTCATACACAGATTGTTTGTTGCATAAAATTGGGATCCACGAATAGTAAATTCTCCATAACACCAAAAAACATTAGAGAACAAGCAATCTGTAGTAAGGGTTTAGTGTACTCGCTCAGACCATATACTTCTATATGTCACAAAACACATCATATGTAACAAGAAGTCATTGCTGTCTGGATGCACACTGCATCTTTTTGACTACATTCAATATATTCTGTAGTCTGTGTAGTGAACTATTATTAGTTAATGGAGTTTCTACACAAAGCTGTAGGTATGTCAAAATACCTGTTAGATAAAGTTGTATAGTCTGATACGTCACTTGCAACATCTGCGCACTGCGAGCTACAAAGTAAAATGAGGTGTGCTCATTCAGTATTGGGGCTAGATTTGATCCTGGAATCCACAATCCTATAATAAGAAAGTCCTGAAAGTTTGAAAATCTGTAGAATAAGCAGATCTGGCGCTTGTAGCCAATTGTGAGTTCTGTAAGGCATACACAGTGTTGTTTCGTGAATGGTAGTCTCTGTGGTGTAATGAACTAGTATGGTTGCTCCTATGATGAGGGTGCCATTTGCCAGAAATGAGCTATCTGTAAATGAGATAATGCATTAATGATATAGTTTTACTTTCCTGGTATCACTTCAGCATAAATGACAAAGCCATTTGTTGCAGAGGTCAAAGTCAAGCAATGCATTAATTTCAAAATATTAGAATTCTTAAATCTGCATTTCTTGATTATGGCTACTGCAGCTTCATTGTCACAGTGAAAGTGAATTTTCTTTTTCTGCCATTCATGTCCCCACAACACTGCTGCTACCAGTGGTGGATATAATTCACAGAAAGCTATAGACAGTTTATGGTCCATCATGGGATGCAACTCTTCAAGCTATGAATTTGCAAACCAGCAACCTTTAAAATAGTCCCCAAAACAATGGTAACCTGAATCATATGTATCAAGTTCCATATCTGCAGAATCTGAGATGACATCATAAAAGAGGGAAATCCATTCCAATGATTGAGAAAATCACTCAACATTTGTAAATCTTTTGAAATATACAGATGATGATGTAACTCCCAAACTGGTATTGATACTTGTAATAAATAGAGGAGAAATGTTCTACCTGATACATTTACACAACCGGCAAAATTCAAATCTCGAGGACACTCAAGAGTTCACGTTTTTTGTTTTTCTGAAATTTATTTAAAAGGCTTCTAATACTATTTTCTCCTCTGGTAATTTTGCTTGCATGGTTAGGGTATCTAACAGCACTCCTAAATATTCCAAGCATGTGAAAAGCAGTCATGATGACCTTGGCTCTATCAGACATGTGGTGAGGGTGATCAATAGTAAGGAAGTAAAGCAAGGTTTAATGCCAAATTATTCCTTGCAATCCTGCTAACAGCGTCCAAAAACTTAGTGAAAATCTTTGGCGAAGACCAAGAAATGAACACTGGACATACATAGAAATAGTACTTGTTGTTCCATTTAATCCCATGATAAGGACTAGGTGAATGGGAATGAGTTTGAAGGCATCACATATGCCAAATGTACATAACCCAGGTCCTGTCTTTGCCTCCTAAATTGCCTTTATGACATCATTAACCCTGACTTATTTTAAGGAAAATTCCTATTTATCAATCAAGTTATGAAACTCGAGTGTTCTTGATTATTATGAGGGACTGAAAGATAAACAATGAGTCTCTTTTTTTCTTCAAGTATTTACCCGAACTATTCCCATGACTTACTTGGTAAATAGGGCAAGGCAATGAATCAAAAGGTCCTATCAAAAAACATTTTCCTTTCTTTTTGTTCAAGAAGTTCTTGAGCTATATCTGGTTGAGATCTTGCAGAGAGTAAGTATTTACATTCAAAACTTACCATGGGTTCTTTCTGAATACCAGTATGAAAACTTTCAAGCCAACCAGTTATTAAGTCCGTCACAAAGTTTTTGTCATGATGAATGTGAAGCTCTTCTTACAGCAGGTCAACATTAATAAGGATGGCAGTCATAGGCATGAAACAAGCATTATTTTACTGTATCTTATCCATTGCCAAACTATTACCAGGAAACAGTCCATTCTTCTCATTACATGCTTGGGCATGACTTGTCGCCTTGAAGAGTTGTTCATTGCCATCTTTCTGGCAAGAAATTGACCAGAGGATGGGAATTCCTGCATAATTTACATATATGAAATAAACTGCAGTTAGGCCTGTGACAATTAGTCTCAATGAAGTTTTTGCATCTTTGTTTGCCACTGAATAGCATTATGGGACTGCCATGGCAATTCATGGGAGTATGATTGGCAGCATTAGAATTAAAAGATTTGGCATATTTCTTTTCTGGCTGACTGTTGAATGCCACTGTGACAATTTAGCTTGACAAAAGCCACTTGTATGTGGGGTGCTGTTGCAATGTATGCAAGCTTCTGTCCTACTAAGAACAAAAATGGATAGAAATAACGCGGTAGCCCAGGAGGACCAATCCATGATGATACTGTGGTAAGTAAGAGACTGGGCGGCTTTTCGAGAAAAGGCATTATGATATTCATAAAACCCAGTTCCACTCTATTTTTGTATGCATTCCATCAATCAAGTCAGCATATGCATCAAATTCAGGTTTCCTAAATCAGGAAACCTCACAAAGGATGTTTTTGTATTTGGAGAAGGCCATCCAAAATTCAGATTCAGAAGTATTGTTAGTGTGTGAGCCAATGGTGGGTCATTCCCTTTCACCACAATCTGATTCCCCCCCCCCCCTCTCCCCCCGGTCAATAATTTTTGTTTTTGGGCAGGAATCCATTCCAGGGATCAGCAAAAGGGCAAGATTAATGTGCTTAACACCGAGTACAGTATGCCTTTGCACACACTACTAGGTACAATGTCCACCAGCAGAAATTTGACTATCAACACAGCATATTGCTGTGTTTGAGAGAGGCTAGTGTATCTGCTTGCACCTTGGTGCCCTCAAAGGGTCAAATGAAGGCTGAAATTGCCATCCAGCTAAAAGTTGTCCTCTTTAGCCTGACTGGATGAAGCTTGGTGAAATGTAGATTCTCTTGGTGACATGGTACAAACTTGCAAAGACCATGACAAAGTGGCAACAGACGCTTGTAATTCAACCTAATGTTGCTTGATGGTTGCAATGTCCACCATACTAAGATGACATGCTACATCAGCTATTTCCAAATCACATGATGATGATGCTAGAGAGCCATGGATGAAACTCCTGGCTGTTGCAAAATCTGCACATTTGAAGAAGATGCTTTTTGCCACTCAAACAGACACCCTATTTGCTCCTTTCAGATAAGTTCTTCACCAATTTAGATGCAGTCCAATTTTCTGGGATGTCAGCCCATGTTAATGTTTCAGCAGTGTCTATGTCCTGGATGAGCTCTCTGCTTGTCAAATGACTGATTTCTCTTCCCAATCATTGAGAAGCCATCATCATCAGAATTAACATACAATCCAACAGCAGGAATAGAAATACATATAGTATTGTCAACCGTAGAAAGAGAAGATGAATTTTGCAAATTATCATGAACATAAATATAGCATCCACACTGAAAATACATCTCTATAGGCATAAAGTTCACTCTATGAATGCAAACAATGCTAATTCAATGTTTGATCACATGCTTCTACTCTGAATCATCTGGTTAACTGCATAGGACAACATTCTAAAATTAGTTACAAGCTTATTAACATAGACTGGCTGGCAATTATATCATGTCTGGGCAGAGACCCACTGTAAACATAAACAAGTCCATTATAAGGATGCATTTTGTACCATTTAAACTACATTTAATCAATTAAATTATAACAAAATCATATAAACTGTCCACAAATGAAAATATCCATGCCATCTTTCTATCCCTTTGAAAGAAGTAAACAACAAGGCCACTTAAATCATGCATACAAGAAGCCCAAGTGGAGTTGAGATGGCTCAATTAGCTGACATCTTCCTCAAATAAAAATGAAAGGGCAGATTGCCAAGAAATCTAGGTTAGTATCATGCTTTCTGACATTTCAAGGCTTTTATATCTTTTAATAATGACAGCCATATTGGATGGTGCATCAGTGTCATTTGTACAAACATGAAAGTCCCTGAAATATGCTTTCTATAAAATTTGGTCAACTTCTGTTGACTGGTTTTTGAGAAGTCATTCAAAGGTTTATCTATTTTTAGTAACAATGGTCATGATGAATAGTGGATCACTATCATATGTGCAAAATTGAAAGGTCTTCATGCTAGGATGCTATCAATCAAATTCTGCTGAGCAGTTTTTGAGAAGTGACTGTAAGCTTATTATTTTATTCTGAGTAGTTTGGCCAAATATGATAGCAGATTATCGACATTTGTACAAAACTGAAAGGCCTTCTTGTCAGGATGCTTTCTATTTTTTTGCCCAAATTCTGTTCAGAAGTTTCTGAGAAGTCATTTAAAGATTTTCCTATGTAAGAACTGGAGGCCATATCTGATGGTGGATTGGAATTTTTTTGTACAAAACCAGGATTCTGTCTACTAAATTTGGTTAAATTCTCTTCAGCAGTTTTCAAGCAGTAATTTAAAAATAATTGTTCTATTTCAGGTAATGGTGCCCATATTTGGCAACAGATCAACATTATTTGTACAATCTTGAAAGCTTGGTACAATTCTCTTCAGACATTGTTTTTAAAGAAATCATTTAACATTTTTTATTTACTTTTAGTAAGGGTAGCCATATTTGGTGGTGGATTGACATCGATTGAATAAATCTGAAACCATCTATGCCATGGATGCTTTCTGTCGAAATCTGTAAAATTCTGTTGAGCAGTTTCTTTTTAGAAGAAGCAGTTTAAAGGTTCTTCTATTTTAGTAACTGTGGTCATATTTGATAGCGATTTGGCATCATTTGTATTAATTTGAAAGCTATCTATGCTTTCTGTCAAATTTGGACAATTCTGCTGGGCAGTTTTTGAGAACAAGACATTTAAAGGTCTTTTTATTTTAAGTAATGGTGCTCAAATTTTATGGCAGATAGGCATCATTAGAGCAAATATGAAGGACCTTCATACCAGGATGTTTTCTTATAAATCTGGTATAATTCTGTTCAGCAGTATTTTAGAAGAAGTAGTTTCTTGGATTTTCAATTTTTAGTAATGTATGCCATATCTATGGTGAATCAGCATCATTTAAACAAATCTGAAAGGCCTTGATGCCAGAATGCTCCCTGTAAAATCACGTGCAAAATGGCCAAGTGGTTTTTTTTTTACAAGAAGTTGTAAACAGCAATTGCAAATAGACAGACAACACATGACAGATAAAGGATCATACTGAAAGCTCACTTATGGCCAGGTAAGATAAAAATTAAAATAATCCATTTTTAAATAAAATGTTGCCAAATTTTGCATCTGTGAAATAGATCACAAGCCAGTGGGATGACTATTCTATGTTGCTCAAGGGCAACAACTCTTTGAGATATCGCCAAATCTCTAATTATCATCAGTCATCCAAAGCCTTTTTAAGATGAAGTTAGCTAATTTGGTTCAAATTAAGTTAAAAAATGATGATAATTTTACATTCCAGTGGGATGCCTATTCTGTCAATCAAGGACAATAACTCTGTAAATTACCACACAAATCTGGTCATCACTGACTCAATTCAAGATCTTGCTGAGTGAAAGCTTCACTGCAAATTTGGTTGGAAACAATGTTGTGAATTAGCAATTTCCAAAAGTTGTTTAAGTGCCATAAATCAAAGAAGTGTATGTGCAGAACATACTTTTCATAAAACTTGTCCAAGTTTTTGCTGAGATGAAACTTCACAGAAAATTTGACAGAAATCTAACAACTGTATCAGCCAAAGCATATACAAGGATTTGCTTCAAGAGTGCCTTTCCTACAACAATCAAGGGCCATAACTCTTAAGAAATATATGTAGAACATGCCATTCAAATTTGTTCAAGCTCATATCAAGATGAAGTCTGACAGACAATTTGGTTGAAATCCAACAACAGATGTTAAAGCTAGTATATATGTATGCACATTAGCACAATACTAGCTATATGGTGCCAATTAAAAGGTAAGTAAAAAAAATGTACAGATAAAAAATTGCAAAATACTTTCTGAAGATAAACCCTACCAAATAAAGGTTATCATCTAGCAATACAAGATAAAAGATAAATGGTAAATATGTTAACATTCTGTAAAAGGTATATAAAACAAAAGATAATATTTAAGGTAAAAAATATAAAATCCTGCAAATATAGGGTAGTGAATTACCAATGCCTATGTTAACCCTTTTCAGGCCAAAGCCCAATCAGCCAGGCAGTTGTGTATAACTGCACATTTTTTCTGTCAGTGGTGTATCAGTATGATCTGGCTTTACAGGACAAGTTTTTCAAATCATTTTTCTAAGTTATATACCATTTTAAAAAGCATACAATTTTCTTTCAAGTCATATATTTTTTCACTGAAAATTTTCAGATGTAAAAATTCAGTTGAAAGTAAAGTTAGGTAAACTAAAAAACATGCTTTACATTCTTTTTTACAACTTAGCAAAAGCATCCAAGTCTTCATTATCATCAATATCTGAGTAAAAAATACCAATTAACTAGTTATCATCTGCTTAGTTCATTCAATGTAAGCAAGATCACGATCCCCACTGCCTAAAATATAAATTTTCCGTACAAAATTATCTATATTTTCATCAAAATCAGCAGTCACATCACTGCCGCTTCAGTACTGTCCACCATTTTGATCCTCACACATTAAAATTCAGTTTTTAAATCAAATTTTCTACTAACCAGTTATCATCATCTCTATTCAATCCATTGATGTCAAGATCATGATCTGCACTGCCTAAAATGTCAATTTTCCACAAACAATAATTGTCTATATTTTCATAAAAATCAGCATTCACATCACTGCCATAACTTGCTGCTTCAGCGCTGTCCGCCATGTTGATCTCCGCACATTAAAACTCCTGTTTGAAATCAAATTTTCAAATAACCAGTTATCATCAGCTTTGTTCATTTTGAAGAAGTAAAGCTAACTATCCCCACTGCCTAAAATGTCAATTTTCCACACAAAATTGTCTATATTTTCAACTAATTCAGCAAGCACATAACTGCCATCACTTTAGTAATAACCACCATTTTGATATCTGCACGTTAAAACTCAATTTTTAAATCGAATTTTTACCAGTTTGGGGAGTCTTTTTAAACTCATTCTGTGACTGCATTTGTGTACCTTCTACCTTTATTTTCTTCTTTTCAAAAGAGTACACATAAAATGAAAACACATTACATGGCTAAATGCACAATTCCGCAAAATGGTAGATGGAATGTAGTGAACATATGACGGGAATCATATCCCATTGGAAAAGGTAAAGCATGAAAGGAAATGTATCCCGTCAGAAAAGGGTTAAGGTGATCAAGGGCCGTAACTCAGAGATATGTACAGAATATGCCTATCATCACAGTCAGCCCTTGTTGACACAAAGCTTCAAGGTAAATTTGGTTAAAATCAAATAATAAATATAATGATAAGATGATCCAAGGCTATAACTTAAAGAAATATTTGCACAATGTACTCATCTTATTCATCTGAGAAGTTGTGAAGATGAAGCTTCAAAACAAATTTGGTTTAGATCTAATAACAAATGAGAACGTTATAGCATTCACAAGGTGCACAGATGGACAGAAACATGGATGGATGGACAGCTGGACAGAGACCATTTCTTTGTCGCCTTGCATTCGTGGCGAGTGACAATAAAATAATTATTATAAGCTTGTCCCCTTGCATTAGTGGCGAGGGACAATAAAATAATTATTATAAGCATGAAGAATTTACCAAGACAGGAACTTCTGTGAAAATGTCCTCTGTAAAAGAATTTGTAGTACTGGGGTCTAGCTCCCACACTGATGTGTACGGAGGTAGAACCATTGAATAGTTCTCTTGAAACATATTATAGTCATCAGGACGTTTTTCACATAGAGGGGACGGCAGGTGCTTGTTTATTTCCAGCTGAAAGTACAGTAAATACCAAGGGTTCAGTGAAACATAGTAACTATAATGCAACCTGTGGTATGATGTATCCCCTTTGTATCTGACATAAAACTTTAGCACAAAATTTATAAAGCATGATCATACAGTTGATACTACACAGGTAAGAAAAACATGTTAAAATTTTATATTAACTGAGGTGTTAAGACTAGGGGTAATGTAACAAAAGAAAAGACTCAAACAAGCTTTCAAGCTTTAAAATACAAATCTCTTATTTCCTAATGAAGGTAGGTTCCAAATGAAACCTTTGCTGTACTGATGTGTTAATAAGAATCAGTATATCCAAGTTTTATAAATTCCAAATAATCCCTGTGAATGGAATATCACAAGTTCTAAAAATGTTTCCGATAATTCCACGGAGCTGTATGATTATTAAAGTTGCAGAAACTGTACTAATCTAGAATGTTCTGTATGATAATATATATCACAAAAGTAGAATATCCCACACACAAAAAGAACCAAATTCGTTTATGACCTCTCAATCCAGTGTAGCTATGAAGAATGCCAGAATGCTGCTATTAATCCGATAATATAGTCTCCCACTATGCAAAAACGATATAAAACCCATTACATCTTTGATAAACAACTGGGCATTTCGAAATATTGCAACCCTCTCCGAACCAATTAGAAACTAGGTTATGTGTGACATCGCCTAAAGTGCCTCTTACACTGACATTTTTATCAATAACAAAGTATCGACTCTTAGAATCTAGGTCAGAAGTTCAACTACCACGTGATATACTAATGCTACAAGCTTTCCAAGTCCAATATACTCAGTGAAATATCGATCCAAATTACCGTATGTGTACTCACGGCAAGACAGCTGTTAGACTAAGAACAGAGATCACAAACTAATAAACTATACCATTATTAAAAGAAAAATGATATATAATTCCGTAACAGAGGCTAATTATCAGATGAAGATTTTAGGACAAAATATTGTAGTATAGAAATCTTATTCTAAAACTTCCCAATCTAAAAGCTGAAAAAGGTGTAACATACATGCCATGACAGTTGAGTCAAATAATTCCTTTACGTACCACTAAAACCATTCTTTATCAACAAATAAAAGGTGAAAATATATGAAAGGCAACTGACTACTATTCAGATGACTTTTGTCCAAGTCTTAATTTTTATACTGAAGTAGATATAATGTGTATGCAAAAAATCCAAAAGTTGTCGTTCCAGCCATGATGACTCTTCGCTTATTCCTTTCTTGATACCCCTTCCCCTTTCTTGTGATGTAGACTTATAACATACCTCCCTGATCATAAGGAGAATCTAAAATTATGAAGAGATTAGAAAAACTTGAAATCTCCCTAAATAGAATTTCTTGTTTTATTGTCTACATTTTGAAAAATCACCTGGAAATGAAGTCATAATTTCCCTGAAGCCCAGTCCAAAAATCTTATCTATGATTTCTCCAGGATTTTCATACAGAGTGGGAATTCACTCTGGCATTTTTGTGAGGGACTGACAATTTTTTAACTGCATGTAACAGCAGAGACATTACCTGCAAATACTGCATGCCAGTCATTATACAACCTTCCAGAGTGCAGTTAGTAAAATGCTTTTAATAACTAGATAATCAATGAAAGCATCTCATTTCTCAATTGTATAAAGTCACAAGCTCTTGATTATGGCACTTGATCCAGATGACAAATGCTTACATGATCTGAGTGATCTTTGTTAATATTAATGAATGTTACAGGTTTTGTAACACTCATGGCAAATCAACTATGAGTGATTTTTTATGTGCTTGCTCATTTTAAGGGGAGAATTCATTAAATTTAGGGGCTTTTTGCACAACTGTTCATCCTGGAGAAAATGTTGTACTACATTTATGTAATAAGCTGTCTAATCATTTGATGATGTACACAAGAGCGAAAGTACTATAAAAAAAAAAGAAAAGCTTCATCCAAAAGGGAATTCCAGATCATGCTGGACAGAAGGTTACACTATGACTGCCATGTATTGCTTAGTCTGATAAATCAGCCCCCACACCTGTATTGGTATGTTGGTGGTTTTTGGGTATGATCTCACCTACTCATAAAAACAATGCAATTACTGCAGAGAGATTTGTTCACAACATATAAGTGCACACAAGACATATTCCCAGATGCTCGAGTCACATGACCAAAACAAACATTTAAAATAAGTGAAGTCGCATCTGACTACTCACTCAATATTGATGGAACAGCCAATGTAGCCTGGTAATTTGAAATGGTAAAATGAGGTAGGGTATTGTGATTCCACGTGGATTTACAAGTTGTCAGACATCGGATTTGATATGTAAATAATGCTGCACAGATCACCAAAAGGTCCCTTCAACTGATTGTAATTCAAGAGCTATGAGAAAGCAAATGTTTTAGTAAATTATGTTCACCTACCTGATCACATTAACATTAGGAGAAAAAGCTTGCTACCTCCTGAATTCAGCCTTCCCGGAAAGACAAAAATTCATCTTTTCTGTTAATATATCATATAGACAAAGGGAAGAAACTCTTATCCATTACCTTTCCTTGACCACTGCTAGATGGCGCCAGTTTTTAGCTGAGCGATAAATTAAATAGGATACTTGCATTTACGGAGAGGCTGAGAGGGTTTTATTATAATGTGGTCAGGTAAGTATTCTCAGAGAAACATAATTTACTAAAACATCTACTTTCTCTTTTGAATACATTCCCCGATTAAGGGGTACCCGGGTGGCCAAGTGGTCTAAGGCACTCACCTTTACTGATCATTCACATATCTCACCTCTGTCCATGTGAATTTGAGTCTATGCTCCACCAATGTAGGTGTGTGATAAAGCTTGCCAGTAGCTTCCCATGGGTCAGTGGTTCTTCCCAGGTTCTTTCTCCACCAAATATAGTGGCCGCCATGTATGATCTATCATGAGCTGAAAAATTTCTGTAAACCCCACAACACCAAACATTCCCCAATCACATTAACACTAGGAGAATAGGTAATAGGAGGGAATGCTGAGCATCCTACCTATACCACAAGCACCCTTCAATGGAAGAATGATTGGATTCCCTATAAGAAGGATAGTCGATTAAGAAGATAAATACTGAACTCTTCTTACCGATAAATTGTACATGCAAATCCAGCGAAAGCACCAAACTACTGCCTGTGAGGAGGTTGTGCTGACATCAACTTGGTCTGGTAGTCATCTGGGCAGCAGCCACTGGACCCACCAGATTTAAATCTTGTCTCTGTGAAGCTATATCCTGGAGATAAAAACTTGAGCTCTATTATATCTCGGATTGAAACGTTATTTTCGAAAGTGAGATTCACAGTGATCGCTCTAATTTCATGATCTGAAATCTTCATGAGGCAACTCTGATCCTTTGACATTTCAGAGTACGCTGTGCATATAACCCACTTCAGCCACAATGATAGGGCTTGAAGTGTGATATCCTCTTTCCCCGCCTTCACCAGGAGAATCACTTTCTTGTTCTACATCTTTTCTCTGTGCACTTCAAGTAATGCTTGAGGGCACAGACAGGGTCTTGCATGGTCACTTCTTTCGACTTATCTATCCAAGCGAGGGAGTGTATGACAACTCTTTGATTGCCCAATTATGGCAGCCTATTCTTGGCTACAATGCCTGATTGTGTCATTAGGACTACAAAACCATCCTATCTGAACTGAGGATAGTTCCAGTCCATGGAAACTAGCTCACACTGCATGCTGACGCTAAGACTATCAGAAATCATGTTTTGTATTATAATAGCTTCAGCGAGGTTCTGGCTAAAGGCTTGATTTGATCTGAATTGAGCCATGTCAAGACCCATGAGAGATTCCATTTTGGAAACAGAGTGAGGGATTTAGTCTATTCAAGTCAAAATTGGTTAGTAGGTCTGATAGATCTTTATCATGACCGATATCCCCTCTGCCATGATGCCTGAAAGTGTTGGAAATCATGAAGCAGTCGCCTTTGATAGTAGCTAGGGGTTAATCTTTTCTCCTTGAACAACCAGTTTAAAAAATAAGCCAGTTGTGGGACTGAGGCACTCAAAGGGACGATAGTGACTTTGCACCAGTCCCTGAATACGTGGCCACTTTACCTCATTTGCTTTCAGAGTGGAGGACTGTCCAGATTCTTTCCATGAGGCTGAAATTCCCTTCTTCACAAAGCTCTGCTGACAAGAGCCAGGCATGAAGGAGAACCTGTACTGGACAGGGATAAAATACCTGTGACCATGGCTATTTGAGTAGATTTGGTTTCGCCAGGATTTTCCTGGGCATGTCTATTGCTCGATCATTGACCCAGGACTTATCCCACCTGAGGAAGGCTATTAGAAATAGTTTGCACTTCTGACCCCTCAATTTCTGAATTATTCTGGATACAAGGACCATTGGGGGGGGGGGAGATGGTACACGAAGGCCCAAAACTCCTCCCAACTGACTGATAGTGCATCCATGGCCCAGGCTTCTGGGTCCACAACAAGGGTATCCCCAAAGCATGTAAATCCAATTAAAGATCGATTCATGAATGAATCACTCTGTATCAAGGATTTGGTCCTTTCTTGACAAAGAGTCAGCCAGTGCATTGAGCCTGCCAGGAATGTGTCTGATTTGTATGGTTATATTTAGCTTTGAGCACCAGTGTAGAAACTTAAAAAAAAAGAATGCATAGGTAGGGTGATTTGGTTTCCCTGTTTGAGGAGGTAGGCCACCACCAACAAATTGTCCGACATGATTAGGATTACTTTCCCGAAGTCAGTCCTTCCAGATATGAAAAGCCTTCATTATAGCCTAAATTTTTATAAGACTTATATTTAAGAGGTAATTCCTCCAGACCCCACTTGCCAATGACCATGTCAAAGCATAGCAACCTGCAGGTTCCCCAAACGTACAAACTGGCTTCATACAAACTGTAATTTAGTTGGGTCTTTTCCAGAGGAATTCCTGCCATGAGCCAATATTTGTTGCAACACTGATGCAGGAATAATACTACTTTGGTCATGATCCTGACCTTGTGATCAAGATGACTGGAAAAGGGGCACCAGTAGGCCATCTGCAAGGGGCACATGAAAAGGTGTACAGAATTAGATCTGCTGCCATACTCTCTTGCTATAATCCACTCCCTGTTGAAAATTGACTCTCCGGGTTTGATAATCTGTCACATGCGAATGTGAGAGAGACAGACAATGCCGAGATTGGTGATTAACTCAGTGCCCAGATAAACAAAAGTTGGGATGGATTGAGAACCAACATTTCCAGTTCACTAAAAAGCCTAGGTAAACTAAAAGGGACACAAGATCGTTCCTGCCCTTCACCAAAAATAGAACTTACCATGTGTCCTTGGAGGAAGTTGTCCAGATATGCTGCAGTCGATGACATCAACTGGTGACAACACAGTTGACAATTCTTGTGACAGCCCAAGTACTTCTGTTGAGACCAAATGGGAGCACACAAAACTGATATATTTTTCCTTGGTAGGCAAACCAAAGGAACTTGCGCACAGCCAGATTGATAGGGATGTGGAAATATGTGTCAGTCAAGTCTAGACTGATTGCAGATTCATCCCTTTTGATGCAAAGTCTGATTGAGCTGTTTCCATCCTGAACTTCGGCACTCCAATGTATTTGTTGAGTTGGCTGAAGTCAATGATCAGCCTAAGCTATCCCTTGACCTTTGACACTCGAAAGAGCCTGGAAAAAAAACCTAGACAGTTTGCTTTCTGAACAATCTCCACCATCCGTTTGTTGAGTAATAACCTGATCTCCTTCTGCATAACCTCAGCTTTCTCCAAATCTGACAGGACATCCATCATGAAATGAGAAGACAAAAGGGGAGGGGTTAGATAAATGATATCCAAAGCCCCTCCAAAACAATTTGAATTGCCCATTCATTTTGCAGAAAAAGGTTGATCCAACGCTGACCAGTAGGCTGTTTGCGGGCAGTTGGGGTGGTGAGTCAATGGCAGTTGTTAGGAGGCTTGGGGAAAGAGAAACCTTTATTAAACTGCCTCCTATATTGAGGAGCCTGTTGTCTCCTGAAATTTGATAGGGGCCAAAACTGTTGCTGTTGCTGGGCAGCATAAAGCATTGTCTCTTTGCTAACAGGACTGATTCGGCCTGAACATCTTTGCAATAAGCATGGCCAGTTGGAGGGGAAGTTCAAAAGACACTCTTGTCCACCTTCTAGAACAGCTGGGTAATCCATTTCACTGCTACAATGTTATTATCTAGCTCAGTGGTGAAAGTGTTACAATGTGTCCTATACCAGCGTGATGAAAAAGTCGCTGGTATTTGACTTTCTAAGAAAAACACTTTAGAATTCCCCGGTTCACAGATTTATTCTGACAGACGGTCTGAAATTTCCTTTATTTTTACCGACTGTGGCAGTAGGTGGAAGAAGGGATGTTCCTCCTCATCTTACAGGTCTACCGATGCCTTGAGCTTATAGGCCTGGCTTGAAGTTGGTGGTGGTGGACGGAAGCTGGCAATGTCCAGTATATTTCGACAGCCACCTTGAAACTAAACTCAGTCCATTTAATAGTTGGACCTATGTTTGTTAAGGCATCAAAGGTGTCCCCACACTCATTGTGTGAGTTATCCTCATCAGGACATATGTCCATGTCCATATAAAACATCTCTGGTTGCATAGATGAAGCATTGCCCTTGTCCCTAAATGTGGCTGAGCAAGTTTTGCCAGTATTGACAGCCGGAGAGTATGATTGATGGCCGGTTGGACGGTCACCTCAGTTGTCTTCTAGCTGGTATACCTGGCTGTCAGCTGGGCAGTTGGCTGGACAGTCAGTTTCAGAACCGCCTGTGCAAAAGGTGCAGTGAAACAGACAGATCAGTCAGCCTGATCCCCATATGGTTCCACATGCCACGGCACTACTGGCCAGCATGTGGCATGGCTCGGCGAAGTGATAGATCTATGGTCACTGTATCAATGGTACAGCCGGCCAGATGGCTAGACTGGCTGGTCAGAAGCCAGAACAGCATTGTATGGTATGAAATGATGTTGAAATTGATCATCAAGATCCTATAAAACCCCATGCACCTGGACTTTCAGGCTCAAAGTACACAACCTTTCATAACTCAAAAATACAGATTTTCTGTATGGATGGTTTCAATTCGAGAAGATTTTCTAAGGATTTTCAGGTCATGTAGAACTATCTTTATAGTACACTGCAAAAGCTTAAAACTGGTACCACCTTAGGGGAGATAATGTGTAAGAGTTTCTTTCCTTTGTCTATATGATGTATAGACAGAAAAGGCGAATTTTCATCTTTCCAAGAAGGTTGAATTCGGGAGGCAACAAGCATATTTTCCAAACATTAATGTGATTAGGGAATTTATTTAAAGAAGAAATAATGGTAAGTATCTAAAATCAGTTCATATGCACACTAATGTGTTGTGAACAAATCTGTATTCAATAATCAGATCAGATTCCAAACCACCAATGTACCAATACAGGTTTGTGGGCTATTTTATCAGACTTTGTATTGCTTTGCACAATATCTGTCAACATCAGAAAATACAAAATTAATTAAAACCATGATTTGAAGTTTAAAGCAGCCTAAACACCGTAGGAATAATTAACACTAAATAGCTTAAACAATAAGTTCATTCAAAATTTTATTTTAATAAAAACTTTGAGGTCATAAAGACAACAATAATCCACATTTTCGCATATTTAAAATGGATAAAAAGTAAACAAACATAAAAATTTATATTTTAAAAGATCTTAAATACTTGGGCAGTATCTTAATCCTTTACTGCATGATAGCATGGCACCTCAACTGCCTCATTTGCACAGAAAGTTGCTGAAGACATTTGAATTTGATATAAGTAGTACATACTCATTTCACAAAGCAAAATCTTTATTTCTGCATTTATATGGGTTATAAATCCTAGTTGCCAAGTGGAAGTACTCTATTTTGCTTTGTGAAATAGTTTCTAGTTGGTTACCATGGCAACTGAAAACTATTACAAACATATGGTTTTTAATAGAAAAAGCCACAATTTCTGGCCTTTTTCATTTTTCGTCGTTATTGGCACTATAGTAATGATATAATGCTTTCTTATTTGCAGACCTACAAATATATTTCATATCATGCATCCTCATCAAAGTGGAAAATTTACTGTGGCTATATGGAATCTAATGTAGAATATAATTATTTAAAAATCTTTTTCATACAAAGTATTAAAAGTTTGAGACCAATTCTTATTTGTAAATTAATTTATGAAATATACTTATACCATATATTTCTTAAAAGCATGAAATTATTTTGCATAAATCATGTGTGTGATAATTAAGATGTTCTGTTACCATGGTAACCATTCTGATATGAATAACAACACAAGTAAATAATGTGACAAAATGATTTTTTAATGGTGATTCAATTTAAAGGTATCACATTCAAACCATTCTCAAAGTTGGGTAAATAAAGACATCTTTCCAAACATAAATACCTGTATTAAGTGGATTTGTATTAAGTATTTGGCATCATAAATTAAAATGTTGACTATGACAGGGAAGTGAATTATGTGCAGAATGTAAAAGAAGTGTAGAATGGGAAGTGAAGAAATCCAAAAGCAGGAGAAGAGGACAATTATATATGTCAAGTCTTTAAAATAGTCAGCAACAAAATTGTTCATTCTTCAAACACAAAACCATGAAAAGTATGGTATGCTTGGAAGCATCCAGCTTTACATAAATTAATGCTGCATTGAATGCAGCCATAAACAGTCTCTTTAAGCCACTTCTCTCCTCTCTTGGTGTACCACTTGCATCTTGTTCCTGGGTGTACGAGCTTTGAAACCCTGTGAATTCTTTGTTGAATTGGTGCATGGACTGGATGTAATCTGGATGAGAAGTTGCTAATGAACCCATTGGAAACATCAACTCGGAAGTCTAGGAGGGTATACCTCTTCTTCAGTTGGCGATTTAGGTCTGTCTCCTTCATAACAATAAAGGCATTTGTAATAAAAAAGTTTACAAGATAAAAGAAAAAATACTGCCACCACTTCTTTGATGGCCTGCCCACTGGGTTTTTGCTTTCAACTGATTGTTCCTGTCAATGCCTCCCATGTAATTCTGATAAGTTTCAACTGAAGGTGGATGACTAACTTCAACTCTACTTCCATCTGCAAGTCAACGAAAGGCTGATCCATCTCCAAATGGGTCCAAGTTAGTAGACAAAATATGGACCTTCAATTGAAATGTAAAACCATGCTAATAAATTATCTATACTTTGAAAAATGAGTAATCAAGATGTTACTGAATGTGTCCAAGTTAGTATCTTTAACAATATGAATAACTGCATATTCAAAAAATAATTTGATTAAAGAGAATGTTTCCAAATTAACTTATCTGTGACATCATGCACCATTCTATGTAAGCTATTACGAGTGAAGTATTAATGTATGCTGCAAATAAAATGACTACTGCTTCTCGTTGATAAATGTTCTCATTTTCTTCCCTTTGGAAGTTTCATTCAATACACCATTTCATCAATTATTTGGTTTAATATAGTACACAACTTTAAAATTGAACATAGAGAACAAAGTACCTGCTTTTTATCTTGCCATACTGTAGCAACTAAGTTGTTATGTTGTCTCACAATACTCTTGCCCCTTCCTAACCTGGATGGCTTCCATGGTTCATATGGGAACCCTAGAACAGTAATGTAATTGATGGTGTATATGAGAACAAATTAATATGAGAAAATATTTCTGTCTGTAAATGAGTATGTATATGTGTGATACAATGTCGATGATCGACAAGCACAATAGCAGGAAACGGTATGTCATAATAAATTATTTTCATAAATATATTGTACATTAGAGATTTATTGAGCAAGATCATAACAGTTAGAACAGCATGAATATTCCAAATAAAACAAAAATGTATAGCTTCATTAAATTTACAGAGTGTATGTTCGAGTTGTATGGAATAGGTTACTGCATATGTTGAAACAGATGAAGAGACATGATTACAAAATTAATTAAAGTTAGGAAGATTGATGAATGATAAATCTTTTTAAATAATTAAATATGCTAAGAAACCAACCCTCATAATTTTGTTCAATTGTTCCACATGCATAAAGTCCATTTCTTTCTAGAATCTGAAGCAAGGTAACAGATGTAAAGAATGTGAAAACAAAATGAAATTGAGAAAAATGAGACATTTAAGCAATTTATTTTAGTCACTTTACATTTACATAAAGTTTGTAGTAAAGATAACCAGCAGGAAAAGAGAAGATTGTTTTTATAATTATTATGAATAAGCTGTGAACTTTGAATACCCTATTTGTGATTCAAATTATTACATACAGTTTTATAACCATTATAAATAACAGGTAAACAGTTAAGATTATATTTTGATGATGAATATCTAATTATTAATCTTGCTCGAAAATGTTTTTTTTTATTACCTATCAAAGTATATGTGATGATTTTTCCCTTTCAAATCATTCACCAAAACTTTCTGAGATAGCTGGGTTCCATAATTGGGATCATGGTTGCCCAAATACAAGTCCAGGGCATGGCAGTATCCACATTCTGCGTCACAGCGCATCCAGATTTTGAATCCTCTCTTAATGGGCTTACTGGACATATATTGTTTCATTGAGTAAATAATTTAAAAACTCTTTCAGTTAATTTTTTTGTTTTTGTATCTGAGGTGATATACAAGGTGAAAGGTATATTTAATTTACCATTCAATTTATTGATAAATTATTTATTTAACTATATATAAACGTTCAGTAGATAACAAAATACTTTGTATTTTTAATAATATTCTCCTGTCATTATTAAAGTGTTTGTACACAACTAAAATTTTAAAAAGCAATATAAACTGTATCTGACATTGAAATTTACAATAATTACCTTTTTATTTCACCATAGCCTTATCTACTGTCTGATTCTGCCTGGGGCTGTACACTTCTTTGAATGTTTTCTTCACTTTATCGAGAAATGGCTGAATCTTATGCAGTCAGTCATACCCTGGCATGCCATGTTGTACTTCAGTGGTATTGTCATTTAGATGGAAATACTTATGAAGTTTGGCAAATCTGTTCACAGACACAACTCCTTTGAATCCATTGTTTCCAATGAATGGATCAGAGGACCAATATAGTCGATATGAAGGAAGCCGATTCACTCCCATTAAAATATTAAAGCCAAGAAATGCTTTTACTTCCTTGAATGAAGTTGGGTGCCATTTTAGATCTGACCCTTTTTTGTTGTGCATACAACTTTGTTTGTACTGCACAATCCTCAAAGAATAATTGTTCCAGAAAAAGTTGGGCATATTCAACAGGACTAGCATTAACACCAAGGGTGTGGTTTGTCCCCGATCTTAAAATAAATGGATCAATATCAACTTGTTCAAGATTACCTGACCAAAAACCTAATCTTTCAAGCTGTTTTGACTTTCAGGGATTTCACTTAACTCAGAATTTTCTTCTGCATCAGAAAAAATGAGAGTATGTATTATCAATGTCACTATCATGGGACTGTACATCAATATCAGAGTCACTAACATCAGAAATGAATGATGATTCATCACTATTGATACTGGTATTGACAATATTATCAAAAGAAACATTGCTTACTTCACTAAACCCACTGAACCAACTTCCACTGTCACTATTATCATTGTTACTAAACCCACTGAACCAACTTCCACTGTCACTATTATCATTGTTAAAATCCATATTGAAATCACCATTGTAATAGATACTAATACTGATGACAACATCAATATTTTCTGAGTGAATAACCATTCTAAAATCATTTGAGATAAAATTAATATTAAAAAAGAAGTCAAACATGTGAATAATTCTGCAAGTTTATTAAAGCTGTATACATTATAGATGTACAACATTAAACAATATGCCATTGTAATGGTTCTCAATCTTTTTGACATGCAAGCATGAAAAAATACTTCTTTTTAATGAAATAAAACAGTTATGTTATACAAAATCGATGCCAAACTTCATTTAACTGTATATCGGCAATTTTTAATCAAATTTCTGCTATTTATTTGCACTTTAATGCAATTATATTCATATTAAACTGTAATTCACCCACAAAATGAAGAAACACACACACCAGAACTTATGTAAAGAATCATTTGACTACTTGGATTTTCCACATTACTAAAAATAGATAAAGCCCTTTAAAGCCTCTGATCGTTCTTATTTTAGATATTTTTGGTCAGAAAATTTATGAAAATTCTTTATATAAAATAAAAATTTGTAACTGAAATAAAATTGGATGAGTCATTCATTCTTATGCTGATAAATTCGTAAACAATTTATCAAGGTTAACTGCTGACATGTGCCAAGCCTCGTTCAAATGCTTCCATTTACCACAATTTTCCGATATTATGGATCAATATTTTTAATAAATTTTTATATTTAGACATGGAGGGATATTGTTGATTTGTATTATAAAATGCAATACAAAATGTATTTGGAAAAAGAATCCTAAATTCAGTATCATCTTTGTGGAATGTAAACCATGTTTACAAATGGCTGACAAAACGATTCATTGATATTAGAGATTATAAACAAATCGCCCATAAAAGTACAATTTGTGAATGAATGATGGTTTTATTTCATGCACAGTTTTAATATGCATGTCTGTGCATGTTCCAGTTGTAGTAATGCAGAAAAATTCTATACTTCAATCACTCTGAGCATCTAAAGTGATTGTGGTATAAAAGACGTCAGAATGCATCATTATGCAGTAAAATGGGTGGCCTCAAAAGGCGTCATTATGCAGTAAAGGGTTAATGCAATTTTTTGCACTGTAAAGCTTTAAAATACTATACATTAGGGTAAAAGTATAAATGACTTCCATTCCTATTTATTCCAAGTGTAAAAAATTAAGTTATAAAAGGAAAATACTCACAATATCTTTAAGTTCCATACAAATAGAGTCTCTCTGGTTAAAAGGTGTACCAAATACAAATCTGGAAGATGCCATCGCCATTTCAGAGTTATTAGTCCTTTCCAGGCTAAAAGAAGAGTCTGTGAGTGGTGGATCTGTCTTTAATTCTTGTAAACTACAAAATATAGAAAAACAAGGAATTATCTTCTGATATAATTCTTCTGATACTTTTGAAAATGAATATAAAAGAATTCTTCACACCATACATCTGCAGATTATCAGTTCAGTCAACATCTGTCTGGTATGGTCAATATCAACTGCATCTTTGGGAAACACAAGGAACATGTGGTAGTTATTCTGGTGAGATCTGAAAACAACACACCATCTCATGCCGTGTTTGCAAAGCTTTAGAAAAACATGCATCTATAAGAATTTCTTTATATGATCCAACTGAGGCAGGCATTCAAGCAAGAATTAAAGGTAATCAGATAAATAAGAATTGATTTCATTGGATAAATGTTTCCTTCTTGTTGGTCTATTACAGCATAAACACTTACCTCTAAACAAATCACTGACCATATTGGATAAAATAATCTTTTCTCGGAACAATGACATACCAATTTTTTTCAGAGATCATTCAGTTGTTTTTCAAAACATTTATTTTATGTACATGGCCATTTTTGTGACACATCAATGTCAATCCTATGATAATCATTGTCAATCCTATGAAAAGCATTGTCAATCCTATGATAATCTTCTTTACTTTATTACGATAATCCTATGATAAGCATTGTCAATCTTATAATAATCTTCTTTACTATGATAATCCGATGATAAGCATTGTCAATTCTATGATAATCCAATGATAAGCATTGTCAATCCTATGATAATCTTCTTTACTATGATAATCCTATGATAAGCATTTTCAATTGTATGATAATCCTATGATAAGCATTGTTGTCAATCCTATGATAATCATAGACAATTCTATGATTAAATAAACAGCAGACGTTATGATACTACTACTGACTTTACAATAATAATAATAATAATAAAAATAATAATAATACAGCACTTCTTCACTTATAAGGCCCTTCATTATAACATTGTTTCTGTATGATAAGTCAAGTATAGTCATGGATACCATTTCATTCAATGGTAGGAAAATTATAAGATGGTCTCACTGTAAGTTGGTATACTCTCAGACTCCCAAGAACAGCATTATAATTAGAGACTCCTACAATAATAATAGTACTAAGATAGACATTGAACATACTGCAAAAAATACAATCTGGATGATACATAAACTGGGAGAAACCAAAACTGAAACAATCTCTGATAGCACTTTTTGTATCTAAATGCCTGGGCAAGTTTCTGCTATTATATACAGGGAAGCCCCACTAAAGAGCTCTTAATTATAACATCAATTCAGATAAAAAACACAACTGCAGTTTCACTACCGAATTTTTACAAATTCTTCACCCTTTGTCCCAAATGATTTTGTAATTACTACAAAGTTTTTGCCAAAGTATATGATGGTTTAATTTGTTGATCTGGCAAAAGATGTGTTATTAAAGAAGAAATTGTCAAAGTACTTTGTTTTTCTTTACAAAAAAACAAAGTTTTGTTTGTGAACATTCATTTCAAATATGTCAATGGTGAGTCACTGCACTTTGTTGATGCCTGATATTTTGTAAATGCATCAGTTCTTTAACAAACTGAGCATTTTTAATCCCAACAGAACTGAACCAAGAACAACAATGCAATTCATTTTTCTTTTTGTTTTTCTTCAAAGTAATAAATCTATCAATTGAGAAAAATATAATTAATTTACCTACCTAATTAAGTGACTGGAAATCATCAAAGTTAACCTCACAGCAAAGGTTTGTTGCAACTATCGGGTGCTACTTTATAACAACAAATTACAGCGAATGTCACAGTATACACCCACCCCATGTTTAATAGTCCTCTATGCAGGCACAAACTGGGTATGGTTGACTCTAAAAAAAATTCGCCCAACAGGTCTCAATTATTCTAACCTTTGCTCAAGGTATGGGGTCTTGAACTAAACTTAATGTGCAGAAATCATTATTTTCTCATTAAACTTACCATGACCATGACCTCTTACCTTGAGACCTCAGAATCTTCTTTACTACCCTAAGTGTAAGTCATCCACAAAGTCTGGTCAAGGAACTTACTCAAGAACACTTACTCTAGTGCAAAACCCCTCTATCCTTGAGCCAAAATGACCATGACCTTTGACCTATCGACTACAAAATCAACAGACCTCTTCCTTAACTTAAGAGCAAGACCTCCACAAACTTTGGTGAAGGTACATATTCAATAACTGAAATTTTAGTGCAGAAAACATTTTCTTCCTTTTCAGTCAGTGACCTGGACCTTTTACCTCAAAATCGAAAGGCTTCTTCCTTACCCAAAGTACAAGCCATCCTTGTCCAGGTCTATTATGTAAAGCTAATGTCTTTTTGCAGAAACCATTTTTCTTCTTTCAGTCACAGTGACCATGACCTTTGGACTCAGAAATCAATAGGGTTCTTCCTTAGCCCAAGTGCAACCCCTCCACAAAGTCTGGTAACTGTAGATAGTGAAGAACTTAAGTTATTGCGAGGAAACCATTTTCATTCTTTCAATTGGTGACCTTGACACTTGACCTTTCATCCCTGTATCAATATTCTTCTTCCTTACCCCAAGTACAAGCCATCCATAAGGTCTGGTAACTGTAGATAGTGGATACTCATGTCATTCTGCGGAAGCAAAATTGGAAACAGACAGATGGATGGATGGACAGACAGACAGATGGACAGTATCAAAACAAGAAAATGTATGGTTCTCTGCAGAAAATTAAATATTATCAAATGTGTTATCACTATATTTTCACTGTTCATGTTTAAAAGCATCAATTTAACTTTGTACTGTATCACTGATGCCAGAGTTTTGTGCCCAACCCAACCCTGTCTTTTAAAGCTTTGTGGATTTGTCTGCAACATTTTCTTCAGTAAACTAACTTGTCTCAATATTGCATGATACATTGCATAACATGATGGCACTCTGTGGACATCGACCAACATGTTATATCAGGGGTTTCCTTGTAGTCAGTGATTTGCTTTGGGGTAAATGTTTATGCTGTAATAAAACTGACATGAGGTTGACATTTGCACTGTACAATCAAATCTGATATACATGTCATTAAATTATTACTTAAATGTCCATGTTTGATCATGGGAACAACTCATTCCCAAATATGAATGTTTTGTAAAAATGCTGCACATATGGTGTTCGATAGTGGGTTGTTTTAAGACAGTGACTCTGCAAATTAATTACCATATATCCTCATGTTTTCAAAAGAATCAATTAATGTTGATTGTATCAGACAGACACTAACTATATGTTGATCCTGTACCATGTTTTGTACAAGTTTCACATTTTGAAGCATTTTTTGCATCTATTCCCTTGCCAGAAACAAAGAACACAGAAAATATTTTTTTTTAAAGCAATAATCACCTGCATTTACCTATAATATGGTATATTCTAGTTTATAGAAATGAAGAATATAAACAGATAAATGTGTTTGAATTTATTCAATCAAAAACTGTATGTTCTATCAACTATTTCAAAGAAAACTTATGTATCTAGTATAAAATTTGGCAGTAACCGAATAGTAACAACCACAGAGTGTCTGTACAACACATATCTCAACACCTCAATCTGTGTCCCTTGGGGGTAAGTATAGACTCAGGGATTTATATCACTTTTATATATGAATTCATCTTTTCATGCTAAGTAATTATAAATGTGGTTTTAGGGTGGGAATTGCAGTAGTTTCTGAGTTATAATTCAGGGACCATATCCCCACCATTCTACAGACCACTCTCAATCATATTCCAACGTTTAAAGTCTTTATCTTGAGCAATTTTGGAGAAGTTGCATGACCAACAAAACTCCTTAAATTACTAAGTTTTAAATATAATTATTCCATACTTTTCCTGAAAAGGCAGGGATATCTAATAATGCTCATCTGAATGTTTGTTTATGCACGTGTGCATGCATCTGCAATGTCACAAAATTCCTCACAAAATAACAACTTGAAACCTTGGGACATGATTGGGGTTGGTCTGTTGATGCACACAACAGTTTTAAAATTTGATTTGTTCCCAGGATGCAGGGTTTTGGAAGTGGGAGCATATTTGCCTCTATATAAATGTTAAATGTTTAGTATTGTTGAGAGTCTTGTTTGTTGTATAAATCTGAAAGGCATTCAAACTAGCACACTTTCTGTCACATTTCATCAAATTCTGTTAAGCAAATATTTGAAGAAGTTATTGAATGTTTTTTTATTTTTAATAACAGCAGCCATATCTGATGGCAGATTTGCATCATCTGTAAACACTTGAAAGGTCTGGCATGTCAGGATGCTATCTGTCAAGTTTAGTCAAATTCTATTCTGTGATTTTGGAGAAAATGTTTAAAGGCTTTTCTATTTTTTGTAGCAGTGGCCATATATGATGGCAGATCAAAATAATTTGTATAAAATTAAAAGTTCTTCAAGCCAGGAAGCTTTATGTCAAGTTGGGTAAATATCTATTCTGTAGTTTTGGATAAGTCATTTAAAGGTTTTTCTTTTTTTTAGTAACAGCTGCCATATTTGATGGTGGATCAGAATCATTTGTATAAATTTGAAAGGTCTTCATCTCATGATGCATTCTGCCAAGTTGGTAAATTTCTATTCTGCGGTTTTGGAGAAGAAATCGTTTCAAGTTTTTTGTTAAATATTTTTAGTAAAGACAGCCATATTTGATGGCAGAGCAGCATCATTTGTAACAATTTTAACGGTCTTCATGCAATGATGCTTTCTGTAAAATTTGATCAAAGTCTGCTCAGCTGTGCACAAGAAGTAGTCATTTACAAGTTTTTCTAGTAGCAGTGGCCACATTTGATGTTGGATCATTTGGACAAATCTGAAATGTCATGTCAGGATACTTTCTGACAAGTTTGGTCACATTTTATTTAGCAGTTTTAGAAGAAATCATTTAAAGGTTTTATTGTTTTTCCTGACAATGATCATATTTGATGGTGGATCAGCATTTTTTTGGCATAAATTGGAAAGGTCTTCATGCCAGGATGCTTTCTGTCAAATTTGATCAAATTCCTCTCAGCAGTTTTGGATAAGAAGTCATTTAACGGGTTTTAATATTTTTAATAATGGTGGCAATATTTGATGGGGAATCAGTATCATTTGTACAAACATGAAAGGCCTTTATGCCAGGATGCTCTGTACCAAGGTGGATTGAAATTAATCTGGCAGTTTTGGAAAAAATTTGAAAATAATAATTGGTCACAGACACTGGATGGACCCTACCATAAGCTCACTTAGCCTTATGGCCAGCCAGGTGAACTAATAAGACATTTGAAACTTTGGGATATGATTGGGGTTAGTCTATAAATGTGCATAACAGTTTTAGAATTTGTATTCATCCCCTGATGGATGAGTCTTGGGGCAGGTGGGGACTGAATAATATTATATAAACCATATAGTAATTTCATGAGTTTGTCACACAACTCCTCCCACACAGTTCAAGCTAGACATTTCAAACCTTGAGATGTTTTGAGGTGCTCTGCAGATTAGCACAAGTTTTAGAAATTGGATTTGTCCCCTGGGGAAAAAAATTGTGGACGGGTGTGTATTAAGTAATACTAGAGCTATTAGCAATGGCTGCATAGCAAAGGACTCCACTCACTACAATTTGCTAAGTATGGTACTAATTAGAGGAACTTGTGTTGGAAACAAAAGTTAGGAGAAGTTGACTCTTCTAAATGATGGCATGGGATGCTTGAAATCTAGCTTCTTCAAGGTTTCATCAAACAAGCAACATTTCATGTATAGATATGAAGTTGATCATAAAGAGCCATAACTTTGTCAATGAGTACCATGAATGGCAAATTATATGCCCACTCCCACGTTTAATAGTCTTCTACGTAGATAACTGACACTTTTGTGCAGAAACCGGTTTGCTTCTTTCAGTCACAGTGAAACGGACTTTTTTCCATACCTCTTATGTAAGCCATCCACAAAGTTTGGTCCCAGTATGTGAAGTAGAACTAATCTTATTGTGCAGAAAAGATTTTTCTTCTTTTTCTTACAGAGATCTTGGCTACTCAAAAATCAACAGGTTTCTTTGTACCTCAAATGCAAGCCATCCAGAGTTTGGCGACTGTTGAGTTATTGGGCAGAAACCATTTTTCTTCTTTCAGTAACAGTAACCTTGATCTTTTACCTTTTCACCCCCAGATCAATAAAGTTCTTCATTACCAAAGTACAATCCATCCACAAAGTTCGGTAACTGTTGATGGTGGACAACTCAAGTTATTGTGCAGAAACAAAATTGGTAACACACACACACGCAAACGTATGGATGAACAACATCAAAACATAATACACTCTACCTAATGGCAGGCATATAAAATGGAGCAGACAAGACCAATCTCATAAAAGGCACATCTAGGTCTATGGAACAATGTTCATATCAACTTACAACATAACAGGTTGAATGGTTCTTGAGCTAATCTGATTACAAGGAACATCTGATGTAAAGTTATAAAATTGATCAAAAAGGGCCATAGTTCTGTCCAAAATGGAGTAGACAAGACAAAACTCATCAATGGCATATCTAGGTCTAAAAGGCAATAATCCTACCAAATTCCATCAGTTTGGTTTTGTTTGGTTTGGTGTTTTACAGCACATCAACACAAGTAGGTCATTTAGTGTCGAGGCAATTAGAATAAAGTGCCTTGCCTAAGGACACACCACAGTAGCAGATCCAGGCTGGTCTGATGGTAGGATTCAACCCCACACCCTTTTGGTTGCGAGTCCAGCAAGCTAACCACTAAGCCACTTTGGCTCCCACAATTCCATCAGAATATGTTGAATGGTTCTCAACCTATGCTGACTGCAACAAGCATTCCAAGTTTCCATAGGAACACAATAATTCACTCAAAAAGGGCTATAACTCTGTCCAAAATAGAGTAGACAAGATTAAACTTATGTCACAGTCACCTCTACTTTTTCATTTTCTTTCTATCCATGCCTATTATATATATATTCTCTTTCTATTTATACCCATTGTTATTATTTCTTGTTCAGCTCTGTTCATAGTAATCTAGTATTTTAGTCTCACATGCAATATTTTCTACGCATAATACTTAAATGTGTGTGTAATGAATTCAATGTTTTATTGCCTACTTCACATTGTGGATGTTTCACAGTCATACTATTCTGTGGTAAATTTCCCATGCCTGAGCTTGCGACAGCTCTATTGAAATGTTAAGTCCATGAAAAGGCATGTAAGGTGACTAAGACAATTTATACAAGCTACCACTGACGTTTGGCAGATGTAAACAGTAGTATGTTGATCACACATAATGTCATGAAGTTACGTTACATGACGTGTGACATTGAGAAAATAATTTTAAATAGTTTCATGCTGATTCAGCAAAAACTTATCATTTTGATTACAAATCTTAACTGAAATCACCTTTTCAAACTCTATCTATAGATAATTTAATAGACATTAATAAAATTATGTTCTTCTGAAAATGCAAGCCTCTATCAGATCAGAAAGGTCAAAATTGTTGACTTAAAGCAGCAAGGTAAACTTCATTTTGAAGTGAAGAATATGATATTTCTATAAAGAATTGTAATTTTACGAGGCATATAGGAGTCAAACTAAACAAAATAACAAGATCAAATCATCACTTATCACATTCTTTTATTTTGCTCATCTGAACACCTGAAAATCACTTGCCAGGTTGGACAGGTTCTTTTAGCTTTCACTTGTCCGCACCTCAGTTTTACTTGCCTTGGGCATTGAGAAAGTGTTAATGTCAAGCTCTGTAGATTTACCACTGTTTAAATTGCAGTTCGCTTATATAAAATTTTATCTGACCAAAAAATTAGAAACTGACAGAAGTTATCATTATGGCATAATATGAGGTTAAAACAAGGATTGATTCCACCAAAATTGGAATGGTTGGCATCTCTGCATACCCCAGGGGTAGGAGGCTGATTGTACATGAAATGAAAGTAACTCCTAAATTGTTAGTCTTATACTGATGAGAATCAGAATGTATGATCATTGATACAAGTCTCAACACATATCAAATGATGTTCTGCATGAGACCCTTGTGTCATGCCCCAAAGGCATACATTGTGTGTTACCCGAGTCATAACTTGAAAACTATAGTGATCCCCACCATATATCCATATATACACATATATAAATGACAAGATAAATTCAGATATACACAAGACATTGGCCCCTGGTTTATCACTCTCTATATCTATATATGCACTGACTGAGAGTCAAAAAATAAATTCAGATGAGCGTGAGACATCGGCCCCAGGGTCAATCCTTACCCCCTTGGTCTTAGATACCCAGGTCACCTTGGAAAAATATTGAGATACCCAAACTGTAAATAGTAAACATATACAGACTTACTGGACAAGATAAGACAAATGCATATATGCAGCTATTACATCATCACCTGGGTCAATCTTTACCCTCAGAGACTTACCGATTTACAGGTTTAAACTTTGGGGTGGAGTCAAGACATGTAAGCATGAGGTTGTGAGTTTTACATAGAGAGAATTCTAGCTATATAAATGCAAAATTACTCCCACCCTCAATCTATACCCAGATCAGAAGGATCAAAATTCCAAACCAGTGTGTGCATCACCCCCAATTGTATCATAAGGTTTCAAGTCTGTATCTTGAATGGTATCTGAAGAGTTGTGCAATATTAAAAAGCCATGCACATAACAACATAATCTTCAACTTTGTTATTAAAATTGCAAGAATGATGACACTACGGATTATAATAGAAATGCTATTATTCTAAAAACACAATAATCCTGATGGAAAAAATTATCAATTTAAAAGGTACTGACAATCCTCTCCCCATATAAAGTTAACACAGTTTTTCTTATTACTCATTATACCTTCAACACAGTACATGTATTATCCTTCTTCTGTAATAAATTAAAGTAAAGTAAGCTAACCTTTACTACAACAAATTAAGTGTTGCAAAAGCATGGTCTTTTTTTGTTGCTCTACCACTATTTATGTGCCTTTGGGGATTCAAAAAGACTGTTCCTGTATAAAAAAAAGAATTCCTTAAGACTAAAAGTTTACTATAATTACCTGAACAACTCATACTGAGAATGGTTTAACAGCATCTCAACATCATTCTTTTCTTCTTTTAACCTCTGATCATAGAAAAATACAAGGGTTAAATAAATAACACTTTTTTCTCCTGCAAATAGCACTGCAATCTATGTAATATGACTGTAACAAGAGGTCCAGGTGGACCCGAGATCATTCATCATTCACCAGACTGACATCTGCATAATAACCAAATCCAAGAGAAGTTGGCCTGAAATCTGCTTCGGTAGAATGCTTTTTGTTGATTTTATTGCACATGTATCTCTAATGTTATTATTCTCATCCATTTTTAATGGCACATCAGTATCATTTACCCAATATTGAAAGGCTTCAATGCCAGGTTTTACTATTTTGGGAAACAGCAGGCATATTTGACAGTGGATTGGCATCATTTTTATCAACTTTAGAGTTTTTTTTATGCCAGGATGCTGTCTGCTAAGTTCTGGTTAAAACTAGTTTAGTGGTTTCTGAACAAAATTTGAAAACAGCAATTGTTGACAGATACATGATGAACGACACATGACAAATACAAGACCATGACATCATTTTAATTGGCCTTATGGCCAGGTAAGCCAAAGAAACATTTACAAAAATTCTTCATGCAGTTCACAATGCTGCCACTGCTTTTGAAAAAGTAATACTGTATATACTCAATTATAAGTCAACTCATCGACCCCCCCCCCCTCCATTTTAGGGCTGCAAAAAGTGAATTTCTCTTTGACCCTGCTATAAGTCAGTGTGTACTTTGCAAATCAGATCCATCCGAAGGGGTGACTTCTTAGTGAGTCAGAAATGCACTTTGGAAATATAAACAAGCCAAACTGGATAGAAAATAGATAAAAAAAATAAAGACAAAACCAGTGTAAAATACAATTATATTATTTAGTGAAATATGTCACAAATAAATTGACAACTTACAATTTGTCCATCTTTGTGTAATAAAGTCTATTGAAATCCATAATGCTTGACATTTTTAATCCATTTACATGACAAATGCACGAATTCAATTATAGGTCACATACCAGTATAAAAATAGAAGATCAGAATGATCCGATTCATAATATCCCATAATATGTTAATTCCACACGTTGTACAAATAAACTGAAAGTCAAGTCCATTTTTTTTTTATTCACGGTATCCTATAAATGTCACTATCTAATGTCATCTGGTACAAAGTCCAAGAATGAATCCTCATTGTCTGATAAAGTTCTGAAATCCTACATCGTCGTCTATCATTATAAATCGTCGTCGTCTAGTCATCGTAAATCTCATCCAACACCAATTCCTCGGCTTTACTGTCATATGCGGGTACTTATGCAGAGACTGAGCTTGCGCTCTGTAAGTAACACTTTGATCATAAAGTCAGAAATCTATTAAAGGATGCAACTGAACACATGTCAATTGTGCAGCAAGATCACAGGGAGTTCAAATAACCACCCTCTGTTACTTGGCACTGAACAAGTATCAAACTCGCAGCTTGATTAAAGGGTTGTCACATGGGAAAACAAAGAGTGTGGTGCCTTTACAAGCTAAAGGATTAAGGTCAAAGTATATGCACAGGAAGTTGTAGAACTCTACTTGGCACTGAACAAAGTAGTATATTCGCGGCTCAATCAAAAGGATTGTCAACTTGAAAACAAAGTGAGTGCCTTTACAAGCCAAGGGCTTATCAGCCCATGTGCACTGGCAGATAACTTGGGAAATATCACTTGGGAATTAAATCCGACTTGTGGAAAAGGAAAAACAAATTTAATCAAAACTTTTATTGCATCAAGCACAGTCTTTATACAGCAAAACACATATATTAATACAAATACAGGTTGTTTGGACTGGCATGAAAATTGAAGCAATATACTTACTAGTAAACGCTCATGGTAAACATTGACGGACACTTCATTTTGCGGTAGGTAGTATTTAATTTATCGGTAAAATTTTCAAATTATTAAAATCCAAATAACTGTAGATACATGTATTGTGTAATGAATACCGTCATGAAACGGATAAACACAGTGCATACCTTATATGCATTACTGCACAGGAATAGTGGCATGAAAACGTAAAATTATATGAATTGACAGTATTTTTATGTACTGCAAACATTTAGACTTTCCAAGATTACCCCAAGATTTATAATTTTTTTAATGTTGCGCTTATAGGACGACCCCTACTCTGCATGAATCAAATTTTAAGTAAAAAAGGTCAACTTATAAGCGAGTATATACGGTACTTATTAACGCATTATCTGCTCACATAGGCAAGACCAAAATGCTTGCATAAACATTTCTCTAAAAACAATATAAATAATTATCTTAATGATGATCATGTGTGAAATACTGAAGTATTTAACTTTCTGAAAAATTTATATTTTTAAATAGCTAAGGGTCCAAATGATCCAAAATCACTTAGAAAATGTATATGCTGGGGTGCATTTTCTTGCACAACTCTTAGTTTAATATCTATCTCTATCCCAAAAAAAGATCATTACATGTAAAGTATGGGGGGAAAAGTACCCTGTCACTAATTGCTCATAAAATAAAAGCTGATTGAGCTATTAAAATTGAATCAAATTTGCAAAGGTTGAAGATCACTGATTTCTAATCAAATACATAAAGAAAAGTGTATGTTGGTGAGTTCATATTTTCAGTATGACACTTACGGAGATTACATCAGCTTTCCAAAACAGAAAGCCTGTGTAACCTATCTATGGCAGGTCATAAAACACAAGCTTGCATACTTATCGCTGACTTTAACATTTTCTTGTACAGGACTGTTATTACAATTATTATAATTAACACTTTAAATTGTACAAGTATTTTTATTTTTCATCGCTTGATGAGATAAACATCTCAACTACAGTATGGTAAGAATGGAACATTGATGGGAATTGATCCATGGTCATTTTGAATTTAAAACAATGCAATTTTCCGTTACAAAGATTAATAGGAATTAAGCCATGTGATCTATGTTTCAAGGACTTTAAAATAATTAACTTTTCCACAAAGTGCTTCAAAAATCAAGTCATTTACACTTTTTTAAGTACTGTAGAAATGTTTAATGTCTGTCAGTCATATAATTCCCACATCATTTGCATTTTATTATTATAGCAATTCTTTGTCAAGACACCACATTATACTCAGATAGGACACAACTGTTCACACCTAGTGAAAGTTAATCCTCACTCACGTATCATGAAATGAGCTAAGATGGAGTCATCTAAATTCCTTGCCAAATTTCTGTCAAGCAGTTGCTGAGACCAGTAATTTAAAGGTTTTATATTTTTAGTAGGAGTGACCATATCTGATGACAGATTGGCATCATCAACAAATTTGAAAGACCTTCATGCCAGCATGCTTTCTGTCAAATTTGGTCAATACTGACTGAGTAGTGTTTGAGAAGTTGTTTAACGGATTGCCTATTTTTAGAAATAGTGGCCATATTTAATGATTTATCAGCATCAATTCAACAAACTTTAAAGGCCTTGTTGCTGGAATGCTTTCCTTAAATAAAGCAAAGTTTCATATTCTATATTTATTTATTTAGTTATTTATTTATTTATTATTCAATTTTGATTGGTTTTTGGCAACTGACTAGCTCAATCGTTTTGATCGTTTGTTTACCCTTTAATGGACCATTTAATTTCCCAGACAAATTACAGCTTGAAACTAAAAAATTCTCCTGATTCTGCTTTCATACTTCCTCATACCTGTGTTCCTGATGTCACTGCCACCTGTCTGCAGTGTATGGGGTGGGTGGATGGTGGTGGTAGTTTAGCTGTCAACACTATTGTTTAAGTTTTATGCACTCTTATTACTCCAACACTGTGACTACTTATTGTATTCTAATGAAACTTGATAGATGACATCTCTGGGGAATTGGAATGGTATGTCTAAAAAGAAAATAATCGTTTCTACACATTAAATTTAGTATGTTAAGCATCTACTTAGGGGACTATTAAAGACAGGGAAAACGTTTGATCTGCTGTTTACGGTAATACGGTAATCTTGTTTTAGTTCACCTGGCATGTAAGGCCAAGTGAGCCTATGGTAGTGTATTTCATCTGTTCCACAACATCCATTCACAATTGTTATTGACAACTTCTTTTTAAAAATTGCTTGGCCAATTTATAGATGATTTTACAGGAAATGCTTTTATCTTTATTATTGGACATGCACATAATTTCTATCATTATATATGACATCAAGAAAAGGATGCTTTTATTTAATCCTAATGCAATTTATTTTTGACAATAAAAAAGCTTAAAAAAAGCAGGAACTGATCAATAAATCATGTTCAGTCCAAATACATAATGTAAAGTGGTTATTGTCTTGCCTGTGAATGGTGAGATATACAGTAGGTATTACTTTTCCAGCAGTCAATATTAAAATTTGGTGTAATTGTTTGATGAAAGTCATATACTTTCTACATCAGTTGCTGTATTCAAATGAAATTTTGGAATAATATTACTTTATGCATAGAACTTTTATATTAAAATGCTAAGGTTTTCTGTCTGACCTGAGCTTCAGCAGTGTTAACATTAAGATATTTTAAGATACATATTTTCAAAATTAGTCACTGTTTTCGATGCCATATATCAATAGTCATCGATATTCAACTAATGAATTACTTTCATATTGATATTCAACTAATGAATTACTTACCTGGGTAAGCATAATGAGACATAGGTATCAATTTTTCGAGTGGTGTTCACATCAATGTTGATGTTTTGTATTAAAGTTTTTACTACTCAAAAACTGGGGGATGGAGGTGGTGGGTGGGGAATACATCATACATCATACAATGACACAGGTTAGATACCTTGTTCCACAGAACACCTGTCCCAATCATTAGTTGATTTTTTTCCATAAAGATTTAAAATAAGATAAACCATAAAGCGTTCATATACATGTGCTATAAGTGGTTAAGTGCCTCAAGCAGTCAACATGTTATCCTACCTAGTTCAATGGTACATGTATGCTACATCTGATACACATGCATACTGACTATTGGTTATAAGCTGTATGAGATGTGAAACTTAACAGACTTTAGGTAATTCACAACAGTTCAGTGGAAAAAGAGTTCCAGGTCTCTTACAATAATATTAATGATACCCAAAAATCAATTAATCACTCTCTTCCAGGCAAAACACCATAAGCTTCTACAATTTTGGCATTTACATTGAATATAAATTATTATCAAACTATTCATAAAATTCCTATTATTTTTTATTTATTAAAAATGAACATAACTAGGCAGTTTTTATCAGTTCTCAAGTTTGCAAGAACTGCTATACTTCAATGAGAAGAAAAATTATACAACAATAATACCTTTGTTTTCAAGCAAACAAAAAATACTTCTTTCTTTTGCTTGATCTTTTTTTCTATTCTCTTTTGTTTTGCAAAGATTAAGTATAAACACTCAAGGGGCAAATTTTATATTCATGTATTTTAAAACTTTTTTTATGCAGGTTCAACAAGAGTTACACATATAGTATGTTCATGGAGAGTTAGAAATATACAAAAGAGTATTTCACTGTACACTTTTATCTTAAAAATACTGTTAAATGTTTGAGACAAAAGAAGCTCTATTGCTGAGCTCCATATAAAAATTAATAAATTGGATATTTTACTGGTTGAGAAGTAAAATGCATTTTTTAACAAATTCAATAGAGTATTTTCTTAACACCACAAAACACAAAGCTTGCGCTACAAGACCAAGTCTTGATCATCAAGATGTTAGTCATACCTTTGTGAATGCATCAAATGGCTTAATGAACAAAACTATTTCATTGTGAGTGTGAATATTTGGCTCTGTTTGAGTGAGTGTTCTTACAGTGATAAAATAATATCATTCAAAATATGCATGTAATATCTGGAATTTAAAGTAATGTATACAAATATACACGTACAGTGCCATCTTTGTGTCTCTGATATCTGTGTCTGTTATCCATCTCTCTCTCTCACTTAAATCATTTAGCTTATTTAATTTCATTTTTTTGATGAGTGCAAAGTAAATCAAAAAAGCCTCTTCCATCATCTACCTACACTGTTTGTGTGTGCATGTTTTTTTCATTGATTTCATCCAGCAAACACTAATCTCTATCCAATGTTCACTCATGGACACAGTTACTTTTAAAGGATTGAAACCACGCTAACATACTGTACAAGTAGTAGAAGTATGTCTGCTGTAGTTTTGTGCTAGAATCTCAAAGAAATTACGCTTTATATAAATGTAAGGATGAAATAAGAATAAGATCTCAATCTGCATTTTATTTTATTTTATTATTACTTTATGTAAAGAAAATGTTGCAAAATGTGAGAAATCTATGTTGACTGTCTGAGAATCTTGCAATTCCCACATCATTTGTACAGTTATTTTGTTATTACAGAATTTCTCCATCATGACACCATATTCTATACAGAATGTGAATCTCCTCCTCAAAAATGAGTGACTTCCTGACACTACATGACTTCCTAAGAATACTATTACAAGTTCACAGTATAAATAATTTCCATGGGAGATAATCTTTTTCTCAAGATTGTTCTGTGTCCCATCAAAGTTCCATGGCTACCATACTGTAATGATCACATCATTTCAAGCTATATTATCAACTGACACCTCTGAATAAATAGTTCATTCTTGTTTTAATGGTGATATCCATTGTCACAAGAACCACATAGCTATGCAGTGTTATTTACATGCCAATTAAATATGCCTAGAGCTTTGGCCAAGGTATTCCAGTTGACACGTGTTTGAGGGCAAGATTTGACAGACGAGATCAAATTAGTGATGCTACAATTAAGGAAATGATGCTAACATAGGGAAATGAGAAATGTGAAGAAAATTAACGATAAAGACAGAAAAACAGAGAAAAGTCACATAAAAATAATATAAAATACTTTTTTTTAAATAATTCTTTATTATATTTATGAAATACTATAGCAAATTTACACAAACAAGAAGAGAGAGGGCTTCATTTCTTATGGTTCTCAATCCTCTTGAGATTGTAAAACTGGTAATTGATGTGGATTAATGATAGAGAACAAAGGGGATACCAGCATTGCCTATTACCCAAAGCCAATAACAGGGTCTGAACAGTTAACTGGCTTGGATTGTTGTCAGAAACCAAAGACCAAACCATCAGTTTTTAATATAAGAGAGACCCTGAAACAACAGCTTGTTAAGAATGTATACAGGTATTATGCTGACATTACATTTTGCTGAAATGCAAAACTAAAAACGGATCATTGATGATCTACAAGGAGTCCATCTCTAATATTAATTTTAACCTATATTATGGGCATTCTTTTGTGAATATATGACAATATAGTGAATACATGATAATTATGTGCTTAATCTATGGTATTTTACAAATATTATCCAAACATTGTTTTGTTTATATGGATTATATCCCTTTGTGGAATCAATTATATCTTTGAAAAAGATGTACCGGTAATTGCTAGAGTGCGTCAAATGAAATACAGGTAAATGAAATATGAATGGACCTATGGCTAAAATGCACTCAGGAAGAATGAGGTATGGTAAAAAAAATAAGATGAATAAAGCAAAATCTCATCATATTTTTTTTTAAGAACAAACAATATGCTTTGCATAAGTACAGTACACTATAGGGTATAGACCGTAAGTGTACTACGCGGACCATGAATTTTGAACTCTTTAATTGTTTTCTTTTATTTCATGTTGGAGAAATCAGAAAATACAAGCACATACAAATGGGTCATTTCATACCGAATCACCCAAAATTCAAAAATCTTCCTGGGTGACCATCTCCAATTTCCATGAAATTTTTTCCAGGTGTACATCTATGTAAAGGATGGCCAAATGCAAAAATTTCAGTAAAAAATTTCAATTACTTATGAAGTTATGGCTGATTGAAGTGGGGAGGGGTAGCATTATTCTTTCACATGCAAATTCGTCAGTTTAAAACAGAAGGTTTTCAAGTGGTAGTAACTTTTTTAATATACAGATATCGGGCTGAAATTTACTATACTACATATTTGTGACAGGAAATCTGAATCTATGCTCAGATTTTCAATATCTCAGATATTTGTAGAGATATACACCCCTAAAGTTGACCTTTTGTTCATTACAGATTTTTTTCTTCAGATTTTGAGGTAGCACTACTACCTGGTCATCCATCACAAACACCAAATATGATTTTATTTGAAAACTATACCAACAGGGGATTGTACAAAATTAATCTCATCTGAATTAAGTTCATTGTTAAGCTGTACTTGAGGCTCAAACTAGAGACAAATCACAAAATGCGAAAATTTTGCCCTCATAACAGAGGTGGTTGGACCATGTGGGCAATTACCTAGCATAATTAATTTTTTATATGATCAAGATACATATTTTAGCTGTATTTGTGCCAAATTTCAACTATGTGTCTCAGTGCATACAAAATAATGATAAAAATTATAATATGAAAGAAGTCATATTAGTTGATAACAATTTACTGACATGGTAACTGAACAAGAATTGGTACAGCTATGTGATCTGTTTTCAATTTTGCCAATTACATCTCATAATCACAGTATTACTGGTAATTAAAGCAATTTCAATGACATAATCCGTATATAAGACAATTTGGAGTATGAAACGAAGCCCAGACATCCAGTTTAAAAAGTATCAACTTACAGGTCGGAAAATATGGTATATTGAAAGGAGTCAAAAAAGTGCATGTGCATCAAGACAGCAATGATTTCCTATTACATATGATGTGTTATGTGACATATGGATTAAAACTGGGGGTCTTCATTAGAGTTGCACTGTTCCATACTCACTGAGCTCCCTTCTCTTTGTTTGGGACATTGACAAGTTCCATGCATTCACAACTTCATTTCAGACCCCCAATTCTGTCAGTAATTAAATGTATTAAACTATTATGCTACTTCATACCCACTTCCTTATGGCACATGTATGGAGTTTCAGCTGCTGTTTTTCTCATAGGCATCCTCAGGATTATACTATTCAAGTTTCTGTTATCAGTATCAATATATATCTTGTATCAGCCATTGCAGCTCCAGATACAGGAACTGGACACTTTACAACCCTACAAACTCTCCTCCAAGTTTCTCTTCCTGAGGTCTTCATATAGACTTATTCAGAGCTCAGCTGGTGCAGTGTGCTGTGACAAGATTGCCCCCATTATGCCATAGTTTATTTGTATATGTACAATCGACCTTTAATTGGTCATATGTCTTGTGTTTTGTCATAATTTATTTGAATAAAAGTAGTTTGAGCGGTACACAAGGCATCCTTCTCAGGACCCTTTATGGGCCCCCCTACTTACTGTGAGTCTCTGCCCAGACATGATGTAATTGCCTGCCAGTTCATGTTAACGAGTTTGTAACTAATTTTATAGCCAAGACGGCAATGGCCATAGATGTGGCTAGTTATACACACTGATCATGATGCTTGCATTCAGCACACAAAGACAGGAGGTTTTGCATTTGCCCTCCCTTCTTGGTGTATTCTCAGGGGATCCAGTTTATATAGTGGTTCATTGTCTTTGTGTATTGATTACATGTGCGCAGTTGAAAATAATATCTGTGTATCAGCACAGTAGTTGAGTTGTGCACTGGCATGATACTAGTGTTCATTGCTTGGCAATACGTGAATGCTATTTCTTTCATGGCCATATGTGCATTCAATATATTAAATTTATGGAGGTGTTTATGCATTCCATGGTCTTTGTCTACCCATTTCTTGGACGTGTCCACTTCAATTAAAAAAAAAATTCCTTCCTGCATTGGATGTGAACATCTCCATTCTTGATTTGCCATGGCTTCAGCATTCCTGGTTTCCAAGACATATCTTTGGCATGATATGCCAGCAGCGTTCTACTCTGATTCGCATATAAATATTTACATATGTTCATTGCATTTCCTGGTTGTAAATTTGCCCTCAGTTTCTTTGCAATTTCTAAAACATGAACTTCATACCCAATCCAAGCTGACTGTCGAATTCACATAATTTGGTAAAACTTGTATCATCTACAGTGGTTTGCATGAGTTCATCATGTCTATTCTATAGATTTGTGATCATAGAACTGTGCAACAGAACAGCTCTTGGCATGTATGGAACCATTCTGGGATATCCTTCTCGCAAAACAGCATATATTTTTATATATGACAGGCTTCTAACAGTTCATGTGACATAGTCTTTATGTATTATAATTTAATTGCAGTGCAAACTCTAGTGTGGTTCTGCAAGTATCACTTTCAAGGTGTTGGTGGTGCTTGCATCCACTCATTTATACTTAGCAGTCCAAACATGGTAGATATTGGGACATGGCTATCTGTTCATCATGCATGTATGTCACAGGTAGATTTCACAGATTTGACTTACTTTCCATGTCATACACAAACTTCTTTCAGTTGCAGACTGCATGGACAAAAGAGGTTTCAAGAAATAATCATCATATGTGGTGCATATTGCACTTGTGAATGTATGAGCAATAATTTCCCCAATTATACAAATATGGTGATCACTGCAGCTTTGACTAGTGCCGAAGATTTGTCTTCTAATGTCTGCATGCTGTTTCTTGTCATTGACAGCATATTTATACCTGTACATGTACCTTTTCTACTCGAGTATTGTTAATATGACTGCTGTTAATTACATCATTAAAGACTATAGGCTTCGCCACTTAATACAATTTTGGGGGGACAACAGCTGCTGCGTATCTGTTCTCTTTGGGCATTCACTTCATTCCATTCCATTTTATTCACCCAAGAATCTAATTTTAGTGCTATATTGCGTATTCGAACTAAACCCACTGAGTGATGTCCACATGGTTGCCGCTGGCATCCCCAACTTTCATTGGACAGCCTAGTCTTTGCTGGGCTCCTACAGTTTTTACTGAAGAAACTTTACTCAAGGGTTATCCATAACATTCTGTTAAGGAGTTTCACAGCCCAGCTGTGACCTTTGTACAACCCTGTTGTGCCCATTCAGTTCCCACTGAATCATTCACTGACAGAATGAATCAAAATTCATCAGTAGCAGCAGACAGTCCCCCTAGGCAAAATATATATGTTTATAAACAAAAACTGGATCTGGTTTCTGTTGTGTATAAATCGTGTATTATGATATGTAGGTCCAGATACGATATGTATCCCATTACATATCCTGAACTTATTCTCATGTAAACAATGATGAGTTTCACTTTATCATTACATTTTAGTACCACCTTAGTATTACTTACTTTTAAACACTGATGCAATATGAAAACAAAAAGCTAAACCAGTCAATGAACCCTCCAATTCTGTCCAGTTTCAAGTGTCAGTGTATTTATAAAATTATAAAAACTATATTAAGTTCTCAGTTTATAGCATGTGTATCACAATATGGCAGTGGTGATATGATATACCAGATTGTCCCAAAAATATAAATATTCCTGATATGTATTGCTGTATTATCACATACCTAATTCTGATGTTTAGGTGTGATCTAACTTGGATAGTTCAGTTGGTAGTGCATAGTGATCTGTGGTTGCTGGCTTGGATAGCTCAGTTGGTAGTGCAGTGATCTGTGGATACTGATTTGGATAGTTCAGCTGGTAGTGCACAGTGATCTGTGGGTGCTAACTTGGATAGTTCAGTTGGTAGTGCACAGTGATCTGTAAATGCTGATTTGAGTGCACAGTAATCTGTGGATGCTAATTTGGATAGTTCAGTTTGTAGTGCACACTGATCTGTGGATGCTGATTTGCATACTTGAGTTTTGGTAGTGCATAAACATTGAGTAATAAAAGGTAACACAAAATCAAATGAACATATATGCACTTCAAATGAATGTCTGTTTTACATTTATATTAACTATATTTCCAGTGAGTAATTATAAATATTTGAGCTACTGTAGTATCATTTATTTTCATAGATCTCACGTAGATCTCAATTTTCGAGGTGTTGTAAAAAAAAGAAAGACATTTTTTCATGGGTACTTAAATTCATGGTTTTGCTTGTCAAAGTTTGCGTATTTGTAGGCATTTAATTTCATGGATTAACCTCTACAAATACCCCCCAAAAAGAATACAAAAGAACAAAACTATGCCGACAACGATGGTCGCTTCAATGGTTAAAACAATACTACCACCAGTATGAGCACAAATCAAACACTTGTCGAGATCAATCACTTATACTCAACATCAAAGGGAGCTGACACAGCCAACAACACTAAGCCAATCGGTTATTAAATTACATGTGTATCTTCTCTTCCTTAAACAGTGTCCATAAAGTTGCACCATCAATTACATTTTGATGACTACGGCATTAACAAAGTGGCTTAAGAGGGTAAAATTCAACTTAGATCCACGTCGGTTCGGATAATGTCATCATTCCATATATGAACCAAACACGTGACCCTTGCTCACTGAAATAAGCAAGCAGTGTCAACATTTGATATGTTCAGGGCCCATCAAAATCTGAAGATGCTAACTAAATTGAAAAATAAAGGAATCACTCCTTTCTTTGAGCCTGCCTCATATATGAACCCACTTCAACCACCAGACTTTACTTGAAACTTCGTCAATCAATCCGATTCATGCTGAAAGATCGGACCTAATTATCCATGGCTTTGATAGTGCTGGACTTGTTTAATTCAACAATTTCATGATTATTTACCTAACAAACATTTGTGTATACCAGCAGATTTGATTGACTCGTTGTTGATTCAGTGGTTTTGCCCAAAATTCAGTGAAGTATGAGCTTCAATCCTCTGCAGTAATTAGTGTAATATACCTAGTGTTTCATTGGTAATTGTGCTCCAAGCAATAGTTCTAGTATTTTACAGTCATGTTGTTCATTGGGATTAAGTATGCATGAATAAAATGAGGCAGGCTTTCACAAGAATTTAAATTTTTTGACAACAGGTTTATTTGAATTAAGAATCGATTTGAATAAGTATTAAATCTAATTTTTATATTCTTGTATCATTTATTATTCTTTCTTTCATTTTCAGTAATACTAGTGTTGAATACCTTATGCTTTTTCCCATTTCTCTCTATCCTTACCTATGTCACAACATACTGATTTAAGGCAGTGAGTGGAAATTACAGATACCGGACACCATATAGATACATGTGCACTGAAACAGTATAAAATGCATTACAATTCTTTTTTTAAAGGGTTAAAATAAAACAAACACATGTAAACACTAATATTTTATTACCAGATTACTGAAATGACATTGATCTATTAAATAGCTTTGTTGATCTCCAGGAATGAAACACAGTAAGAAAATGGGGGGGGGGTGCTTTATCATATGTGGCTATATTTTCGGTAGGTCTTTAAATTCGTGGTTCGGGGCAAGAACGAAATCCATGAAAATTGGTACACCACAAAAATTATTGATACTACAGTATCACATTAAAATATAAAAAAACTTATAATTCATCCTCTGGGAAACCTTGTACACTATTATGTGCATATCCATTCTCAGATAGGTCTCCATGAAATCTACCATTAATAAGAACAAACTGCCAAGAAATCTTGAAAATTGCCAAAAGTGGTCAAAAGCATCCCAAAAATACATTAATCGGACTTACTTCATTTAAACTGACCACTTCCTCTAACTTTTGCTGCAGTTCATTCAGTTCAGTCAGCCTCTGAAAATAATGACAAATTTACTTTTATCAAGAAATAATTTATAAATTATCGAATATTAGTACAATACACTCCCTAATGCAGTATAATTTTCAATGTCTATAAATTAATAGCTGAAGCAACTGCAATGCCATAAAAAAATCCCACATCCCTTAGCCCCAAGCCACAGGTACTCATACCAACCCCCAAAACCCCACCCACCCACTTAACAGTGACCCTGGGGTCATAATGCAAAATTCATCATAAATATGATGACTTCATATATTAAACTTGGGTCAAACAAATTTAGAAAATTGTATTGCAATTTAAATGTTTGTACATCTGACCTTTGACACTCTCCCAGAAACCCCAGAGGCAGAAGCAAAGGATGACAGGATGACACCCCTCTCACAGACAGTTACCACAGGGCCAACATAACAGCAAGGAGATGTGGACAGATTGATGGACAAAAGATGGAGGGTACACAATATCCCTAACTCATTTTAAATGAGAGGAATGGTGAGCAATTTGCTCGCATAAAGACTACAAGTTATTGTTGATGCTGATTTAGATACACCATCAACAAATCTTTTTAAAACCCATAAGTGGCTTCCATTTTAACAACAGAGAACTCAGCTTCAAAAGGGTTTACTAGTCTACAAATCCTTACATGGGTTGGCTCTTGATTATCTTCAATGTAATTAAAAATTTATAGAAAATGTACATATGTATAAACTAAGATCAATCTCAAACAACAATTTATATTTACCTAAACCAAATTCAGAGTTTTATAAAAAGAGTTTTGCTTTTTCTGGAATCAAACTATGTAATTCGATTCCGCCCGATATATGGTCAGCTGACTCTTCCCTAGGTTTTAAGAAGCTTCTTAGTCAACATTTACAGAAACAATCATTTGCATGATTTTGTGTAATTCAGTACTACTCTTCTTTAAAACAATGTTCTTTAGGTACTTGCCTATAATGTTTTACACCGGTTCACTACCAACCTTTGTATGAATCCTGTATTTACTCATCTTTAATGCCTTGTACATATTTTATGGCAGCAATAGATCAATTATCTAGTTTTTAATAGCACTGCTGTCCTAAGACATAACAACTTGTAAAAACTGTACAACATATACATGTAATTGTAGAAGGCCTCGTGGAAGATTGGTCAGTTGACAAAATGATCTTCTTTAAATAAAGTAATTATTATTATTATTATTATTATTATTATTGTTGTTATTATTTGATGGTGGATCGGTACCATTGGTATCAACCTGAAAGCCTTCTGTCAAGATGCTTTTTGTGAAATCTGGTCAAATTCTGAGAAGCTGTTAGATGGTTTTTATATTTTTTGCAAGACCAGCCATATTTGATGGCAGATCAACATTATTTGTACACAACTGAAAGGCCTTCATGCCAGGATGCTGTCTTCCAAGTTTGGTTGAAATTGGTTGAGTGGTTTTTGAGAAGAAGTTGAAAATAGTAATTGTTCACAGATGCACAACGCACATTACACATGACACACAAAGAATACAAGACCATACAATATGCTTGACCTTAGGCCAAGAAAGCTAAAATTTACTGTAATGGTCTGAAAATCTATTGAGATTATCTAAATATGAATAAAAATCTGCCAACAAAATTTTATTATTCTACTTCAAGTGGTATTTGCTTTGTACTAAGAAGGTTTCTGTCCAAAAACTCCAAGTCCAAAAAACTTTAAAAAATGTGCAAAAATTGAAAGATTGCTTAAATGGCCTGAAAACCTGATCAGTTTATCTACTTATAGACAAAGATAAAGTGGGTGTATTTTTGTTTTGTTTTGTTTTTTTGTTTGTGTGCTATCACTTTAAAACAGATTCAGGACAGATGTTCAAAATTAGAAACATACCAACAGACTGCTGCTAAACAATATGCCCCTTCTGATGTCACATCTGGGGCATAACAAAAATTCCTACCTGCCACAATTTTTTGTTTTATAGTAAAAAGGTGTTCAAAGTGTGTTTTGTAAGTCCTCACAAGTAATTATTATATTTTTACCAATTAAATTTTCAGCAATCTTCCTATTAAGTCTAATGGTATCAAACAGAAGACCAAAACTTAACTGTTTTCTATACATTATCCACAAGACATTGACAAGTTCATATGTCAGTTTGAATAATGCATGAATTGTAATTCTCTGGAGACAGTAATTAGTCAATGTTAATTCGACATTATATGTTATAACATATTAATCTTGTCACATTTCATCAAAACAAAATATGAGCAACATCAACAATACTGAAGTCCCTTGCATGGAAAACAATAGAAGAGTTATAATACTATATACATGCAAATTACTGCAAGCTCACATTATCAAAGCCACCACTTTTCCTCTGAAATAATACTTACCTCTGCAAACACTTGGTCCTTTGCAGCCAAATCCTCTTCTGACTGAGCCAGGAGTTTCTACATGTAAAGAAGTGAAATCCAATAATGGTAAATGATAGGTCACAATTTGATGGCTAGTTTATGTTAAGTTTTACAGCTTCAATAAAATCTGCAAAACTTTTTTTTTTTTTGGGGGGGGGGATAAAACTAATTTTAATTATGTAATACTTACCTGTCACTATTATTAAGCTTTACTTTTCCGCAATGGAAATACCTTGTCCATGCTAGATGCACCAACTCCCTGTTCTAGGCATTTCTTAGACCATGTGCATCGACCCAGTCTGACCTACATCATCGGCCCATGAGCGATAGCACGTCGTCACTCTTTTCAAGGACATCTGGCCAATGAAGGGAATCAGGGTGGGATGGGAGGAGGGCATCCAATAGTGACAGGTAGGTATTACATACTTAAAATTAGCTTTACTCCCCCAAAAAACTACAATTTAATGTCAGTAATACCTTACCTGTCACCATTATGAAGCTGAATTTGTCAGTAAGGAGGGTGGCTGATAGACTGTAAAGGATTAAACTGTGGAAATATTACTCGCCTTGTAGCCCAGCCACTCCATCGCTGTTATGCAGTAATAGTCTGGGTCATTGATTGTGCAGGAGTTATAGGACCCAGAGAAAATACACCTTGGCTCTGGTTTGCTAATGACCAAAGGTAAAATGAGAAGGTTGTGTACGATCGATACAGTATTCATAATATCATCTAAAGATGAGTGATTGCGATATGCCCAGGAAGTAGAGATAGCCCTGACTTCATGGGCTTTTATCCTCATGAACAATAAGTCTCTTTATGTGAGAGATGCATAAGCTCTCTTGATGGTGAGCAAAATCCATCTAGAGATAGTGGATGCTGAAATATCAGCTGAGCCCCTTAAGGGGCGAAGAAGCCTTTTCCTACACTTCCTTCTATCTTTAGCAGTTGCTAAATAGAATCTAAGTGCCATAACTTGGAGATGGAAGTACTGATGGAAGTTCGTTTTTTTTGCAAGGAAACCTGGCTCACATAACAAGGAAACCGAATTGTAATTCCCACTGAAGGGTAAACATCCCTCCTCAATTGATAAGCATGTAGTCTGCTTCTTCTCCAGGCTGACACAACTGCAACAAGATGGTTCTAAGCGTACGATTTTCAAAAGAAGCCTCACTGAAAGGTTTATAAAGTGTTTTTCCAGTGCGCACTAAACACATGAAAGGTTCCATCTTGGTGTCAATGAGCGAGACACTGGTATCTGTAGTTCGAAGTACTTTACAAGATCCACTAAGTGAGGATCTGAACTAATGGATTGACCTTTGGAGAAGTTAAGTGTGTTCGAAAGGGCAGCCCTATAACCTTTGATTGTAGAGGCTGAACAAGATCTCTCCTTAAAGAGGAAGAGTAGAAAATCTGCTACTGCAGCTAGAGAGGGTCAGCTAGGATTAACATGTTTCCTAGTGCACCAATCACAGAAGATTTTCCACTTTGCATCATCGACCTTAGATGCAGAACGTCAACAGGCCTGGATGATACAGTCAGTAACTTTGCTTGAAAATTCTTCCTGGTGGATAGATCACTTGAGATGAGCCAAGTGTGAAGGTGGATAATCTGAGGATTGGTGTGAAGTAGAGTACCTCTGTGTTGTGAGACTAGATTATTCCACTGAGGTAATACCCTTGGTTTGTCGATCAACAGGTCAATTAGGTCACTTAACCAAGACCCTTGAGGCCACAGAAGTGCAATCAGTATGACCCGTGCTGTGGATGTCCAGATCTTGTGCAGTACTTGTAGAATCAACCTGAAAGGTGGGAATGCATTGGCGAAAAATCAATCCCTGTTCAGACTGAAGGCGTGTACTGCCCAGACTGCTTGGTCTGGGACTGAGGAAACATAAAATGGGAGCTTATTGTTGAGTTTTGTTGCAAATTAGGCTACTATAGGTTTCTCCCATAGAATGAACTGAGACTCTGCAACTGCTTGATGTAGAGACCATTTTGTTAGGCCTACCTTGCCTGTTCCAGACAGACTGTCTGCAAACATGTTTTTCTCCCCTGGAATGTGAGGAACTCTGTAATTCCTTCTGACTGCCCAGCATAAAATTTTCCAGACTTCCATGCAGAGAGAAGAAACATGAGTACCTCCTTGTCATTTGAGGTATGCAACCACTGATGTGTTGTCTGAGGAGAACATGATGCAAGGCCCTTTGACATGAGCTATGCACCTTTTAGGGCGAAGAACACGGCTTTCATTTATAAATTGTTGATTTGGAGGAGACTGTCTTCCTGTGACCTATATCCATGGAGAAGTACTCCTTCTGGTTCTAAATGAACCCTCCAACCTGAATCTGACATATCGGTGTACAGATAGGAGTGGGGTTCTGGGGCATGCAAAGGAACTCCCCTCAGAAACTTGTCTTGATTGTACAACACTTGAGGTGGTACTGAAAGGTCGACCCTAGAGAAATTTGATCGGACAGTACATCCTTGTGGGTTTCCAAACCACCAACAAGAAAAAGTGAAGAGGATGTAAATGAAGTCTCCCTAGGGATACCGTGTCTGCTCGGAATTCAAGATTCCCAGAAGAGAGAGGTACAGACAAGCTGACAACGAAGTCTTGGTCTGTAATGTCCATAAAAGTTCCAGGATTTTGTGTAACCTCTCTGGGGAAACACGAACCCAGCCCAGAGAGGTAAGGAAATTCATTCCTTTGTACACAAAATCCTGAGAGGGAATGAGATTAGATTTCTCTAGGCTTGGAATCAGTCCTAACAGAGTCATAATGGACCAACAGCAGGTCAAATAATAGGGACCGTTTGTTGTTGTGTAGCAGCCATTCGTCAAAGTACTGTATCAGGGGAATCCCCAAGTACCTCAAGTGCGCAGCTATTACTCCCACGACTCTGAGGCTAGACCAAATGGGATGGATCACAACTGAAATACTTTCTGTCCGATCGAGAACTGGAAATAAATTTTGTGTGGAGGAAAAAGTAAATTTTAAGTATATTATCTTTCTCTGAGAATACTTACCCAATCACATTAACGTTTATATGATTTGTGGGATTAAAGATGTGATAATAAAAATGACAAACACAATTTTTATTGCTTTATTTTCATTTTTTATTGTACCAGAAAAGCGTAATCACTATACAGACGAGCGTAAGACGTAATTAGGTGAAAAAAGGCATACTGATTACGCCAAAAGCTTAATGGTTGGCTGGTATGTCCAAGGTTTAAACTCTTTGTGTCACAAGGCTGTCCAGATAAAAGCCAGGCATGAAGAAGAAGATGGTCCGGGCAGGGGTGGAACACCCATGACCATGGTGGTTTGAAGATTCGGCTTGGTTGGAATCTTCCTCAGTAGATCTATCGCTACATAAAGGGGCTATCATTATCATCTTGCAGTTCTGACCCTGCAACTTCTGGATTATTTTTGGTACCAAGACCATGGAAGGGTAGGCAAAAGGCCTACAACCCCTACCAGCTGATTGACAGTGCTTCCACTGCCCAAGCTTCTGGGTCTGAAACTGGAGAGATGAAGGTGGGCAACTTGTGATTCCACCCTGTCGCAAAAGGATCGATCATCAGACACGCCCAAAGTGCACAAATCCGAAGACTGACTGATGGAGAGATCATTGTGTGTGAATTACTTGACCATTTCTGTGTCTGATTTGTACGTTGATACTGAGTTGTCATACCAACATAGAAACTGCCAAATCAGAACGTACAGGTCAGGTTATTTGGTGCCCCCTGCTCAGGGAGGTAGGTCACCCCTACTGAGTTCTCCGACATAATTAGGACAGTTTTGCCCGAGTCAATCTTTCTAGAACTGAAAGGCGTTTTGATGACAGCTTCATTTCTAGAAGGTTGATGTGAAGAGGCTGATTCCCTGGCTCCCACACGCCACTGACAGTAGTGAAATCCGGCTACGTGTTGGCACTCCAACCATACATAATGGCATTGGTACATACCATAATTTCCGCTTGGGGCTTCTCCAGAGGGATCCCCATCGTCAGCAAACCGGGTTTGTGCCACTGACGCAGGAATGATTGTACCTTGGGCGTGATCATGACTTTTGATAAACTTGAAAAAGGGGTGCCTTTGGGTTAGCAATGTCATCTGTAAGGGGCGCATAAAAAGACGCCCAAGCGGTTTAAGTCCACCAATGCATTGAATAATTCGAGAAGTTGCAAGAACTCTCTCACTAAAATCCACGTCCTGTTGGAAATGTACTCTATGAATTCAACGATCCGTATGATGTGAACATGACAGAAAGATTGAGATTGGTAATAAACTCCATACCCAGGTGGACAAAACACTGGGATGGGTGAAGGTCAGATTTTTTCCCAATTCACGAGAAAACCAAGATCATTCAAAAGGGATAGAAGATCATTTCTACCCTTGAGGAGAATACAAACTTGTCATATGTTTCTCGAGATCGTTATACAGGAAGTCGACTGGAACAGGGTGATGATGCAATCCATAATTTGTTAACACCCATGGGTTGATATTAGACCAAACCAAAGAAACTTTCGTGACGCCGGGTGAATAGGGACATTAAAGTATGCATCTGAGATCAAGATTGATGGCATACTCGTCCCCTCAGATGGAGAGTTGTATAGATCTCGCCATCTCTATCCTGAACCTGGTGGAAGAATGAATTTGTTGATGCGACTCAAGTCTATGATCGGCCTCAACTTTACGTTGGTCTTTTTGGTAAAGAACAGCCATGAATAGAACCCCGGAGATTTTGCTTTTCGTACAATCTCCACCGTCTGTTTGTCGATGAGCAACTATATCCTGCTGAAGAATATTGTCCTTCTCCCAATCTGACAATGCATCCATTAGAAGGAGGAATAAAGAGGAGGGGTTTTGGATAAACAAAATCTGAAGCCCCTCCAAAATGACTTCGATCACCCGTTCATTGTGCAGAAATAGGTTGATCCAATGTGATCGGAATTGCAGGAGATTAGCTCTCTTTGGTAGACTGTCTGATGGGAGACAGGAGGCTTGGTGGTGGAGAAACTTGGTTTCTTATCTCCGTAGTAAGGGTGCCTCTTAGACTGGCTTGGCTGTTGTATGCTGGCATAAAATTGAGATCTGAACAGCACTTGATTCCTTTTTCTTGGCTCACTTATCGGTCCTCTGTTTGGGCAGGGAGGACTGGTTTTAAAATGAGGATACATGTCTAGTGGCATGTTGGAGGGGTAGTTCTTGAGCTGCCATCCTCCAGACTTCATTAATATTTCCTCCAAACAGCAATGACAAGCCAAATGATGAACTGCTCTGTTAATGACCCGAATAATTTGGGTCGTCGACTCCCAGGCATGCTGATTGGCCAATTTTTCCACTAGTTGGAAAATCGCCAAGGAAACCAAATACAACATCAAAGATGTGGCGACAATGTTCTGAACCTGCCTCGATGTGACAAGCAACACATTTTTATTCACTTTTAGGGACCAGAAATGCCTGGGAGTAGAAAGATGGTGACTGGATGCTTTTAACCCTCTCTACTGCACCCTTCTGAAGAAGGGTATGCACTTCTTCCTTTAACTTTATTACATTTGATTGATGGAAGAAGATGTGTGTCCTTGAGAGAGGGAGTTCTGTGAAGCATAGACGTAAACCCTCCTTCACTATAGAAAGGATCAAACGATCTTCTGTGCTGTTCACCCATGCCTCTGAAAAAAAGGGCCAATCAAGCACCTATATTTATTAAAGGAAAAGGTATGCACTGCAGGAGATGTGAGGTGTCCCTATCTGCGAGAGGGGTGTCATCCTATTGCCTGTTTGGGAAAGGGGGAGGCAAAAGTAGATTTCTTCGCCTTGCCCTTGGCTCTCCAATTTCACTGTTTTGTTTGTAGAGTGAACTTACAGAGGGGCTTTCTAATTTATGGTTTTGGTTGCATAACTTTTTATTGGAATTGTGGCTGATCCATGGCTTGACCAGGTTGTGTTTGAGTACTGGACGGTTTCAATGGGCCAGCAACAGACGCAAGGGACCTATGTTATTGGTCCCTAAAATCCTGAGATGCAATAGTGGGAATGTGACCTTCGAATAAGGTCTCAGAATAAAGGGGTGCCGCCCTCAGAAGATATTTGCTATGTTCTAGCAAAAACTTTGAAAAATCCAAAGCTACATTTTGACAAAGGTGGAGAATCTCTGCTGACAATGCCATTGCTGTAGACAATGTATGTCTCAAAGTCTTAGCTACAGCCAATGACAGGTCACTTACAGTCAATGGCGATCTAGATTTGAGGGAACTTTCCTCAGAACTAGAAGAGCTAGAGCGATGTCTAACCCTCCTGGGATTGCGTGATCTGCTCATCGCCTGACCTCGGGTACTATGGGAATCTTGCCCCTCCCCCAAAATGGAGGTACAGTCTCCATATTAGGGTTAAGTTCAACCCCCACAGGGGTATTACTGTGCTGATCTTGGAATAGTGCTTCCCCACCCTCCAAGAGCTGGGGGGGGGGCACTTGGAACCAGCAAGCTTATTGCCCATTACAATAGAAGCTGCCTTCTTTTTGGAAGATGCACCATCTTGTCTAAGAGGGGTTCTTCTCTTCCCTTTTATGTTTGGGGGAGCACATATGATTCTCTGAGAAATATCTGTTACTTCCTCATAGGCAGTAATAGTATTTCTCTCTTGGAAACTGCTGTCTCTCCCTAAGTTTTGCACAATTTGAGATCTAAATGATCCAGAAGGAGAAAAAGAATGTGGTTCCTTCTTCTTCTTGTACATGTTGTGACCATGCTATTGCATTAATAACAATAATCACAATAATATTGGGATCCCCGTCAAATTTTAAACACTGTTGAATGGATAATTTTTTCATGACCCTTAATAATTATTATATATTCCTACCACAATGTCCCACACCGTTACATAGGAGTTGGGAGGGTAGGAGGCTTGTTGTGCGAAACGCACTAATTAAAAATTATCAATGTTATCTTATCAAACAATAATTTTTTTGACAGATACAGACCGAGGATAATTTCACTAAAAAGACTTATGAATCTCAAGCCCTGGTATTTAGCAAAACCATCACTTGTAGATATTTTTCTCTTCTTTTGCATTTTTTTCACATGTTGACTCAATGTTCATCCAGAAAAGAATGAGGACGCGCTATAACACATAGACTAATGATATAGGTCAGACTGGGTTGATGCACATGTTCTAAGAAATGTCTCTAACAGGGACTTGGTGCATCTAGCACGGAGGAGATATTTCCATTGCTGAAAGGTAAGCTTAATAATAGTGACAAGTAAGGTATTACTGACATAAAATTACTAGTTAAAAACTAGTGTTCTACAGAGTCATTTGGCTTTCACACACACCAAAATTACAATTCGCATTTTTTTTTAAAGCCATGTGTTTCTTTACTTTCGTTAATTAAATATGGAAGTGTTTCAGGAGAAAAGCATGTTGGGGGAATTTAATTTTTTATTAAAAACTAAAGATAAAAATACAAATTTCAAATAAGTTTTGAGTCATGGCACTGAGTATATACAATGACATAAAATAATGCACAATACCAGAGTTCACAGTAAGGGGTAATTCAGGTGAAATAATTGCCCTAGAGGCTGTTATTCTGCCTAAACATGCCCAAAAAGTGAAGTCTGCTTCACCTTGCCTTGATTTCACACCATTCTCCCACCCCCTTTTGATTCAATACAATCCATTAATAATCCGAGTAAAACATCAAATTTTGTGCCAATTTTCCACTGAAAGAGAAAGGTAGAAAGTTCAAAAAAGAAGTTTCATGCTCTGCAGTCCATTTGGGTGCTAATTTGATGATCATAAATGCCAGAAATTACATTACTATTTACAGAATTTATGCCGATAATTTGCACATGATCCTTGAAAAATGGTGAAAAATTTAAATTTTTGCAGCTCAATTAGAAGCTAATTGCTTAGTGGACTTATCCAGGTCCATTACTAATAAAATTAATCATTGTATCCAATATTTCATCCAATATACATATGAAAAGAGGACTTCTATGGATAGATATGCTGATTTTCAACTATAGCTTATTTTTGAGGTTGCTATAACTATGTTACACAAAAGCTGTTGTGAAGCAAAATAAGAAAAGTTGTAATATTTGTATAAATTTGTACTAGTATTACACCAATATTTTAATCATCTGATGTAAAAATATGCAGAAGCAAAAGTTTAAAGTGACTACTTGAACATTATATATCTGAACTTTCTACACACACTTCTCCCTATTTTCACAAACTCTGTCTTTTCCTGGCTGATGAGAGAAGTCATTTCACCCCAATATTAAAATCCAGCATGGATCCTGCAATACATGTGACAACATACAGATGACACATATTTCTGGCACTTTAACATGGCAATACTAGCAAATGTCAAACTCTATTTCTTGTAAGTCAAGTTCACTTGACAGTAGTTTATGAAGCATACAACAGAACTACACTCTTTATATTATTACTCCTGCCATGTGTTACAGTCCTAATAGGCATATTGAAGAGTGGGGCTAATTCTTTATGCAGGAGCAAGGTTAATTACATATTGAGGGACAGTCACATGACACAATCAGCCAGTCAACTCTTAGGAATAGACAACCTTTGTTGACATCCAGCAAACCATTGTCAAAAACAAACAATTGCAGTTTCAGTTACTGTGCTTAAATCCTACAATTTTTTTTGTTTGTTTGCCACCTTTACTGGATTGTGAGTGGAACAGTTTCTTTTTTGTGATTGACTTTGAGATTTCAGTTTCACAGTTTCCATTTGACACTTCACTAAGCCTAAACAAGGATGACCACAGACAAGGGTCCAAGACAGTATGCAATTCAATTAACAATTCCATTGCCCTTGCTCAAAATCAACGATGCATTGGCTCCTAATACAAGCTACAATATGGACAACCCTGCAAATTGGATTCTAGAACAAATTTGAGCAAAGATTTTGTTTTTAGTTAACACTACAATACTAGCAACTTTCAAACTCTATATCAACAAACATATCAGCCAATCAGATGAAAGAGCACCACATTAATAAATGTGTATCTCGCTCATTATCGAAATTACCAGGGATCTTGATAATATTAGCATATATTCCAAGTTTGATCAAGATCCAACCCATAAATACAGAATTAAGAGTGATAACATTAGCCCAGCTTGTATTCATTAAGAAAAATTCTCTGGCCATGTTATCAGCCAATCATTATGTGATCAATCAACCGGCAGCAATAATCAACCAGCTCTTTGGAAAGCAATAAACTCTAACCCTGATGTTTATTTCTAAATAAGTGACATCAGATATTATGTGTATGCATATACTGTTTTATAAGTTTGTGTGAGCTTACAAGCAAGGAATTGAGTATTCAGATTTGAATGGAATCTAGCAGAGAAAATTCCCAAAGTTTTAAATGTAAACAAACACCGTTTAGTGACCCTGACACTTGTACATATTGAACTGTAATTGTGTTGTATTTTCCCTTACATTATTCTTAATTTTTTGGACTGAATTCATACACATGATGATATTTGCTTGAATGATTAAAATTTTGCTGCTCTGTGCACTTTTCTGATGATATTATTATGGACTCATTGTTGTGGATGCAACAAGAGCTGTTGGTGAGTACACATGCACTTTAACTCTTTATGCTATTCAGCTGCCAATTTTCTTATACATGTACCAATTTATGGTTCTGTGCAGAAAATTAAATATCAAATATGTTAACACTGTGTTTTCACTATTTTTCATTTACTATGCATCAATTTATTATTATATTTAATAAGTTAGCAGCTGCACCAGTGAAGCCCATAGTTTTGTGCCCATACCACCCCGTCTCATAAAGCCTGAAGGATGCACATCCAACATTTCTGTCAGTTAAATGTTTCATCTTGATGTTGCACAATACGCTACATAACAAGATGGCACTCGGTGGACCTTAACCATCATGTTATAGTGGTGTTTCACTGTATTTGAATTTAAACAATTTCCTGATGTATCTTCAACCTTATGGTTTAAACTCTCACTACATACAGCCAACCGATAAGTCTATTTTACTTATGCAGGCCAGTTTCCTGTACATGAAGAAGTGAAATGTCATTTTTTTTTTTACATACTGACTACACAATCATGTAAATGTTACTTACTTAACTCAAGATTTACTGGCCTATAGGGTAATCCTTTATGGATTCATTAAATAAAGTGAGTACATAGATAATACACAGGTTCCACAGACCAATATATCTTGCAAGCTTTCAACACTGTGATGTATGTTAAAGAACTTTAAAAATCTTAAGCATACCATTTTAACATTGTTGATGACAATGCAGGCAAAACAGGAAAACAAATGCACAAGGAAAACTCTCCATGAGAAACTGATCACAACCATCAATGTGCCAAAATGTTCTTCACCTGCAGTGAGTATGGGATTTTGGGACAAAAATCAGTGTCAGTTGTCCTCACTGAACAGAGGTCCTCTGTGCAAAAGACAAGTTTTGAGATAATTAAAAAGATTTTGAAAAGTGTTTTTTGTGGATTTATGTCCTTTCTAAATACAGGTGTCTAATATGACAGTTAACTTCACTACACATTTTTGCAGTGTTATTATTGCAATCAAGTTGACAAAGAATGGTAGACAAAATTACAACAAGTATGCAGTAGTGCAGACAGGAAAGATGAAATGAATGAAAATCATCTTTCCCCAGTCAAACTGGTTCTGGTGTGCACATAAATGCTTAAAAACGTGCAAATTGCAAACACAAATCTTAACATTGGTTCATACTGTTTTTCTGAAGAAATAGTCTGTCTTCAGATATCAAGCAGAGATTATGTGAGACCCTGCTGCTGAAAAGGTACTTTTTTTATACTTTAATCATGTAAAAATCCCATAGAAGTTCCAATTTTTAATATGATTAAAGAATTGATTGAATTCATCTAATAGTCATTAGTTAAAGTAATTAAGTTTCCTTTTCTGTTAATGTATCTAATGACAAGTGCAATGCTTCCCGTACAGAAAAATCTCACCAATTCACATGAGCTGCTCATAAGCTTCACATGACAACCTTATTAGAAACGTATGCAAATTGGGTAGATTTTGCAAGCTCATGTGTGCAGTTTGTTAGATCTTGTGAGCCATTGAAAAACTAGCCAAATTTTCTCATGTGCAGATTTTGCTCACGTGAGAATTTGAATGTTCACATGATAACGTATGACTTAGAAAATATTTGTTCCCCTTACATCTGACTATGTTTGAAAATAAGGCAGAGTTCTAATTTCTCACGTGAGTTGTTTCCGATCAGACACATTTTAGATTTGATCTAAGTTGGTTTTTCTCATGTGAGTTAGAGACCCATGATGATCCCATTCTTCCAGCATTCTATAAAGAATTAATCTTCAAGAATTTTGCTTTCAAAAACTAAATCAAATAATAAAATAAAATCACACAAGATTAAATGTGGTTTTCCGCGACTGAGACCTAATCTGGTATAAAGAAAATAACGCCGGTTATTTCCCTTGTTTACAGTCTGGAGACTGGTTTACTGATCGCAAAATATGTACATAATGTTTTGAAGACACTACAACACACAACTACGATGTTAGCCTTGCTTTCAAACAAGCACCATTTTAAAATTAAGCTCGTTAATTCGGGAAATTTCGTTGCAAGCAATACCAATATATGTGCAGCAACTGATCATAGAAACCAGGAGATAATTTAAAATCATGGAATTATCATGTTGGTGAGTAAAGTCAAGACCGTATTGCATTTTGCCTGTTTACAGGTACAGCAGTTTGGCTTTCGCTTTGCCCCCACAATTTAATACGTCAAATAAGATGACCTTGTAATCTTGCTCCTAACAATCATTGAGACGATAATTTTTCAGATCATTGTTATTTACTGCTGCACCTGCCAAACTGCAGTTCTCGATGCATTAATGTTGTCAGTTATCGAGAACAGTGTGACGAGATTTGTATCCTTGATCTACCATGGTTTCTGTCCTCAAAGTTAATTTTAACGCTTATATTTTAATTTTGTGAGAAACTATTGAAATCACCATAGAAAGTGTTCAACTATATCTGCTTAATTTATTCATAAACTCTCCAAATTCTTTGCCAGCTGCCATTTTTCTGAGCGTGTCTAAATGTGTCTATTTCCGGAAGTAATCTGTGATTCGTGCCCCTGAAATAAAGGCCACATGACGTAAGATTGGAATGTGACAATTAGGTCAATGTTTACTCTAGAAATATATCGTGTATGATGTCCCTGTATTATTAATATTTGCATATGCAATACAAATCATTTCTTTCAAACACATATCGACTGCAATAGAACACTTATAAATAAGGATGGCAAAAATATGTAAGAAAAAAAAATATTATGCATTTTTTTTTCAAGCTGTCTGATAAAATTATCATATTTTAAGGTACTGTAAAGTTTAAAAAGATTTTTTGTTTATGCTATTTCATAACAAAGATTTTGTTCCCTATGGCCCAAAAAAAAAAAATAAATATTTGTTTCCGGACGGCCGACCATCCGTTTCACGTTGCTGACCCTAGCACTTGCCCCCCCCCCCTCCCATTTTTTTTTTTTATTAAAAAAAAAAATCACATTGCCAAAATTGATTTGTGCATCTAACTGAGCCGGTTTTGACCAGTACTTGGAAGCCCTTGAAATTTTATTTGATTTATATATAACGTTTTTTTTTTTTTTTTTAATTTTTATTATAAACAAAATCACATTGCTGAAATTGATTTTGGCATCTAATTGAGCCAGTTATGCCTGGTACTTTGAAGCGATTTAAATATTATTTGATTCATATATAATGTTAAAAAAAAAAAAAAAAAGTACCTGCCTACCTTAATATTTAAACCAGTGCAATAGGAAACACACATTTTTATTTTGTTGGTCTTATATTAAAATATTTCAATGAAAAATTGCATACTATATAGTTTTTCATTGGATTTATTTTTTCAAACACTATATAAGAAGTGCATGTTATAATTACCATTACATTGCCTTTGCCGTCTAAAAAATCTCTGTTTTCGGTTTCCCGCTAATCAAAAGGTAAAGAAAACCAACATGTGAACAGTAGCCCTGGCTTGAATGGCTAACACTCACTCCAGGGCCACAAAGTGTATGGTATGAGTAAAATTTGCCATTTTCATTGTATTTTTTCAATTTGATTTGTATTAAGTATTCAAATATGTCTTAATCAGCACTTACTGTCACTGTCAACAAATGCTAGTGACCCAGTTGAATACGTCAGGATCTCAAAACAAGCATGTGAGGTCATGAGAAACATGATGCACAAATCAAGGATAAACACGAAGTTAGGACAGCTGATGATAAATTACATGCAAGCTTGTTGATCTAATTTCTGTTTTTGTTAGACACTGTTTTTCTTCTAGCATATCAAATTCTACAATTGTCTTCATGCAGTGAAGTTTGAACTGCAATTGAGGCAAGTTCAGAAGTCATATACATGTAGGTATGCTTCTAATTTTTATACTTTTAATTTTTCAAAGAATACGGCAGTGGATCTATTTCAAAGGTTTTAAGGTGTGAAGTGAGTAATTTCATATTGCTTTTTTTTTGGTTTTTGTTTAAAGACGTAAAGTACCAAACGTTTGACAGATATGATGTTGCAGCTTTCAAACTGGATGGTCATGAATAACACTTACAGATGTTTCTAAGACTTTTGAAGTGATTTTCGAATGTTGAATTAAAAAAAACAAAATGCCTTTGCCAAACAGGTAAATAGTCACATTTGTTGTCCAGGTTACATAGTACATGTTGCTGCATGTAATCTATTTCAGTGGATGATACTTGAATCATACAAGAAGCAGGGAAGGATTTAGGATTTTATTCTGAGAGGATTTGTTTAGAAGATGTGGTTCAGTGTAATTCAAATGGCTAACATTCTTGTTTTTCACCTAATAGTGTACGATTTTAACAGATGGGGAGGGGGAACCTTTAACCACCTGACATCACCCCTCCCAAAAATGGATTTCTATATGGAAGTGAAGTAAAAAGTCTAAACCCATACAGAAAAAAAGTGAAGATTTCCCACATATTCAAGAAAGCAGCTGTGAGAGATTCCTTTGACTGAAGAGCTTGCCTTTCTGTGTACCACATATTCCAGAAAGTGGCTGTGAGAGATTCCTTAGACTGAAGAGCTTGCTTTTCTGTGTATCAGCCTGAATTTTCTGGAATCTTTCCTTAATAATACAAGCGGAAATGATCTAGATCATACATCCACTGTCTCCTTAATTTGCTCCGCATGCAACAATTTTGCAAGGAACGCAGTATGCTTAATTTAAAAAAGACAATGTAACAGCTATTGAAATACATTTTGTGTACAAAGTGTTTTACAAAACAAATTGAACAGAATATCAGTACATCATAGTACTCTAGAGGTTTCATTTTAACAAACTTTTAAATGTTATGATGGAAACTACTGATATATTGCACAAGTGTACAAAATAATGTTTAACTTTGATAAATACAGTTTAAGCAATTATGATAAATATTGTTTCAAACAATTATGAATTTGTATTCATTCCTTCCCACATCGTTTCCTTTGATTTATTCAGATTTTAGGGGTCCCCACTGAAATTGTATGATTAACAGCAAACAAGCAGGAGTATGTATAATGAGTTCTAGAAAGTTTGCATATGTAAAACAAGATACATGGCTCAAAATTAGGATTTTTTTCAAAAACCCAGGATCACCAAAATCATATTTTCATTGATCCTGTCTAAATTGCACTGGTCTTGCTAAAATCAAACAGAAGCCAGTTCAGTTTCTAATTCAACATTTATTATTCATTAACATCAACTCAAAACAATAACTGTATTTCACCAACAACACAGTCTCTCCTGTGCCACACTTTAGCCATTAGTGTCCATTTTCCCAGCATTTCTGGTACTTTCTTAGTCTCTTATGTTCATCATATATGTGATCGCACTCCCTTTTCATCTAATTTTTGCCATTTTGGTGGCAGATGCACACCTTCCAAATACTTCTACATGTTTACAATTGTCAGTGCATAATGCACTGAATGTTTATCAACAACAATATAAATATTAAAACATTGTTTGGTATAAGTCAATAAAAGCAACCTTTTCTGTTTGGTCAATGCTAGCCTGAGACCCAATACCTTTTGTTATCATCAGTAATGAAATCATTGATTGGATGTAGTACACTAGCTGGTTTCATGTGCATCAAGACCATTGCTTGGTTTCATGTGCATCAAGACCATTGCTTTCACAATAATCACACTAATTTACTTGATGAGTGAATGAGTGTTTTACACCTGCCCATTTGTGCTGCGAGCATTTATTGTTACATAATGCATGCGATATAATAATTACAATAATTGAAAATCATTATTATCACATATTTATATACGGGTTGTCTTTTTTCTCATGTGAGAAACCTCACAAAAACATGCATAATTGAACTTGAATATGCTCATCTTCACTAGATTTTAATATCACTTTGAAAATCTCTTTATTGCTGCTAAATAAGTTTTATTATAGGAACTTGGTTCTTTTTCATTCTTGTCAAAAATATTTATCAAATACAAATCAAATCCTAGTCATTTTTTTTTCCTATTGCTCATGTGAGCAAACTCTTGCTTACATTAACCATTCCTGCTCATGTGATTTTCACATGAGCAGACTTGCTCACATGAGCAAGGTCTTGCTCATGTGAGGAAATGCTTGCTCACGTGAGCAAAATCTTGCTCATATTAACAATTCCTGCTCATGTGATTTTCAGATTTTGTTAGATTCTATTGCTCATGTGAGTTCTACCTAATTTGCATGTTAAAATGCACATGAGACTAACAGGAGTTAGATCTCACGTGAGAATCTTATGTGCAAAAGGTTAGCCAAATTTGGTGTGGGTTAGCTGTTTTCATAGGTATATAATGACAACTTTTTCTATATTTGTAACAGTTTCAATTTTACATATAATTTTTTTTTTAAAATTCATGCTTACATACCTTTTGTTCCATAACTGTGTCATGCAGCTCTTGATTTTCCTTTTGTATTTTATTCACCTCCATTGTTGACTTTTGAAACTGTTAAAATAAGAACACAGCTCATACAGCTTCTGTTACCTATTATATATAACAAATAGGCATGTACAATTTAGAGAAAAGATTACATAAGATGTATATACATCACAGTATTGTAATTATTCATGAAAAGACCAAAATGGCAGATGTAAACAAGCCCAACCCTCTTATTCTGACAAAGTTTGTTTCATTGCTTACCTACAATATATCATTTTGAGACGACCTCATGCTATCTCCAAGGATCCATCCAATTGATACAGTGTATATTTGTAATTATATGTAATATGTAAGTATGGGTCATTAGTCTGTGGAACTGAGTACCAAGGCAAACCAACTGATTGTGGATTTAAAACAAGTGGGTCATAGAAACTGCAAAACTGCCAAAGATGCCTAATTTACACTTCAGAGTGTTTTGAAGAATTTTTAATTTAGCGGTAGTGTAAAATGCACCATGATGGGGTGGCATAGCAAAATCAGTGTTCATGACAAAGCCTGCTTACTGGGAAGTGAGAAAATTTTTGAAAAGGTTGATGGATTTTACTGCTAAATTTTAGGACCATAGAACCAATAAAATGCATGCATTAATTGTTTAGAGAGTTTGGCATAAAAATAATATTTGTTGATGTGTTGTACAAAAAAATTGTCCTCTATGTTGACTTGAACTAATTTTAATGTGCAGAAACCATTTTTACATTTTTAAAGTTACCACAACATTGCCTTTGACCTTTAGATCCTCAAATCTATATGTTTCTTTAATATTGTAAGTACAAGCCAGCCATAAAGCTTGGTCAAGGAACTTACTCTAAAACAAAAGTTAGTGCAAAATACATTTTACTTTCAGTCACAATGACCTTAACCTTTCATCTTTTTACCCCAAAATCAATAGGCCTCTTCCATACATTAAGTGGAAGCCCTCCACAAACTTGGGTCAAAGTACATGGTATAGGACTGAAGTTATTATGCAAAAAAACATATCTTCTTTTAGTCACATCAACTTTGACCTCTGACCCAAAAATCAATAGGCTTCTTTCTTAACCATAGTGTTTTATACAGAAACCGTTTTTCAGTCACAGTGACCTTGAACTTTGACCTTTTGACCCCCCCAAAAACCAACAGGCTTCTACCTTACTCCAACTACAAGCCACCCACAAAACATAGTACAGGTCTGTAATGTAGAACTAAAGTTATTGTGTGGAAACCATATTTCTTCTTTAAGACACAGTAAGATTTACCATTCACCTTTTGACCCTCAAATCAATAGGCTTCTTCTTTACCTCAAGTGCAAGCCATCCACAAAATCTGATCCGGGTCTGTTATGTAAAATCTAATGATACTCTGCAGAAACCACTTATCGTCTTCTGGCTAGTGGCCTTTACCTTCGACCTTTTAACCCCTAAATTAATAAGCTTCTTCGTCACCCTAAAGTGCAAGACCATGATTTGCACAGACCTGGTGAGTTGTTTTTATTTCAAGGAGTTTTCAAGGGCTTTGAAAAGTCTTCATGTAGTATTTTTTTTTATGGAAAGTGGGTCATTCCCCCATTTTGAATTGTAAACATAGCTCATTCCTAGTCAGATCATATTTCTTACTAAATTATTCATCCATTTGCAAATGTAATTAGTGCAACTCTACAGCAATGGGACACCACTCCATCTGGTAACTATCAGTGTTGTGTGTTATTTAATCCACCCAATTGTATCCATTTTATTTATTTAATATTTTTGGAAAATATGTAAATTAAACAAATCTTGAGTTTAAAAAGTGATTCAGTTTCAACAATTTGTATTCCCTCATAAATTCAGAGTTTCTGGCAAAATTCATTTATTTTTAATGAAAAAAATAACAACTTTATTTAAATTCAAGTTTTTTTCAAGGTAACCCATCAAATTCGAGGATATTTCAAGGCTGTACAAACCATGAAGTCATCCACAAAGTTTGGTCCAAGTTTGTGATGTAAACATACTACGGAAACCATTTTTCTTCTTTCACTCTCAGTGACCTTGACCTTTGACTTTTTGATCTGCAAATCATTAGGCATCTTCCTTACCCTAGTTAGGTAATGACAGATGGTGGAGAACTTGAATTACTGTGCAGAGAAGAAATAAGAAACAGACAGATGAATGGATGGATATCATAACATAATACAATCTGCTTTATGGCAGAAAAAACATATCCAATGTGCTATATTACCTCACTTTCCATGTCAGCACAGTTGCTTTCAAGCACTACTTTCTCTTTTTCTAAGTGGTTAAGGGTATTTTGTAGCTCTTTGTTGTTTTCTTGAAACTTGCAGATTTTGACTTTGAGCTCTTCATTTTCTACTTGAACCTCCTGACGTAACTCTGACAGCTCCTTCAGCCTAAAATTGGGAAATTGTTGTGTGCAGTCTGCTGTATCCATATATATCATATTAACCAATCACAGGGATCTCCATCGGATAGGACTGCATCAATGTGCAAGAAACATATAACAGATAGTTAAACTGAATTCATTTCTGAATGGGCCCCATATATGACAAATTGAAATATAGCATTCGTTTTGCTCAAAAAGCAATATTAAGAAATACTTAGCACATCAAATGCTCTTGGTGGTCTTTTAAATTTTCAAATGACCCATTGTTTTTCATAATTCTGCATAGCTTTATATAGGAAAGTGGGCCAGTGACCCATCACACAGGCTGACTGGTTTTCTGAGCTAAAGCGATCCCTGCAATAAGACAATCAAATGTGACTAGAAATGACATGGAATATATTATAATTTAGGTATGGAGCAATGGTGGCTCAGTGGTTAGTGTGCTGGACTCACAACTGAAAGGGTGCAGGTTCGAATCCTACCATCGGATCAGCCCTGGTCAGCAATAGCGGTATGTCCTTGGGCAAGGCACTTTTCTCCTATTGCCTAGGCACTAAATAACCTACTTGTGTTGCTGTGCCATAAAACAGCAAATCAAATAAAATCATTTAGGTTTGTGTAAACGTGACAGTTCTATAAAAGATTAACAAAAACATACTGAATATTAAATAATATCACTGCTATACTGTACTGATGAGCAAAACCAGGAAAAAATGAATGCAGCGACCAGTAATTAACAAAAATGATTTTTTTTTTAAATCCATGTCCATAACTGTATTTTCAAAGAACTAGAATCCTGCAGTATAGCTGCATTATCCTCATGTTGTTTTCTTATGTTTAGTTCCACCTCCTAACAACACAATATCCAGCCCACATCATGCCTTCAATTGCCATCAGGCAATTTAAAGTAATATAAAAACAAGTGGCCAAAAGGGGCTTGAAATTGCTGACCTGGCTGTCATCTACCAAATAGTCAATTGCAAGAAGTTGGCCAAGAAATCTGGGTCAGTAGGATGCTTTCTGTTGAAATTTCTCCCATGGAGTTGAGTGCATCTGCTATTAAATTACATGTAATTGTTTCAAGGTTTCTCAAGTTTTTTGTGTTTTCATCCATACTGATCACACATCAGTATCAACTACCCAATACGGAAAGGCCCCTATGCCAGTACATTTTATGTCAAAAATTCAGTCAAATTCTGATCAGCATTTTTTGCAATAAAGTTGTGAAAATATTTTGCTACTTTTAGTAACAACCGTCAGATTTGATGGTAGAACAGCATCATTTGTATAAACCTGAAAGGCATTCAAGCTAGGACACTTTCTGTCAAATTTGGTCAAATTTGTGAGTGACTTTTTAGAAGTTATTATGGTATTTCTAATTTTAGTAACAGTAGTCACATTTCATGGCAGATTGGCATGATTTGTACTAATTTACAAGCCCTTCATGCCAGAATGCTTTCTGTAAAATTTGGTCAAATTCTGTTGAGTGGTTTTTGAGAAGTCGTTTAAAGGATTTTAAATTTTTAGTAACAGCTGCACTATTTGATGGTAAACTGACATCATTTGTACAAATGTGAAAGTCCATAATACCAGATGGATTTCTGTCAAATTTGGGCAAATTCTGCAGAGCAGTTCTGAGAAGTAATCAATAATTTTTATATTTAGTAATGGCAGCCATATTTTATGGTGAATTGGCATCATTTGTACAAACTTAAAAGCCCTTTATGCCAGGATGCTTTCTGTAAAGCTTGGTCAAATTCTGTTTAGTAGTTTCTCAAAACTAGTCATTTAAATTTATATTTTTAGTAATGGTGGCCATATTTGATGGCGGATCAGAATCATTTGTATAAAATTTTAAAGTCATCTATGCCAAGATGCTTTCTGTCAAATCTGGTCAAATTCTGTTTAGTGGTTTTGGTGAAGACATTTAAAGGATTTTATACTTTTAGTAACAGCACCAGTATTTGGACTGGCATCACTTGTACAGATTTGAAAGCCCTCTATGCTAGGATGCTTTTTGTCAGATTTGGACAAATTCTATCAATCGGTTTTTGAGAAGATGTCAAATTTTTTTTCTAATTTTAGTAATGGCAGCCATATCTGATGGCAGATCAACACAATTTGAATAAACTTTAAAGGTCTTCATGCCAGGATGCTTTATGTCAAATTTGATCAAATTCAATTCAGCAGAATTGAAGAAGCCATTTAATCTTTTCTATTTTTAGTATGCCATATTTGATGGTAGATCAGTATAATTTGTACAAACCTGAAAGGCCTTCATGCCAAGATGCTCTGTGCCAAGTTTGGTAGAAACTGATCTGGCAGTTTTTGAGAAGTTGATTATAACAATTATTCGCCAATGATAGGCAGGTTTTTCTATTTTTAGTAACAGTGGTCATATTTAATGATGGATCTGCATCATTTGTAATTTGATTAAATTCTGTTCAGCAGTTCTGAAAAAGACATACCAGGTAATTTAACAGCTTTTCTATTTTAGTAACAGTAACCATTATCTGATGGCAGATTGGCAACATTTGTACAAACCTGAAACGCCTTTATGCCAAAATCCTCTGGGCAATGTTTGCTTGATATTGGTCTGGCGGTTTTTGAGAAAAAGTTGAAAATAGCAACCATTGATAGACAGCCAGAAGCAGCACAACAGCCAAAGTGCCATATCAAAAGCTCAGGTCCAGGTGAGCTAACTATATGGGATATGTCACACACACACACACCCCATGACAATTAATATCATTTCGGTGAAACTCATCCTCAACAGAAGAAAGGAAAAATCTAGCAAGCAGTGTCCTCTCCAGTGCCATTTACCACCATGGCCCCAATATGCTATCAGTTCAGCTGCAGTGCTTTTGAACCTGCTGATATGCAAGCACCAGTGCTGATATGCTTTTATGCTTCTCGCTAACATTTAAAAATTAATCTGTTAAATAAACATTGTCACCCAATTCCAAGCCCTATCACTCAAATGACACCTTTTCTTACCACTTCTTGGGTATGTAATTAAGATAATCCAGGATAAATACTCAGTCATTTACCCATTATCTTTTGTACCAGGCTTGACCCAACTGCCAGTGCAACCTTTAATGCTGGTTCAGTCTTTGCACTGACATAGTCAGATGACTGGCCAGCAATGATGGAGTCTACTTGTAATGTGTGTTATATTTCAGTCATTTCCACAACCAGCTCAAAAAAAGAGTGATACGTATAGTGGGATTTTTTCCATGAAGGAAAAAAAAAGATCATAAGAAACGAAAGACAGGTTTCAACACTGTTCTTAGGCTAGAGACATACATAACACATTATGCATGTCTCTGCTTGGGCATATTGCTAAATTTTGGTAACTTAGTTACCGATGGGTGAAATTTCTAGGGCACTATTGCAATTTATTATATTTGTTTTTATATATTAGTAGCAGTTGTTTGTTGTCATTGAAGTTGTGATTATTGTCGTTGTTATTTCCCAGAACATGTGACGAATAACTTTTGTGAATAAAATTGCATCTTACCCACGAGTTGCTCTTATCTTTACATAGTATACTCAGAGCAAGAAAAAAAATATAGTTTAATAAATAAACCTTAATTTCAGTGGGTGCTGCCCTAGGAATTTCTCTCTAGCTGTCAATCCAAGTAAGAAAAATAGCAATTTTAATCTTACAATTTTACTTGTTCTCAAAACATGTAGAGAAAATGTTTTGCATTGTTATTTCATTTATATTTACATAGTATACCCTAAGCAAGAAACAAAATAGTTTGATCAATAAACCTTAACTTAAGTGGGTGGTATTTTTTTCATTTTTATGATGATAATGTGCATTTTTTAAAATATTTGGTGACGCTATGCGTGCTTACCCTGATGATATCAAAAATTCTTGGGGAGAACCCTGGCAAGGTGAATTAAATGAAATTTTGTTAGGGGTGCGATATAGAATGACCCTGATTTTTAAATGTCCAGATTTTAGTCTTCCTTTCATTAGATTGAAATGGTTGTCAATTTACGTAGCATTCCAAAAACTTCAGCTTTGCAAAAATTATGATATGTTTGATATTTGTCAGGGGCTACAATCTGGAACCAAAACAGAAAAATAGATTTGTGTTTGTAAAACACTGCAGATCAAACAAGTCTAAGTCAAAATAATTTTAAAATGTAGAAAACTGCTTTAGTGACAATAAAATCTAATCAAGTCATCTACATGTGCCTACAAACATGTGCCAAATTTTACTAGTCCTCCTTCAATGTTTTTTTTCTAAATTGTGCTAAAAAGTTTTTGGAAAGTCCAAGTCCACCTGTGGGCTCAGGGATGTAGAATATGCCGAATGCACCCTCGCATATGAGGTGACTGTGATGCATTGGTCTGTATGCCGAACTCAGGATCAGATAGGTGCAGGTTCGATTCCTAATATTTAAAAAAGGCAGGGTCAACTACCATGGTGTGTCGTCTGGCAAGGCATTTTACTCAACTGCCTTGTCACTAAATAACCCGTGTTGCTCTGTCATAGAACACCAAACCAAACCAAACCAAACCAAAATGTTTAAAAATCAGTAAAACAAAAATTGCTACAATGGCCTGAAAATCTAATCAGGACATTTACATATTAATACAAAAAAGCCTACCAAATTTAATTTGTCTACCTCAAGTGGTTGTGCTTAATCGTGCTTCCAAGGTTTCTGTCAAAAATGTCTAAGTCGAGAAATAAAAAATGTCTAAGTCCAGACATTGTACACAAAAATGATAAATTGTTCCAGTGGTATGAAATTCTAATCATGTCATCTACATGTTAATTCAAATAATCATACCAATTATATTTGTCTATCTCTAGTAATTTCTGCTCAAATATGCTTACAAGTTTTTTGTCTTAGTCAAAAATGTTCAAAAATGTATAAAAAAATTATAAAATAAGATCAGTCACCTGAACCCAATCAGGTCTTGGGACCCACTAAAAGTAACTAAAAAAATATTCAATTTTTCCTGGCTGAATAGTTTTTCAGCTATCTTGCTAACAGGAAAATGTGATGGATGGATGAATGTTAGACAGACAGCACAAAAACAAGAGGTCTTCCTCCTTTGTGGGAGGGGGAGGAGGAGAATTAACTGGTTTTGCAAACTGGACTATGTACTTCTATATTGACCAATGAAAGTTGTCTTATGGCCATGAGGAAAGCAATACAATGATTAGTCCTTAGACTTGTCCATAGAAAACAGGATATATCCGTAAATCATGAAAGGACTGAAAACATAACCCTAGTTTCAATGTCACTGTTGAACTGTAATACTTGAGCCCAAGCTGCAAGTCCAAAAACTTTTTTGCAATTTTTTGCATCTTAACTTGGAATGGAACCAGCATCATTCAGCTTTAAGCTTTCTGATAATGCTATCATACTTCTCTTGGCAGGCCAATTTTCAACTAGAGCTGCTTCAAAGGCTTGCCATGGCAAATCCCCTCACCTTTCATTACACATTACCATCCCTCACCGCACACCCAAAACCATTGGTTAAAACTCAAATGTTTTTACATATATTGTGTCTTCCTGCTATGACTGCGTATACAACGTTTGGTCACTAAATATTAAACAATCGCACTGTAACCAATACTCTTTTTACCTGTATCCCTCCCAGGGACCAAAGGGGAGAGACCCAAAATACCTCTCTTGCAGATGGTTATCATATGGTAAAAATAACTACCAAGTGTCCTGAATTTCCACTTGGCAGTTCAAGAGGAAATGTGGACAGGTGGACAAAAAAGTTGAAAGACAGATGGACAGAGTATCAATATCCCTACACTTGACACTACTGCACAGGGATAATGACATAACAAATCTGAGTGAGAAAGTCAAAGCCCACTCTTCATATTGCATATCTAAACACACTGCAAGAAAATTATATAATACCTCATAACAACTGAATCTCCAGCAACACAAAGCATAACTCATGTATCATGCTCTCAAAATAAAGGGTATTGACATCCAGATTGTCAATAGTGTCACATTTTTGTCAAACAGAAGATATTAGAAAAGAGTGTTTAAAGAAAGCCAAATGACCTCAAATCAAATGAATCATGTCAACAGTATCAATTTCAAGCAGAGTCGCACTGAATTTGAAATGGGATTTCATATTTGAAAGAAACAAGAGTCCCTCAAAGGGACTCATTGTCTACTGGTCAAAAAGAATTCCCAAGACAAGACAGTTTCTTCTTTTTACCTGCTGAGCATTGAAACCATCTCTGGTATTCTTGAGAAACTCCAACATACCAAATTTGAAAACAAATATATTTTCTTACATCGAACCCGATATCATGGATAACAAATCATTCAACTTGTCCCAACATGTGCACTTCGGTTAAATCTATAAGTAATATTGTTTGGAAGAAGAAAAAAAAACCTAGTTCCAAACTCTATAACGTCAACACCATTTATAATACACCAAAGCAGGTGGTATTACAGATAAATAGAATGTAGTTCTACAATGACACCAAATAACGCAGACTTTCTACCCACAATAAGAAAAATACAGCAGAAAAACATAATTTTTGAGACCTGAATTTTTGTTTAGGCCAAAACTTACCAATTTTGGAACCGGAGTTTGTGTCCAGACTTTAGGCTTTTTGCCCCTAGATCTAAAGCAGACCAAACTGCACACGGACAGATGAACCTTTGCAAAAAGTAGAATAAGTTTGCAATTTGGAGTAAAAAGGGGCCAGGACACAAAAATTGTGGGTCCAATAAGCAACAAAATAACAAACAAAAAAATTCCAATTTTCACCCTTCTGCACATGTGCAGGCAAAATAGTCATTTTTAAAACAATGTCTTTTATATACCTAAGCATCCAGCAAAATGAAAATCTCTTGGAAACAGATGTGTTTAGATGCATTCAGATTTAACCCCAAAATGCATTTCCTACCCCCATTTCAGGCAAAAATATACAATGAGTTAAGTGGCATCATACAAGGTATTCATCAAATATATCCACAAACTGGGTTTGATAAAATTTATTCAAACTTGTTTGTGTTATCATGTTCACAAGCCAGTACAGCTAAACACCTGAATCAAGATGTTTTAACTTAAAATTAATGTCAAAGTGTTGAGTATCAAGTTATTTATTAAAATGCAACTAAATACAAAGTTTGATCAAAATTCACTTGTATATGTACAAGTCACTGTGTTCATAAGCTCCGTGAAGTACAAAAATGCAAGTAATTACCTCCGATTTGACTCCAAGATTAATTAGGTCTGATTTTCAAAACTCCTTCACAAATGTGCAGATATGATGGTGGTCAGATCTGCACCATATTTATTCAGAACCAATTAAATATTGCAAGTGTTTTAGGGCAAACCTGATGTCAATCCTATCATCCATGCAAGGGAAGTAAAGATAATAAGATTTCAAGATGGCTACTATGGTGCCATGTAGGAGATCAGATGAACACCATTTTCATTAGAACTGGCTACATATTGCTAATGTTTCACTGAAAACCCAATGTTAGTAAAATAATCCATTCAGGCGAAGTAGCCATGTACAGATTTTCAGAATGGTCATCAAAGCAGACAATTTAAAAAATGGATCAGCATAATTTTAATATAGGAATATAGGAACTGGGGAACTCAATTTCATCTACAGATCTTGATGCAAACGACACAACACTATTAAACATCAAAAACACAAAGCATGAACTGGAAATTTCTTTACAGGCTGCCCTAAACAAAGTGGACAACAGGCTGCCCTAAACAAACTGGACAACTGGTGCACATGCAATGGCATGGTAGTTAATACTGGTAAAACTAAAATATTACTCATCTCAACACGGCAAAAAAGAACAAATCTTGACAGTGATGAACTATGTCTAATATGGAAGTATATAAATTTGCAAATGGTCTGTCATGATAGAGTACTTGATGTTTTTGTAGATATTAACCTATCATGGACTGAACATATAAAATATATGATTAAAAAAGCTAATTCAAGTTTAAAGCTTCTCAGTAGGATAAGACATTTTCTCAAAGAAAGGCACAGGAAACTATTTTATAAGTTACATACTACCGTATTTAGATTACTGTAATACAGTATGGAGTAATTCAAATGATAAAAACATAGCAAAGCTAGCATGTTTTCAGAAAAAAGCATTTGGGCCAATATCAATCCAAACAGAAAACAGGGAAAACTTAGCTGGTAAGTTAAAAATATTACCTATTAAAGACCGAATCCAGTTGAGAAAAGCTAAGTTAATGTACAAGATATCCAATAACAGTGCTCCTGTATATTTAGTCACTATTCCAGTATAGGCTACATGATAACACTCCCCACCTGCGATCCATGTCTACCAAACAGTATAAAATTCCCAACCAAATAAGGAATTATTCAAAAAAAGTTTCCAATACTTGGGAACTTTGCTCTGGAATAGTATTCCATTTGGGAAATGTCTATTCTATTTCCTTCTTCCAAACTCGATATATCCAGTGGCTTCAGAGATGTAGTTAAAAATGAGAATGAAAACAACTTTATTTGTATTCATGAATTCCTCTGGGCATCATTAAATATACTACCCATCTATTTGGCACTAACTGCATATTGAATGTATATTGACTATGTGGTTCAATATGTATGGGTGAGTGTCCGTCTGGGGAAGAGAAAGGAAAGAATGTGAATATAGTGTTGTATATACATGCTGCTATGTATATGTATGCATATGTGTGTCTTTGTATACAAATAAGTTCCTTTGTTTGAGGGCCTCAAGGTAGATTTGTTCTTCAGCTAAATGTGTTACCCTCTTTAAATAAAGTTATTATTATTATTATTATTATTATTATTATAATTATTATTAACCCGTGATTTTAAAGTACAGATTTTCAACAAGGTGAGATTATCATGCCTTTGTTAGGTCTTTTTTATTTACCAATTATGAATGACGTGTAATTATCACACTTTTGTTACCATGCCTCTTTGTTGTTACGCCTTTGTTATTTAAATGAGTGCCACTGTTTATCTGGCTTTGGTGCATCAAGTGATAATTTCGTTATAATTGAGCTAATTTTCTCAGGCAGAACACACAAATCAAAAGCTATAATCAATTAAACATTATAACAAAGGAACGTTATAACAAAGCCTTTGAAATACATAGTAATTAGCAATTTGGCAGAGGATATTAAACAAACATTCTGAGCGAGAAAACATATTCAAGAACATAATAAACAATCTTTACCGTACATATTGTCAATATAAAGCCTTATACCAAATTTGGTCTCCATCCAAGAAGTCGTCAAAAGTTACTGTGCGAAACTTGAAGGACAAAGTTCTAAGTCAAGCAGGGGCAATAAGTTCCTAAAATTTTAACAGAAAATGGTGAAAATCAAAGTTGACCTGGGTCTTCTTAATGTTATAAAGCCTTATACAAAACCGGACTTCAATCCATGAAGTCCGTCAAAAGTTTTTGAACAGAAACAAAACTGAAGGGCAAAATCCTGTATAATACAGGGGCCATAACTCGACAAGTTTTGCTGGAAAGCAGTAAAAATCAAAATCGACCTAGCCTCAGAACAAATTTTCTTTTAATCCACTTAGTCAAGTCCTTTATGAAGTTATTGAGCAGAAACAAACTTTGTGATTGACAAAAGATGGTGGGACAGATGAAGATCTAGAGTAAAGTTGCTAAGACTGGAAATACTGCATGATTGTAAAATGTTCCATTTACACTAGAACCATGGCTTTTTTTTTTTGAAAACCATGCCAATTACCAGCACTAACTGGGCAACAGTTTCCAAGAGAAGCCTATGTTTTTTTCAGAATTACAATAAATAAATTCCATCAGGGATATCAACGTTAGCAAATATCTAACTCAAACATTTTTTGCCTTAGTCGAGAAAGCAGTAAAATTCCTTCAGTCGCCAGACACAAATCAATAAAGAGCTCTATTATGTTCAATCAAAGCTGGAGCTAACATAAACATGAGCAGGCTTCTTGTTTTCAGCATGGCTGTCTTTACTGTATTTATACATGTATAAAATCCACCTGACTGCAAAAAAAGGATAGACCCATATCTGCCATCGCACAGTACACTGGCATATCAGTGTCGATGATATTCACTAGAAATAATTCATAGAACATCATAGACCCCGATCTGCCAGCGTATTATATGATTCAAGATCTGGATTTACCCTGTTCACAGCTGGATGTATTATGCACAAGCAAATATGTAAATTAGAGCTAGGAACATAACAGCTCTTGCTCATTATTGGGACCTTCATCATAACACAGTTCCTTTCATAAGGCAGGGATGATCATGGATTCCAATTTTTTATTATGTAGTAAAATTATATGCAGAGATGCTTCCAGGATTTTATCCAAAGGAGGGAGCTCCCCCCCTTGTCACCAAAATAAGGGGGGAGTAGAAAAAAAAGGGGGCAAAGGGGGAAATGGCCAGTTCAATCATTACCTACATGTAACACTTCAATATCCATCTCTCTTCCTGTTCAACTCTTTTAGAGCTGTATTGAAATCAAAATCCTCAGAACATGTCTCCTCTAGTTGTATATGCATTAATCTGTTGTTTCTGAGCTTAATATGTTCCTTATCTGTGTATGAATATTGTTCTGTGCTGAGAACCTCCTTTCACAATCAGCTGTCTGAAGGGGCATATGCATAGCTCTAACATGAACAAGCTGCAAAACTGTTATTTATGGTTGTTATGTGCAAATTTCCACAGCTCATAGGTATTGTCTCTCTTGGATATCTCTGCTCCAAAATAGGACTTTTCACTAACATGAACTGTGCAAAAAGTTTCACTTTCTTGAATCAGTACTTTGCTGATTACTATGCCAGATTTATCTGTTCCATATTGCTGCATTAGGGTTTTAAGTCCATTAATTCCATAGTCTGTTTGTTCAGAGGTATTTAGATCAAATAAATAGTTTTGCAACACAAGATCCCTCAGGGTTGAATTGTTTGAGAAAAGAAAAGAAAATTGCACTCTACTTTTAAATTGCCTGTATTTTAATTAGGCTTGGTATTCTGCCTTTTCTACATTTCGAAATACCGCTGAATAGGAATTGACTGGCATGCCATCTGTTTTTGTCCATTCAGCATGTATATCGGACTCATATTCAACATTATTTTCATGTTCAAAATCACTCGCTCGCATTTCCAGTAACACTTTCCTAGCCCCAATAATCGGATATACTTCAAAACTTTAAAAATCATTGTCATCATTGCATTCATCAGCCAGTATTTGCCAAACAAAATCGTCATCTGAAGATGAACCATGTTGGGAGTGTGCCATTTGGGGTTTTCTAGGTAGCCCATATTTTAAACAACCATTTGTAAAACTTCCTTGATGAATGCATGATTCAAACTATGACAGAATGCTTGTTCCAGGGTCCAATGTGCCAATCAAATTTAGTTTAACAACCATTCATGTCAAGCTGATGTACCCAGATGTGTAAACAGTTGACTACCTAAAAAAAGACATGTTGCTACAAGCGCTACGAGACCTCTACCGGTGGTATGTCGGTACAAGCACTTTAAGGGTTCATAGTTAAATAAAAATTGTATACTGCGCAGAGTACATTTTGATATGCGCAACTCAAAACTAATTTGCAGGAGTTCTTGCACATCACTGCTCTCCATGTGTGCAAATTTGTAAAAAAAAAAATTGTGATTCACACACTCACACGCCCTGACAGCATCACTGTATATGAGTGTCCTTATTCATAAAGCAATTTTCACTATGAGGCGGTATACTCCACAGTGCCTTATACTCCATGGTGCCCTATACTCCATGGCACCCTATACTCCATGACGCCCTACACTCCACGGCACCCTATACTCCATGACACCCTATACTCCATGGCACCCATGGACTGACGGAGAGTTGCATATACATCTGGATTCAGACAAATAAACTGCAACTTCTAAAACTATCTAAAATCATTAGACCTTGTTTATTTTCAAAACAAAAGTGTTAATGGAACACAAATGCCCCTCCAGTGTCTGATAATTGACCTCAATGCAAATCTTACGCAGATGGATGACTGTTCATTTGTTTGGTGTTTTAATGACACATTAACACATGAAAAACTACATAGAATTAAATGCCTTGCCCAGAGACACACCACAGCAGCCAACTCTAGGTGATCAGGTCAGGATTTGAACCTATGACCTTTAGCTTGCAAGTTCAGCATGCAAACCACTGAGCCACTGCAGCTCCCAAATCAGATGGTAGAATGGACAAGAGTAACTCTTGTAACTTATTCATGGTGGAATACAAGAAGTTTTCCTAATATTGATATTTGGGGTAGATCTTAAAAAATCTTACAAATATACAGTTTGCGGAAGAAATGCAACATAATGTATAAATGGGACAACCGCATCTTGCTATCAACATTTATATAGATTTGTTTCCTGCTCGCAAAATTGACACAACTGTCATGTCCTCTGTCTGTCTCTCATCTTATGACTGAAAATTTTTTCTTTTTAAATTTTGTTCAAGAAATAATATACTCTTTGATCTTTTTTTGAAATCTTTCTGTTTCAGCAACCATTCCTGCTATGTGGTCATCCTGGGCTACCAACAGCTGCTGTAGCTTTGCATTTTCCTCTGTTAGCTTCCGATTATGAAACTTCATATCTGCAATTTCATGAAGCAGCTCACCGACATCACTGTAATTATAGAGAAAGATATTACTCTACTTGACATATTTATCCAATGATAAGCCCAACCATACCCCCTTTTCGCTTGTTACAAAATGTTGGCAAATATTTACTAAAGATATCTTCACTTTATTTTAGACCCACTACCTACTTAGTGAAAAATTTATTAGACTGGGTCTATCATAGAAGAAAATCTGAAGAATTTCCACTTAAACTTTTGGATGGAGAGGGATTTTTTCCTTTTAAAAGTTAGTTTTTTCAAACCTACAAGTAACTTCAAGGATAGGCTTATCCCAGTTTCCATGGTACCATGGTAGTGCAGCACAGTCAGTTATAACAAATCACTGACATTAATTGGTTCTACAAAACCAATTGATGATCGATTAAAATCATTTAAGCAAATTTAAACTTGCATTCTGAGGAAAAAATACTGTGTATGCAAGGCTCTAATGATAGCTTTACTTATAGGAAATTTTGGCCTATGCATATCAAAAATATTCAGATACAAGAGCTGTTGAGTTTAAGATAATTTGTTCATGATAAACAAAATTTACAGTACAAAATTTCAATGCTAATTATTGTTATTTCGTACTCTGCTCTTTAGACTATTTGTAAATTTATTTTATATACTTATTTCTTGTCAATGATTGATAGTGGAATTTTATACTTTACTATCATATTGCTAGAGTAAACAAAATGATTGCAAATTATAATTGATCATCAGTGGAAGACTACTGGATGAAATAACTAAGTCGATTGCAGGTTAAAGCCCAAGTAGATGATTTACCCATTTTACAGCTGGGTGGACTGGAGCAAGCAAGATAAAGTTCCTTGCCAAAGGATAATATAGCAAAGGCCATGGCAGAAACTTAAGCTCATAAGATTCTGACCAAGTCTTGAGTATCAGCACCGTTTTCTCCAGAACAAGTGAGTGCTCAAATCCTCACAAAATTTAAAGGAATTTCCTTAAAAATAATAAAGTTTATTGCAATCACAGAGAATCAATTTTCCCATGAACCAAATGAAACCTGTAACATTCGTTAATATTAACAAAGCTAAATCTGACTATATAAATGCTTGATCAACTGCCATAACATTTTGCATTTGAACAATGACATGATTCCATCGATTATCTAGTTGTTCAAAGTGTTTTAGAAACTGCACTTGGTGAGGCTGTACAATGGCGGACATGCAGTTTTCGGTATTCAGTGATAATGTCTATGCTGTTATAAGCAATTCTGATGCATGCAATATAGTGCCATTGTGATAATACATTATTGCTGCCATTGTGCTGATAATTATGATAAACAACTGTACTTACTATCTTTATTCATTAAAAGTTATTTATCAAACATTTGTTGAAACATACTATTAGGGGTCTGTTCATAGATACTGTCCTCATATAAAAACTGCCCCTCTTTGACAATGAAAACTCCCTCTTACAAAAATGCCAGAGAGAGAATTCCTCCTCTGTGAAAATCCTGGAGAAATCACTGTATCATTAGGATATAGTAACTCTTACATATGGTTGTTCTTCATGGAAATGGGAGTAAAAAAAAGGCCTATTTTACCAACACAGAGAGATTCACCACAAGACATTATAATCAAGAAGACATTCACTTGACATGGTATGTAATAGACCTGGCACAATTAATACAATAATCAGTTAATTGATCAATCAACATGCAAACAATGATTATCAATACAGAGGGTAGGTAATTAATGTTTTGGTAAGAAATATTACTGTGAAATTATCTTTTTCATTCAGTCTTTCTGTTTGCTTAATCTCAACCAAATAGGCCTGGCATAATATGGCCACTGCAGAGTTTTCATCAAATGAAATTTTATACATGTAATTTTTTGTTCCCATATTTTATTATCTTATAGAAGGAAGGGTAGAAACTGACAGTACAGCCAGGTGCATACAAAAGAAGCCTATGACTGGAAAGCTTTCAGTGAGAGTACCATATTCAATACAATTCTGATGCAGTGCCTACTTTCAATGAGTACCATATTCCATACAATTCTGATGCAGTGCCTACTTTCAATGAGAGTACCATATTCCATACAATTCTGATGCAGTGCCTACTTTCAATGAGTACCATATTCAATACAATTCTGATGCAGTGCCTACTTTCAATGAGAGTACCATATTCCATACAATTCTGATGCAGTGTCTACTTTCAATGAGAGTACCATATTCCATACAATTCTGATGCAGTGCCACCTTTCAATGAGAGTACCATATTCCATATAATTCTGATGCAGTGCCTACTTTCAATGAGAGTACCATTTTCCATACAATTTTGATGCAGTGCAGCAGCATATTCCAAACAATTCTGATGCAGTGCCTACTTTCAATGAGTACTATATTCCAAACAATTCTGATGCAGTGCCTACTTTCAATAAGTACCATATTCCATACAATTCTGATGCAGTGTCTACTTTCAATGAGTATCATATTCCATACAATTCTGATGCAGTGCCACTTTCAGTGAGAGTACCATATTCCATACAATTCTGATGCAGTGCCTACTTTCAATGAGAGTACCATGGTCCATACAATTCTGATGCAGTGTCTATTTTCAATGAGTAGCATATTCCATACAATTCTGATGCAGTGCCACTTTCACTGGGAGCATCATATTCCATACAATTCTGATGCAGTGCCTACTTTCAATGAGTACCATATTCCATACAATTATGATGCAGTGCCTACTTGCTCTAAATCTCTGCTGTCTCTTTGTAAAACAATGTCACATTCATAGCAGCTTCATAAGATAATTTTTTTTTACAGATTCTAATATATCATTATTAATGATGATGAAGTACACAAGTCAGATATATTTCAGAAAAATGCAAACAAAATTCTTGTGCATATAGCATGGAATTGACAGAATGAATGATCCATCATGAAGGAACAAAACTGTCTGGTCCCATATCTCTTACCACCTGATAATGTGACATAGTGGAAATTCATTGAAAGATTTGTAAGGAAAGACTATTAATATGATGTTTCAAAGTCAAAGTTCTGTGAGGTATTGAAGCTCTAGTGAAGGAATGTAGTAATGTAGGTGATGTAGAATCCATAAGTACAATGTAGGATTGTGTGCTGCACTGTACATGTCCACCAACATAATTTAAATCCAATCCCTTATTAAGTATCTTTTGTAATGGCTGGGAAACGATTAGCAAGTGTCCCTGACTGACGCTCTACTGGCCAAAAAAGACTTTAAAGGAATTTTTAATAGGACCAGCCATCTCATCTTCTGACTTATATGCAGATGACACCAATCTATGTGATTTCAAACAGTAAAATCATACCTAGACGTCTCCCTTCAGATAGCCTTACTTAGAATAGATTCCTGGCATAAGGAAAATGGCATGAAAGTGAACACGGACAAGACTAAAGTATTAATGCTTACTACTCAACAAAAAAAAGCAAAATTGGAAAATAAAAATTTGAATCTTAAGTGAATGAAATCTGTCTATATATGGTTACCCATGACAAAATCCTAGGGCTGATGGTTGACAACAATTTGCAATGGAATGAACATATTCAAGTCATATGTCATAAAGTCAATTCATGTCTCTGGTTATTAAGCAAGATAAGGCCATATCTATCAACTAAACATAGGTTAATATATTACAAAAGCTATATACAGCCATACCTAGACTACTGTAATGTTATCTGGGGAAACACTTCTGACAAGAATATTTGCAAATTATTCCGCCTGCAAAAAAGAGCTTGCAGACTCATCCTAGATAATGCTGAAAACATCCCAAATGCAACGAATGATATTAAAATGTGAACAGTAAGTGAACAAATATTTTTGAGTAAGGCTAGACTTATGCACAAAGTTTCAAACAATATGGCCCCATTATATCTCAAGGAACTATTTCATACTAGAAAACAAGGCAACACTCCCAATTTAAGATCAATTTCAGCTAACCACCTTTGCATTCCAAAACCAAATAAAGAACTCTTTAAGAAAAGTTTTAATATTCAGGGTCACTAATTTTAAACAGAATCCCAAAGGAAATTAGAGAAAGTACAAATATAAATGCATTTAATTATAATCCAATTCAGTGGATGAACAATGGAACCTGTTCAATTTGACATTTACATTACAACTTAAAGTATAAATCCTCAAACTTTCCACTTTGTTGTCTCACTATTTTTGTACTGTATATACACAATGTACCTAGTTGGAGCATGTTCTTACAAAATGTTCTGTTTACTATGTCCATATATCCATGTAGCTTATTATCAATGATTGTATCATTATTATTATTATTATTATTATTATTATTATTATTATTATTATCATCCATGCAACTAATTGTGTCACCCTCTTTAAATAAAGCCATTATTATTATTATTATTATTATTATTATCTTAGAGAAGTAGCGACAAGAAGATTTTCAAAATGACCATTGTAGCAGTTATATTGGAAGTCTCATTGGCATAATTTTCATTTAAAACCAACTAGATATCATAAGAAGTCTTTTAGTGAATACCCCATGCTGATATGACGATTCATTCAGGAGGAGTGATAACAAGATATTCAAGATAGCATCAGGTGGCAATATTGAATGTCTGAGCAGTACCATTTTCATGAAGGACCAACTAGACATCACAAGAAGTTGTTTGACTGCTATGGTGGCCATAATGAACATCAGATCAGCACCATTTTCAACTAGACATCATAAGCAATCTTCCAGTGAAAACTCCATGGCAATATTACTTTTCATTCAGGAGTAGCAATAACAAGATTTTCAAGATGGCCACTATGACAGCCATATTTGACATCAGTTTGACACCATTTTTATTAAGGACCAACTAGACATTATAAGAAGTCTTCTGGTGAAAACCTCATGTCAATATGACTTTCCATTCAGGAGGAGTAGCAACAAGATTTTCAAGATTTCCCCTGTGGAGGTTATATTGGACATCAGATTGGCACCATTTTCATTGAGGACCAACCAGACATAAAAAATCTGGTAAATAACCCATGTTAATATGAATCCATTCTGAAGGAGTAGCAATAACAAAATTTTCAAGAGGGCTACTGTGGCATCCATTTGGGATGTCTGAGTGGCACCATTTTCATTTGGGACTAACTAGACTATGGGATGAATGTGTCTGTAAAGTTTCATGGCAATTCTCCAAGTAGCTTAGGAGGAGTAGCGATAACAACCTGTGGTAACAGACAGATGGACAACGGACAACAGACCATCCAATAAACTTTTCTGGTCTATAACCAGTAGAACTAAAAATCAGTTATTTATTGATAGAATGAGACCAATAGTCAATACCATTTTTAGGTCTGATTAGTAAGCCCAAGTATGTGAAATACATACCTACCAATCCCTGGAGAGGTATAAGAATAAGCCAAATGGCAGAAAAGCGTAATCTGAGCATAAAAAATGTTATCTATATACTGCATGTCACAATTACAAAAAAACTGTATGTAAAATGTACATTAAGTTTTGCTACTAACCTGCAGGTGGTTACACTTCTTGTCACAAATGAACAAAATCCATGTGGATTAGTACCAGAATACAAAACATATTGTTAAATTATTTATATACAACAATCACTTTAACTAATCTACATGTCTAACTGTCGCTGAATGATCATAAAGTCCACAAATTCCGCAATGAGCATGACGATGTGCTCAACCAGAGTGCTGTATTACATTACTCTCATATTCTTCTTTTCAAATTTGTAAAGCACTATTGATTTGTCCTTTTTCTTATCCGACATTTTTCAGTTTAAAAAGATCCCTCTCCTCCATTATTTTTCAGTCATACAGCATCCATGAGTCACATCGATAAAGCCTGTTTTGCTTAACATCTGGTGCCATTTTTTTAAAAGCATAGACTGGTCCACCACTCTACTATATTCGTTACTATAATAAATCTGTGAGGAAAAGTTTCATATTGAAGAAACCCGTCTGTTTTCTTGGAATTGTGTCATATAAAGCTGATATAAATAGAAAATAAGGAAAGTACATGTAGGTATACGATGGATAAACATACTCTAATGCTATTCTTACGCAGGAGTCTACTTGTTTTATTTTAGAATATTCTCGAATTTATATGATGTGAGGGATTAAAGATGTGATAATAAAAACGACAAACACAATTTTTTATAGCTTTAATTTTATTTTTTTATTGTAGCAGAAAAGCGTAATCACTATACAAGCGAGGCATAAGGCATAATTAGGTGAAAAAAGGCGTACTGATTACGCCAAAAGCATAATGGTTGGCAGGTATGGAAATACCATGAAAATATTATGAATTCAAATTTAAGAATAACAGTCTTATGAGGTGCTGTTGTGATCTGTAGATTGAGATAATGGGAATTTTTATGTGATAATGTGTGTGTTTGTGTGTGTCTAGTACATGGTTATCATCAGAAGATATGCATGTTGACTAACTATTGTGCTCGCTATTGTCAGAAGAATTATGCACTTTTTTTTACTATTGATTCATCTCCATCATTGGGAAGGGGTCGGATGTGGGAGAGGCAAGGATATATTTACATGAGCAAATTGCTCATCATTCATGGAAACATTTTCATCCCTGATTTATGCAGTCAGCATAGGTTCCTGGGGTTGTCCTTACTCCCCTGGGACCAAAACTTCGAAACCATTATCACCACCCTATAACAATATATACACTTTCTCAGCCTGATGAGGCCAAGTCATTTATACAACCACCACTGGTCCCGAGTATCTCCCTGCCACTTGTGAACTTACTCCTGGGTTATAACTTAGAAGCTATTAATAGTCCCACCATAAAAGTATATATTCACAGCAATCCATTAAAAACTGAAAGAAATTATGTCATACACTGCATCCTGCCATAAGTCAAAAAGGGCAATAACTCTTAATAAAATCACAGGAGTACAATGATTTATCAATATGTGCATCTTCAGATAATAAATAATATGTACCAAGTTTTACAGTGCAAGACAAACTTTGCAACAAGTTGCACTAGTGACATTAAGTCATCACCGCATTAAGCTACAAGGCAAAAAGAGCAATATCTCTAACAAACAGTGCAGGATCAAAGTGATTTGTTGATATGCATATCTTCAGGAGATGACCATAATATTTGCAAAGTTTAATGGCAACCCATCAAAAACTGCCGGAAAAGCTATGCTAACAATATTGTGTCATACACTGCATTAAGCTACAAGACAAAAAGGGCAATAAATCTTATAAAACCTGTGAGAGTAAAATGATTTGGCAATATACGAATCTTCAAGTGATGATCACAATATGTACCAAGTTTCATGGCAATCCATCAAAACTGCTAGACTAGTTGTTTTCATTGGTGATGGATGTTAGAATGAATGGGCAGACATAAGGAGTATAATATACCCCTGCCTTTATTGGGAAAGTGATTTTATGTAAATTGATATTTTTTATTTGAAGTGTCTCATGTATTCTTTTTACCTGTAATTTTGAGATAATTATATACTAAAATAAGAAGAAAACTTAAGTTGAAACTGCATTTTACAATTAGATGAAACTATGAATAATTATTGCTGAGCCAGTTTATCACGGATAAACACCCACGGTCTCTTCAACCTATGAACACATGGTGGAAAGGCTAAAGAGTGATGATTTTTACAGAGAAAACAATTCAGACTGGTTTACAGTGCAAGACAAACTTAGCGACAAGTTGCACTAGCGACATTAAGTCATCACCGCATTAAGTTACAAGGCAAAAAGAGCAATAACTCAATTAAACATGGTAAAGAAATAGCAACCAATCTAACTGATATACCAGTGCACCAAGGCTGCCGTACCAACCTTTGCATCCCCTAACCTTTTCTCCCTGGATTTACATTTACATAAAATGACTATGACAGCCACAACCACCACTACCCCCTAAAAAACCCAACAGAAATCTGCCAGTTGTAAGAAAATTCTCATCCCTGATAATTAATTCCCATTGTAATGTCAAGTAAGTGTATATATACACTTTCAGGGTTGGATTATGAACAGTTTCCAAGTTATGACCCAGGGACATGTTCCCTTGGGGTAGGAAAAGATCCAGGGCCAATGCTGGATACATCAATGACTTGTCCTTTTCATGCCAAGAAAATTTATATATGGTTATAGGGTCAGGAACTCAATGGTTCGAAGTTATGACCCATGAGCTGGGCCGAGGAGAATAAGGACAGACAAAGGGGCATGACCCAATTGCAATGTTGGTTTAAAACAAAGTTTACTATCTACTTATGCAATATTCCCAACATAAATGCAACAATCAATTCATGCATCATAATAAATGTGCATTGACTTCTATCAAAATAGATATAAATTAGGGGATGACCTCTGACCACCCCCATCCCTCCCCCCAGTTGAGGGGTTTCACTTTGATGAAAAAATGCAATCCCCATTCCCTAAACATTAAGCATAGCAAGTTTCATTCAATTCTTACAGGTTGCTTTAGAGTTAGGGGCTTACCCAAAACCTTTTACATTAATTCTGACACTAATGACATAAGCATCGCTATACATAACATTTATCTCTGTAAAAAATGAAAACTGTTTAATATCCATTAAACTACAATCAGTCAGACTTACTGTTCACTTTTACTAGAGAACTTTTCTCCAACTCCAGATATCTCTTGGGAACCATAACTGTTGTTGTTGTTGTTCAATGAATCTGCTATCAAAAGAAGAAGATAAAAACAATGTAAACAATAAAAGTTTAAGTGCCTGACAAAGTAAACACTACAATTCTTTGTTTGTAAAACATGTATCCCCATATTTCCCCATTTTGACCTCCACCTAGAAGCTTGAGCCTCATTGGTACTGTACATCCCTGAGGATAAGGGCGGTCTTATGGACAAGTGTTAGTTGGGTATGTGCATTTGTCTTATCATGTCCGGTAAATATTTTCATGGCAGATGTCCCGACATTTTAATGGCTCTTGCCAGACATTTTTCCCTGAAAATTACACATGGCAGGCATATATTTATGAAATTTAATACAAAAACATTCAAAGGAGATATCAAAAGTTGTGACAAAAGAGAAAACATTGATATACCTAATTAGTAAATGTACCAGAAAAATGTGTTATTTTTGGTTCTGGATTTGCTGCTGCTTTAATGTTAGTATTATCCTTCCATGATTAACTGGTTTCCTCTCAAACTAATTATTTATAAAACTCATTTTTTCTGTTGACAAAACTATACTATAGAATTTCACAGAACAACAGTATTTTTTTTCTTCAATCTACTGTTTTCAAAAATTAATTAATAATTGAAAACAAGCTGGCTTGCTACCTCAAAAATACATAACTCCTAATGAACATGCATTTCTGGTAAAGTCGAATGGTGAAGTTTTATTTGATCAAGTCCCCAAATAAGTCTTGGAGGATGGTAATAAAAGTTAGTTGTGGCTAGTATCTTTTTTGTTAATTTAGGCCTAGGCTTTGTATATTTTGCTCTAAAGATGTCATGTGCTGACACACCTTGACACAAACCACATGGTGTAAGGGACCGATCTGATGTCTATTAGTAATGATCCTGGGGTAATCACTCAGTAAATGGGTTTTTTATAAGTTCAGGTGATAAGACTTGACAACTCTTTTATCTTGTGTTTTGTGGTTATAGAGTGTTTAAAAAATTGGGAAAACACTGACCAAACAAGCTTAGTCAATGAAACCTCTACTGATTATCTGACAAAGAAACTGTAAATTAGACCTAGCCTCCTTTTTGAATTAAGCTTAGTCGGCAACATCTTTATTTGATTGTCCAACAAAGAAACAATCTGTAAACTAGACCTAGTGAACTCTGAATTTTGCTTCGTTAACGTGTTTATTTGGCAGTTAAATGGATAAACAAATCAAAGGCAGGTTGATATAATGATATTTCAAAACTCTTATGACCGATGTCTGGTTGCTCATAGTCTTCAGCAATAACAAAATTTTCCATTCAGCTGCTGTGGTGGACATACTGGATGTCATATTGGCACCATTTTCAATCAAGACCAACAAGACATCCTTTAGAACCAACAAGACATACTAAGAAGTCTTCTGGTGAAACCCCATGTTGATATAACTTCCATTTTGGAGGAGTAACAATAACAAGATTTTCAAGATGGCTGTCATGGTGGCCCTATTGAATATAAGATTTTTTGCATCATTTCCATTTAGGAGCAACTAGACATCATAAGAAGTCTTTTGGTGAAAGCACAATATCGATATGAGCAGCCTTTTAGGAGAAGTAGCCATAACAAGATTTTCAAGATGACAATTGTGGTGGCCATATTGGTAGTCAGATCGGCACCATTTTCATTTAGGACCAACTAGACATCATAAGAAGCCTTTCAGTGAAAATCCCATAGGGATATGATGATTCATTCAGGAGTAGTGACAAGGTTTTCAAGATGGCCACTGAGGTGGCCATATTGGATGTCTGAACACTATTTTCATTTAGAACCTACCAGAAATCATAAGAAGTTGTTTCATAAAAAACCCGCGTTGATATGACCATCCATTCTGGAGGAGTAGCAATAACAAGATTTTCAAGACGGCCACTGTGGCGGACATATTAGATGTGCAAGCGTCACCATTTTCATTTAGGGCCTACTAGACATCATAAGAAGTCTTCTAGTGAAAACCCCAGAACAATATTATTTTTTGCTTAGGAGGAGAAGCAATAACAAAATAACCAACTAGACATAATAAAAAGTCTTTTAGTGAAAATTCCGTTTTAATATAACCATCCATTCAGAAAGAGTAGCAATAACAAGATTTTCATGATGGCCACTGTGGCAACCATATTGGACATTGGATCAGCACAATTCTGATTAAAGATCAACTAGACATCATAAGTCTTCTGGTGAAAACTCAATGGCAATATTTCTTTTCAAACAGGAGGAGTAGAGAAAACAAGATTTTACAGATGGCCACTGTGGCTGCCATATTGGACATCAGATCAGCACCATTTTCATTTAGGACCGACTACTTATCATAAGAAGTCTTCTGTTGAAAACCCTATGTCAACATGACTTTCCATTCACGAGGAGTAGTGATAAGTTTTTAATATGACTTCTGTGGCGACCATACTGGATGCAAGATCGGCACCATTTTCATTTAGAAGCAACTAGACATCATAATTCTTGTAGTGAAAACCCCCTGTTGATATGACCATCTATTCAATACGAGTAGTGATAAAAGATTTTGAAGATGGCCGCTATGGCAGCCATATTGTTGTCAGAGCGGCACCATTTTCATTTAGGACCAACTAGACCAAAGATCAGTAAATCGACATGTTTGTGTTTTATAAAGTATGTGTGAATATGGTACAAAAAACTGCAGATATTATATACTTGGATTTTTGCCTAACATTTTTATGCTTATTTGTTTGAAGAATTTCACTCCAACACCAGTGTTAAAAAAAACACAAAAACTAGGAGCTATTTTTAATAGAATGTATTAATAACAGATATTATTTTTAAAAATGTTGCCATTTTGTACATATAAATCACAAATATTTACAGCAATGCATGTATTCCATTCAGCAAATCTTAAGCAAATTACCATATATACTCTTTTATAAGTTGGACCCAACTGCAAACAACACAGACTCTGATCTGCCATTGCATAATGTGACAACAGATCCGGGTCTATGCTGCTGATTCTGCTGATTGCTCCTAACAAACTGCATAGACCTCAATCTGCCAGCACATTATGTTCCTGCAGATCTGGATCTGGGTCTATGCAGTTTGCCATTGGACCCACCTTATAAGCGAGTATAAACGGTATAATTAAATTATTTTTTTCTCGCAACAAAGGGACTCAGTCTTTACATATGAAATTATATGTGATGATTCTGTACACATGCTCGTTAAGTGAAAACAATCAGGGAAATGATTTAAGGACTTAAGAAACTACTGTATGTACTCACTTATAAGTCAAGTTCAAATGCAAACTGCACAGACACAGATATGCCATTGCATAATGTGCCAGCAGATTGGGGTCTATGCAGTCTGTTAGGAATAATCAGCAGAACAAACAAAATATATCCCAGTCTGCCAGCACATTATGCAACAGCAGATCAGGACTTATGTTCTTTGCAGTTGGACTCAACTTATAAGTGAGTATGTACAGTAGCTCAACTACTTCTCAGCTATATTCCATTTGACCGGTATTTCTGAGTACCGTCTATACTCGCGCATAAGCTGATACCAAATACAAACTGCATAGACCCAGATCCGCCATCACATAATGCACTGACAGATCTAGGTCTATGCAGTTTGTAAGGACTAATCAGTAGAACAAACAACATAGATCCTGGTCTGCTGGCGCATTATGTGACAGCAGATCAGGGTCTATGTTGTTTGCATTTTGACCAGGATTATACATGAGAGTATACAGTATATAATCAATACAGTACAACTCTTACTACCAACAAAGAAATCAATCCCGATTCAAACCTTATGCAATTGTTGCATCATGGTCAATTTTAGGTTTAGGGTTAGGTTTAGAACATGAACCACTCAAAACTGTGGAAACTCAGCACTTGGACACACTTAATACAAGATGACATTTAAACCTGTTGATTAATGATTTAATTCTGAAATTAAATATGAAGAATGTAAACCACTGCATTTCAAACAAGAGATGTGTTCATGTAACAAGAATAACTCACCCAAACATGACCTAGACACAAAACTGAACCTGGTAAATAGATGGATGGAAAAACGGATAAACAAGAGTAATATGACATGCTCCTACCTTTCATGGTGATGCATACAAATACCTTGACTTTTATCCTTTCCTATGTTTTCCAGGCTGTCACTTTCAGTGTCTTCTAAACTATTACTGTAAATGAAAATTGTAAACAATGAATATATCTACTGTAGTCAAGTGATCATATGTGTTGAAAAATAATATGGTGTGCATTACGATTGTTCTCAAAAGCAAATGACCTAGAACAAGCATTTGATCTTAAAAAAGATATTAGTAATCAGGGGTAACACTGGACTAAACATTCTGAGCAAAAGGACATCGATCTCCCATCTGTCTTAATAGGGTGAAGTGATGGGAAACTTGTGAGAACTAAGTCAGAGATCAAAAATATTTTCAATACAGACCTTAAAATAGGTAATTTTACCAGTAAAACAAAATCTGAATGCAAACTGAATGAAGAATGAATGCAAACAAAATGCAGAATGAAAGCAAATGAAATGAAATACAGAACAAAGACAACTGAAATGATGAATGCATGTTGAAGAAATGAATTTTTGAAGTAAAATATGTTTCTTTGATAATACTTACCCAATCATAATACAAAGGAGTATGATCACTAATTCACAAATCTCCCTCCTGAATGGTATTCAAAACCAGTCTGGGTGTCTCTATTCCAAACTATGGTGCCTGAATGAAAAGGTCGAGCCAGCTTAGATCTATGACCGACCAAAGCTTGCCATTGGTCTTTGGCACCAAGCGCAGACTGAAGTAAAATCCCAGTAAGTTTAAGTTAGAGAGTGTTGATTCTTGCTGCAAGATATTTGCATTGTATGGGTCTCTTGGGATGTCTGTATTGGTGTGTAATGTTTATAATGTCACATAGGGCACAGAACAAAGTTTGGAGGCCCTCTGAAACACCCTTTATCCAGGGGTCAGCAAAGCAGTGTAATAATGGCATTACAGCTGATGGGATTGAAAGAAAGGGAATGGAAGGGCTGTCACCCATTTTGCATGCCTTAAAGGGTCCTTCCTGTTTTGTGATTTCTCAAAGAAAATGAGGGCTCTGGGTTGCCGGGCCTGTGAGGTTTGCCTCTTAGGTGGCCTGCTACAATCTAGAAAATAAATATGTGATGATTGCCCAGATAACATGTGGCTAGAGAAAAGCATATCTTCCCTCAGGTGAAGATTAATGAAAGCAACAAAGAAATTAGGTGAGTGTTGAGCTGCCCTGTTGATGCACCAGCCATATGAAAGAATGACTCACCAGCCATATAAAAGAATGACTCACCAGTTATATGAAAGAATGACTCACCAGCCATATGAAAGAATGACTCACCAGCCATATAAAAGAATGACTCACCAGCCATATGAAAGAATGACTCACCAGTTATATGAAAGAATGACTCACCAGCCATATGAAAGAATGACTCACCAGCCATATGAAAGAATGACTCACCAGCATAAGTGCAAGTTGGGTTCTCGAATGAAAAGGGTTTTGGCTATGTTCAGATTGTTGAAAAAATGGCCATGGGAACCAAGTCAAACATGGGTCCTATCACTACAACATTTTGAAGCAGTGGTTGTGTGTTGAGGAAGGACTTTCATTCCATACAATGGTCCCATACCCACAACATCTCTGTCGAAAGCTGCAGACCTGCCTGAGAGTCTGATTGTCCCTTTCACCCTGACCAGCAACACGACCTTCTCAATAAGGCATTCAATATTTTTCTGTAAGTTACCGTAGTATCATCAATTTTCATGGTTTTGTAAAAAAAGACATTTTCGTGGGTACTTCAATTCATGGTTTTGCCTGTTAAAGTTTGCATATTTGTAGTCATTTAAGTTCGTGGATTAACCTCTACAATACTCCAAATAAAGAATACAAAAGAACAAAACTATGACGACAACAAATGACGGCCTCTTCAATGGTTAAAACGATACAACCACCTGTATGAGCACAAATCAAACACCTGTCAAGATAAATCACTTACACTCAACATCAAAGAGACCCAATGAAGCCAACAACAGTAAGCTAATCAGTTATTAAAGTACAAGTGTATGATCTTTTCCTTAAAACACTGTCCTTACTTTCTGAAGACCATGGCATTAACACAGTGGCTAAAGAGTGGTAAAATTAAACTTAGAACCAGTCGGTTTGGATATTGTCATAATTCTACATGTGAACTGAACATGTGACCAGCTGCCCCTTGCTCAATGCAATTTGCAGTCATGTCAACATTTGATCTGTTCTGAGCCCATCAAAGTGCAAAGATGCTACCTAACTAAATTGAAAAACAATGGAATCACTCCTTTGTTTGAGCCAGCCTTGTGTACAAAGCAACTTCGACCGCTAACCTTTACTTAAACCGTCATAAATCAAGCCAATTCATTCTGAGTGGATAATTATGGCTCATGCCAAAATGTGTAAACGATTAGACCTAATTATCCATGGCTTTAAGAATACTGGATTTGTATAATTCAACAATTTCAGGATTATTTACCAGACAAACATTTGTGTGTACCAACAGACGCTTGACGAGATTTTGATTCAGTGGTTTTGTCCGAAAAGTGTGAGCTTCAATAATCTGCAATAATTAGTGTATATACAGTGTTTCATTAGTAATTGTGCTTCGAGAAATAGCTTTAGTATTTTACAGTCATGTTGTTCATTGGGATTAGGCATGCATGGATAAAATGAGACGTGCTTTCACAAGGATTTAAATTTTTCAACAACAGTTTCACTTGAATGAAGAATCAATTTGAAAAAGTATTAAATTTAATTTTTATTATTGTATCATTTCTTATTCTTTCTTTCATTTTCAGTAATATAATTGTTTGAATACCTTATGCTTTTTCTCATTTCTCTCTATCCTTACTTATCTCACAACATATCGATTGAGGCAGTGAGTGGAAATTACAGCTACTGGATACCATATAGATAGGTGTGCATTGAAACAATATATAAAATGCTTTAGGGATTCTGTTTTTTAAAGGGTTAAATAAAAACCATGTGTATAAGCTAATATTTGTTACCAGATTACAGAAATGACGCTGATATATCAAATAGCTTTGTTGATCATGACAAACACAATTGTCTACAATAATTACATGAACAACCTGGCAGTATGTACTGTTTACAAAATTATTGACAGAATTCATATACTAGGTCAAGTACTAAGATTAGAATTTATGTTTTTTGAGACCAAGGGCAGGCAATAAAAATGGCACAAACATGTATATCGTAAGATGAAAGTTATACACAATAAAGCATGAATTCTTTGTTTCTGAAAGAACAGAGAATGAAAAAGACTTGAGAAAGCTCCTTCCAAAATGAAATGGCACAAGTGGAAAACAGTTTTGTGAGGTCTCCAAAAAGAGTGCACTTCTTAGCACAAGCAAAAGTAGTAACTGAAATATGTACAGAATTAAGCACAACTAACTCTGTCCAAGGGGAGATCACTCTTTTCTGACTCCCTCTAGGTAGACAACTTTTGATGCTAAAAACACAGTTGGGAGGACTGGATTTGCAAGGTAGTGGCCATACTCCTAATCTATTATGATCAGGTAACATATTTAAAAAGAAAATGGAGAGTGCAAATGCAAAACACAGATGAATGATGAACAGAATTAACAATGAATGCATTTAATGAATGGATACGAAAATCGATTATTTTCAAGCTGCCATAACAATGTCCTTGGTAGACAGCCCAGGGTTCAAAATTAATGCTAATCTGCTAACCTGTGGTCAGTGATTTTTCTAATGGATCACTAACACCACAGTCATTACTAATCCATTGGAGCAGTGAATATTTCGGTAGGTCACTATCATAGCAGTTAACAAGTGGTCATATGTATCAAATAAAACACAGGACGCCATTCCCTTTCATGGTCAACTGATCTGTTTATTGTATTAATTGAGTACCTACCTACATCCTGCACTCGACCAGGTACAATAAATCCTGCTTCAGAAATGGACATGTGTTATTCCACACATCAAGTAAATGAGGGTGATTGTCAAAGGGGTACTGGCCCAAATACTGATTTCAATGTATATATATGTGTGTGTGTGTGTGTGTGTGTGTGTGTGTGTAATGTTTTATGGTGCCTCAGTACAAATGTAATGTTTTATGGCACCTCAGTACAACTGGCTATATGGTGCAAACTAAAGGCACATGTAAAGTTGAAAAAACAATGTGGAAGTTTTTGAAAGGTGCGCAACCACCAAGGAAAGGTCCGAAATTATATAGATGATGAGAAGACAGAGAGCACATTCGTAAATATGACCAACAGAAGAGAGAGTAAGAAAGTACCCAGAATGCTGGGAAAATGCATATGAATGGCTCAAGATGTGATATTGTGCACTTTCTGCACTGTATTCAGAGAATATGAAAGTACACTGGATACTTCATTATGATTCACTGAAGTGTGTAAAAACTTTCATAAACTGTCCCAGAAATTACACTAACGATGGTGCTCCTTAATTCACCAGACATCAAAGATTATAACCCAAGAGATGCCATCAAGCTGTGGCATGCTGCTGGAAACAAAAGTTCAATGACTAGGCCTTTTGGACCTAGATCTGACCATGAATCAGATACAGAAAATGAACATGAACTTTCAACAAATCTTGTTTGTGAAATACAGTTGTTATTGTTTTGAGTTGATGTAATGAATAATAAATGTTGAGTTAGAAACTGAATGGACTTCTGTTCGATTTTTGCAGGATCAGTGCTATTTAGGCAAGATCAGTAAAATTTATATTATGGTGATCCTATGGGTTAATGAAAAAAATCTTAATTTCAAGCCGGAGCAGCCCTTGTACATGATAACCCAGAATCAGGTTCTTTATACTGACAATTTTTCACCCTTACAAACTGTGACATTTTTCTTGTTGAGGCAGACATAAAAAAACAACAGCCATCGATGTTATGACATCATCACCAGTGATTGCATCTGTACAATCTTTATTGAAAGAAAATAAGAATTAAAATTTGCTGACCAATACTCTACAACTGTAATTGTACACTTGTTGTATATTGCAGTTATATTTTAATTTGTCATAAATTCAATGTCTTCTTTTGCATTTTAAACATTTACTGTTTCTTTCAAGCACACTTTTAATAGGACAAGATAAAAAAGCTATTGTTCTTTCGTTTACAGTAACAATCTCAAAAACAGAAAACCAAACATCCACAAGTGCATTTCCATTTCATTCCAAATGAGCAAAAACAAAAGTAAACAATGAATGAAAGTGATAAACACAAATCTGAATGTATTTCTTTAACCATAAAAACATTATAAGACAATACAGGGATCAAAATTAACTTTTTTCAGTACTAGCAGCATTTTGATAGTTATATTTTCAAAGTCCACTAGCATATCTCATATTTTGAAATAAAAATTTAAACACACTTTCAAATATCAGTAGCAACAAACTTCAAGTTAAATTATTTTCTGCTATCAATACTGGAATTGTAACTAGCAAAATGACAGCTTGCTAGCATGTATTGCAAACACTGCAATAGATAAAATGCAAACAGAATGCAAATGAATGCATGTGAAAAACAGCTTTGACAAATTTACTTATTTCAAGGTCTGTAGTAAAATAAGTTTGTCAATAACTGGTGTTTTACTGGCTCTACAAGTTCAATAGTGTTACAATACACAGAATGTTTATCGTACTTGAATTAAATTATTAAAAGAAACTTTCTATCTTTAATCTGAAAAATTGTTTCCTAGTGTCATTTATTCCATTAAACAATAACCTCAACAACAGACACAAGTGGGTCTCAAATCACTCACCTGACTGACATATGCATAATAGCCAAATGCAAGAGCAGTTGGCAAGAAATCAAGGTCAGTAGGATGCATTCTGTAGAAATTTCTTCCGATGCTGTAGACTGCATATATTATGAAAACAAACAGCTCGGTTTTTAAAAAATCTTTATCAATCTCTGATGGCATTTCAGCATCATTTGTCCAAGCAGGATGCTTTCTGTCAAAGTTGGAGAAATTCTGTTGTGCCAGTTTTCTATTTTTAGTATCAGTCACCATATTCAATGGCAGCTCAGCATAATTTGAAGAATCTGAATCCCCTTCATGCCAGGACACTTTCTGTGAAAGTAGTTCCAATTCTGCCGAGTGTTTTTGTGAAGTTGTTCAAAGACTGTTTATTATTTTTAATAACAGCATCCATATCTGATGGCAGATCAGCATCATTTGCATCAATTTTAAAGCCTTTTATGACAAGATGCTTTCTGTCAAATTTAGTCTATCCTGCTGAGCAGTTTTTGAGAAGTCATTTTAGGTTTTCCATTTTTAGTAATGGCAGTCACATTTGATGGTGTATCAGCATCATTTGTACAAATTTGAAAGCCATTCATGCCAGGATGCTCTCTGTAAATTTAGTAGAATTGGTCCATTGGTTTTTTTATAAGTTTAAAATAGAACATTTTAATGGATAATACAGGACACATGCTGGACAATGTTATAAGCTCACTTGCGCTTATGACCAGGTGAACTAAAAACTGCTAACCTTCCCCAAAAATCGATGACTAATACTTAGGAAAGGTAAATCCACTGATCCCACTACATTTTTTAGGTAAAATACTGGATAAATTAATTTATCTTCATAGTTTTTAATATAAAACTTCTTTAATGATACAGTATTTGGTTTTGGGATTGAAAAAGCTTAAGATTTTACTGATTTCCTCAAGTTTTACATTTGTATGGTTGATGGTAAAATTGTAATGCAGTGCATTGTTTAGGGAACCAGAAGCTACTAAATTAGCACAAAAGTTGAATTTAAAGCATATTTCTACTGTTTTACAACTATGAACATGCATTATTTTACTAAAAGACAATGTATGATTCACTATTATGAGCAGAATATCAATGGATTCCAGTTGAATAAAGAGTTCATCCTTTAAAAAAAAGTGAAAAGCTACTCAAACACTATGTACTAGCATCAACACAATGAAAATTAAAATTCTGCCTCATGTGATATATTTTCTTGTAAAATGGGTTTTTTTAACCCATATATTATCCCTCTTATCATCTAGAACATGGGTTCTCAAACTTTTTGCACTCACATCCCACCCGAGAGGACCGAAAATGACCATGGCCTACGGTGGCCCACCATTAAAGAATAAACCACAGGAATAAAGTTTAAGTTTACCTAATACTAAAGAAAAATCACCTTGCTTGCGACCCACCTGCTGCAAGCCCTCAGCTCACAAGTGGGTCGCGACCAAGTTTGAGAACCTATAATCTACAACCAGCTTTGGCTATGATACTGCACAACAATTGATTGCTCAATACACATCACTTCTGGCCAGGTCACTATTAAAGCAAATACCAAATCCTACAAGTGTGACATGTGAAAGTGCCAGACTTAAACATAGATATTTCTGTAACATGGTCAGTTAACCTCAAATTTTAGAGGAGATTGTAATTGTATCAAAAGGATTTAGAAACTGAAAAGACAATATTTAAGTATACTACTTCTTTAAGCAAATAAACTATAAGTACAAAAATGTCAGTTTAAATCGAGAGCCGATTAAATACCAAATCTTACTTTTTATTGCGTAGATTCTTCACCCACTTAGTTATACATTCCCTGTATTCCTCTATACCAACACCACAGTTCACTCCCTCTGGGTCAAGCAGGGACTGCAACTGATCCAAGTCGGGTTCCCCCTGTGTAAGAGGTAAACATGCAGACAAAAATTAAAAATCAATTGCATATCTCCACTTTTACAAATATTGCTCCCTTTCTCTTCTTCTTACCTTGCAATCCTGACCTTTGATAATTACAAGACCAACTCATCATATGATATCTCAAATGTCTTCTGAATGTCTCATACAAACAGTAGATAAAGTCATTTAAAACAAACAGAGAAACAGGGAATCCAAATAAGCTACTGATGCTCTACTGGCCTCAAAGTCATGTAGCAGGAGTAACAGAATTCTTCTTTTTTCATCCAGCTTGTCACAATGACAGCCATGTTGAATGACAAACTGGCACTGTTTTCAATGAGGATCAAGTGCAAGTTGTACAAAATGTTCCAATTACAAGCCCAGTCAAAGCAGACAGTCATTCAAGAGAAGCAGCACTAGAAAGATCTGAGAGACAGCCATCAGCCTATATTTACTGAAGGTTTCACTGGCACAACTTTCAGCTGAGACCAACCACATTAAAAAATAATTATTAGTGACAACCATGTATACCTATGACCAGCCATTCAGAATGAACAATGAAACGATTTCAAGATCGTTGCAATGATGGTCATGTTGAATTAAAGACTTCTGCCATTTTCAATAGTGGTGGTTAGAGTTGAGACACAAACACAAAAAGTGACATATAACAATACCGGAGAAGCTACCAGACTAGTTGTTCTTATATGCTTTTGCAATGATATGATACACTTTGCAATATGCTCGAACAGAATACAATTTCTTAGGTATATCGAACTAAAAACTGACATAGAGGAATTGCTCTTTTATACCATAAATGATAATGTTTCCATCTACTGTATATGCTCTTGTATTAAGTCGAGTCCAATGGCAAACAACACAGACCCTGATCTGCTCTTGCATAATGCACTGGCGTATCAGGGTCTACATTGTTTGTTCTACTGATTACTCTTAACAAACTGCTTTGAGCAAGATGTGCTGGCACATTATGCGATGGTAGATCTGGGTCTGTGCAGTTTACAGTTGGACTTTCGAGTTATAAGCATGTATATACAGTATATCTTTAATGACAGCTATCATTCACTTCAAAGCTAATTATGACCAGTTTTGCTGATACCTCTGACATTATTGCATACAAAGTGGATATGATAAAGCTTTTTGTCTGACCTAAGCCCACAACTAAAATGATTCTTTTTATCAGTGTCTTGACTTTTCCCTGCACCAAATTATTTACCATCTTTGGAATACATGTAATATCAACAACACAGAACTTGAAACACACTGAAACACTTCATTACCTCTACAAATGTATTCTTATCTCCTGCTTTCTATATTGATTAATTGTATGTGATTTTAATGCATGTCCAAATCAGATAAACAGTACATATACCTTTTATTATTGCAAATCGTAATCCTGTGAATTAATTTATTTTCGTGGATGTTAATTTTTATGGTTTTGTGAAAAATGACATTATTATTGGTACTTAATTTTTTTTACTGTGAAAGAGTCTGATTGTTTCCACAGAAGAATCACTCTTCGTTGGTTTTTAAATTCATATTTGTAACAACCGTAAATCCACCAAAATTGGTACATCATAAAAAATAGCATATTCAAAGTACTCAAGTGTACCAAACTTAAACTTTGTGACTGAAAAACTGAGAATGTTTCCCAACAGACAATTGCAAATATTAACATTCATATCATCCCCCCCCCCCCCCCCCATTTCCTCACTAATGAACAAGGCCGGATAAGGGCTAATTCTGAAGCCTAATCAGATCTAGAAGAAACTCACAAAGATAAGAGAGGTCCCTCTCTCTTCCTTAAATATTTATTTTTTATCTAGGACCACTTTTAATAAAGGAAAGGAACCATTAAAAAGTCAATGGTTTTCTCCTCCATTGTGGCACCTATTTTTGTGGATTATACACAAGCTTATATTGCAAAAAAAGAAGATACATCTTCAAGGTCCAAGCTGGATCCAAATGTTTGGACAAAGTGATTTTTCTCTCATATCAGAAAAGGGCGAAGTGGTAGAAAAGTAAAGAGAAGTGAGTATAAAGAGGTCAAAATTTAGAATGTTTAAAACAGTCACTTAAAACAAACTTTACTAATCATTTGAGCCAAATAATATAAAATCAATACAAATCTCTTTGAAATTTATGAAAATAATAATTTTTTGACTTATTTTGATTCAGCAACATTGTTCATTCACTCTTTTGGGGAAAGACAGTAAGCTTGAAAATAGGTTACTATCCAAAACAAGTGACAGATATCAAAGTACAAGTCACCTCTTCCTACTTTTACATAACATATGAAATAAAACTTGTTTACCTTAACTAGCAATCAGCCTATAAAGCTCCACTGAGTAATAATTTGTTCCTGATTGAACTACAAATGCATGTAATTTCACTCAGTTCTTCAGTTTCATGTAATTGCGGACATCAATAATCCTTTAACCAAAGTTGATCAAAAAGCATGAAAAATACAATCTTTAAACTGTTTTAAAGTGACCTTTGAACAGAAAAAAATAGACAAGACTTGATATTGTACTCAGAATATGAAAATTTTCAGTAGCCAAAAAGAGGTGGGAGTGTGATGTTTACTCAAAACAAGGTGAAGTTAACTTTCTATGTATTTGGGTAAAATGACAGGCACTGGGATGACTATTTCAGCTGAATTGCCTCCTAACATGGACCCTGATCTTAAATTGTGCATTTGCAAACAATATGCAAATCATCAATGATAATATCTATAAAACTTGATTTTTATTTTGCAACTTTGTTTAAATGGTGTTTATATTTCCATTAAGTACGATTTACTACATCTGACATCTATTTTGTTTTCATTAAAAATGTTTCGCTTACATTTCTGTTGAGCACTGACATGCCAGAATTGCCCCAGAAAGACTATTATAATAATAATATAATAATAATGCTTTATTTATAGAAGGTAACTCAATTAGTACAATACTACTCTCCCTTGAGGCCTTCTGCTTAAAATGTGGAAAAATTATATACAATATTTACAACATAATATAAAGTTTCTGTGTATTATGACAATAATCAGATGTTGTTAAATATGTAAGAAAAACACTTTCTTTAAATAACTTTATCACTCTTTTTGATGTTCTGAGGAATACTGTTCCATATGAAAGCACCTGAATATTGCAGAGACTTTTTGAAGGTCTCTAACTCTGGCTTGGGAAGTTGAAGATTCCCAACATGAACAGATCTTAATCCATATTCAGATGAGTTTGTTACGAATAATTCCTGAAGATACTGGGAGCAATTCCTTGAAAAGACTTGTACACTAAAATGCTTTCTTGGTAATCAATCCTTCTAGATAAATCCAGCCATTTCAATTCACGGAACAGAGGCTTGCTTGGTGCACCAAATGGTTTTCCAAGCATAATTCATTCTGCTTTGTTGTTTTGAAAGTCTGTCATTATTGTGTTTGGAACAATTTCCCCAAATAGTGACACAATAGTCAAAAAGTGGCAAAAAATAAGCATTATAATAGACAATCCTTGTTTCCACAGGAAACAAGTCTTACAGACATATTATGTATTTCTTAATCACAAAAAAATATTGTGTACATTAGTAATAGCTGGATGTTGCTATAGTGTATGGTGAAGAATTACAAATGTTCAGAATGCCAGTGACTAAAATTGTTTTGTGTATGTATCAAGAAAGGGAAAAGATAAATAATATCTTTATTTTATGAACAATTTGATACAATTATTCCTTTCTTTATTTTATACGAATTTTATGAGAGAGTCAAGCATACATCATGTGAAGCACTTGTGCAACAAGCATAGCACAGTTTTGTTACTGCACAAACCAAGGATATCAATTCTGATATATATTCATTGTCAAGACGATGAGTGGACAGGACCTGCTTTCTTATTTTATATCAAATGAGTCTCAAAAATAAAGGAATAGAAAAAAAAGACAGATTATTACAAATGTATTTGTCCCAGTGTGCACTTCCGCCTACTATTATTTTATCATCAACAATGTCATCACTGTGACTTGACCAATTCAAAGTCATGATTATCTCATTCCAAAAATATTTATCCCTTAAGCTGCTGTATATTCAATAGTCAATTCAAACATGCAACGTCACTAGATTTTGTTTTGGGAGAAATCTGTGCCATATTTATACATTTATTTTCCCCAATTTTCTTAACTTTATAATAAATGACTTGAAAATAGAGGATGATTAATTATGAATACCCAGATATGCACCAAAGTGAGTTCTCTAAATTGTAACATGTTGTTTATATTGCCAAACCCTTTTGTACTTCAAATAAAACATGGTCAAATGACATTGAATTTCAACTTGGTATGGTACCTGTAAGGGTGCAAAATTCTACTGATGTATTCGGTAGAGCACATTTAGTTTGGCAGAGAACAATTAATTAGATTTATGAGGAAAGATATCGTATTAAATCGCTAGACTGCGATGGTTTTAATGTCCCTGTTGGGGGCGAAATTGATTCTTAATTAAGCATTCGTTTATTTAGCGGTTGGACACAAGGTTAAAATGTCAAAGTTGAGAGGAGGCAGAGACTAGATGTAAAGCAAGTGGAAGTAGTATTATCTTTTGAAATTCTCCAGAATCAGTTACTTAAATATCGCATGAAAATCATGGGGGTACGCTAACAGCGTTTGGCGTGTATTTATAAAAGGCGGTAGATACGTTTAAACTGATTGGCTACGCTAAATAAGAGGTGTGTTTCCCAGATGAAATTTCATGTTTTAAATATTCCACATCGCAAACTTTAATCAGTCCAAGTTTTCCTGCGTAAAGCCGGATGAGATCTTGACTCCAAGCAGAATAAGAAGGAATTCTCTCGTATAAACAATTGTTCAAGGGACAGGTGTCTGGAAGTTGAGGGACACAATTCCGGCGGTAGAACCGAGCGAGTCTCGAAAGCACAAGGTATTTGTATCAATCTCATGTAATTTGTTGATATCAATATAATTATTTGTTTGAATTTATTTGTTTAAATTCGTACATCAGTTTCTTGATATGAGTACAACTATTTTGTTTGAGTTCATTTGTCTGAATTTGTACAATAATCTTCTTTATATGAGTTTGATGAATTGTTTGAATTTCATTGATTCATTTGTATAATTAAGACGTGAACTGAAACTGTTATGTCTCATGTGATGTTAATGTGAGTTAGTGATGAAATAGCTTTAGAAAGTACATTAATCTTCTCAAACTAGGTTTGTTTATGGTCTGTCAGGTTTGGCCTGACCAAATAGCCTTTGGTATCTGTTTGAATTCCGATAGGACAATATCTAACGTAACGAGAGTGGAGTAATGTTCTATTCCCAGAAGGATATTTGACAGAAGATTTAGGTTGCTTCTCTGTTTATTTTGAAAAGGGAAATAGCTCCATCCACCTACCTACCTACACAAAGTTTGAGGGCCGAAAGAGGCGAGATAAGAGAGAGTGAGAAGGGAAAAAGGGGAGAACATCAACCTTGACCAGACAGCAACATTGAATTTGGAGTGACCAGCGATAACCAGGTTATGCAGGCATGCTGGGCAATGACTTCGATTGTTCACTCAATTCTATGATGAACTAAGTCTGTTGTTTAAAACAGATCGGCTATTTACATAAGTATATTTGTGTTGAAATTCGGTAAATGATTTATTTAAAAAAGAAGTGTATCTTCCTAATGTTATGTATTATCTCAATTTGTTTATGTTTGTTATAATTCATGTATGGGGCTCGTGTTATTCTGTTCTATATATCTGCTCAGATCTCTATTTATTCCATCTATAAATTTCATAATTTATTTTATTATTTACTCGATCCGAGCAATAACACCGAGGTTGATCATCCTCTAGATAACGATAACCAACCAAATCGTACCCCTTGTAGCGAGGGGTCATCCACAGTACCCTTTATCTTCCTTTTAAACATGTGAACATAATATTATAACTAAGCACTGAAAAGAAATACACCACTTTTAATAAAGTTAGATTACATTATAAAACAGAGAAATCAACAAGCTTTCTGGGGTGAAAAATTTCAAAAATATGTTTGATGTGCTTCAATATGGCATCCATATATATAAGAATTTATACAGATTCATATTTGTGCATACATACATGAACGAGCACAGACAAACACTGGGGATATCAGGACTTTTTTAAAGGGACTGCTTACTCACAGATAAAGAGAATTTTGTACCAGAGTTGAGGTCGGCAATCAATCTATTCATTTATAATTTGAATTGAAAAAATGAAGCAGCTATGGTCAACCATGTCACCCAGTTCTGACAATCTTTCAGTTTGTGCAAGCACAGCCCCACACAAGCAGATACGCAACACAAATGTATATTTTAAGTTTAAAAATAAAAAATATATATAGATGACATTCAAAATCTAGCAACTGAACACTGGCAAAGACACTACGGAAAGGCTCCCAAAGGGACATCACTGCCAACTGTTTCTTGGTATGGCCATTCATATAGTTTCTCTCCCTTCTGCTCTCTCACTTTCTCTCTCTCTCTCTCTCTCACACACACACGCACATGAATGGACACAAATAGTGCAATGATAAATAAGAAATGAGATAGATAATTACAAATATACAGCATTTATCATGTAAACAACTAGCTCCTAATAAAAACCTCTGGGAAGTTGTTTCAGTTATTCATCACAAATGTGTAACATGAGAAATAATGACAAAAGTAAAGAAACAGTGCAACTGGCATAAGCCTAACTAACTAAAGGGAAAAATAAAAGGAAACTTATTTATATGCATTAAAAAAAGGAAAGCTCGAAGTTAACTTCAAACCACTGCTCTTATATTTACTTGTGATGAAGTGCATAGCCTTATTACCTTTACACCATTGCAAATGCATTACTAAGTAGGCAAATTACTATTATTGCATGTGTCCTTGTGAGGTTCCTTAGAGTAAAAAAACAAAAAAAGAAAATATTCTCTTTTAAATTTTAACAAAAAAATGATTTTATACATGTTGCTGCATTAAAAGTGAACTAAAATTTATAAGTGTACAATATAATCCCTTTCTTCTATAAACATTTCTTCAAGAACTGTTGCAATCAATTTTATTTATCTGTGTAATAGTCTACTGCAGGCCAACATCTAGCCTACAGTTTTCGCCATTGCTGAGGATACCCTGAAGTTGTGTATTAAAATAATTCATCAAATGGAAACAAATGATCAATGATTCAGACAAAATATTCTATTTTAACTGGGTTAACCGCTGATTTCTGAACTTTCATGGCTTGTATGGGTGTGATTCACATTACTATATCATATTCTGATCATGTTTGTCATAGTTCAAGATTGTGAATTCTTAGAAGGGTAGAATATAGACTTCATAACCAACTAAAATAATAAATGCAATTTAAAATGATCAAGGTAATGAAAAAATACATAGGAATTATTTATTTTCATCATTCATTTTTAATAAACCACTTTAGTCAAAATAGCAAAATCAACTGCTTGTTATTATTATTGCTGTGTGTTGCCTTCCTTCATACACCTCTGCTATAGCTACACTCATCCCAATATTCTGACTGATTATGATTTACACTAAAAAATGCCTGAAAATACAATCTGAAACAAAACTAAACACAAAAACATTTGAATGTCAGTTTTTTTTAAAGAAAAAGAAAATGGCATTTTTGTGATACTGTGAAGTAGATTTTCTGGGCCCATATGGCGACAGACATTAAAACAGGTGAGCTAAGAATAGAATTTGTCTTCATTATCTGTTCTTTTGGGATGAGTGCAAATAAGAATACATATGATTTTTGCATCTGTGTGAAATGGTTACAAAAAAAGTCTCCTGTCAAAAAATCAAATATGTTCTCAACTGGCCCTTAAGCAACCTTGTCCTTTGTAAAAAAAATTCACACAAAGAAACAATAGTGTGACTTTTACTTTTTGCTGTTTATGTAGGAAAAAAAGTCAAGACAAGCAAATAAGTATATTTTTTTGTCCCAAATTTACCTCTTTGATTCCACATATTGAGAATTTTAGATATTCTATCATCTTGGAGACCTGAACCTTTCCAGTGTTTTCAGAATCACAAGTGTGGAATAAGGTGTCAATAAGGTCCTCCTCAGAAATTAAATGTTGGACAGGCCATCCATCTTCAGTGGAACTTGACAAATCATCCACACGGCATTCCATCTTTGTTACACAATCTTTTCTCCACAGTTCACAGAAAGTCTAGTGTTACTGTGTATTGTTCATCTAAAAGAAAGTACAAAAAACACAGTTTCAGAAACAAACTTGCCTACTGTTTACTGTAAGTATCGAAATCAAAAGTAACACCAGTCTGATGCATTAACTGAGGGCCAAGGTGCTACATGCAATTTGTTTTACTGCATAAGTCATCCATAAACAACATGACAAGGCTCAATATTCTCAAAAAACTTTGTTAAAAAAGTTGAAGCTAAATTTCTCAAAATTATAACATTCTACATACTTTATTTAGAATGATTTTAAACTCATAGAGCTTTAAAGATTTTCTTCACATCAGTCTCCTCCTTGCACATGTTGCATGCCTTAGAGTTTGTCAAACTTCATACCTTATCTTGGTTTTGTAGACTTGAGTTTGAGTTTCAGGTTTACAAAATTTCAATAAGAAGTTGATCATAGACTGCATGTTGACCTGCCCCCAAGCTATTGGTAAAAAGGTGCACCAAGTGACATGACCCTGTGGCCTACTGTACTTGAGAAAATGACCACATTACCAAATTATAAAACTTTAAATTTGAGGTTACTCTCGGGGTGATAGACAGACATATGGTGGACCGATGGACAAGCACATGGATGCCAAAGTGATCACTATGACAAGCTTCTGCCAAGGCAGACTCAACAAAAACTATAAATGTGTTCATAGAACACAAAAACCCCATCACAGTGCCCAGCACTGACCTAACACAAAATATAAATGGACAAACATATGGATCTCAAAACAAGAGTTACACAACATACTATACAAAGGTAACACAAGATGTAAAGTGGTATGGTGGAGCATACAAAAATAAATAGCTTTTGGAGATTGGAATTCAAAATGCCTGAAGATATGCTATATCGCTGCTGCTAGGCTTGCTAGTAAAAGCCATTTTTGCATGCAAATGGGTCAAAGTAACCTACTTGCCCCTGGTACATGTACAAAGAATATTCATACATTATTTTGTTCTGATGGACACAATAGCATTTGAACAATAGTATCTTGATCTAAAGAAGTATATTTATGTAACACTTACATGACAGGAGGAGAAAATCCGAAAGCTGTTATGTGTTTGTACAATTTGCAAATAAATCCAAATATAGCATACTTTGAATTTATTGACAAAAAATTTCAGGTAAACCATGTATCACTTTACAGTAAAATGCAACAAATTCTGATACTTTTTGTTATATAGATTCTGCAAATGCTCCAACACATTTTTCGGATTTCAGACAGATTATATCAGTGATCTATAAGAAATAGATGCATAATAGATCAGTATTGTTTGTGGAAAATAATATGAAAAGCTTAAGTTAACACACATTTAATGTTCTTACGACATAGTTACCTTGGCTTGTGAATCCAAAATCTGAATGGAAGTGTATTAACTGCAAACTGTATGGGGCCTTTTTTTTTATTAAGGTCTGAAGCTTTATTACAAAATTATCATTATTCACAACCATCAGTTCAATTATTAGGTATCAAAAATAGAATATTTTCAAGATATAACAGATTTTAAAAATCCTGATGACATGATTAACTTATTCATATTAGAGCTGAAATTAAATACAGTGAAACTCCTCAAAACCAAACCCTCAGTATACCAGAATCCCCATAAGATCAAACATTTTGGGGGGTCCCGAATTTTTCCTTTTTTTAATATCGTCATTTTTTTCCAGTAAACAGAATTGTTTCTACTCCAAAAATGTTAAGAACCAAAACAAATTTTTGGTCCCAAATTTCAATTTTACATAAAAAAACAAACATAAAACCGAAATTCACCTTAAACTTGAAAATGTATTTTAGCTGCTAAATTCCTGACACATGCTGGGCCAGATCATTTAGTGTTAGCCATCACTGTAGTAGACTTAGCGGTAAGAAAATGTCTCAAGGGCACATGAGGTTAAAACAATACTTGACACACACACCGACACAAATTAGGACAGACAATAGGCTAATCTGAAGTCTTTGCACCATAAAAAGAGCCATTTTTAAAGGTATATTATTAACAACTAAAGACTTGTAAATAAGCCATTTATGAAAGATTATGTTTATCTGCTTATTATCTCTTTGTGATTGATGCTATTCATTTGCATATATGATCAATAGAATGGAGTTTTGTTTTTGTTTTTTAAATTAAATACCCAGGTTTCATTAACCAGGCATGCAGCCTCGCTTTTGATGTTGCACCAACGAAGACCGACAAAACAGTATTCTAAAAGTCAGATTCACTCAATTGATTTTTAAAGGAGAAAAGTCATTAAATACATGTATTTATGTAGCCATGACTGTTATTTGTCCCAGTACGAATCTGTGCCAAAACCCATGCTGAAGAAACTAGGGAAACAATTTGGCATTGGAACATTATGAATTATACAGAATATTTAAACATTATGGATTATCATTTATAATTCTACTGGGCTTATAGTAAAGTTATTAAAGTATCTTGTTCCTTAAATGTTTTCTGAGATGAAGACTATTACTGTATGTAACAACTTATCTATTCATGTGACCAGATGTCATTTTTCAGAAGGAACATATGTTGTTCAGCTAATTTTTCATTAAATGTTAAAAAACAAACAGCTTTATTAATATTCTGCACTTTTTACACACACATACACAGATGTTCTCTCATAATTACATCCTCTCTCTCTTTCAAGTCACATAAGTGCTTATTAAAAGGCATATTTTTCACATCTGCAAACCCTCAGTAAGCAGAAAACCTCTAAACACTGAAAATAAATTTTGGTCCCAAGGGTTTTAGCTTTGAGGGGTTCACTGTATTTTACAAATGCAGATTTAATAATGAATTATCCAATGTCCAATGTTAGGAAAGAAATTAAATTACATTTTCTGTCGGAAAAGAATTTTGCATTCACAAATTGTACATGGGGAAACTTTTACACCAAATGGCAACTATATACTATATTTAGGTCAAAGGGGATAATGTGGCAACACTGTAAATGTGTATTGGTCTCCTCAGGCTTTAGTTAGTGGATAAATTGCTATAAGGTGGGGACCTTGACAATTTCCAAATTATAAGCGACAGGCAAGTCTCCTACTATAGGAGCATGACCCACGACCTGTGTGGATATGGAAGTGCGCTTATATCTCCTCATGCCCATTAAATGTATACATAGTTATATGGTGGGGATCTTAAAAAGTTTCAAAGTTATGACACACAGGCAAGTTCACTATCCTAGGCAGGGCTCGAATTTAACACAAATTGCTTTGTAGCCAGAAGGACTAGTATACTGAGAAATATACTAGTCCTGCCAAATCTTTACTAGTCCTGCCCACCCCCCCACCCCCCACCCCCTTGAAATTAAATTGCCTCTCCCTAATAAAGACTTGACTTCAGCGGGTGTTCTGCAGGATCAAAGCAGTCGCTATTGTAAACACTGTTATAAAATATTAGTATCAGAAGATAATGTTAGTTTCAGCTTGGAAAAGGTGCGTTCCTATCAAATGAAGCCATCTGACTCGGCGCGTTGTACTTAACAGGTCCAATTATGGTCTCATCATTAACAGCGGAAGTTTGGTAATTGGTATTGTTGAAATTAATAATAAGGTGGAAAATTTTCAAATCTTAGATGCTCAGAGATTTAAATTCCCAACAAATGTACGGCATTCTGCTTGGATATCTCCACGTGTATTCAATTATTTATCATCATAGAAAAAAGTAGTTATATGAAAATAATGTGTCAATAACGTAATCGTAACATTGATCTAATTCTTATAATTCTTTCGATGCAAATGTAAAATATGCAGTTTCCCATTTGTGACTGTTGGAGCGTTTAACTAGCGAGCAAAAAAAAAAAAAATTAAACAAACAAACTAATTTCTTTGAATAGTTTTTGTCATGTTTCTGTGTGTGGTATACCACTTTGTAGTTTGTTACTGTGGTCAAGCGGATAAAGTGTGATACCAGCACGCATACACATGCAAACACACACGTACTTGACTTTGGAACACGAGGTCGGGAGTTCGCACCCAATGATGGGAATATTCGTTCGTGCTTTTTGTTCCATGACGCAACGCCTAATACATATTCCGTATTAATTTTCTTACTTTTATGAACTTTTCCAAATTTATATATGTGTAGATTTATAAATAGTCAAATTTTAATATTTTTTGAATATTTCCTAAAAATGTCATCATGTCATGCATTGAAAAAGGAAAATTGGTTATAATTAACAAGCATTCTAGCGTTACTTTTAAATGTTAACTTTGGTGAAAAATTCTTCTAAACATTATCAGAATATTTAAAAATCTTTCACGGAAGACACGTCTTTATGGCTTGGTGTGAACGATGAGGTCGCTAACTGCAGATAGCTTGGCTGGCAATCAGGGAATACGTAAACTCTTACCGAACATTATGATGATTTGGATTCCATGTTGTATGCGTGTGTGTGTGTGTGTATGTGTGTGTGTGAGAGAGAGAGAGAGATGCTTTAAAACAGGTTAATCTCAATTTTATATATTATATATAATATGCAATAGAAAAATGAAGAGAAAAAGAAATAAGTAAAACATAAGTACGATATCTTCACTATCCATGTCTAATGTAGCGAAGTTCAGCCCCTCTATAACAGCACGCGTTGCAATCAGATGATCTAAAAGAAACACAAGAAACAAAATTGTTTTTATTTATCGTTGAGGGGAGAGATTTTAAATCTGAATAACTTTCCGCATATAAAGTTGTAGAATGCCATAAATTTTTGGAAAATAAAAATCTCTTAACAACTAAAATTTGACTATTTCCACATCTTTTTTCATTTCATAAGTTATCAGATTAATTAGGATCAATTACCAAACTTTCGCTGTTAATGACGGGACCATAATTGGCGCTGTTAAGCGAAATGCGCAAAATCGGATGGCTTCTTATTATAGAAACGCACCTTTCCGAGGCAGAAATCGACTTCATCTTCTGATGCTAATATTTTATGACTGTGTTTACAATGGTCACTGCCTTGATTCTACATAACATCTGCTGAAGTCAAGTCTTTATTAGGGAGAGGCATAAACAAACGCTGACTGTTGATAACCGAAATTTACTGGCCCATCGGACTATTAACATTATGAAAGTTACTAGTCCGACAGGAAATCTACTAGCCTCGGGCTAGCGGACTACCGCTAATTTCGAGCCCTGCTAGGGGCATGGCCCAGGATCTGTATTGGACATATGTCTAATTCTTCCTCTTCATGTCCTTTAAAACCTATAAAACATTAGAAGGTGGGAATCTCAACAGTATCCAAGTTATGACCAAGGGACAAGTCCCCTACCCCAGGGGCACCACCCACAGTCTGTACAAGACATATGTCATATTTTGTCTCATGTCCTTCAAACTTGTCTGGTTATATGGTGATCTCAAAGGTTTCCCACTTATGACCCAGGGGCAAATTTCCCTACCTCAAGGGCATGACCCAGGATGTATACTGGATATGTCTGATTTCATATCCTTGTGTCCTTCAAACCTTTATACAGTTACAGGGTGGGGATCTCAACTACTATGTACGTAAATATGCAAATATTTGAGGGCCACAAGAAGGATTAGTTCCATGCAACTAATTGTGTCACCCTCTTTAAATAAAGTCATTATTATTTATATTATTATTATTATTATTATTAAAACGATGGGAAATGACCCATGGTGCCATTTTTTTTATTTAAACAGCCAAATTGGGGCATAAAACTAAAGATTTCAAATATGGTGTCACAAAGTGTTTTTTTGTGACATAAATTAACAAGAATTATGATATCCAATGCATGTTTTTAGGACTTTTGTGTAAAGTATTAACTTTCACCGCATGTCTAGTCAGGGTCTAGGACTTTACCCCCCTGTCATCACCCCCCGGTCATTTACCCCCTCTGTACATTACCCCCCGCCCCCGGTCTATTACTATATAACATATAATTGTTATACCCCAGAATAAGCAATAAAATAAAATAAATTTCAAAAGAATTTATTGTACATTTTTATTTTAGTTAATTACTCTCAGCCTTGAAAACATATACTTGTCCTGGAATATTCAATATTAAATTCAGCATATCATAATGTCATAATGTTATAGTACCATAGTACCATAAAATATGTTATATTGATATGATTACAGCTGAATGTTATGTGCAATCCCTCGCAAGTATTCAGCACAGATTAAAATGACGGGATAGAATCTTATTGCAGTAAAACAACACACAATGAGGTGAAGCCAACACAATAGTATAGAATGAGCACAGATTAAAATGACGGGATAGAATCTTATTGCGGTAAAACAACACACAATATGTTCTTTGTCCTCGCAGGGGGGGTTGATTATAATCAACCGGGGGGTAATATCCAAGGGGGGTAAATGATGAGGGGGTAATGGCAGGGGGGTAATTGAGAGGGGGGTAAAGTCCTGGTTCCGTCTAGTCATTCACACTTTTTTACATGTGCTACTCAAATCTATATTGGTTGTTGGACAATCTTATAATTCCCCACAGCATTAATTATTTGTTATTACAGCATTTCTTCATCAAGACAGTACATTATACTGTGATAGGATACTAATTTTTACTCCTAGTTAAAGTTAATCCCCTACCATCTGTTGCTACATTTTCATGCTTCAAAACTAATTTATTTATTGCTTATATATTATTGTTTCTATAAAGACCATGTGATAAAAGCACATCACATGACCATCAGATCGAGAGTGTAACACACAACTACCTAATATAGTGTACAAGTAGTAAAGGTGTGTGTACCATAGTTTTGCACCAGATTCTCAAAAAAATTATGCTTCATATATGTAAGTATGAAATAAGAACAAGATCTGAATGGTTATCTTAATTTATTATTACATCATGAAAATGTCTTAAAATGTGAGAAATCTATGTTGATTATTAATCTTACAATTCTTTCATCATTCTTATTTCATTATTGCAGCATTTCTTCATCAAGACACCAGATTAAACTGTGATAGGATATGATTGTTCACACCTGGTGAAGGTTAATTGTCACCTCTCAAGGTTACTGATTTCCACTAAAACTACACAACTTCCTCCAAACACTGAGTTAACACCATCGTATGTGAAACATGGAAACAACGTTTAAACTTAATCCTTTCCTTGTTAGACATGTTAAATATGAGTTCAAGGTACAAGAATTTTCTGTGAGAGATAATATTTTCTTCTAAGATCCTCGATACATGTGTGTCATGTCCCATTAAAGTTCCATAGTTTTTTCAGTCTGGTTTTACAGTGGGAAACCATGTTTTCTGAATATCTGTCTATGTATATATGCATGTATGTACTATATTACTATATATTTTTATGTATATTGCAATGCATTCACATTAAGGCTGGGTACTGAATTGAAATCATATTGTGATATATTGCAATATTGAATTAATACTGTGATATTACTGAGATATATTGATTTTTAAAAAAAAGATGCTTCTTGTTTTGTTCAAATTAAATGATTGCAAAACAAACAAAATAATTAAAATGACTACAAAGCAAAAAGATCAAATGATGCAAAATTTCCTTACTCGTATGTGCTTTGGTTAAGTCAGACTGAAGGCAAATTGATTTGTTTGAAGTTCCACCAAAAAACTTAAAGCTAGTATCATATATTCTGCATACTGCAATCCAAGGTTCTCACTAGGACTTTGAAAGTTGGAGTCCACAATTCCTTCCTTGAAAAAAGTTGGGAGTCTAAGCTCTAAAAATATAACCCCCAATAACAAGAACTTGTATTTCCTTAGCAGTCATTTAGGGCTTTATGTGTGCATTGTTGTGTCACCAATATCAATGTCATCAGACTGCTATCACTTATTCATTGTGAAATATTTAGTATTATTATATAAGAATGAAAATCTATGACAACTGAGAACTGTGATAATTGTGATTATGCTGTTGCAACTATAACAATTTGCAATGGCTTAACATTGCCACTTTTTAATTTTGTGTGCAGCAAGAGGGAATCAAAGAAGTGATTAAGGTTTCCTTTCTATACTTATTTAATTAGCTTTATTCCATTTTGCAGCAGAATACTCCAACACACTTAAAGAAGAAACAAATTAACATACTATATTCACTTTTCATTCAATCCTTAAGCAACATCAATAAATATCTAATTATTTACTTTCTGTCTGCCAGTCTCACTAGAATCAGGCTCATCTGCAGCCCTGTGCTCGATACCAAAGAAAGTATATAAGCTTACCATCACAAAAACACACATTTGATAATCGTTTGAAAATGAAAGTATATCTGCATGTGACCATGAAAAACAGCTGATCTGATGTCTATTTCATGGACATTCTTATTTGTGAAAAAAAGAAACAAATAAATCAATTACATTATTGGCAAGAATATAGAGAAGTCCTTGGAATCATGGAAGGATTTAAAATACCTTGCTGAACAGTGCTTATCAAAGTGGGAGGTTTCAAAAAGCACACGTCTGTAACTTGTCAACTATCAAAGATATGATAAGGTACTGACATTGCCTTATATACCAAGGTCTGGTTCATACGACTTCACCTAATCCATTTACAATCGCTTAGACTTTTTTTCAGAATCCAGAGACTGTACAAGTGACACTTGCTTTGTAGAAACAGACCAAATGACCGACAAGTTCGCAGAAAAAAACTTGGAATGTAAGGGAAGCATATTGTAAAATCTAACAATGAACTGATATAAATGTCAATAGTATTGAAAACACTATATAGACAGTCAGTACAAATACTGCACCTTCTGACTTTAGGTGGGACACCTCCGGGACCTTTTTTTAACAGCATCTTTTATATTTTGAAACAAGTTTCTACTTACACGGTAAATTAATAAATATTAATAATTGAAACTAAAAGAAGCTGAAATAAGCACTTTTTCAATGAATAGTCATGGCCTAGAAAGTACAAGAAAAAGCAAGATGTCAAGTAACAAATTTACGTGGAGCCTCAGACTCGGTCTCATTAGTCCGTCAAAAAATGACATGAATGTCGCATCATCTTCATCAAGAGATAATATTCAACCAGATGCTGAAAAGATGACAGAAACCGGTCTTTCAGTCATCACTGAATGCTGGACGACTCAAAACGCATCTTTTCTGGCATAGTTTCTACAAAATGTATCATTGAAAACATCCGTAAGTTTGTTTACGTCTGAGTTCCATCGAAATCTCCCGCGAGCTTGCGTTGATGAAAGTTCGTCTGGGACTCAACCTCTTTTTACCCAGAATTCGAAGTTCTTATTTCCTTTGTATAAACACCAGTCTGCTGGGAGATTGTAAATTAGCAAGAACAATGTGTCATCAAAATGCTAACGTGTCTGACAACGTATTTATTTATTTATTTTGTCGATCATATTTACTCTTATTTGTCTGTTTTTGTTTGATTGTTTGTTCACTTGCCTGCTTGCCTGTTTAAATGAAATTAGTAAATCATTCTCTTGGAATGCTCGGTCATTTCTGTAATGGATATATTATGTTGGCAGGTTTCTATCTGTTGTCGGAAACTTTTGTTGCACATTTTTACCCGTCGACTTGGAATATTCCGCATGCTAACTCATGAAGATATTGTCAGAAAAATAGGTATTTTTTATTTATCAAAAAGATCAAAAGTAAAGAAGAAAGAACACAGATGGAAATTGTACCAATCAGTATAAAACAGCTACATTTTTTAAGTGATGGGCGATTTTTCTCGTTTGTTGGTTTTATTGTATCAGTTACCTTCATTTATAGAAGAAAATGCAGTCACAAGTTTAAAAGCGGTCCCTAACATTTGGATCTCTAGACTCGGGAAGAGCAGGTCGGGAATTAAGTACTCGACGTAGATACTGCTGCGGCGCCCTCAGACAAGGTGCTCAGCCCCAACAGTTCCAGTCAACTTAACTATCAGTGGGGATTATTCTCTGTTGGCTAGTTCACCTGCAGTGGAATGGCGCCCCATCCAGACGGTTGATTGATTCATTGATGTTTTGCGGTACATCAACACATTAAAGTTTTTATTGTGCCGAGGCAAGTGGAGTAAGGTGTCTTGTCCAGATACACAGCACTGCAGCGGAAACGGCCTGGTCTGGGCAGTAATTTAATCCGCGCCCTTTTAGTCGCGAGTCCGGCACGATAAACACTGAACCACTGCGGCTCCACATACCGTCTCTGTTGTTCACCACGGACAAAGTTACAAGCCTTGGCCCTATAAGCCATAATTAGCTCGCATGCAGTTAGTGTTGGTCTAGCACCTGACCAGATTAGGAAGTTCGGCCTGAGCCACATTAATGCACCTCTTCATTAAACTGCAGAATTCTGTCACGATCACCATTGGTACATCCAATTGTGGGCTCCCTCAAGACGACCCATGCTTTCCTTCCGCTTTGGCAATTGTTATGTGGCTATGAGTTCCAGCTGGAACAAACTGAATGAAGTTGGTGCAATGTTATCTGGATTACTTATTTGCCCTTGTTACTGTACTTTCTGGATTTTAGCTTAAACCGTGAGAATCTGGTTTTGCTTGAACCTGTAAATGCTGAGTGATTTCAAACAGGCACTCGGAACGTGCTGCAATGTTCGTATCCTGCCACATGTTCGTCATTTATTCGACTCGGCATGATCCCAGCTTTCATGGTTAGCGTTGGTTGGAAGTACGCCATGTACCGGTCGCAGCATTAATTCTAGCAAGTCTCATTTTCCACAGATTGCTCCATGGTACACTTCTCGCCTTTACTGCCTCCCATCTTGTCTTTGTTGTGCCTGAGCAACTGCTTCTGCAACCATCTTTTCCTTTTCACTTCTAAACTCGTAAGCCAGCATTTCTCTGTTTTTCCGTAAGAGGCTCGAGACCACCGAGACATTTCCTGGTAACCAGTTCTCTCATGTAGACTACATGTACAAATCCTACTTCTTTTTTGTGTCTTAGTCAAGCATCAAAAACTGCTTGACTTGCATAAATTTTCCCACTGTCAGGACATCAGGAAGCGTGCTACCTGGTCAGGTTAGTCCCTAAGTGCCATCAACAGCATAGCGTTAGCAACACAGAACTCTTCAGCAAACGTCTTAGTGCAGTGGTTCCCAAACTTTTTTGATCGCTACCCTAAATACCATCTTTTGCGACCCAAAATTCAGTACCGCTCTAGGATGACCCGGGGTTTGGGAACCACTGCTTTAGTGGGAAGGTTAGGTTTTGCACTTCTGCTATACCAACCTAAGCAGTTGCAGAGAGACTACGACGGACTGAGTCACTTCTATATGTTGACAACGATGCGCCTCTTCATCGGTTCAATGTTAGTTAAAGCAACCTCGTATATGGGTTAGTGGCCACGTATTAGTGTGTTCATAAATTAGTACTAGAACATAGACATCTAGTCTACGACTTTATTGCAGCTAAGCTGACTAACAAGTATTCCTTGCCTGATTTCAACTAGAGATAAAACAGACACTTTCAGACTCACACAATAAAATTGCATTCCCCGGGTCTAACTGTGAACTATCTTAATTAATGACCAAGGTGATCTGAGCTGACCCTAAGCAACATATATATAGGCCCAGAAGTTTCACATAATTACAGATCCTCTCAAAAGAAAAGAAAATACATTTATTGGAGAAAGCAACTGAATTCAGATCAACTTCTTTCAGGCTTCAAAACTAAATGTCTGGCAGATGCGAAAATAATCAGATCATATGGTCCGGAATTGACTGCACTATTATTGTAGAGTTTTAAACTGTATATATCCCATCGAACTATCTACTGATATTATAGAGTTCTTAGCTGTATATATCAATTGAACTATCCACTATTATTGTAGAATTCTAAACTGTATATATCCTATTGAACTATCCACTATCATTGTAGAGTTCTAAACTGTATATATCAATTGAACTATCCACTATCATTGTAGAGTTCTAAACTGTATATATCAATTGAACTATCCACTATTATTGTAGAGTTCAAAACTGTTTATATCAATTGAACTATCCACTATTATTGTAGAGTTCAAAACTGTTTATATCAATTGAACTATCCACTATTATTGTAGAGTTCTAAACTGTATACATCAATTGAATTATCCGCTATTATTGTAGAGTTCTAAACTGTATATATCCTATTGAACTATCCACTATTATTGTAGAGTTCTAAACTGTATATATCAATTGAACTATCCACTTATTGTAGAGTTCCAAACTGTATACATCAATTGAATTATCCACTAGTATTGTTGAGTTCTAAACTGTATACATCAATTGAACTATCCACTATACATCAATTGAACTATCCACTATTATTTTAGAGTTCTAAACTGTATATATCCTATTGAACTATCCATTATTATTGTAGAGTTCTAAACTGTATATATCCTATTGAACTATCCACTATCATTGTAGAGTTCTAAACTGTATATATCCTATTGAACTATCCACTATCATTGTAGAGTTCTAAACTGTATATATCAATTGAACTATCCACTATCATTGTAGAGTTCTAAACTGTATATATCCTATTGAACTATCCACTATTATTGTAGAGTTCTAAACTGTATATATCAATTGAACTATCCACTATCATTGTAGAGTTCTAAACTGTATATATCAATTGAACTATCCACTATCATTGTAGAGTTCTAAACTGTATATATCCTATTGAACTATCCACTATTATTGTAGAGTTCTAAACTGTATATATCAATTGAACTATCCACTATTATTGTAGAGTTCTAAACTGTATATATCCTATTGAAATATCCACAAAGCATATTCTCACAATAATTTCAAATTATTGTTCTACTACATATAATTTTTAAAGTCCTCAATATCCAATGAATACTAGAATACACAATGGTTCCTGCGACTAACATACGGGGGCTGGGAGGGGGTCTTGGAGCTCCCTACCTAGCCCACCAAATATTACACGTTCCCTATTGTTGTGCAAATGGCATTGTCAGTGCACTGTAAGATCATAAGGTGGATTTGTCGAAGCTGCCAGAGAAGCTCATTCTTAGTGCATATTTTGTATACCATACTGCTCTTGTATTTCATAAAGAACATAAGAAATAAATGTATCCTTTTATTGACAAAGATGCAAGAGGGCATTGGTGCATGTAATTCAGTCTGACATTCATGCAAAAGTTTGGGAAAAAGGAGATGTAAAAAAATTATTTTGAATTTGCACGGAAAATTTGTACCATGTTTTTATTTAAACCACTTCATAACATTTTTATGCAAGATATATTAATAAAACTTTGACGCAAATACTCACAGCACATTGAAAAATTAATTGCTACTCATTTTTACTCAGTTAATTCTGTCATTTGCAAATTTGTAAACTTTAAAATTGTAAATCAAGGTTAACTTTAGATTAACAAAAATAGGTCTTTTCACTATAAATAATATACAGGAAACAAACATGAAAAATCACGGCGTAGCAAGTGTGAGAAACTAACCAAGCGCTTTAGAGATCAATAGGTCCCTTTTGTTAAGGCGAACCACACGAACAAATAACAATTGCAAACACAAAAATGGAGAATTCACCGCTGGCTGAACTGACTTGTCAATTTCAATATGGTATGAATTCTCCATACATCAAAGACATTTGAACACTGTCGGAAATTCCTAATAAGGTTATTCCTTTCCATTTTTATATCTGTTGTCAAGATCACTTTTATTATGTTCAAGACTTGAAATCCTGTAAACCCAGTTTTTCGCGACTGACACGTGTGAGTTGCGTAGAGGGTCAATTCTTTCCAAAGATATGCCAGTGTGCACTTTCTTACCTTATTTAGTTTATCCCCTGTGTAGCCGATTAGGGTAGCCTTTGACTGTTTTAGCCTGATGTTGGCATTTTTCAATTTCTTGAACACTGAATGTGGCAACATGTTGTCTTGAGAACCTGGGTCAGTTTTGAACTTCACTGATCTTCCATGAACATGAAAGGTTACATAACCATTCTTTGACTTAAGTCTTTTTGTCTATCGTCCCAACATGCCATTTCGTTTTTCTTCGAAATCATTTTCGGGATCTGAGTCTTCGTGAAGAATATGAATGTCTCCCTTTGATCAACAATATTTCATGAAGTGATTTATACCTTGACATTTGTGACATTTCTTACCGTAGCCACGAGGCATGTGTGTGTGTGTGTGTGTGTGTGTGTGTGTGTGTGTTATGCCACATGCCACACTTCGAGCAGTCAAATTTCGTTTGTCTTGGCCTTGATTTTGTGACTTTGGCTTCCGTGCGCCTTTTTTTTTTCTTCTCACTATATGCACCTAGTCTTCTTCACTTAACTTTTTTACTTTTCTTTTCTGATTTTTGTTTGCTCTACAGATCGACATAGCTTTGTCCAGCTTGAACTTGGCCTCTCTGACTAACCTCTTCCCGATGCACTGGCGTTGAACTTGTGTCATTCAACTGATATATATTTTTTTTACACTTCCAAACATTACTGAGTGAGGTTCTACTTTATCTCTGTCGTCCTCGTCGAAGTCTAGGATATTAAGTATTTCCCTTCCATCCTGACCGAAAATATATAACAGAGCTTGACACCTTTCTTCTCATCTTTTTTATTAACATATAGTCTCATACACTGCTGCTTGTCTCCTCATTCTCAATCGTTCCGATCAATTCCCATCACTGGAAAATATATTTCCGGAAGCTATTTATAGTTATCCATATTGAATTAATTATTCGTCCTAATTAAATAAACTTCCAGTTTCATGTGGTTTACAAAAAGGTTTTACTTCTTTATTGGTAAACTCACCTTTAGGCCACATTCACTTCTTACCCCATGCTATGTTTATAAATTAGTACCCAAGTAGAACACAAGAACATAGTGTACCACTTTATTCTAGCTAAGCAGACTAAAAAGTGATCCTTGCCTGACTTGAATTAGAAATAAGCAGACAATCTCAGACTAACACATGAAATTCTCATGATCTAACTGTAAACTCATCTTTATCAATGACTCTTCGTTAACTTTGCTTTAACTTCAGCTACTCGTTCGGTGTCTTTCAATATGTGTGTACCAACAACCGAAACTTATTAGCTCGTAATGACCTCATTCCCGGGCTTGAAATACAAGTTGCTGTTTATCCTTTTACTCCCGAGTACAAGGCTCCTTGACTTCTTGGTCTTGAATTACATTTCTCCCTAACTCATGAGTATCTACATATGCATATAAACAATCAAAGTATTCGATTTCATGAGTCTGTGCCGTTTGCAGCGGATCAAACAAAGTTGCCTCCGTTCTTAAATTATTTAAAACGGAGGATAATATGAGGAACAGAGGTGAGACGTATAACAACAGGTATATATTGATCAAAATATTAGACCTTGACCCCGTGTCTTATGTTTGCAACTGATAACAGTGTGAGGAACTGAAGTCAGAAGTATATAAAAGGCACAGGATATATTCATCAGTATTTTAGGCCAAGACCCATGATTGTTGCGTGTGCAACGATACACTTCGGGTAACAGATCTCGGGCATGAGGTAGCATCAAGAAATGGGGGATCTGATTGCAATTCGAAAAAAAACTGCCCCTATTCTTTGCACGCGTAGTATCTAAAAGTAAGTACTGGGGGGGGGGGGCTTTTTTTCATTCTTTCTTTTTTTTTTTTTTTACACAATTCGTTTACTTTCATAGATATAAAATAACGTGCGTGTTATAGTTAATCATATTGAAGGCGATAAAAAAATAGGGCGACGGAAAACTTCGGGGTGTTGTGAAAATCATTACAAATTACTATTGCAGTCAGACTATGAAGACAATTAGTGAACTCAAATATGAAATTACACAACATAACTAATGGCACAAAGTTACATCTTGTCGTATTCAAATGTTTCTAGAGAAGGGATAAAAATATTTACTGAGTTTAACATTAAAGCAACAATGTCGATATATAGATATATTGCATATTTTGTTTACAAGTGGGACCGGATAATAGGGTGGTGAAAGCTAATTGTGTTACGAAATAACATTCAAGGAACTTAAAGTGTTAATTTGTTGATTTCAAACACCAGAAAAGATATACTCTAATGTTTTAGAAGAAAGACGCAGACTTGCAGATTATATTTTATCCTGATAATATTGAAACAAGCAACATTAACCCTGATAGCATGTTGGTTAAAAAAAAGTGAAATACGACGAGGGAATAAATTACGTATTTGATGTTAATAAATATACAAGTTTACATGTGGCTAAATTACAGTTCTCTTGAAGATCTCATAAACTTTAGAAGCTCAGTTTACAATGATTCTACAAAGACATGGATATAATTTATTTTGGAAAATGTCAGATTTAAAACAGCATAAGGTGACTCAGCATATGAAGTCGCTGTTTGAGATTCAACCATATGAATGGCAATTTATCAAACATAACGTATTCTCTGTATGGGATGTTTTTATTTAGCTTTAAATGGCCAACAAATAATAATACTATTTAAGACATTTTTAATATGGGAACAAATTAAACGGGAGAAAAAGAAAAGAAAATAAACAACTGAATGAATCGTTAAGTAAAGACTCTACCCTTATATTACACAAGCAAGTGACAAAAAAATTTCCATACAGAAGGTTCTGTATAAGGCAAAGGATAAACCAACTTATATTGCCAATGCTTTTACTATTTTTTATTACTAATAAATATCATAGATTTTACCTGTAGAAAAACATCGACCAAAAAGAAAAATCTCATCAACACAATTGATAATGCAACATTAAATTCTGCTCGTACCATAGCCTACGGTATGCTTTTGTAAAATCTACTGAGGTTGACAACTGGTCCACTGTCAGGCATGGATATTGAAGAAGTATTAAAGATAATAATTCCAGTTTCTTTTCGCCAGGTATTAATCGACTACCTGATGGCACCTAGACCTTAATCGGTCAAAACTGCTACTCAAAAATAGCATAGCTTTGACCTAGGAATAAATAGCGTGGCATCCGCATAGCAGAATGAGTACTTCCGGACCAAGAGATAGACACATTTCTGTTTAGAAAGCATGGCAAAGAAATATGTTAAAATCACAGAACAGCCTAAAACGGCGAAGCCCGTGCATAGCACAACATCTAAAGAGTCAATAAAACCGGTTACCACACCTAACTCCAATCTATTTAAAACATATAAATTATTCAAAAGATACCAAGAGTTCCGCAGTTATATCGTACACTGATGTTGTCGCTCAGTGACGAGGCATATCTTGTGCCTTTGGCACTTGTTCTTCGGCACAACTCCTGGACAAAGTCATCTAACAATGGTCTTAATTTCAGGTTTCAAAACATTAATGAGATTAAAAACGATATAGTCAGGGAGATCGAACACTATAGACGTGTTAGAAAGAAATACAAAATAGTATACAAGGTTTTGAATTGTGTGGAGGCTACCACGGAAACAGTTTCAGGTTATATGGGAATACCATCATCTGAATTAGAGTTGCTCGAATAGCTACCTATTTAGTTATTTCTTTAGCTTTTAGAGGGTTTAGTTCAATATTGATACAATTTGGTGCAAAATCTTTTAAGAAGAAGTGGATCATTAGCAAGACGATCAGTGACAACGTCATAAACCATAAGGGTTTTGTTTTTAATCATCAAAGAGTACAAGAGGATGAAGGAAATACAAATGCAGTTAGGAAGAAAATAAGCAAAGTTGTATTTTATATTTTTTTAATTTTTTGTTTTATTTTTTATTTTAAATGGCATATACTGTCTCATGACATATACAAAGAGGCTGTTCGTATCTAGATGCATAATGAATGACCTTTGTCATTAGTGTTCACCATCAATCTTTGTGTGTTCATCTTTTTTTCCGAGAAGTATAAATGATTTTCTTGAACATATCTATTATGTTTGGTGAAATAATACATCTTCTAAAACCGGAAACAATAAATCTTTCACTAATAAGAGCTATAAGTGAAGTATCTCATCAGCTGATACTCTGGCCAGGAGCCAACACGTAATGGAAATCTGGTCTAATTACTCTCTGCCAATCTTACTATGTAGCATTTATTTACCTTTAAATACTTATCAGACGACACTGTTTTAGCTTGTATTTCCGAAATTTCAAACCCTGGAAAACAAAACTTTTCAACCAAATTTAAGTAGTGGCACTTGAAAGGTGGAGTCGATAACCACACTGGTCAATTATAATGCCCCGGCAGGAGCAACGGAAAGGAGTAGGACTGGATCTTGTCACGTGGCACAGGTCTCGAAATAATTCCCGATAAATGACCATCTTTTGTCAAACGGCGTGGATGTCAAGCGTAATGACTTTTACAACTAAACCGTAAGGAGTTCATTATTACGGAAAGTAAGTATCAAAAGATAAATCTTTAAGACATCCTGTGTGACTATTACCAGCATTACTATCTGTATATGAAAAAGACTGCAAATTCGATCACGAACCCTTTCTGTGGCCCCTGCTTCCGCCATTATTTTCTGTCCCTGTTTCTAGAGATGTTGTTGCCAATGCGTTGGCATCGTTGCTCAAGTCCTATGATTGACCAGTATGATAACGATGTAAGCCCTATGAAAGATTCCATTAGGTGGATGAACATTGAGCGCAGATGCGGTCGACATCGCCACTTTTGTGTTAGGCTGAGTGGCAACACGACAAGTAATGATGTGCATTTTAGTGGAATTAGAACTAAATTACATATAACTCAATGATTTGTTGAATGATAATAATATTGCTGGAAGAAAATCTGAAGCCTGAAAAGACGGTGAAACAAATTGAAAAAAAAACAAAAAAAAAACAACAAAAAACAGATGGACAAAGAGGAAGCTTAAACCAGGAGAAACAACATGATTTTCATGACCTGGCTGGAAGTGCAAATAAAGGATGGGACGTGTGTCAATAGAAGGCCAGAACTGTTCTTCAGGTCACTCTGCACATAGCTGACGCACAAGAAATATATATAGGATAGATCACGACTGCGAGGTGTCTATGGAATTTAGACACGAGGAGGAAGTCGAATGACTAGATCTCGTAGACACCGTGCACGAGTTGATCCAAGCACGTGCGTTCATTTGGGTCACATGCATGACGGTCACTGTATAAAAACAACACACTTGTGTCTTCCTGCATAAACACGTAGAGATATGGATACGATGGAAACCTCGTAGAATTATGTGGAGGGTATCTTGGAAAAGAAATGGAATTTCCTTAGAATCATCTTTCACAGAATTGTAAAGGCTACGAAGAATAATGACTGGCTGGAGAACTCACGACGCTGAAGGAAACAATCTGAGGGTATGGATGCAGACGAAATTAACTGCTAGTACATGAAGTTTTTTGTTTTTCTGTTCATTTTTTTAAAAAATTATATAATTTTTAAAATTATCGTCGTCGTCTCCATAAACATCGTCATCGTAAGCAGCAGCAAGATCATCTCAATACTACTACTACTACTAATAATAATAATAATAATAATAACAATCAGTAGCAGCATTTGTAGTAGTACTAGTAGTGGTAGTTGCAGTTGTGTCACGTACCGAGAAAACAAATATGTTAACGGTATTTTACATTACAGTTTTACTGAGATAGACAAGACAGAATTTCATGACAGTTTGCAAATTCCTACGTGTTATTTTGTAAATATTGTTAATAAAACGGACATTTAATTAATTTTCTTTATTTATTTATTTATATAATTTATTAATATAATCATCATTACATTATCATCGCTTTTATCATCACAAGCACCATTATTATATCATTATTATTGTAGCATTAGTAGGAGTAAGTGCGCAGAGTGTCGTTTTCATTCAGACACTGCTAAGATTGCTGATCTGCCGCAATCAAGTAATTCATCTTACGAGCGACCTTCAAAGGTCACTCAGTACCAATTCGCCTTGTTGCATGCTCAGAAACTGTTTTCCAGTGTGGCTGTCTGACACGTCATATGGGGAACTCTGATTGGTCAGTTTTACCTTCCCGTGGTCTAATGATCGATAGGGCACACAGGCTTACATCCAACATGCAGAGTGCCTCAGACACAGGCAGTGCGCCTACCGTGTTTCAGAGGACAACGCATACAAGACGTGGGAAAGATCTTTGTATGAATTTTTAAGCAATGAAAGGAAGGTACAATAAACCAGTCCTATGGGAAAGGGTGTACATGTAGGACTGGGAGATGGGGGAGGTCTGCTCTGATGGCAGAGCGTGAGTACCCCATTGGGAGAACTTTTAGCCATGCGATTCCCAAACTGTTGAGAGGAGGCAAGATCATCGATGCCTTAATGTCAAAAAGTGTAGCTCTCCCATTGAAGAACATAATTGGGGGTCAGGCAGAGACCATTGCTCTGCAAATTGTGACAAAAATGATTTGATTGCAAATAAATGTATTTCTTTCAGAAACACACACACACACACACACACACACACACACACACACACACACACATGGAATATTGAGGGACTAAAAAAGATATAATAACTTTTAAATAATTAATTATTGTAAATGAGTTCATTAAAATTGTGAAATATGGGGCACGTCTGATGATGAATTTTATGATTTTACTGAGAGATGATGACTAATTTCATACAGACGTTGTTGACATGCAAACACTTGAGATGGATAATAACGTGTGTGTATATATATATATATATATATATATATATATATATATATATATATATATATATATATATATATATATATATATATAGAGAGAGAGAGAGAGAGAGAGAGAGAGAGAGAGAGTTTCAAATATACACCAAACAGAGCGGAAAGTGCTATCCCTGGATCCTACAGAAGAATGCTTGATAACATTGGCAGAATTGTTAAATACGAATAAAAAATATTATCATACAGGTTAGAGAATTTTAATTCGTACTCTACGGAGTTTCGAACTTAGATCGGCGGTTTACGGCACCCGTTGCCTTGTTTTGCCGATTTATTGATGACCTAAAAAACTTTAAACGGTGGAACAATGATTACATAGAGCAATAACAACATCAGATTCATCGGTAAAACTATAAGGAGTAAATAAATGAGTACTCTTGCAACTAGAAGGGAAAGTAATGGAATAAGCAGACATAACAGAGAAAGAATTATCACCGTAAGGCCCCAGGACTCGTTTAAGAGAGATTTAAAGAGTACAGATTTAGTCGGGGAAATTATCAAGATTAATATTGATTTTCAACGCGGTCGAACCATAAAAAAGATAATAAGTATGAAAAGTTTAGATTTTGGGTGTAAAAGTCCAGCAAGATTTGGCAGTTACATTCGCAATGAGATCAAAAGAGAGACTGACTTTTAGGATTGGTATCAGAGAGCAAAGGCTTTAAACATCATAAACGTAAATCAAATGCAAAATGTAATTGATAGGCTATTTGAAATGCAAAAGTTAATTGGTGGGCTATTTGAAATGCTACGCATACAATTCTATCATGAAATAATTCAAGATGACAAGTGGTCTTTCGTTAGAATATACTGTTTAAAATTAAATGTACATAGATTCAGCCAATTAGAGGAAAATTCTACATATAATTACCAAAATGGGCGAAGAACAAAAATGTCTATATTAACGTTCAAAATAGAGACAATAAAATCTATACTAAACCCACCAAGACGGTATCCATACAGATCATTAAATATATCATTCACATGTATAAACATTCATTTCACAGATACCCAATCCAAAAAGACGGCTTTGATGAATCTGAAAATGAATTAAACGTATGTGTGTATGTATACAAAAGCGTAGACAAACTCATAAAGTCAGTTTCAGTGACATAAACAGAAGGATATCATGCGGATATGTTCATTGTATTTGATGGAAACACGTATCATTATTGTGAAATAAAACAAATTGTTAAAAAATTGTCAAAATTGTTGTCATTTCAAGTAAGCAAACAAGCCAACGGAATGTTCTTTTGTAAGAAGTGCTTAAATCATTTTAACATCCAATTAAAATTGCATGATCACAAATGTATATGTAACCAGAGAGATAAATCAATAGAAAAAATGAATGAAGAGGGTTCTCTTGTGAAATTCACAAACTATCATTGTCAGTTAAACGTTTTGCATGTTCTAAATCGTGATTTCAAAAAGTAACATGAAACCCATATACACTTGTAAAGACGACTCTAGTAAATCATTAATAATCCAAACATATACAATCAAGATTTTGTTTTATCATTAAATCCGTATACAAATAATATTGGTCTATATCATACAGAGGACTCGATTGTACTAAAAGGTTCTATGAGTATATTCTGGAAATAACACAGTAACTTTACGAAGAGTTGAGACCAATAAAAGCTGCAAAACTGATATGTACGAAAGAACATAAGAAAAGTTTAATTCCACTAATATAAGTCATATTTGTGAAAAGGAAAATAAAAACCAAACAAGTAAGAGCTCACGATCGTTTGACTGGTAAGTACAGAGGCCCTGCACATAATAAGTGTAAATTTGAATTACAGATATCCAAACTATATACCACTCTTTATCCATAATTTATCGGACAATGATTCTCATCTGTTTATTAAGACATTGGTAAAACAAAAACTCCGAGATCAAGGAATGACAATAATATCAAATAATAATAGAAGATTCGTTTCGTTTAGTAAGGATTTTATTGTCAATAGATTGCAAAATGGTGGTAAAATAGTTGCTGTAAAGAGCTCAACCCGGTTCCTAAATCGTTCGTGAATCTAAAGAATTATAAATTCACTGAGACCATTAAACATTTTGAAAACATGGAACCCAAATCTTTGAAAAAAGACATGCATGATTTTGAAGATTTACGGAAAATTAGTTACCACCAACTGCGAGGTGTTACAGCAGGGTCCGAGGATCATCGAGAGTAGATGATGATTACCAGTATATAAAAATGTCATGGAACATTTCAAATTAGAATCTCTTGGTGACTTACATTACTAATGTGGTATTACATTTTTTAAAAGTTTAAGAATGTCTGAATGGATAATTACAAACTAGTTCCCCACATTATTGCATTGCACCTGGACTAACTCATAATGCGAGTTTGGAAATAGTAGAATTAGATTTACTTACCGACTATGATATATTCCTGATGATAGGCTAAGGAATTAGAGGATGAATTAGCATGATAGCACATATATACGGTAAAGCAATCATAAGTACTATATTGATGATGAAGGTAATATTAGAGATGACGGATAGTACGATAGGTCAAGGTCAAGATTATGCATGATGTACTTAAATATCAACAACCTCTATGAAGGGGCCATGAACAAATTCATATCTGTCAAGAATTTTAAAAAATCAAAAATCAAAGTAATTAAAGACAATTAAATGTATTGTAAAGATAACGAAAGTCTTGGAGCTATTTTAAAAATTAATTTAGATCTACCAACACATCTACACGACTATTCTAAAGACTACCTGTTAGCACCAGGAAAATTAATTTAGATCTACCAACACATCTACACGACTATTCTAAATACTACCAGGAAAGTTAATCACACAAGAACTTGATTTATCACTTTTACAGAAGAAATTGATAAAAGAAAAAGAGAATAAAATCCATTTAGAACCTAGGTTATTGTGTACGTTAAAAAAGAAGAATGCTTTATCCACTCTCGTAATTTAAAGTTGATATGAAATTAAACAAGATACATCGTGTTGTCGGACTTATTGTACTAATAAACATGCTTATTATCTTACATTGAATTGAATACCACCATAAACCAACCATTGACTCTGAAAAGGACATTTTCAAACTCATGAATAATTCTGTATTTGATAAACATGTTGAAAATCTCTGTAGGAGAACTAGTGTAAAAATATGCGCCCATGAAAAAAAGTTTTTTCAAAGACCAGAAATGTATATCATTTACAAGAAAAGCAATCATAGATAAGGATTTGATGTTAGAGCATTTAAAGAACGAGAAAATTAAAATGACTAATAGACCTATTTATGAATGATTTACAGTATTAGAACTAAGTAAGTGGCATACCTCTGACTTCCATTAAAAGAAGCTAAACCCACTCTATGTTGATGAAATGAAGTAGTTAAGACAGATACAGATTGATAACTTTTACAACGACATAAAGAATAACAACCAGTTTTATGACATAAGGGATTACAAGAAAGAATTGTATATTTCGTGTTTCTCCAATGAATAAGAAAGTTCCAGTTCTTTTCAAAGATGAATTAAGTGGTGTTCCTGTACAAAAATGTTATGGTTTTAGAAGTAAGCTTGATTCTTTTAGCAATGATAAAAAGGTATGTACATGTATAAAGAGTATCAATGCATGTATTAATGCTTAACGGTACTTAGCACAATAATGACTATATGGTGCTAATCAGAAGTAATGATCTAAATACGTAACAATGAAAATCTGCAAAACAACTCTGGAAGATAAACCCTTCCAAATAAATGTAAACAGGAAGTACTACATTATTAAAGATGAAAGGTAACGGCGTTCAAGTTTTATACAATGTTTATAACATACAATCTAAAGTCAAAACATATATAAATTTTAAAAAAATTCATGGTCAAAACTTGTCATATAAACCACATTCACTCAGCAAACCCAAGATTTTCTCTGGTGGTCGATGATCATAAAGGTTCTTCACTGCGTGCACATGAAAAAACTTCTGTCTCGCAAGGTGGAACTCAACACTCGACAAGAATGTGTTCCACTGTCAGTGGACACTGGCAGGGTATGCACTCTGGTAGAGGTTCACCCTTCAGGAGGTACGCATGAGTCAGGTATGTGTGTCCGATGCGCAATCACACATTGTTACCTTATCTCTGCGATTTGTTCTATATTAGTACATTCTCCAACGATGGGTTTGATGTTCTGAAGTTTATTTGTGGAATTTTCATACCACATACTTTGCTAAATATTAAGAGTATGCTGTTTTGTATAACATTCGAGGTCAGAATATTGAAACTTCCATTCTAAAACGGGTTAACGCCCGGTAGCTTTGGCTGTTTTATCTACCCTTTCATTATTCTTAATACCAATATGACTAGGCAGCCAACATTTCAGAACACTTTTTCGAGATTGTATCAGCAAATCAGGTTTCTGTAAGATTTAGGACATTAATGTGTTCTCAGATTCCAGATTTGGTAAGACTTTCAATATGGAAAGTGAATCAGAAAATATGAAGAAATCGGTTTTTGTGAGATTTCAATGTAGTTCAAAGATTTGAGTATGACTGTAAACCGTCTGTATACAAGGAAGTAATGGCAGGATAGGAGATTATGATTTCATTGAATTTACTCTGAAAAACGAGAGGGTTTCTTGAGGACTTTTTGATTTCGAAAAGATCAAATATTATTTGATAACAACGGCGGTGATCTGGGAATACATAATGCAATGATTGCAATATTGATTTCTGCTGCTTCATGGTAAGGACGAATTCGTATGCCAAAAGGTGGCATGAAATTTGGTTTCTGAGTGTACAAGGTTTGGTATTTGGGCCTAAAGAAGATATCATTTGCCGGATTTGATGGATTAGAGAACAGTTTGGTAGTATATTGAAGAGTCAATATCGATCCTCTGAGATAAAGTGATGGTTCATTTGCCCATCATAGAGGTTTTCCGAAGGGAAAGTTCTAAATGCTCCCAGACAAAGTCGAAGTCTCTGATTGTGTATTGGATCAAGCATCTGCAGGTAAAATTTACAATCAAGCCATAGTCAAGTTTAGATCTTACTAAAAACCTGCATAATCGGAGTAAGACCTTCCGATCTGCTCTCAAACATGTGTTTGCCACGACTCGTTTCAAATATGTTTTTTTTTTGTTTTTTTTTTTGTGTGTTTTATTTTGTTTTTTACAATTATCCCCGTGGTATCTAATAACCGCAAGTATTGGTTATGGTAAACAAAAAATAAGGACTACATATTTGGTATCCTCCACAACAGGGATAAGAGAATCGTCAAGAAAGAGTTCATTAATTCAACGTAACGTAACAGATGGGCATTCAAACAGTTTTAGATTTCAAACATTTGAACCCGTTTTCTTCTGTCCGTTTCTGAACTATGTTTAAGCATATCTGTAGCTGACGCTGTAGTATATATACTCTCTGATCTAGAGCAGATACAAAAAGTCGTCAACATGTAATGCGCAGTCAGCTCGTGGGTTAAGGGATTTCACTATGCTGTTAATTTTGATGTTAAATAGGGTGACTGACAATATACTGCCCTAAAGTACACACATATTCTGGGGATCGCTTTCAGAAAGGGTGGTATCTACTTTAACTCTAACATTTCTATCTTTCAAAAATGGATATGAAGTTAGGTAGGCGGCCACTTATATCAAGGTTAAATAGGTTATTCATTGTGTCGTTGTTCAATGTGGTCTCATAGTCGAATAAGACAGCAACTATATGTTCTTTCCTTATGAAAGCTTCTCTAATAAATGCTTCAAGTCTGACAAGAGAGTCTGTTGAGCTTCTCTGGCGTATGAATCACATTGAACGTCTGATAGTAGTTTCTTGCACTAGAAATATCAGAGGAGACTATCATTTATGGTCCGTTTCATGGTTTTGCAAATATGGATCGATAATAGAAAAGGTCGGTATGGTCCATTCCAGTTTTAGGCACTTATATCACTGTCGCCCGTTTCCCAAATGTTATTGAAAATGTTGAGTAGTGTATTGAGAGCTCTATCGGGTAAGTGTTTCAAACGTGGATAACATCTGGTCCTGTTGAAGTGTCATGGGATCGATCAAGAGAGTCTTGTAGTTCTCCAAGAGAAAAAGGCTTATTGTAATCTTCAGCATCAGCAGATTTGAAATTTATAGAAACTTTTTCTATCAGATTTTAACAGGGCGGAAGGTTTCAGAATAATTATCTTGTGAGGAGTCTTTCAATAATGTTTCGGACAATGTAGCTGAGATTATAGGTAAGTTTGTGATCCTTTTTGACGTTCTGAGATCTGAGAGTTTTGAGCATCTTGGTCTCATTGCAATCATCCAAATCTCTAGATCGCACGACTCCTCTAGAGGAGTTGAGAGATTTGTGTGGAAATGCCTTACTGGATATCTCCATAAATCGCTTAGAGCGATGCAGATTATCACCTACACTCTACAAGCAATTGACCCGAGCTAAGCTTTTTTTTTACACTCTTGAAGTGCTTTAGCTATCCCGAAAGGTAATAGCCTGGATAGCTTTTGATTCTCCGCATTGGATTCAATGATAAGAAATTGTGGCCAATTTCCCTTACTGAGAAGCGCTTCCTCCTCCGATTGACTAGGTAGATTATTCATGATCCTTTTGAGACCAGGATTCTTACAATTGGTTGAGGTTTTAGTGTTTTTACCCATAATGAAATATTATTATTTCGTCATTTGTGCTCCCCCGCCAGCCACTGAGCCCAACAAGGGTCGCCAGCCACTGAGCCCAACAAGGGGTCATACATTTATGTTCATTTACTGCGTTTCTCGTGTTAGGGCTACACTGAATGATATATTCGAGCAAAGAAGAAACTTTACTCATTTAACCCTTACCACCGGCCTCCATGAACAACAGTATGTTATAATGATCACAATGGTGACCTATGAAAAGTATGGAGATCAGTAAAACTGAATGTCTTGAACATAGCTACTGGAGCTTGGCGTGACTAGCCGATTGATCAGACCTGGCCTTTCTGACTATCATTCAAGCTGAAGTTGAGACCGATGTAGTGTGTTAAGTGGCAACCATCGACCTCTCCCCTATTCAACTATCAGGATCCTCTCATCCAACGACACGGGACGCAACCCACGGCCAATGGGTTGTTTTATCTGCATACGACGATAAAAGTTATTTAGTAGATAACTGAAACACAGTTCCATATGATTACTATACCACCTTCTAGCCAAAAGGGATAGTCTAAACTCATTAAAAGATTATTTCTTTTTTTTTCAGTTTTTCAGTTATCTCTTCTCTCGTGATCAATTATACCATATTTTTTCCTCAAACACATTTTCCATCGACTTCTTATCTTCTGAGTTAAAGACTCCTAAAATCCTAACATTTACACGCAGGTCATTTAGGACAAATTTGTACATCTGCACTGTCATCCACATAGATATTCCGTAATGTGTTATTTTCTTTTCATCCTATAAGTTGGCACAATCAGAAGTAAAATATTACTGGCCTATTAAATATTAACGAGTAACTCTAGCCGTTTGTCTTATTTGTCACCAGGATGTGTCACAATTACACTGTCATCCTTAAATAAACATTTTCTGCTGCAAGTCTCGTGGTACATATGATAACAACATAGTCAAAGAAGTGACTATATTCAGATCAACTCAAATATTGCGCACACTTTGTCTATGCACAATTTATAACATCATGTTATGAGGTTCATTTGAATACGTCATTTAAATGTCAGGTATAAGTTCCACGTGGGTATCGAAAACGGTTTTAGTTTCTCTATCTGGCGTAAAAGATGTATCGCAAATCATGTTGTTAGCCTCGATGTAACCATGAAATTCCTCACATAATAAATGGGTGTGTTTAATTTATGGCGGTTCTTTGTGTTGTAGGGTTTTACAGATGTGCTGAAATCATAAATACCTAAGAAGAAGGAATATTTTATATTTTGATTACTATATCTAATTTAAACAAAACTGGCAAATAATTTGAAATACATCCACAGCCAGACCAACATTCTTTCTATTTATTTCATTTTCCTCTTTAAATTGATACAACAAACAACAACTTTGTGCACGACGGGGTCAGATATAACCTTTCCTTGTGACTAATGGTGTGCGGCACGGAGGTGTTTTCTCTCCATTTATGTTTAATGTACATATTGATGACCTTAATTTTGCTTTAATTAGGACTTATATTAGATACAACATCAGCTGTTTATTAATGATTAAGTTCAGTTTTGCTAATGATATGTCTGTTCTTAACCCATATATTGGAGAAAAGCGAAAATTATTAAAAACATGTGAGCGTTTAACCTTAGCAAATTATATCGAGTACAACAATAAAAGAATGTATTTATGTGTTTCAAACCACAAAATATGAAAACAATATCCATACGTGAGGTCAGACTCTGCGGAGAAAAGTTGCTGTTTGTAAATGAGCATATGTACCTAGTACATATCATCGTTCTCTTTGTCTACGAGTCAATATGCCTTTAAGGTATTTTTAAACATGTTCCACATATATAAAATATTTCTTTTTAAATTCTATTGTATGAATTTGTATTTTGCTTCTCTCTGTACAACATCTCCACGTTCCACAATGATGAGTTTAAATGTCCGCGACAACAATGGTTTTTATTTACTTTTAATGGACTAGGATAGACGCCATTGTGGGTCGGGAATGTTTGTGAGTAACAGTATCAACAGTCTTCATGATTTGCTTAGAAAAAGAAGGCATTCATTTTTTTTAAAAATCGCTAGTAGCAATAACAGAATATTGAAAGAAACACTTCACTTTGCGTGTTGCCGTAAGTCATCAATAATTGATCGCTGGAGCAAATTTATTGTAATAATATTTGTTGTCATATCCAGTGTGTAATTGCTTGTGCTGTATATGTATATAAACCTATCTCTATGGACTTAAGTCTGAAAAAAGTTATTATTATTATTATTATTATTATTATTATTATTATTATTATTATTATTATTATTATCATTATTATTATTATTATTATTATTATTATTAAACTTCTGAATTTCGTACACAAATTTATAATTCTTTTTATGTTATGGATCTATTTTAGTATGTTAGATGTTAGATATGTGGTCAACATTTGCATCATATTCAATTACATTATCCCTTTTGATTGCATCTGTAATGTCCTTCATTATCTAACGGTTGAACTGTTTGGATTGGATAACAGACGTTTCTTTACGTTTCTCAAATGCATACATTTGTTGTTGACTTGTGATTTTGTGCGATTATTTTGCGCTTTGTATTCCTTTAGGTTTTGTAATTATTTTATAACCACATGTCACACACATTTTTATACATTGTTACTTAACTACACCATTCATTTTACGTCTGTCACCTCTCATTAAAAAGATATCCCCATCTGAAATCTCGAAACACACTTCATCCATTTATTTGAACTAACGTTCTTCAAAACAATATAGATTTGATTTGGTTTCTTTGAATGTTTACTTGAGAATCTGAAACTAAATATACATTTTGCATACATCTACGTTTTCTTTTCTTTTTATCTACAGATGTATACCTTGTTGAACCTTAGCTAACTTATGACATGTACCATGTAATCTATTATCATGTATACTTCTCATGTCAAGCTAGTTACAATGATGATCAGTTTAGAAATTATTAATACTTATATTACTGCGTTCGGGCTGTTTTTGGTGCTCGTCAAAAGAAATATTTTGTTGCTTATGTAAACTGTTGTCTCAGTTTATTCCCCGGAAAATAAAACATATTGGGTAATCCTTCCACAGTAATCATGATCTTTTCTATCAGTGTATTGAAAAACGTTTCTGGAACAATTTCTCTGCCCTTCTTGACAGTATCAAAACTCCTTTTTATTCTCATTCGAGGTAAATCAAGTATGATATCTTTTCAGGTCGTATTAGCTGCCACATAAATAATTTTCTCTCTTGTAAAGTGGTCATAGAAGAGAATTCCATTTCTGTACTAGTCTTTAACGGATTGAGGCATTGAATCTTAAGTAATTGTATCGTACTATAGACAAATATTTTCAAGTTCGTAATCCTGGTTACTATTTTCTATCACTTCACATGCTTTTGGCAATGTAATAGTAAATGTCAAAGAAAAACAAAAATATACAATGGATAATGTTTTGTTAATATCTGGAAGTTAAATGATATTCTAAATGGGGTTTTTTTCTGTATATTGCAGTCTGAATAGCCTCCGTACCAGTGTTTTGTGCATTATCCGCTCCTAATATCAACTTTCTCAATTTATTATTCATGATACTTTGATTTAATGTTTGTATTAATGGACGCTAATAGCCAAATCTGTATGTCTTTAAAATGTAATAGTCGTTCTACTTAAAAAAAGATCATCACAACCATAAGAATTGGTTACGTCTATAACCAGCATTCTCCTAAATACTGAGTTGTTAGCATCTGCCTTAACTTCTCCATCAAATGATACGAAAAATGGTCCAGGTACAATCAAAACATTAAGCCCTAACTTAGTTATTACCACTTGTAAATTTTGTAAGGTCTAATGCTGCTGGAACAATGTGTATTACTATCACGTGTTAGACTAAGATGTTTAACACTCAGTGATGTTTTCTTTTGTTTGTCATGAATTGTGTATTTAGTTTCTATTTAATAGCCACAAAACTAGCTTATAAGGAAACTTGTAACCAATATGAACACTAACACCCATTACAAGGGCAATATATACATACTCATATTTTACCAGTTCATCAGAAGGCTGCTAAAATCACCAAGTTTAAGTTGTCTACGTTTCTCTAAAGTAGCATTAAGATGAGTAGATGCTTGTATAGCAAATGTATTATCCAAATTATTAAACGACTGCGTAATCAAACCTTGTTCTCTCAGTCTTTCATTCAGGTAGTGATTGTCTTTGCTCTGTTCTTGCTGAACTCTACAGTTTTAATCTTCATTTTTCCAAGGTTTTATCGTGTCTTATTTATTCATCATTTGTACCGTTTGGAACAAACAATTGAAACAATTAAATAAATTCCCGTCAATGCTAGACCGTTAGCTATCGCGTCGCTAAAATGAGCTGTTGCCGTTGTTGTATTTAATGGTAACAAATTACAATACTGCTTCCAGGTAATGTCTTGCAATATGAGGCGGAATCGCTCTTTTAATTTCAACTTTTAAAAATATCCTCTTCTAGACAGTATCTATTTAGATTGTTTTCTTTTATTCTTCCAACTATTAGTGTAAACAACACGTTAATTATTCACCTTTAATCATATGTGAAAAAATAATATGAATATTAATAGGTTATTCAACGGTTCTTTAAAGATTTAATTAAAAAAAGCAACGTATATAAGCCTGATTTCTATATTTGAATGACATATTGCTGAAAATTGTCTATTGTGGGTAACTTACAATCAGCAAAAACATATGGAGTGTATTTACCTCTGTAACTATTAGCTAATGTTTGAAATATAATTTCAGGTTTAAAAATAGACAGTAGCCATATTGTTTCCATGGATAATGTCGCCATATACAGAATATGCTTTACTGACTTGGGTGAAAGTTTGTTTGATGATCATTACTCAGGTAGAATATATGCTGGAATCATGAAACTGATGCTATCCATTACTGTTACTACTGCACCCTTAAAAAAAAACACAAAAAAACAACAAAAAAACAAAAAACAAAAACAAAACAAAAAAAAAAAGGAAGAGAGTCTGATCATGACATATTTCATCTTTGACTGGCTTGGGTTAAGTTTTTGCATTTAGCTAATGACCACACAATTATCTGGCATGCTATATGCATACTATGCTTCCTAGAATCATGAACTTTGGTAAGCACATGCATCTTTACAAGTTCTACATCCATATTGCAAATAGAGCTCTCTGTGACCTATATTTCATGCTCAAGTTAGATTGTGTACATTTAGTGTTTAAAGTTCTATTTATTGTGTGCTGTTTATGTTCCCATTTTGAAACTTGATAATTGGATGCAACTGTTAGTACTACATCCTTACAACCAAAAGTCACTGTGACCTACATGTTATATTATACTAACATGGGTTAAGTATTTGTGTTTATAATCACATAGATTATTCGATGATATATACATCTTAGCCTACTCAAAAGGCCATTTCTGACCATACAGTTGGAAGCTGGCATACATGTTTATTGAATGGTGAATTTTCCATATTAATGACAATACATTGTATATTGTGACAGGTCACCCTCAACAGGTTAACTCTGTCTTGTACATGTAATTGAGTATAGGAATTAGATGAGTGGACTGCATGTTGCGTGCTTTTATTGTGAGGCCTCATCTGTAGTGGCTAATCATGGTAATTATTGATACATGAACTACCAGGTTACTCAAAATCTGTGACTTTACCTAGTAAAATCTGGCTTTTAGGAGTGAAAACCAATAGTGTCTGAAGTAGATCTTAAGAACAATGATTTTTAAAAATAAATAAAAAAATGTATTAAATTCTATTTTATATCAACTCTTTATAGTACCTCTACTTTGACATGACTTTATCGCTTTGTCTTTTATGCCCCACCACAGTATTGACAGGTTTAGCGCCAATCCCTCTATCCAATGGGAGCTCACTCTTGTCTGACTTCCACTTAGAAGGGCAGATGACTTTTAGTGCTTTTGTGGCTAAAAACAAACCTGGATGGGCTGAATTTGTGAGGCAGTGTATTTATTATGATCAGGTAACATATTTGAAGAAAAGTTCCTCGAAGGGACTGACGCTCTACTGACCGAAAAGAATTTCCAAGAGTATTTTTTCTTTCTAACTGCTGAGTGCTGAAACCATCTCTGATATTTTTGAGTAATAACAAAATTGTCAAGCAGCCACTGTTGCAGCAATTTTGGATGCAAGATCATCGACCATTTTCATTTAGGACCAACTAGAAGTATTTTGGAGAAAACCCCGCGTGAATATGACCATACATTCAGGGGGAGAAGCAATAACAAGATTTTCAAGATGACTGACATGGTGGACATGTTGTATGCTAAATCAGCATCATTTCTATTTAGGCCCTAAAAAGACAGCTCAGCAGTTTCTCCTCCTCTTACCTATTCTCCTAACGTTAATGTGATCGCAGAAAGTAAATTTTGTAGTAAATTATGTTTCTCCGAAAATACTTACCCAATCACATTATGAGTAAGCCCTCCCACCCATTCCCGCAGATGCGAGCATCCTGTCTCGTGGATTGCTCAAATTAAAAACTGACGACATCCAGGTTCCGGGTCGCCACCTAGCGGAATAAGGGGAGCTAATCTATAAGATAAATAAATCTATAGACAAAAAGACGTTTTCACGTCTATGGTAGGGTTTTATTCCGAAGGTAGCAGAGAGGAATTCCTAACGTTAAGTATTTTCGGAGAAACATAATTTCTACAAAATTTACTTTTCACTGCACAAATTTCTTATGATGTCAGCTTGGTCCTAAATAAAAACTGTGCCAATATGACATTCAATATGTCACCAACGCAGCCGTCTTGTAAATCTTGTTATCGCTAAAGTCTTATTAACATGGGGTTTTCACAGAAGACTTCTTATGATGTCAAGTTGGTCACAAATAAAAATGGTGCCGATCTGACCTCTAATATGGCTGCCACAGTGGACATCTTGAAAATCTTGCTATCGCTACTCCTTCTAGATGGATGGTCATATCGACATTAGGTTTTCACCATAAGACTTATTGTAATGTTTAGTTGGTCCTAAATGAAAATGTTGCCAATCTGACATCACCGCCCTGACTGCTATCTTAAAAATCTTGCTATCGCTACTCCTCCTAAACGGAAGATCAATTTAACATGGAGTTTTCATGAGAAGACTTCTTATGATGTCTGCTTGGTCCTAAATGAAAATGGTGTCGATCTGACATACAGATTGACCTCCATGTCAGTCATTTTGAAAATCTTGCTGTCGCTACTCGTCCTAAATGGCAAGTGTATTGACATGCGGTTTTCATGAGAAGACTTCTTATGGCATCCGTCCTCTACCTGAGTCACCCTTTATGAGCGTAATAAATGCTCTACTAAAAGAATGGAATTCTCCCAACGTTAGTTAGCATAACCGTATGAATCAGCGAAAGTTGATTGTTCATAACCTATTAGGAGGTTGTACAATCGTTGGTGTGTTATGGTGACTGTTTGGGTGGCAACCATAGCCTTCGACTAGGTTCTACTCAGTTCGTTGAGAGGTCTTGTCACACAACTAGAAGCTGGAGAAAGTCGACTGGAAATGCCAGCTCACTGACTCCATTATGTCTCGAATGGAGAAGTTGCGTTCGAACGCCAAGCTCGTAGTGATCGCCCGAATTTTATGAGCTGAAATCTTCATAACTCGTACCTGGTCCTGTGAAAGGTCAGAGTACGAGGATTTAATAACTCCCTTGAACCAAGCTGCAGGGGCTTGTGGGGTTATATCTTGCTTTCCTGCCTTAAGTGGCAGGAAGAGTCTCTGGCATCCGGACCGTATGTTCTTCGTGCGTTTCAGGTAGATTCTGAAAGCACGGACCGGGTTCTGTAAGTTCGCTTCTCGCGAAGGATCGATCGAAGAGAGCGGACGTAATGTTATTTTTTGAATACCAGTGGACGACAGTCGGTTCTTAGCGATAAAGTCGGGCTGCGTCATTAAAGTGACTGACCCATCGGATCGAAATTGTAGGTAGTTCGGATTCGCGTACACGGCATGTAGCTCGCTGACACTTGATGCAGAAGCGAGGGCTATCAAGAAACATGTTTTGTATTATAGCTGCTTTAGCCACGACAGGTTCCACTTTGGGAACAGGGCCAGTGAGCGTGGTCGATATCCATCGAAATTGGCCAGCAGGACAGATATGTCCTTGTTGTGACCAATGTCTTCTCTTCCATGCTGTCTGAACGTATCATAAATCATGGAGCGATATCCCTTAAGGAAGTGTTTGATGTCCGTTCATATCACGATGCTGTGATTCAGCCGAACAGATATTGGGCGCCACTGAGAGAGGAGTACCATCTGCATGGGGCGTATGTAAAGACGGCGAAGGATACGAGATCCGCCGCTGCACTTAAGAGGCAGAAGAGTTGAAGAAACTTTTGCCGTAATAATCTTTTTGGAAGAGGTCTGTTGAGACGCTATAACAATCCAGTCTATGCGGATGGAAGAGAGACGAACGATGTTGATATGGGTTATGAACTCATACCTCCATACATGTGAAATGTTGAGAAGGAACAAGGTCCGACTTCTCCAGATTTAGTATCCACCCTGGGCTGCAAAGGAGATAACGGGCGGCACGATTTACCCAAATACACCCAAATATACCCAAATACACCCAAATACTGCCCAAATACTCCCAAACACTACCCAAATACTCCCAAATACTGTCCAGAGACAAGCACGTGATACATTTACTACTAAATAAATTTTTAAATTCATTGCCAAGTTAAGTTCTGGGTTAAAATGAAATACGTTAAATTAATAAAGCAACTAGAAATTCGTTGTACGAAACGTAACAAACATCTCCAATTACCATTTGCTCGGAAATTATCGACAGAGTCCGGGACGACATATATATGTCCCTAATTTGCATACTTAATTGCAGATATCTATATTTTTAAATAATGTTAATTTTTATTTGTGGACACACCTTCGACATTTAGATATAATTAGCTATTGGCCTCGAGTGTGTCCCCCCCCACCCCATGGCTCTTTGTTCGAAACATTCAAAGACTTTTATGTGTTCATGTTCCCACCCTCTGATATTTATGTGTTGTTTTTTCCGTAAAAAATCAAAAAGAATTTTGAAAAGAAAATGTATTTATATGATCGTTTTTGTTGCGGTGGTTTCTCTTAATTTACTACTTTCTTGGATGAATCGTTCTCTGAGGTTCCTGTATATACAGGCCCCTTATTTCCCCCTCTCCCAATACTTGATAGCTTTATTCTTTAATATTAATAACTTGTTATATGTTTTGTACTATCACCCATTGACATATTTGTCTGTGAATAATTACATAAGATAATCCTTTTTTCCAGTGATCGTGGCCAACGATTTTCGCTATGTATATGCTATAATGTTTTGTCTGCTATATAGTTTCTGTGTCTGGACTGGCCTTTGTGTGGTCAAATTTTTTCTTTTAGTTACTTGATGTTTATTTCTGCTAAAAAAAAAATAGACTCTGACGATCCACACACACACACACACACACAGATATAATGTTAAATGATAAAATAAATAAAAAACCAACACATAAAATGTGATATATGATACGATACATATGCAAAATTCGTTACCTTTGGCTTTAATCTTTGGATGCATGCATATGTATATAGAAAAATGCTAAGGAGAAATCCAATTCAGCACCAATGTTGATATAGCTAACGAATCTATTTATAACTTGGTGTCTGATCTTTTCCAACTGATTCTTAAAAGTTACTCTCTTATTACTGTCTCTTTTCCCTGTTATATTTATATACCAAATCAGAGCCACATGTTCAACAAAATTTCTATTCAGCCAAAATAAATTTCACGTTATGAGGATCCGTTCCGACTGTTTACTGATAAAAAACGAATAAAATAATTATGTGATCTAATGAACAAAATGCAAAAATAAACAACTGCACTGTTACATACGTGCAATTTAGAACACATTAGAACATTCTTAATGTTTTCTTTTACCTGCAATTATTGAATAATTACCTCTTGGTACGAGTTCAATAGCAGAAAGATAACTCGGCCCTTGGGCAGGAATTAATTATAAATATTAGAAAATGTGAACAATAACAGGTAAATTGTCGGCAATCGCATAAAATGAAATGAAAGGAATTGCCGAACAGGATCAGCAAATGCAAGTGCTTCTTGTCGACGATTACAAAAAAGAAACCAAAGAAAGAAAATGCCAATAAATGTGATCAAGCGGAAAGCTCTCATTTACTCGATTAATATTTGTTCACCAGCAACCTGCTAAAATCTGCCTCGAATTGTGTTCGACTTCATATTGAGTACTGACAATTGCCAGCATGTTTTCTTTGGAAATAGGACGAGTTTCAAGTTTTGTATTATTTATCATTAATAAACTGCTAGACAGTCTGAAAAAAACATTACTGTTAATTACAAGCAATCAAATGCAAGGTATATAATCTTAAAGTTTCATCACCTCGTCTCTCATTTTGAAACAAAGCTTAAATACTGCACATTTCTTGTTTTCTTTATTCTGTATTGTTGATTTTGAAGTGAATCATGGCTAATTTCAGTAAAAAACGCGGAGCCAGGTTTCCATGTGGTGCATGCAAATCAAATTGTTCAAATGACTGTGTTAAATGTTCATTGTGTAAGAACTGGTATCATAACAAATGCCAAGAAATCTCGGACGATGAATTGAAAATGTGGAGAAACATTGATCTGGAATACGTGTGCGTTTCGTGTCGTACATTGGATGGTAATGAGTTTGACTACCTGATGGCCATGCATCGTCTGCAGAATGTAAGTATCAGCATTTACTTTAAAATTTGTAATAATTAAATTACTTAGGTTATCACACGCAAAGACTACTTTCTTTTCTCAAAGCATTTTTGTTATAGACCCCTAATTATGTGTGTATCATGCAGCATCATGGATTTCCAACCGATTAAATGACCATTTTATCTTAGAACAAATGCAACCTATGCACGAATTTTAATAATTTAATTTGTCTAATATTTAGATTTCTTTAAAACAACATAAATGTGATATAATTATAATACAACCTGGTCACACGACATTGCAAATTAATCGCACCAGTTGAAGTTTATAACATGATGTAATTTACAGTCTTCACATCTGATGGGGCATAAATTCATTCACATGTGTATATCGTATAGCACTTTCTGTGAGAATACTGTTTTAAAATTATTGTATTACCATACTGTTATATTGCCCATTTTTTTCAATGTCTATTTCCACTCACCGTTGTATTAAATTAGTGTTAATATTTAAAAAGTGTCTTTTGTCAAACAAAAATTTGAATCTGCTTATCATTGTTTGTTACATATTTTATCTCATTTAATAATAATGGAGATAATCGATTCTAAATCTGAAAGAAAGATATGATCAATTAGAGCAATATCGGTCATAAAAGTAAACACATACACACGCAAAGAAAATTCAAAAAGGATATTTGAAAGTATTGTACTGGAGTATTTTCCTTAGTAAAGCTTGTTAAGAATTTGCTACACATTTGTCTACCCGTGACTAGGTACGTGGACCATGCTTTTTAAGTCCCACAATTTTGAATTTAATACCTATCGGTTTTACATGCAGGAAAGTACTTTTGATTTCCCAATGCATATTATTTAGCTATTAATACATGAATCCACATTTTAAGATTTGCAAGTATAAAGAGATGACAAATGAATAAATTGATACAGAATATCAAAACTCTTTTAATATTTACATATAAACAAAATGAAGAAAAATAATAGATTAAAATCGCTTTAATTTTTTTCTTTTAACATTTATACATAGAACTAACATGAAAAAAAATAAAGAAATAAAAAGATATAATAGATTTAGTTTAATTTTCTATTCTTTGCATCTACATACGATACATATACAATTTATATACAAATCAGTCCACAAATGTGTCCTGCCCGTCCCAAGAGTTTTAGAGTCAAAATCGTGGCTTTTCAACGAGTATATTGGTTAGGCTTTCTCGCTAGACGATTTTGCCAAACAAACAGCATGGGACAACGTAAATTTAACATATTTGTTGTTGTAAATCATTTGAACTGTCTTTGTAGCGCCGCAATGCTAACTGATGTAGCGCGTATATACTCGGCTACTTGTGGTTGTAACACGCGATAACATGTGTCAGTCTGATTACAGCAGCACTTCACTACCCTATACCTTAAATGTTGTATCAAAGTACACAGTGTTTATTTATATAATTCGATATCAATGCGTGTCATATTCATTCTCTCAACATTTAATTAGATATGTTTAGAATGTTACACGAGGACATTTCATGGTCAATACGAAACAAGGAGAGAAAAGTCATTTCCCCATTTGCAAATATTTCAATAAGTAAAGAAAAGAACTATAACGATCAACATATAGACAAATCAAACATTTCTAAGTCTTAATTTTGTATCAACTGTAAATATTTTCCAGTATTGTAAGTATATAACGTCTCTGCGCCGCCTTTGCGCATTTAGTTTTTCTAGTACTTACCATATGTACATATAAAATATATACTCACAAGAAACTTTCTGCTGATGTTTTAAATGACATAAAAAACTTTACAAATGATGATATTCAATTGTTTTGACAAACTGCTTTATTGAATATTTAACATAATTCATAACAATGTTCGGTGCAAATAGGTATTTACAGCAAACAACGAAGACACTGTTGTCATTTTAAATTGTCTGTGCTGGCTTTACCTGTCTATGCGCGTTATTTGCATATTACCATTGCCTTAACAAACTCAAAATCTGCATTAATTCCAGTATTAATCGACTATTTTAATGCGGTTTTATTTTATCTCTAGGCGGCTGCATCAAAGAACATAGAGAAACTAAAAGAGGCTGTTCAGCGAGAGCTAATGTTCAAAGTGAAATTACAAATTCCAGAAGAGCCAACGTCTTATTTGCCAGACGTTGATCCAGTCGCTGCTGAGGTGATGGACAATTACGTCGACCACATAAATGGAATCCCCCTGACGACAAGCGGTGATGGAGACTGCCTCTTCAATGCCGTCTCTATCTTGCTTTGTGGTAACGAAACCATGTCAGTGAAACTAAGGTACCACACGTGTATAAAACTTGTTACAAGCTGGGAACAATATATGCTGCATCCACAGAGATCTCAAATACAACTGCTTTCTGGCAGTTACGCACAGTCTTGTCTGGACTCTGCCGTCATCGGAAAATTCTCCAATGCGTGGACAATTATAGCTTTGGCAGATGCGGTTAACATGAAAATAAGAGTGATATACCCATACGCAAATGGGACAAACGATATCGCCTACAAAACTTTGAACACCGAATTCCAACCATCTGGAGATTTTGAGAACAGACGGCAGCTAGCAATCCTTTGGTACAAGAGTGGAGACGTACCAACACCAGGACCGGGAAAGTGGTACGCCGTCAACCACTTCGCAGCTGTTATTCATGTGGTACATATGTTAGTGTATCCATCAACGGATGACAATACTGTTGAATATGGTATTAGCCACAAACGCAGACTTTCATCTTCCACTTCAGTGGCATCTATAGGGGTTCCCCCCCCCCAAAAAAAAGGTGTTGCTCTAATGTATCATTAATATCACTGGAAAGTGACTTGTCGTCATCGAACAACTTCGATAATCTTCAAGATTTAACTGATGCGGACAGTGATAATGAAGCAGATATCTCTTTTACCAAAGAACAAGACGAAAGGCAAACAACCAATTATAATTTTGTACACTGACGATCAAATATTAGACTTTTAAAAAAAACTGTTTGGGGGAGGAAGGCAGTGTGATCGGCATCGACAGAACGTTTAAGGTGTGTGTGTGTGTGTGTGTGTGTGTGTGTGTGTGTGTGTGTGTGTGTGTGTGTGTGTGTGTTGGGGTGTGGGTGTGGGTGGGTCTGTCTACTTTTATTAATGTTGCCATATTTGATGGCATATTGGCGCCATTTGTATCGTTCGGAAAGCCTTGGTACTACCTTTCAGATCTGATCAAAATTTGTCAATATATTCTAAGATATTTTTTCTCCCTTTAGTGAAGGCAGCCGTTTGACAGTGGATCAGCATCATTTGTACAAACTTTAAAGATTATATTCTTAAAGGCATATTTTATGCAAAATAAAATAGTCGATATGCCATTAAAGTTTTCCGATTTGTCAAACTTGTTTGAGCATTGTTGACAAGAATTTGGTTAGAAGATTTACTATTTTGGCAATGGCGACCATATTTGATGGTTGATTAGCATTATTTGTACAAATTTGTCGAGCATTTGCAAGTTTTATTTGAATTGAGCCTTGTCTAGCAAAAATGCATCAGCTAATATTCTGAAGATAACATATAACCTTGAAGATAAAGTACAAATCTTTTGATGTGATCTTTATATTTCTTGATGATAAAGTTTTGAACATTGTTAATCCTTCCTACGATCTCTGTTTGATAGCAACACTAGTTTTGTCTTGATAATTTTTTTTTCTATGAAAATTGATTTGCAAAAATGGAATGTAAATTAAAACCTTGAATCCTTCCAAAAATGTATTTATTTATTTATTTTTTTTTTTTTGCAACCCTTCTTTGAATCAACCATTTATCGGTCCAATGGGTGTACTCCTGTGCGAACTGCTAACGCATGCAGACTGTCTGCCACGGAATTCGTCCCTTCACTGTTGTCCTCCGCTACAGCCAGTAATGTCAGAAAACAAAAATATTATTTGGTACTTTAGAAAAGTACCAAGACTAAACGCGAGTGAAATTGCATGAAACACAGTTGTTACTGTGCTTGTCCGGCACAAAATCAAACAAAGTTGAACAATTGACTGTTCTATCAAGCTTATAATTGATACAAATGTGAAGGTATTTGCTAATAACGAACCAACAGGAAAATCTGAAGATGCTATGCCTTTCTTGCTTCGTAGGTACTTATCCAAAAACTTAGTATAGCCAGTTCAGCAAGAAAAGTTGGTCATCACAACCATAATTTATTTTGTATGTGTGCTAGCATAATTGATAAAGGTGAACGCACAGATCAAGTTTCATAGCCATACATGCTACAGTGTCAAGGAATCTGCGCTATATGCAATGAATAATAATATTCAATGGAGCATACAAAGTACATAATATTCAATGGAGCATACAAAGTACATAATATTCAATGGAGCATAAAAAGTACATAATATTCAATGGAGCATACAAAGTACATAATATTCAATGGAGCATGCAAAGTACATAATATTCAATGGAGCATACAAAGCACATAATATTCAATGGAGCATACAAAGTACATAATATTCAGTGGAGCATACAAAGTACATAATATTCAATGGAGCATGCAAAGTACATAATATTCAATGGAGCATGCAAAGTACATAATATTCAATGGAGCATGTAACATACATAATATTCAATGGACCATACAAAGTACATAATATTCAATGGACCATACAAAATACATAATATTCAATGGAGCATACAAAGTACATAATATTCAATGGAGCATGCAAAGTACATAATATTCAATGGAGCATACAAAGTACATAATATTCAATGGAGCATGCAAAGTACATAATATTCAATGGAGCATGCAAAGTACGTAATATTCAATGGAGCATGCAAAGTACATAATATTCAATGGAGCATGCAAAGTACATAATATTCAATGGAGCATACAAACTACATGCATGTTGCTCCTACTTACCCGTAGCTTTTGCACATAGTGATGTCAAATGTGAGCACACGCATCAGATTTGATACTGTATATATAAAACTGTATGTACTCACTCGACTTTGAAAAGTAGGTCACTATGAGCTACTTTTGCTGATAGGATTACCCTCCAAGAAGGATGTACTGTATAGAGATAACCTAATAGAATTAGTCAGAGGTCACTTGGAACTGCACTTGCGGTACAATGCAGTTCGATGAATCTGCATACCAAAGAGTTTCGGGTTTTCTTTCCCAAAGTAATTAATATAGGATATCTGCAATTAAGTATGCAAATTAGGGACATATATATGTCGTCCCGGACTCTGTCGATAATTTCCGAGCAAATGGTAATTGGAGATGTTCGTTACGTTTCGTACAACGAATTTCTAGTTGCTTTATTAATTTAACGTATTTAATTTTAACCCAGAACTTAACTTGGCAATGAATTTAAAAATTTATTTAGTAGTAAATGTATCACGTGCTTGTCTCTGGACAGTATTTGGGAGTATTTGGGTAGTGTTTGGGAGTATTTGGGCAGTATTTGGGTATATTTGGGCAGTATTTGGGTGTATTTGGGTATATTTGGGTGTATTTGGGTAAATCGTGCCGCCGGGAGATAACGGGGTTTGTTCATGTCTTGAACCCAAACCATACTTATCAATGCTTTTGTAGAATATCGTCCAGGTACGCCGACGTAGTGGATGATGAGGTTAGTCTGAAGTGTGTTACTACACAGTCCAGTGTCCTTGTGAAAGCCCAAGGGCTTATGTTGAGGCCAAACGGGAGTGCTCGGAACTGGTACGGCACTCCACGGTAACCAGAACGAAGGTATTTCCTGGACTTGGCGTGAATGAGGGGATGAAAATAAGCGTCGGACAGATCTAGGCTTATGGCATATTTGTCGCGGCCGACGGACAAATGGGCAGACCTTGCCGTTTCCATTTTGAATTTGGGTGCTTTATAAATTGTGGTAACTTTCATGTGATAAATATTGGTATGCATTCTGTACCAATTTGGTGAAAAGGCGGCTGGTAGCTGACTGACCGAGAAAAAAAAAAACAACATGCTATTGCCTGGATCGCATATTTTGTCAGAAAGGCGTCCAGAAATTTCAGTGATGTTTGAAGATTGCGGGAGCAATCTAAATGACTGGTGTTCGTCCGCATTTTCAGCATCCACGGAAGCTCTCACTTTGTAAGCTTTGTTCGCCACTGTAGGAGGAAAACATTCAATAGGAGATAGTATTCTATAGATCTCCTCGATCGCAGTTTGTAAACTAAATTCTGTGCGCTCCATAGTGGGATCAGAATTCTCAAGTACGGCCGAGTCCGAGCTATCTTCCTCTTGTAGAGCGTCCTCCACCTGTTCCTAAGTCCAGGTTTATATTCAGCTCGTGTTATTAATGACCTGCCTGTGGGAATGGCCAACAGAGGCAGTCTAAAAGAGCTTATAACTGGAGTTGCAGTTAATAGGTGTTGCCGGGCTGGAACTGATGGCTGGTCCGGTACGGCCGGTTGGCTCGGAAAGCCGTGCAGTCAGCCGACACGATATGGCCGGTGCAGTCTGTTGAAAATGGTGTGGTCGCCTTGCTTGCCGGGTCGCCATTTACGGACGGCATCGATGAAGCCGGTTCGGCTGGATGGCCGGCCGGTATACTGATTGGTGTGACCCAGAAATTCACTATATGACATCGTCGCCGATGGAGTCTGCTGGCTACGATTCATTTACCTATATCTGGATGGCTGGACGGTACGGTTGTCAGCCGGGAAAATATGTATTGTGGTAGGAAACAGCGGGTCGGCCAGCAAAGTCAGAAAATTCACCCAAACGCCCTTTGTTATCATCTACATCAAACAAGGGCGAAGGTATGGACTTGCACCCAGACGGTTGCCCAAAACTGATAGAGGCCAAATCATCGTTTCCACCGTTCGACATTCTAGTCAACAGCGTCTTATTGATAATATTGATCATGCGTGCTTCCAAATCTCTATCATCGTTGTATGGAAAGGTCTCCGCAGGTGCAAGTGTCTCATGGGTGGGGGGAGGGAGCTTAGCTTTATTAGCAGGATGAGAGGGAGGTATCTCCGCATCCCCATAGCTATTCATTGAATCTGAGTCTGGATGTAGGCCTAATATGTCTGGGTTGAATGATTTAGATGTGTCTCTCTTTTCTCTGCTCTTGAGCTGCTTAGCTAGGACTTTGGCCCATGTCTTTTTAGATCAACAGGAGCAGGCATTACAGGTCTTAGAAGACGAACATTTAGAACACGACAGACATGTTTCGTGATTATCCCCCCAGCCCCCTAAAGTGTCTGCATTTTTTGCACTTGACTAACATTTCTTCATACACAGACCTGAAATGATAAAGATGACGAAGTGCAAAAGATAAATGGTATGAATATATATTCGTACGAGACTACACTAACGGAAAAAGGAAAATGCCAACGCACCTGTTCAGTAGATTAAATATAAAGCGTTACCGATCGAATCACGAGTGACAACAACGAAGCGGCAACTAAGTAATGAGTAAAAATAACAATTATTATTATAAATAAAGTTCGAATAAGCAACCTCACGTTTTGAGACGTCCTATGAACTGTCAGTATATAATGCGATGTGGTTACCGTGTTATCGTAACGAAGCGGTAACAAAGTGCAAAATACCAGTAAATTTACTATAAACTGCAAAAATTTAGTATATACTACCCTTAACAAAGTTTAGATTTACTGTACCACCAACACAAACATGTGGATGGGTGAAAACAGAGATTTAATCCAATGGATTCCCAGGAAGCATGTTGACAGTGCAAGTGAAAGTCAAAAACTGATGACATCCGGGTTCCGGGTCGCCACCTAGCGGGATAAGGGGAGTTAACCTATAAGAGTTCCTTCCCTTTGTCTATATCATATATAAACAAAAAGACGTGTTCACGTCTATAAGCGGGATGGATTCCAGAGGTAACAGTAAGTGATTCCTAACCTCATGTTGACATGCCTTTCCCATTCAAGGGGAATAGCAATAAAAAGATTTTCAAGATAGCAACTGTTGCAGTCATATTGGATGTCTGAGTGGCACCATTTTCATTTAAAATCTATTAGACATCATATGAAGTCTTTTATTGAAAACCCCATGTTGATATGACCATCCGTTTAGGAGTAACAGCAACAAGATTTTCAAGATGGCCACTCTGGCCGCCACACTGGATGTCCAAGTGGCACCATTTTCATTTAAGATCAACTAGACATCATAAGAAGTCTTCTGGTGAAACCCATGTTGACACAACTTTCCACTCAGGAGGAGTACCAACCAGATTTTCAATATGGCTGCTGTAGCAGCCATATTTGACATCAGATTGCCATCATTTTAATTCATGACCAACTAGACATCATACAAAGTCTTTTAGTGAAAACCTCATGTTTATATGACCATCCATTCAGTACCAATAACAAGATTTTCAAGATAGCTATTGTGGCAGCCATATTGGATTGCCAAGTGGCACCATTTTAATTTAGGACCAACTAGACTAGTGAAAACCGCATGTTGATAGGACTTATTCAGGCAGAGTAGCAATAATAATATTTTCAAGATAACCACTGTGGCAGTCATACTGGATATCTGAGCAGCACCATTTTCATATAGGAGCAATTAGATCATGGGATGAATGTGTGTTTGAAGTTTCATGGCAATCCTCCAAGCAGTTTAGGAGTAGCAATAGCAAACTTGTGCTAATGGATGGATAGATCATGGACAACAGGCCATCCCAAAAGCTCTTCTGGTCTATAACCAGTACAGCTATAAACCAGTGTTGCCAGATGGATGGGCAGACAGATGGCCAGGAGTACAATAGGGTTCTTCCAATTTTTGAAGTTGAGGGGGGGGGGGGGGAGCATGGGGTAAAAAGATCAGTCTTTGGATAGCAGTTTGTGCAAAATAAAGACTTTTGTATAAGCAGCAGACCGCTGAAAGTGTCATTCTGTTGCTGGAACTTCATGCATATGTTACACAGAACAACTTTTTGTTTTGTTATCTGAATACTTTTGCTGGAGGTATTGTGATACCTTTCATTTGTCTATATGTTACTCAATCACCACACAAACCAGGTTGAAATTCACAAGGCAAGGTAGTATAGTTGTCCATAGGGTAATCATTGGCAGGAAGGGTGTTGTTTTGTTTTCCATCCCTGGGTACCTGAGATGGGGTCAAAGGTCAAATGTCCTAAAATTTAAACTAGTGACATTTTCAACTATTGTTGACCAAAACCTTTTTACACGGAGTCCTAGGATATAGACATTTCAGGATATGGGTCATGGTTCTTGAGGTGGGGGTTGTCTCTACAATGTTACCATTTCAAATGAAGCAAAAAGAGAAAAGCCTGAAGATCTACAATGACATGTCATCCAAGTTGCTCGATTTTTTATATATAATTTGTTTTCAATTACTCTCTAACCCCAAAAACACAAGCAAAGATTTTTCTATAATTTTAGTTTACTTCAAAAAGACAAAGAAAGTTCCAAGTCCTTATTATCAAGAAATCTGTGTTTTAAGGCTCAAACATATGTTGCCTGGGCTTAACAAATGTCGCCCCACAGATAGTAAACATGTGAATAATACTAATTAGAATATACATATAGATATATACAAAAACACTAATGGATTAGCTTCATGATTACAAATTATAAACTAATTTACAGACAAATCTATAACTTATATCACGACTGCATTGTCAAATTCATTATAAATTTAACTTATTCACACAGAATGGTATGTGCAATACAAATATTATTTCCATAACAATAAACTAGTCACAATGCCACATTTACAAAAAACTAATTGTTCCTTAAGCATGGAATAAGCACTAATCACGATTAAAAATTGAAACACAAATGTGAATGCCCAAAACAATCCATCATGATACATACAAATTAGATACTGAACCCAAAATATGTGTATGGAAAAATGTGTTAATTGCAGTCAAATTACGACAAATATATACTAACCAAATTCATTAGAGCAAGAAATATGTAAATCACAGCTTCATGTTAGGTGTAGCCTTTTTTATATAAAAAGAGTAAAGATTTATGGTAAAGTTGGAAAACTACAGGGATTGAAAATGCTCATTTCTAGAAACAAAAAATAAAATAAAGAACTATGATGATCACAGGTTGACAGTATATTTTTCCATTCTTTTATTTCTTCATTGAGAATGATAACTCTACGTAAATAAAGACTTTATCATATGGTTCTATTGATTTCAAAAGTTAAAAAAAGTACTTTTATTCCATATAAGTAAACTTGAATTAAGGTATTATTATGAAAAGCACTGATATCAATATTAATTTTTTGCTCAGTAGACGATATAAATATCATCTATTTAGCACTTAAAATGAAAACTACAAGCATTCTTGAGGACCAATCCAATCCGTTATCAAAGACAGAACTAGTGTATCTTCTTCTTCTTACATTAATAGAGATTCGATCAAAATTTGGACAGGAGGAGATTGAAGTACAGACCACTTTCCTCTGATACAAACCAGTTTTTCCAGATAAAAATACAAGTACTGTAAATGGTACATTATAGGCCCCTCCCCCTCCCATGTTTAAGAGTCATCTATGTCGGTAGCCTAAATTTCTGTGCAGACATAATTTTTCTTCTTTCAGTCACAGTGACCTTGACCTTTGACCCCAAATAAATGTGCTTCTTCATTCCCCTAAGTGCAAGTCATCCACAAAGTTTGGTCCAGGTCTATGATGTAGAAGTAAGTTTACTGTGCAGAAACCACTTTCTTGCTTTCAGTCAAAATGACCCTGACCTTTGGACCCAAAACTCAATAGGCTTCTTCCTTACCCCCTAGCACAAGCCAGCCACAATGTTTTGTTGAGGTATGTAATGTAGAAATAATGTGATTGTGTGGAAAGCATTTTTTCAGTAAGTGACCCTTGACCATTGGATCCCAAAATCAATAGGCTTGTGCCTTACTGCAATTGCAAATCATCCACCAAGTCTGTGATGTAGAACTAATGCGATTGTGTGGAAACCATTTTTCTTCTTTCAGTCACTTGACCTTTGACATTCTGACCCAAAAATCAATCCCCTTCTTCCTTATCTCAAGTGCAAGCCACCCACAATGTTTGGTGGAGGTATGTGATGCAGAACTAATGTTATTGTGTGGAAAGCATTTTTATTCTTTCAGTCACAATGGCCTTGACCTTTGAACCCCAAAAATACATAGGGTGGTTCCTTACCCCAAGTGCAAGTGATCCACAAAATTTGGTAACTGTAGATGGTGAAGAACTCGACTTCTTGTGTTGAAACACAGTAGGTAACAGACAGATGGACAGGCAACATCATAACATAATATGATCTGCTTTATATGGTGGGCATATAAAAACAAGATGAAAGGTGCGAGTTTATGGTGAAACAACATGGCAATGACTCTGTATATTTAAAAAATGAACCTTTGGGTGTCATTGTAGAACATATACAGCTGTAACTAATGTTAATGAATTAAATCAAGCCAACAAAAAATGAACAGTTGCAAGAGGTAAGAAATAATATTCAATATAATCAATAAGCCACTTATTTCTGCTTAAACAAGCAATACAGATTTAAGAGAATTTTCTTTTAAATGACAAGAAAAAAAGTCACATTAGTACCTTACTAGCAAGATTCGCATCAGTTGCAGAGGAATATAAAGATAATAATTGATAGGGCTCAGTAAGTCTTGATAAGCTCAAAGCAGCTTTGATTCAGAACAAACTGTTTACACACAACATTAATATGAAATACTGAAAGTTATAAATGGACAATGTAGTTTTGGACAATGAAGTCTTATCATCATTCTTTATTCTGAGGTTCCATTATGAGTCACACTCACCTCCACTAAAAAATGTGTCCACCATCTTTTTGATCCATCTTCCATATTATATTTGAAGGACTTTATAACATTTTAACTTTGTACCAAACAAATATAGTTTACAATACATACTTCTGGTCAAACATGTGGAAATATTAAAAACATTTTTTCAGCCTCTAAATGTTTAACATTTTCTTAAAATCAGTTTCTGTTGTTATGCAGCTATCCCTCATTATAATGTGCTGGAGGATATTACAGAGTGCCACAATGGACCCCATTACCAAAATTAAACCACTGTATTTGAATTGGTTTATTAAATGTATGACATTATGGGTTAAAAGAAAACGACATGAAATTTAGTATTCTATCTTTATTTCCTTTTTAAAGCATTATTATTTTTAAAAATGTGATAATTCCCACTATACCATGGTTCAGCACATACGCTGTTTTTTCTATACCGCGGTATGGTTCATAATGCTGTGATGGCTTAGTATGTCGTGTAAAAATTATCTATGTTAGTGTTGCTCTGGGCATGTATCTCAGCAACATGGAGACATTAATTATCCAATGCTTATTTATTGGTATGTATTTGAATCAAATCATATGAAAACTGAAGACTCCATTGTCCTTGACAAAACATATTTAGCTATGTAATGGGATGTGATATTAAACATTCCAAGATATTAAATAAGAAGAAGACAAAAAATTAAAGATGCATGAAAAGAAATTAATATAGAATGCCAACAAAGGGTTACAACAAAGGGAACATTTCTATAAATTGTGATAAGCCTGGCCACATACTGAGTAAGATTGGCAATCATGAGAAATAAATATACAAGAAAACTACAAATATTCTCTACCAATATGACAAATTTAGTTCAACAAAAACCAAAATAGTGATCATATTCTTGCATTTGCATTCTGAAAATGTTTGAAAAATGTATCTTAACAATCTGTTAGTAATCCCAAAGACAGAAGAAATTAAAGACTCCATACTTACTAAAAACAACTCATCTAATTCTCTTAATTTTTTTGATGTACATTTCAATTACATTTAAAAGAAAACCAAGATACTTTGTCAATAATTTGTTAAGAAGTTCCATAACGTTTTAGGTCAAAATTTAAATTTTTCATGACAATTTTACCCATTCTGTAGCACTATGCATAAGAAACTTTTAGATCCTCACAATAAGCTTCATTAAGTTCTGGCTGACCTGGTATTCCAGTTGATCCTCACAATAAGCTTCATTAAGCTCTGGCTGACATGGTATTCAGTTGATCCTCATAACAAGCTTCATTAAGCCCTGGCTGACATAGTATTTAGTTTATCCTCCTAACAAGCTTCATTAAACTTGGCCTGCCATGGTATTCCAGTTGATCCTCACAATAAGTTTCATTAAACTCTGCCTGCCAGGGTATCCCAGCTGATCCTTACAATAAGCTTCATTAAGTTCTGCCAGCCATGGTATTCCAATTGATCCTCACAATAAGTTTCATTAAGCTCTGGCCGAGTTGGTATTCCAGTTGAAAACATGATTAGAAATAATATATACAACACACATTCATTTAAGAGGAGAAATCTTAAATTTTTACAACTGTTTGAAACTGAACGTAAGGCAACTGACATGCACCTAACTTGACATCTGCCACAAATTTCCAATTCCATGATCCTTCCACTACAATACATGGATTTTTCCAGTGTGAATGACCTGTCACAGTTTAAAAATTCAATCACAAATTATTGTCCATTTTTTCAGGATTTTCCAGGACTGTGGAAATCCTGAAGCTTGTTAACACAAAAAGAGATGCCAACCACTTCCAATGTGAAATAGGAATGTTAACATTAAAAAAATCTGATACTGAACATAAAAATAGGAAAAGTTAAATATTTTATTCAAAATTTTTTAAACCTTACTGATGTTTTTTTGGTTGAAGTAATTTTTCCACCATCTGATATGCTGAAGTCCACTGAGAAGAGATGGTAAAGCCATGGTATTTGTCTAATGTTAATACCTTGAGTATACCATTTGGAATTTCTGTAGCACTCATCATTTTTTTGTCCAGATATAATCCTCATAGGCTGCTTTCATTTCAAAAACTTTCTCAGGTGAATCAGGATGCTAAGCTGATGCAATTTCTGATTGGTCAATGTCAACTGCTTTTGTGATATATGCACTTTGGTATTCTTTCAAAAGAATTACAATCAGACATTAAAAGTGTTTCAGCGATCCAGTTAAAGTCGTGTCCAAGTTGCAGTTGACCTACATAAACTTTTATCTGACCAAAAATTCAGTACGCTTTCACAAAAGAATTACAATCGGGCATTGCAAGCATTTCTGTGATCTATATATGCAAGCATTTCTGTGATCTAGATATGCAAGCATTTCTGTGATCTAGATATGCAAGCATTTCTGTGATCTAGATATACCTTTGATCAAGTTGTGGTTCACCTACATATAGAGGATAATTGCTTGTATCGAGTGAATAATGGATATATTTCATCCAGTGGGTGAAAAACTTGCCAATCATGAAAAAACTAGAGTTTTTCACCCATGAGATGAAATATATCCATCATTCACTTGGAACAAGCAAATTTTCTTTTTATTTTATGCTCAAATGTTATGGCTTGCAATATGTATAACAGATTGCTGTAGCAGATTTCTTGCGCTATCCTGCACAATAATGTTGATCATTTATGTTATGCTGTGTTTTGTGTATATTCACATGGAAAATATAAATTGTAACATAATTCTCTTTTCTCATTCAAGGCAAAAAAAGTACATAAACAAAATATTGACGACAAAAAAAGACATGTTGTGAGATTTGAACCGTGTACTCTTGGGTGACAGGTGGCCATACTTACCACTAGACCAAGCAGGTGACAAAATGGTGGATCAAATTTCTTGGTCACAATCTTATCCATTTCTATTGACCATAGTGAAAAATTGGTACATTTCACTCCAGTGAATTATCAAAATTATTTATATTGGAAAATCCACTAATTCACAGGCTAGCATAAAATAAAAACTATCTGACCAGAAAATCAGAATCTGACAGAAGTGATCATAATGTCATAATCTGAGGTTAAAAATAGGTATGATTCTGCCAAAATAGGAATGGTTGGCATCTCTGCAAAGAGGGCAGAAAAAATTTAAATTTAAAGATTCCTAAATAGATTATTCAGTGTTCTTAAAGTTCTGAACAAAACATAAAGCCCTTTGTCTACTCATTTCTACCGAGATGATAGCAAATCAAACGCAAGTGTAATAAATGATTACACAGCTCACCTTTATGAAGTTTTTAGTAGTTTCAAATAGTTACTGTAAACATTGATTATCATGCAGAAAATAAATTCAGACTAAAATGATCTTGACAATGAAATGTTGACAGCTGTCACAGTGGATAAAAGCCAAAAAACAATAAACAAAACATTCTTTTCTATGATATCAAAGTAGAGCTACTATAATGAGTTGGAAAAAAGCCAATTATTTTTGTTTTTTCTTTTCTATCTTTAAATCCATTGTTATTAATATCTGCTTTCAAAGCTATTATCATTTGTCCACCCCAAGAAGCCAGATTTTACTGGACTGAAGTCACAAGCTTTGAGTAACCTTAGGAGTGACAGTGAGTATGATCACTTTTAGAAGCATTTTTCATGCACCAGTAATTACCTTGATTAGCTACTACAGTAATGGCCTCACATTAAGGCTGTGATGTTTACAAAAATGTCTAAATGTGTACATGGTTTACAATGACCAAAGGATGCTGTTTAATAAAAACTATTAGAAACCCAACATTTCCCCCCATCTTCCCACTAGGCTTAATGAACAGCTGACAGCTATTATAATGTGCATGCCATACCTCACTCAACTTGCAGTTGTTTAATTTGCTGCATGTCCTTTACCTCCTATTATGACAGGATTCAGTTTGTAAGACATGTGTTTGTTGAATATATCAGACAATTTCAGTAAAACAAACCTAGGATTGCAGTGACATTGTTTCCTACTGTTACATATATGTACCTCATGAAAAAATTTATAATGGAACCAGGCGCACTGCCTGGACATGTGCATAGCATGTTTTTGTAGGATCTACATGGACTAAGAAACCATGCACTGGTGTACCAACTTGAAATGGTGTTTTTTATAATAAAACATTACTAATTAATGGTTCTGTTAACAAGCATGTTGTTTAAAGGTAAATACTGTAGTTTGAAGAAATTTTTATCAGCATTATCAGTAAATCAACCTGATGTGTAATGTGTACCAATTCAACTTCTGCTTTTTTCCTAGCAATGCCACATTCTATGTGAAAATCATAGATACATACTTTAAGAACAGAATTTTTTTTAAAAATCCTACTAAACAATCCTCTAAACCAAAGATGTGGAAATATACAATATAATTGGAATGGGTAGTTCCTGTGTCAATGACAGCCGCATACATGTTTGTTTACATGTTTACTGATTTTGTCAATGTTTACAGGCAGTAAACTAAACTAAGTTGTTTACATGTCAACATTGCAGCCCTACCACACATGAAATACACACAGTCCACTCATCTAATTTCTATACTCATTCACATATTCAATACAAGGTGAACCTGTTGAGGCTAAACTATCATTATATACAAGGTACAGTCATTAATATGAAAAGTTTACCACTGAATGAACATTTATTCCTACTTCCAACTGCACTGGTCATAAAGGGCTGTACATAGCATGGAGGAGTCTATGTGGTCATGACCTAAACATAAAAAGCATAAAGTGTAGGTTACAGTGACCTCCTTTGGTTGTAAGGGTGTAGCACTAACAGATGCATCAAATAATAAAGTTTCATGATCCTAACATAAACAGCATCCAATAAATGACCTTTAATCACAAAATTTAAACAAAGTCATTGAAGTATGAAATATAGGTTACAGAGACCTCTACTTGCATACTTTTCAAGATGCATCCTCTTAGAAAGTTTCATGTTCTAGGTAGGATAGTATATATATATATAGCACGCCAAAAACTTGTGTGGTCATGAGCTAAATGTAAAAACTTCTTGAGCAAGGTCAGTAAAAGACGAAATATCGCTCACAAGTTTCTTTTGTTATATGGGTGTGGTCCTAACAGAGATGTATATCATCATCAATTTCACGATTCTAGCATAAACAGTGCCAAAGAAATGAACATGAACACAAAATTTAAGCAAAGTCAGTGAAGTATAAAATACGGGCTATAATGACCTACTTCTGCAACCTGGGTGTAGTACTCATCAAGATGAATCCTCTCACAAATTGTATGAGTCTAGATAGGACAGCACATACACAGCATGCACAAAACCTATGTGGTCATGAGCTAAATACAAAAATGTAATCTTTCGCAGTAAATGTGAAATGTAGGTCATGGTGACCTTGTTTTTTACAAGTGTGGTAATAACTGAGATGTACAGAATCTTCTACTTTCAAGTTTCTAGCATGAACAGTAAAAATACAAAATGTAATCTATCAGTGAAGTATGAAATATGGGTCATGGTGACTTACTTTTGTGATTAGGGTGTAGTACTCGTCAAGATGCATCCCATCACCAAGTTTCACGATTCCAGATATAAAAGTATGTATACAAGATGCAAAGAACCTATGGGGTCATTAGCTAACTGCAAAACTTAACAAAATCCAGTAAAATGTGAAAGCTAGGTCACCATGAGCTTCTTTCATGTAAGTGTGTGATAGAGATGCATATAATCATCAAGTTTGATGATTCTATCAAGAACAGTACTTGAGAAATAAACTTAAAACACAACATTCAACCCAAATCAGTGAAACATCAAATATGGGTCATAGTGACCTACTTTTGTGATGAAGGTTTATTAACATGCATCTCCTCACCAAGTTTCATAATTCTATGTATGTATACAGGGTGCATAAAAACCTATTTGGTCATGAGCTAGTTGCTAAACTTAACCTAGGCCAGCAAAATCCGAAATGTAGGTCACACTGAGCTTCTTTTGTTGTAAGGGTGTGATACTAACAGAAATGCATACAATCATCAAGTCTAAGGTTTTATATCACCAGTGCTTGAGAAGTAAACTTAAAACAAAAAACTGAACTCGAGAGTTAGTGAAGAGTGAAATACAGGTCATAATGATCTACTTTTGTGATGTGGGTGTAATACTTGTCAAGATGCATTCCCTCATCAAGTTTCATGATTCCAGATTTAACTGCATCTATACAAGGCATATTAAACCTGAGCTAAATGCAAAACTTCACAAAAAATGTATAGCTAATATACATGTATGTAAATGTAGCCCCCTCCCCAGGGGTTAGGTACTATGAAAGCCACTCTAAACTGCTGCATAGGACCTAGGAAGAAAGAATGATTGAGATGAAGTGAGGCTGTACACATGTATATGTTTTTATATGTGTGGACGCCAGTGCCAATGCTAGGGGTAGTACAACAGCTCTCTCTACTATGTTAATTGAGCTATAAAAAGATCATTCAACACTTTTCATGGAAATTTATCAAATATAGCACGATTCAAGATAGCACTACAGACAGCACATAAATACAAACTATGACACCTCGATAGTTTGATGTTAATTATCACAATTTCTTCTTGTCCTGTGACTTGGTGAAGATTTCCAACTTGTCCTCTACAACAGCCAGTAGTCTCTTGTTAAGATGCTGCTCCAGATGGTTGGAAATATCAATGAATGTGCGAATTGGTGGGACAAGGGACTCATCAGGTACCACAGCCAAAATGCCAGCAAATTCATGCACAAAATGCGACCTGAAAAATAATTAACTGAATGAACTGAAGCTGCTGTGAAACAAGTTATCATAGGTTTTCCTGTGCAATGATGTAAAATGTCCAAGGTCAATGTCACACACACCCTTATTATAAGCTAACTTCATACTACAGACAAGAAAACAAATTTTTGTAACAAATCATGTATCTCAGATAATACTTACCCAACCACATTAACATTAGGATTACTCTCTGCTACCTCCGAATCCAGCCCTCCCTGAAAGATGAAAAAACGTTTGTCCATCTATACAACATATAGATGAAGGGAAGCATGTCTTACAGGTTACCTTCCCTTTATTCCAGCTAGGTGGCTACCGGCATCACAGGTGTAACCAGTTTTAACTTGAGTGAAACCTTTTACAGGAAGCTCGCACTGCAGAGAAGGGTGGGAGGGAATTTTACTAATGTGATTGAGTAAGTATTATCGGAAAAACATAATTTACTACAAAATTTGCTTTCTCCATCAAATACAATACCTGATCACATTAACATTAGAAGAATATGTAAGGAGGAGGATGAAATGCTGAGCATCCAACTTCTACCTGTGTCACCCTGTAGAAGCATGAGTGCTCTATTGAAAGGATGAACTTCTCCTAACATTAGTTTAGTATAACCAAAGACAATGTGTTTATACATGTGCAAGATATATCCTTGTGGAATCTTGCACGCAATTATTTTCTTGCATTCAAAAGTTTCCTGAGTGAATCCAGCAAAAGTGGCAAGGTCATGTCCAGGTCTGAAGTTGTACTTTCATGAATGGGACATGGTAACTGTCTGGAAAGCTACCAGAGGCCCGACAAGATTCAGCTCTCTCCGAGGCCATGTCACACAAACTGAAACTGGAGAAAGTAGACTGGGCATGTCAGCCAACTGACTCCACTATGTCTCTAATTGAGACATTACATTTGAAGGCCAGTCTCTTGGAAATCGCTCGTATTTTGTGAAATCTTCATTAGCCATACCTGATTCTGTGAGAGTTCAGAGTATGCAGATTTAATAATTTAATAACTCCCTTTAGCCAAGCAGGCAGGGCTTGTGGGGTTATGTCTTGCTTTCCTGCCTTAAGTGGTCGTAATATTCTTTTATGGCCACTGCAGATATTCTCCGTCAGCCTCATATAGCATCTGAGGGCACATACGGGATCCTGCAGCTTCACTTCTCTCAACGGGTCAATCAAGAAGAGAGAGGGCAAGTAGTTATTTGTTGGTTGCCTAGTGACGGCAACCTGTTGTTAGAAATGAAACCAGGTTGCCTCATTAGAATGACTAAGCTGTCAAAACAGAACTTCATGTAGTTCGGATCCATGGCAGCACATGTAGCTCACTCACCCTGCATGCTGAAGCTAGCACAGAAAGCAAGTCTTGTATAATGGCTGCTTCAATGAGGTGGAAGACAGGCTCAAACTTAGACAAGTTGAGCCATGTCAAGACCCAGGAGAGATTCCAATTTGGGAACAAGGTCAGTGAGCGTGGTCTGGATATGTAAAAATTGGACAGCAAGTTGGAAAGATCTTTGTTACAGCCAATATCATCTCTTCCATGATGTCTGAATGTGTCTGAGATCATGGAATGCTATCCCTTGATTGTGATTGGAGCTAACGTCTTGTCCTCAGAGTGAAAGAGAAAGAAGTTAGTCAGTTGGGGAGTGAAGGCTGAGAGTGAAGTGACATCACTGATGTGACCAGTCCTTGAAAACTCAACATATCCCCTCGTATGTCTTTAAAGTGGAGGGTCTTCTAGTTGTTGCGATCCTCTCCACGACTGAAGCTCTGAACTCCTTTTCACACAGGGCATCCCTGAAAAGAGCCAGACATGAAGGAGTTTCTCTGTACACGGATGAAATAGTGGCAATCTCGGCTGCTTGAGCAGTGTGAGAATTGCATGATTTTTCTGGGTACATCTGTTGCTAGATAGAGCAGATTGTTGATTCAGGATTTGTCCCATTGTAGAAGGGCCATCAGAACTATTAAGCAGTCTGTGCCCCTCGTTCTCTCCCAGCTGACTGAAAGGGCATCGACAGCCCATGCTTCTGTGAATGGAAATGGGGAGACAAAGGTGGGCAGTTTGTTGTTCCACCTCGTTGCAAATAGCATCAGTCTGCCCCATAGGGCACAGACTCAATGGAAGATTGATGGATGAGGAGACCACCCCGTATGAAGCAGCTAATGATAATGAGTCAGTCAGGACACTGATCCTTTCTGGGATGTGTCAGACTTGAATATTTATCTGATACTGGGAACACCAAAGAAGGTATTCCCATAATAGGAGGCAAAGGTCTGGTGATTTTGCCCCCCCCCCCTTGTTTAAAGAGGTGCGTTACTATGACAGAATTGTCCAACATTATCCAGACAATCTTTCTTTGGATGTGTGGGAGGCCTTCATTTCTAAGAGGCTGATATAAAGAGCCTTTTCTTGCAGCGTCTACTTGCCGCTGACCTTCTCAAAGTCCAGTATCAAGTGTGCTCCCCAACCTGACAGAATGGCGTCTGAACAGATTCTTATTTCTGGTTGTGGGGTTTCTAAAGGTATTCACACTGCTAGCCACTCCCTATCTTGCCACTGAAGAAGGGAGTGTTTAATCTTGGTTGAGATTGTAATATGGTGATCTAAACGACCTGAGATCAGGTCCCACTGTGCCAGAAGGGCGATCTGCAAAAGACACATGTAAAGGTGGCCGAGGTGTAACAGGTTCACTGCCACATAGAATAGGCTGAGGAGTTGAAGAAACTCCGTTGCTGAAATAAGCTTCCTTGTTGATGCCGTCTCCGATGCATTAACGATACTTTTGATACGTTTGGGAGGAAGACGCACCAAGTTGACGGGTTAAGAACTCCATACCTAGATGAACAAAATGTTCAGAAGGGATAAGCTCAGATTTCTCTACATTGTTTATCCACAGTAAACTGCAAATGAGGGAATGGTGGTTGTTCATGTCATGAACCAAAACCAAACTAACATTTTTTTTGTTCTTCAGTACATCATCTAAGTACACTGTCGCTACTCTTCTGGAGGATGTCCTGAACAGGGATATGATGCAGTCCAACATCTTGGTGAAGGCCTAAAGGCTTAGATTGAGGCCAAATGGAAGGGTGCAAGATTGGTATACTACCCAACAGAATGCAAAGTGAAGGTATTTGTCTGATGGCATATGAATTGGTATATGGAAGTATGCATCAGACCGATCGAGACTGTTCATGTATTGACTGAAAGACGTACGGACCCTGCCATCTAGATCTTGAATTTTGGGTCATAAATAAAAATTGATTGAGCCTGCTTAAGTCTATCACAGATCTCAATTTGCTGTTGGATTTTGTAACCAGAAAGATTCTGGAGTAGTAACCCTGGGTATGTGGTTTTCGGACTATCTCCACAGCCCATTTCACAAGCAAAAGCTCTATTTCCTTCTGCAGAACGTCAGCCTTCATGGGATCACTTGGGAGTTTCGTCATAAACAGGGATGAAAAAAGTGGAGGGGGCTGGACAAACGAGATCTGGAGACCCTCCAAAACGACTTGAATCAACCAATTGTTTTCCAGGAATAGGTTGATCCAAGTCGAGCGAAATAGAAGAAGTCAGAGACCCACAGGTGGGTCACAGCAGGTGGGAGGAATGGCAAGTCACTGATGGTTGGCAAGAGGCCTCGGGGAGGAGAAACCTTGTTTTCTCTCCCCCCTCAACACCTGCATGCAAAAGTTAGGGTCATATGGCTGCCTATAATTTGCTTAGCCATGAAAATTCTGCTATTGCTGAGAACTGCCCCTGCAATCTCTCTGGTGTCGATCATCCATTCTCTGGTATATTCCCTGATGGGGTTGTGCAAAGATAGGGTCAACTCTTGTGCTGCTTGCTTTCTCACCTCCTCAATTTGAAGGGAAGAAATGAAAGGGAGAGTGCACAAGGTTGCCGCATGATGTGGTTCGAGAGAAGAAGAATGCAGGAGTGTGTCTCTTCTTATTGAATCCGTACTACAAGAAACTGTGAAGGCAATCACCATCATGTGGTGAGCTACCCTACTGACTATCTTGGCCTACCAAATCACAGGCAAGGTCACTTTCTTCTTTTTTGGCTAGACAAAAAATCGCCAGGGACACAAGGTCAAGTAGGGAGGAAGTTGACACAACGTTCCTGACTAACTTTGATGTGACATTAAACATTTGTCTGTCCACTTTATAACATAGTGGAGCAGACATGTATGAAGGTGGAAATGTCTTTGTCCTGGCTAGGTACATTTGGATAATACGCATCAGTACGTGATTTATACCAGCAAGGTGAGAAAGTTGTACCAAAAAGAATGCTCTGGAGTTAATGGGGTCACAAATTTTAACAGAGAGATGCTAAATAATTTCCGCAATCTATGACAATTGTGGCAATATTCTGTATGATAAATTGTCATCATCATCTACGTCCACAGAGGCCTTGACTTTATAAGTAAGATTGATTGCGGGCAGAGGAGGGCATTCCAATGGAGGCAGAATCTTATTCATTTTTTAAATTGCTGCCTGGAAGCTAAATTCCGTCCGTTCCATTGTCAGATTGGAATGTTCAGGCATGTCCAGCTCATCCCCCTTGTTGATGGGGGGGAGGGGTTAACTCTCTCCTGTGCACTCCAAGTCCAAGGATATAACATACCATAGAGCAATGATGACGTATCATCAGCATGTGTAATGAATCTCCCTGTTGGGTATGCCATCTGAGGTGATCGCATCATGTCCAGCACAGAACATGGTGCGGCTGTGGAATGCAGGTCCTGCACAGCTGGTTTGGCTGGGTTGAACAGCTCCAAATGTAATGCCAGTTCACTGTGTAACACAGAGATGGTCAGTCCGGCTTGTCGGTTGTGTGGTCTGCTGGGCGCAATATGCAGTTGCTGTTGGTACTGTCTCGAGATATGGTCGGCTGACCAACTGATTCAACAGTCCAAGATGCAGTGTTTCAGCTAGGTTTGAGAAAATGGGGCCAACTGGTCCCCTTCATTTGAAAAAGTGGGCCAATGGTGTGATCATAATGGACCAACCTTACAATAAAATAATATCATTTACACGGTCTATTATGCCTGTTATTTGCATGAAAAAACAAATAAATTACCTTCCTTGCTTTAAGATTCTCCTCTCTGATGCCTCTGACCATACACTAACAGCATGGGAAAAGTAGAATTCTTCTAAAGGAGTTAACCTGTAAGAGTTACTTTACTTTCCTTCATCCACATGCTATATAGATGAAGGACATTTTTTCATCTTTCATGGAGGGCTGGATTCGGAGGTAGCAGATAGTAATCCTAATGTCAACGTGATTGGGTAATATATTTGACAATGAAAGGAAAGAGCCATACAAGACTGCCAATTGAGTTGACAAGACTTTTGCACATGATTTTAGATGTGAAATTAGAGACTACTGTGCCAACCTTTTTTTCCAGCAAGAAAATAAAAAATTTAACCATTAGCTTTAGCTAAAAGCTTTAACATTGACCTCAATCTAGGGTGTGGATGGATGGACAGATGTACAGTGATTGCTTTGGTGTGCTTCCACCAAGGCAGACTTAAAAAAAATTGCCACAAACTTAGCAGGGGAAACGAACTTTTCTAAAAGTATTATTCATTTGAAACTACATTAAGCAACATTATATATGTATAATATACATGACACAGGTCTGTAATAGAAGAAAGTTCAGTATTCTGTTTTGAGCTTTCAGCTAAGCCTATGACATTTCTTCAGAAAAAGACTAATTTAGTACACACAAAAAATGTGTCCAAGATTAGAGAGCTGTGATGACTGCCTGCATCTAATGAAAGTTTATTACAAAGTGCAATGTTTTGGTTGTGAAGTAATCCATTAAAAGCTCTTCTGTATAGTTATGTTTGTGTGTAGTTATGATATATACGTGTGGTGAGAGAAAGAGAGGGGGAGGGAGCCATACCACGAGCTATCCAACTGATTATCCATATCCACTGGTGAAGTTTTTTCATACAGAGTTTCACCTCGGTGCAACATACTGCATACCACTGAACTTCCAAACTGAAATTAAAACCAGTCAAATAAATATTGTCAAATTCTTGACAAATACAAAGGTGATATACAACTTTCATTAGCTTCCAAAACAGAACGCTCAAGGTGTAATCCAAATTTTTTGTATGGCCTACTTTAAGTGTCCAGGACAATATTGCACAAAAAATACAAATCAACCAGAAAAGAATGATGATTTGAACCAATATATCTGAAAATTGAAAGTAGCCATGTTTGCCAGTCCACGCCTGATGTTTTTCTCAAGGTGCTCCGATTTCACACACGAGTGACGATTATACATCACGACCTGTTCCTTAGAAATAATTAAAGATGCAGTCTGTGCAAGCTACAGCATGATGTGTTGACATAGAGGAGTTTGTATTTTCAACAAAAATGTTGAAATCATTGGTATTAATGAAGCACATACAATTATTCTACATTCACACATTATGTTTTCTGGACTAGGATTAAAATCCAATATATGTTTTCAATAACATAACAACCTTTTGTTAATGGACCCTTCTTTACAGGTAAACACACTTGACTTCAAAGCTTGCACAAATTAAGTTTTCAGTATTTGCTGAATGATTATATTAACTATATGATAAAAGATGTCATACCACTGTAGATTTGACATTTTAATTTTTTTTAGTTTTAAGCTGTCAATTAAAAAATTTGATTTTTGAATTTCATCAATTTGAGATACCATATTTGACAGAATACCAGCACTGTACACTAAAAAAAAAAAAATGTTCTGGGTAAATTTCACAAAGTTAATGTCATCATAATAAACACACACCAACAATGTCATAATCAAGCGTATGTACATATTAGAAGAGTTCGGTCCCTTTGACAATGTAAGTAGCTCTCATCTTTGGAGGTGCATTCTTTCTCCCAATATGGTTGTGCTGAATAAAGCACATGTAAGAATCATTTTTGACACTAATTTAGACCACAAAGTTAAGTGGTAACAAGATAGAGACACCAGGTATGAATGATGGCATGTTCCATATAAAACATGTTTTTATGCAGGTTTTAGCAAACAATTCTCTTCTACTTAAGCCATACTGCTATCAAAATATGTACTTAAAAAGGGCATTTTATGCGAGTTTTGGACAAAAAGAGGGCTCTGTGCTTATTAAGGTATGTGTAGATATTACATCTAATACCATATTCATGCTTACTCGTACTTATCAATGATGACAAAAACCACACATATATACCATTTCCAAAATATTTAATATACTGTGGATTCACTTTATATAATTATATAAAGCATGCCAATTTTCATATTTAATATATTGTGAATTCACTTTATAGCATGCCAATTTTCATATTTAATATATTGTTAATTCACTTTATATAATTATACATAATGTGCCAATTTTAGTATTTAATATGTTGTGAATTCACTTTATATAATTATACATAATGTGCCAATTTTAGTATTTAATATGTTGTGAATTCACTTTATATAATTATACATAATGTGCCAATTTTCGTATTTAATATGTTGTGAATTCACTTTATATAATTATACATAATGTGCCAATTTTCGTATTTAATATGTTGTGAATTCACTTTATATAATTATACATAATGTGCCAATTTTCGTATTTAATATGTTGTGAATTCACTTTATATAATTATACATAATGTGCCAATTTTCGTATTTAATATGTTGTGAATTCACTTTATATAATTATACATAATGTGCCAATTTTCGTATTTAATATGTTGTGAATTCACTTTATATAATTACTGTATATACTCAGGTATAAGTTCCGTCCAACTGTACAGACCCTGACCTGCCATCATATAATGCACCAACAGATTAGGGTCTATGTTGTCTGTTCTACTGATTACTCCTAACAAACTGCATAGATCCTAATCGGCCAGTGCATTATGTGATGGCAGATCTGGATCTATGCAGTTTGCAGTTGGATCTGACTTATAAGCAAGTATAGACAGTATATAAAGTGTGCCAATTTTGGTGGATTTCATGACTGTCACACACCAGAAATATAAAGGCCCGGTGTAAGGATAATAAAACTCATTTCCACAATTCACCACTTTAAATATTGACAACTTTTTAGCCAAACCAAGAGAATTGATACCCATTAAAATAAATGAATGCACAAAGTACCTTTTTCACTTCCACATTTATTTCAAATACAACATTTATTGGCTGAGTTTCACCATGTAAAATTCTTTGTAATGACATCTTTTCACAAAGCATGTAACACTTACTTTATTTTGGATTGCAACAGCAATAGGTTTTGTTTGAGACTGAGGTGGTGCCTCCAGAAGATCTTCACCGAATTTCACCAGGACAGACAGCTCCACGTTTTTTATAACCTCTGCCACTGAATCATACATTATTTCCAGGCCCTGAAAGGAACAATATAAGTACATTAGAAAAGAACCATACTACTCCACCAACAAACACGAGTCCCATGAAGGGACTGATGCTCTACTGGGCAAAAAGAATTTCCAGGAATTAAAGACAGTTTCTTCCTTTTAACTGCTGAGTGTTGAAACCATCTCTGATATTCTTGATCAACAAGAAGATTTTCAAATTAGCTGCTGTGGTGGTCATATCTGATGTCAGATTGGTATCAATTTCATTTAGAACCAAGCAGACATCATTAAAAATCTTTAGGTGAAAACCTCATATCAATGATGACCATCCATTCAGGGGGAGTAGCAACAGCAAGATTTCCAAGACAACTGTCATGGCAGCTGTATTGGATGTATGATTGGCACCATTTTCATTTAGGACCAACCAGGTATCAAAGAAGTCTTTTGGAGAAAACTCCCATGTTAATATAACCCTCCATTTGGGAGGAGTAGAGATGTTTTCAAGGTGGCCACTGTGGTGGCCATATTGAGGGCCAATTTGCATCAGACACCATTAGAAAACTCTATGTCAAAATGACTTGCCATTTCAGTGGAGTAGCGATAACGAGATTTTCAAGATGACCACCATGGTGGCCATATTGGACATCAGACCAGCACCAGTTTAATTTAGGACCAACATGACATCATAAGATGTCTTCTTGTGAAAACCCCATCATGATATGACTTTCAGTTTTGGAGGAGTAACAAGAAGATTTTCAAGATGGCTGCCACAGTGACCATATTGAATATCAGATGCACTCCATTTCCATTTAGTACCAACTAGACATCATAAGTCTAGTTGGTACCACTATGGCAACAATATTTGATGCCAAATCAGCACACATTTCATTTACAACCAACCAGACATCATAAGAAATCTTTCAGTGAAAACCTTATGTTGATATGATCATTCATTCAGGAGAAGTAATGATAAAATGATTTTCAAGATGGCCATGTGGTGTGTATATTGGATATCTGAGTGGCAACATTTTCATTAAGGACCAAACTAGACATCATACGAAGTCTTCTGGTGAAAACCCCAAGTCAATATGACTTTCCATTCAGGAGGAGTAGTGATAACAAGATTTTCAAGATGGCTGCCATGGTGGCCATATTGGATGTCAGATCGGGACCATTTTCATTTAATACCAACTAGAAGCATAAGAAGTCTTTCAGTGAGAACTCCATGTCGATATGATCATCCATTCAGGACGATTTTAAAGATGGTTGCTGTGGCAGCCATATTGGATGTCTGATCGTCACCATTTTCATTTAGGACCAACTAGGCCATGGGAAGAATGTGTGAAAAGTTTCATGATGTAATACTGTTGCTACTTTATATTCTATGTGACTTTCAAGCCTCCAGTATTTAACTGAAATCAACACAAATAGGGAAGAGGTACCATGGGCTAATGGTAAGCACTGTGGACTCGGGTTCAAATGGTCCTAGGCTCAAGTCCTGCCTTTGAGCAAGGCCACTGAACCTTACTTTCCCCAGCTGACCAATTATATAATAGGTACCCCCAATTGATGAGGGTTATCCTGCAAAGGCCTGGAATTCCATCTAGGAAGAGTCATGGTCTCTTTGTTACTTCATGCCTTAAGAAGAATTTCACAGAACTGCTTGTCCAACCTGCTCCCCTGCCTGATACAGACACAATTTCATTTTAAAATGACCTTAACATTGCCTGAGTAGCAGAGGGAGGGCAAAAGTGTATGGATACAAAAGTGCAAAGCTTACTGATTCTATAGTCCACATACCTCCTCTGGCTGGTCTTTCTTGATAAGGTGCTGCAAGTTTCTGCACATCATTGATACCAAACACTCACCCTGCACCTGTAAAAAGCAGATATAGGGAATAATGACAAAAACAGCATCAGGTTGCATTTTTAAAATTACTCTAAAAACCAAATATTATTAAAACTTAATCTAAAATAGTGAAATTCAAAGAGTTTACCAGAATCATATTCTACTATGACTGTGTCTGAGGTATCTAAAGTCACTCTACTTACCATCCAAGCTGTTCTGCATTTTTAAGTCTGGTGGTATGTGTGCCTGAAACTGGTGCAGGAGTGTTCTGGATGTGATCCTCCATGTTAGCAATGTTAGCTTTGTTGTTCCCTCATTTTTAAGGGGGTGGGAGGGAAGAGAGAGAGAGAGAGAGAGGGGGGTGAGTGGAGAGAGAGAGAGAGGGGGGTGAGTGGAGAGAGAGAGAGAAAGAGAGGTGAGTGGGGCCTGACCATCAGTAGTGGTTGGCATACTGAGGATGTGTTTCAATCACAATGAAGGGTGAATGTAGGAAAAATACCAGAAAAAACAGAAATGGTACAGGAAGCTGTGTAGTGGTCAAAGTATGTATGGTAATAACATTACTGACCAGTCGAGTTTGTCCTGACTTTAGTGGTATACTTGCTTGACGGTTATGTGAGAGTGCCCAAACAGCAGTTTTGCATGTTGTAGAAATGTTTGAGTTGAAAACCCATACCGATATAACCATCCATTCAAGAGTACTAATAAACAGATTTTCAAGATGGCCACTTAGTAACCATATTGGATATACTCAGCTGGGAGCCAGTTTCATCCAAGACCAACTAGATTTGAGGATGAAAGTGCCTAGCAAGTTTGATGACTTTCCTTCTGATGCTTTAGAACAAGAGCGATAAAAAAAATTGCAAACGGACTAATGCCAATGCCAGGCCACTGTATAAGCTTTCCTGGTCTCTGACCAACAGAGCCAACAGGCGTTCCATGGAACATTGTGTCTCATCTGCATCAATGTACTGATGTCTCCTCCCAACCACCCATAGTTTTGACTGCAAAAACAAAACTTTAATATTGCTGACATTGCTGCCGGCAGTAAGTGACACCTATGTCTCAGCATGTTAATGTAAGAGGGACAAAAGTTGGCTTTTCTAGGTGACCTTTCACCTTGCCATTGTTATATGGTTGAATAGCATACAAGACTTTACCTTTTCAAGAAGTGGAAGTGACCTGGCCAGGAGATATCTCCCTTTCCTAACTGATATTATCTGCAGGAAGTTCTCTGGATTTCCATCACAGATGAGGTAAAGAAACAGCTGGCTAATCTTCTGACTTCTGTCATCAAATAGTGGCATCCTTAATGAAATTTCAAATATTTCATATATTTATTTTACAATGATTGTATAACAAATTTTCACAAGTTTTGTCAAGTTTAGTCAGACCTGTTTTAAGCAAACACCTCTAATTGAGAAAACTGACCTCTGAAGATAGGAGGTTGCTTTTTAGAGGTTCATTGCAATCATGTAGTTTACAGAAATTTTAAAAAATGTGACTGACACAGGTGACTGCTTTATACAGGTGACCTTAAAGTCAGGTTGGACTGTGCTTTCAAAAACTCTGATATTGGCTTAGTGCAGTCATGTAAGGGGGAGGAGGATATGAGAGAAATGAAGAAAATTACTGACCTTGAATGTGTGACCATTTATCTCGAAAAAAAACGTGGATTGCACAGCAGATATAACACATAATAGATAGCAATGTTCAACATGGCTTCCGCAGAATGCTATCTTGCCTTTTTCTAATTATAACTTGCATAACAACTTTAAAGTTATATATACCGTAATTAAATTTTGTCCACACTTTATAAAGGCGTAAAATAAGTTTTTAACATTAATTCTGCTACATTATGAGGCAAAACCTTGTCTAACTTCCTGATTTCATTTTACATTGTTTCCACTTTAAAAGTGACTGATGTTTAGTTCTCTTTCACGGTTTACAAATAAATATTCAAAGATACAGACTCTTAAGAGTGAAACAATAATGGAATGCAGAATGAATGCAAATGAAAAGCAGAATGAATGCAAAAAAATGATGAATGCAACTGAAGAACACAAAAACAAAATGCAGACAGAATGATATATAATAAATGAAAATGAAATTTTGGGCTGTTGCTAAATTTCCAGTTGAAAGCCTTTTTGCATGATAATCCCTGATCCCATTCTTTACATTTAGTTTTTCGCTACCTATAAGCCATGATATTGTTATAACAACTGCCACTGATGTGATGACATCATCAGCAACTGTTGTATCTGTACAATTTTTATCAGAACAAAATGAAAAAAAAAAAATTTTAAAAATGTACTAACAAATACTCTACAACAAAATTTGTATATTTATTGCAGTTGTGATTATAGTTTTTAATCATAAATTCAAAACCTTCTTTTGAGTTTTATACCTTTTCTACATTTAATACTATCAAATATGAAAGTCCCGACTTTGGTAATACATTACTAACAAATAAAAATGAAAGGAAATGATAAACGATGAGACAATAGCTGAAATGCAAATCTGAATGGAATGCAAATGGAACAAAAATGAAATGCAGAATGAACACAAATGAAATGCATATTTGGTAACATTATCCCTTTCAGGATCTGTATAACCTGCTGCAGAATGTCAAAGATAGTCACATCTTTTTCCCATTGAAAATGGAAATGAATGTATAGGGCATGAACAATGTGGCTGAGCACTGACAAACCCAATCATCATGCACAGGGGTGAAAGATATGTTGACATCAGCTTGACCCAATCCTACATTCCATTTGATTTACCATAAAATAAATAGCATAACCCTTTAATCTAAGTAACCATAATACATAAAAAGGGTACAGTGAAAAGCACATTCCAGCATTTAATAGTCCTCTATGTAGGCACTAGTAGGGCATGGTGAACTCCAGAGATTGTTGACCAATGGGGTCACCATAACTTGGACCTTTGCTCAAAGTATGCAGTCCTAAGTAAACAAACTGCAGAAACCATTAATTTCTGATTACTGACCATAAAAGTGACCTCTGACCTTAAGACCCAAGAATTTGTTCTTAATTACCCTAAGTGCAAGCCATCCACAAAGTTTTCCCTTTGCAATATTGTATATTATCCATATGCCAACCAGCTTGGTGGACATATATATTAATAGTAGAACAAAATAGTTTCAAACACTTGAACCCGTTACTGTATTTTGTGATGACTAAAGTCAATCTAATATATGTTTTGAGTGTAATTTGAACTAAGTTAAACCCTTCATAAAAATGTGTTAATATGTGCTTTTGCAATACATAAAACTGCCCATGATCACTGAAGCAGTTCCATTGTCGAATTTTCGGTGTTTTGGAGGTGAGCAGTTCTTGCACATTGTCAAGCTCTTCAATTTCAGAAGTAAAAAATTCTTGTATGCAGTCCACAATCACCTAATGCCTAAATGGAAATGAACAGCTTGGAAAAACACAGGAACTTGTGAAGTTTGGAAAGTCTGGACAAGGAACTCACTCTAGAACAAAATGTATTATGCACAACTCATTTTTTCTTTGAGCCACAATGGCCTTTATTATTACATAAAATTGCCCATGCTCATTGGAGCACTTCCAGTCTCAAATTTTCGGTTTTGGAGGCGAGTAGTTTTTACAGGTCGTCAAGCTCTTCAATTTTGGAGGTATGTAATTCTTGTATGTAGTCTGCAATCCTATAATGCCTAAATGAAAGTGAACAGTTTGGATAAACACATGGACTTATGAAGTTTGTGAAGTCTGGACAAGAAACTCGCCCGAGAACAAAATTTATTCTGCACAACCAATTTTTCTTTGAGCCACAAAAAAACTTTTGATTCCAAAATCAATATGCCTTTTCCATACCTTATGTGCAAGTCTGCCTTAAACTCGGGTTGAGGTACATGGTCTAGAACTAAAGTTATTATGCAAAAGCCATTTTTCTTCCTTCAGTCGCAGTAACCCAGGCCTGATGGAGCCGCAGTGGTTCAGTGGTTAGCATGCCTGACTCATGACCGAAAGGGTGCAGGTTCAAATCCTACCATTAGACCAGCCTGGGTCGGCTACCATGGTGTGTCCTTGGGCAAGGCACTTTACTCCAATTGCCTAAACACTAAATAACCTACCTAATAAGTTGATGTGCTGTAAAACATCAAACCTAACCACTGATCTTATGTGCAAGTCTGCCTTAAACTCGGGTCGAGGTACATGGTCTAGAACTAAAGTTATTATGCAAAAGCCATTTTTCTTCCTTCAGTCGCAGTAACCCAGGCCTGATGGAGCCGCAGTGGTTCAGTGGTTAGCATGCCTGACTCATGACCGAAAGGGTGCAGGTTCAAATCCTACCATTAGACCAGCCTGGGTCGGCTACCATGGTGTGTCCTTGGGCAAGGCACTTTACTCCAATTGCCTAAACACTAAATAACCTACCTAATAAGTTGATGTGCTGTAAAACACCAAACCTAACCACTGATCTTCTGATCCCAAAATCAACAGGTGTCTTTTTTACCCAATGTGCAAGTCATCCACAAACATTGGTGCAGGTACATGGTTGACAACTGAAAGTTTTTTTTACAGAAATCGTTTTTCTTCTTTCAGTTTCCTTGAACACTGACCTTTTGACCCAAAATTGACAGGCTTCTTCCTAGCCATTCACAAAGTTTTATCCTAACAGATGGAGATATTGACCAATAGATGATGGACCCAGACATCATCATAATGTTATACACTCCACCTTATCATGGGCATATAAAAATGGGAAACATAAATGAGATGCCTTCATATAATAACATATGATGTCGAATAAGCAAAACAAAAACACACACAGACAAACACACACTACCATCACATCAGCTGTGCACCTTACGACACAAGGTTTTTGTTTATGAATTGAATGTTTTGATGATGTGACAGTGTCAACCAATTTTGGAAAGGTACAGGTAATTATCAATGAAATTTAGTCAAGGCCCCGATAAAACTTTTTATTTCATCTAATTATCCTTTGCTTTGCGATTTCTGTGGATCAATAAATGTTTAAAAAGGTTCATAACATTTTTCTATGAGACAAAAATACACAAGTGGACACTTTTTACATCACGTCAGAAAAAAGGAGGAAAACCACGCTTTATGTGACTTAAACCATGTTATATATAACTTTAAATGACCTATTAAAAAATCTTAACAATAAGTTGATGCTGTAGATGGACAACATCATGCTTGCCATGTCCCATATTTTTCTCAGAAAATGGTGGGACAAAAAAAAAAAATTCAATTGATCTGAAGCCCAAATTAATTAATTAATGATGTCAAGCAAGGTGAAAATCATAAAAATTCAAAATGTTGTGGGTTTCGTCAACAAAGTGATTTAGGTCAAAAATAATTGTAACAAGAGTCCTTCACACAGACTGATGCTCTACTCTCTGACAAGAATTTCCCGGAATTCATGATAAGACCATTTCTTCCTTTTAATTGTTGAGTGTTTAAACCATCTCTGATATTCTTGAGTGATAAGATTTTCAAACAGCCACTGTGGAAGCCATATTAGCTGTCAGATCAGCACCATTTTCTTTTAGGACAAACAAGACACCATTGGAAGACTTTTGGTGAAAATAACATGATAATATGACCATCTATTCAGTAGAATTAGTGACAAGATTTTCAATATGTTCATTGTGACAGCCATATTCATTTAGGACCTACCAGATATCATAAGAAGTCTGTTGGTGAAAACTCTATGTCGACATAACCATCAGTTCTGGAGGTCTAGCAATAACAAGATTTTCAAGATGGCCACCATGGTGGCCATGCTGGAGGTCAAATCTGCACAATTTTCATTCAGGACCAACAAGACACCATAAGAAGTCTTCTGGTGAAAACGCCATGACAATATTACTTTCCATTAAGAAGGAGTAGTGACAAGATTTTCAAGATGGCTGCAGAGGTCAGATTGGTGCCATTTTCATTTAGGACCAACCCGACATCATAATTAGTGTTCTGGTGAAAACCCCATGTCAGTATGACTTTCCATGTAGGAGTAGCAATGATAAGATTTTCAAGATGGCCACTGTTGCAGCCATACTGGATGTCAGATCAGCACAATTTTCATTTCAGACCAACTAGACACCATAAGAAGTCTTCTGGTGAAACTACCATGTTGATATGACTTTCTATTCAGGAGTAGCAGTATTTTCATTTAGGACCAACTAGGTCATAAGAAGTCTTTAAGTGAAAACCCCATGCTGATATGACCATCCATTTGGAAGGAGTAGTGACAAGATTTTCAAGATGGCTGCTGTGGCAGCTATATTGGATATCAGAGTGGCATCATTTTCACTTAGGACCAACCAGACATCATAAAAAGTCTTCTGGTGAAAACCCAATGTTGCTATGACTTTTTGTTCAGGAGTAGTGATTAAAAAAATTCAAGATGGCAGCCATATGGGATATCAGATCGGCAACATTTTCACTTAAGACAAACTAGACATAAAAAGTCTTTTACTGAAAAAAACCCATGTTAATATGACCATCCATTCAGGAGGAGCAGTGATAAGATTTTCAAGATAATCACTAGTGCGCAGCCATACTGGATGTCCTAGCAGCACCATTTTCATTTAGGACGAACTAGACCTTAGGATGAATATGTGTGTAAATTTTGTATGGCAATCCTCCAAGTAGCTTTGGAGCAGCAATAACAATCTTGTTCTAACAGACAGCCAAACACCAGATGACAGGTGATGGAAAATGGACAATTGGCCATCCCATAAGCTCTTCTGGTCTATGATATGTGAAGCTAATAAAAATAACCACATGAAAACAAGAGTTACCTTGATTCTTCAGGTAAGGCTAGTATTTTCTTCTCAATATCATCCACATCAAGTAGCAGGTTGTACCCCTGAAAGAATGAAGCATGTTAGAATGATAACAGTTCAGTCAAACTCTATGTCTTGCCTGCAAACTGCCAATATGATAAGACTTCCCCCGAAAATGACTTTCAAAAACTCTAACACAAACTCATCACCAAGATCCTGCTGCTACTGCATTTGTGTCTGTAAAACAAATATTCCTCCACTGCAGAGCAAAAGGACTAAGTCCAAAAATTTCAATTTTTGTTTTTATATTTGAAAGATTTCTATGATGACATGAAAATTTCATCAGGTCATCTACATATGTATAAGCATATAAACTGTGCTAACAAGGTTTTTCTTAAACAGGAGGTCAATGTGGGCAATAGATAACTATTCAGCTTACATCTGCCTAATAGCCAAATGCAAGAGCAGCCTGCCAAAAATTCTGGATCAGTAGGATGTTATGAAAACAACTGTTTCAATAGTGTTTGCATCCTCATCCATAGGTGATGGCACATCAGCATCATTTGTCCAATATTGAAAAGATGCTTTGTGTCAAAGTTGGTCAAATTCTGTTCATCATTCGTACGTAGATAACACTGTATAAATGTTTTTCTGCTTTTTGTAATGCCAAGCATATATGATAGTGGAAAAGCATCATTTGTATAAATCTGAAAGGCTTTCAAGCTATGACACTTGTCAAATTTTATAAAATTCTGCTAAGCATATTTTTTTATACATGAAATTATTAAAGGTTTTTCTAATATTGGCAATAACAGCCAAATTGGCATCATTTGTATAAAGTTGAAAGCCCTTTATTCCAGAATGCTTTCTGTAAAAGTTTGTCAAATTCTGTTGAGTGGTTTTGAGAAGCTGTGTAAAGGATTTTCTATTTTTAGCAATTGAAGCCATATTTGATGGTGAAGCAGCATCATTTGTACAAATCTGAAAGCCTTCAAGCTTTCTGTCAAAGTTGGTCAATTTCTGCAAAGCTGTTTCTGAGTAGCAGTCATTTAAAGTTTTTTCAGTTTTTAGTAATGGTGACCATATTTGATGATGGATTATGTGCACAAATTTGAAATCCCTGCATGCAAGCATGCTTTCTTGTAAATGTTGGTCAAATTCTATTGAGCAGCTTTTCAGAAGATGTCATTTAAATGTTTTTATCTATTTTATCAATGATGGCCACATTTGCTCAAATTCTGAAGAGTGGTTTCTAGGAAGTCATATAAAATTTTCTATTTTTAGTAATAGTGGCCATATTTGATCATGAATCAGCGTAATTTTTTTGTATACAAATTTCAAAGGTCTTCATTCCAGGATGCTTTCTGTCAAGTTTGGCTAAATTCTATTTAGCAGTTTTGGAAAATAGTTGTTTAAAGGTTTCTCAACTTTTAGTAATTGTGGCTATAACTGATGGCAGATCAGCATCATTTCTAAAAATCTTAAAGGTCTTCAAGACAGGATTCTTTCTCTCTAATTTGGTCAAATTATATACAGAAGTTGTGGAGAAGTCATTTAAAGGTTCTACTATTTTTGGTAATGGCAGTTATATCTGATGGCATATCAGAATCATTTGCATAAATCTGATGAGCCTTTATGATAGGATGCTTAGTGCCAAGTTTGGTTAAACTTGGTATGCTGGGTTCTGAGAACAAGTTGAAAATTGTTGATGGACAATGGACAGGTTTTTCTATTTTAAATAATGGCAAATATATTTTAATGCAGATTGGCATCATTTGTACAAACATGAAAGATCTTCATGCCAGGATGCTCTCTGTCACATTTGATCAAATTCTGTTCAGCAGTCATTTAACAATTTTATATTTTTGGTAATGATGGCCAAATTTAATAGCAGATTTGCACCATTTGCACAAATCTGCAAACCTTCAAGCCAAGATGCTCTCTGAAACATTTGACAAATACTGGTCCAATAATTTTTCATCAGAAGTTTAAAATAACAATTGTTGATGGATGCAAAATACATGACACATGACGGACACAGGTTCATACCATAAGCTCATTTGACCTTACAACCAGGTGAGCTACAAAGTATGCTCTATTGGCCACTAAGAATTTCCAGGAATTCAAGTCAATTTCTTCCTTCTAACTACTGAAACCATCTTTAATATTACTGAAAAATTCCAACAGACCAAAATTTAGTAACAAAACTATTTTCTTATGTTTGAGTTGCCATGTTCACAAGATATCTGTAATAGCAGTATAAAAAATCTCTGTCATGGTCTTTTACCTTGAACAAGATATAATGGACATAAGATCACTGAACTTGTCTCAGACAATGTCAAGATATACACGCACGCAAAATTTGGTTAAATCTATAACTAATATTTCTAGAAAACAAAGTTACTGAGGTGGCACCATTCAAGATATTCACAAACTTGATTTAATAAAAATCAATTTAAACTTATTTGTGTCATCATGCTCACAAGCCAGTACAGTTAAATTCCCAAATCAAGACCACTGATCTAAAATCAATGCCAGAGTTCTATCAACTTGTTCATTGAAATGCAACTAAATACAAAGTCTGGTCAAAATGCATTTGTGTATATGTACCAGTCACTGTGGTCATAAGCTCAGTGAAGTACAATAATGCAAACAATGACCACTGAGTTGACCCAAGGTCAATTTGGTCTGGTTTTCAAAACTCCTTCACAAAAATGCAGGTATGTTTTTGGTCAGATCTGCACCATTTCATTCAAAATTAATTAAATATTGAAAAATGTGCTTCAATGAAAACTCCATGTCAGTGCCACCATTTACACAAGAGAAACATTGATAAGATTTTCGAGATGGAGATGGTGCCATGTTGGAGGTCAGAAGAGCAACCTTTTCATTCAGAACCAGCTACATATAGTTAAAGTGTTTTTGTAATACAAGTCCATCAAAGGGACTGATGGTCTACTGGTCAAAAAGAAAAGATTGATTCTTTTTTTAACTGCTGAATGCTGAAACCATCTGGTGGCCATATTGATTTAAGATCAGCACCATCTTCATTTAGGATCAATTAGGTATCATAAAAAGTCTTTTGGTGAAAACCCCATGTGAATATAACCATTAATTCAGGAGAAGTAGTTATAACAAGATTTTCAAGATGGCCATCCTGGTAGCAATACTGTATTTAAGATTGGTACCATTTCCATTTAACTCATTAACCCCTAGCGCCATGTTTACGTGTCACGAGGTTGAACCCTACTTCAAAGCTCTGTAACATCAACATCATTTAAGATAAAATAAAGTGGATGGAATTGCAGGAAAGTAGACAGATGTAGCTCTACAATGATACCAGATAATGACGACTTTCTACTGGTAATAAAAAGTACAGCGAAAAAAATGCATTTTTTGAGACCTGATTTTTTTTTAGGTCGAAAATTGCCAGTTTCGGAACCGGAGTTTGTGTCCGGATTTTAGACTTTTTGGCCTTAGATCTAAAGCAGACCGGTCTGAACTGCACACAGACAGATGAACCTTTTCAAAAAGTAGGATAAGTTTGAGATTTGGAGTAAAAAGAGGCCAGGACACAAAAATCGGGGGCCCAATACGAAAAAAAAAAAAAAAAAAGAAGTCCAACTTTTACCCTTCTGCACATGTGCGAGCATAATAGTCAATCAAAAACAATGTTTCTGATACACCTAAGCATCCGGCTAAACGAGAAACTTTCTTAAGCAGATGTGTTTTGCTGCATTCAGAAGTAACCCCAAAAATGCGTTGCCTACCCCCATTTCACGCGAAAATGAAAAAAAACTCCCGGGGTTAATGAATTAAGACCAACTACATACCATAGTTAGTCTTTTGCTGAAAATCCCATGTCAATGTGACCATCTATCCAGAAAGAAGAGTGAAAACAAGATTTTCAACATGACCAACATGCCATATTGGATGTCAGATCTGAATCATTTTTATTTAGGACCAACTGGACACCACAAGATGCCTTCTGGTGAAAACCCCATGTCGATATGAATTTCCCTTTAGGAGGAGTACCAATTACAAGATTTTCAAGATGGCTGGCATGGTGGTCATATTGAAAGTCTGATTGGCACCGTTTTCATTTAGGACCAACTAGACATCATAATTATCTTTTGGTTAAAACTCCATGTTGATATTACCATCCATCCTGGAGTTGCGATACCAAGAAGTTCAAGATGGCCACCATGGCTACCATATTGGAGGTCAGACTGGCACAATTTTCATTTAGGACCAACTAGATATCATAAGAAGTCATTTAGTGAAAACAGCCATGTAATACAACCATACATTCAGAAGCAGTGATAACCAGATTTTCAAAATCGCCACCTTAGCAGCCATATTGACTGTCAGATTGGCACCATTTAGGCCAACCAGTCATCACAGGAAGTCTTTTAGTGAACGCCCCAAGCTGATGCAACCATCTGTTCAAGTGTAGTGATAGCAAGATTGTACAGATGACTGTCTTAGGGGCCATATCTAATTTCAGATTGGTGCCATTTTCATTTAGGACCAAATGGACATCATAAGAAGTCTTTTACTGAAAACCCAATTCAATACAACCATCTATTCACGAGAGGTAGTGATAACAAGATTTTCAAAATGACTGCCATATTGGATGTCCAATGAAGCACCAGTCTCATTTAGTATGAACTGGACCTTAGGATGAATGTGTCTGTAAAGTTTGGTGGCGATAACAAACATCACGCCACATGATGAACAAGGGACATTGCATAAGCTCTTCTGGGCTATAACCAGTAGAGCTCAAAGAAACCATGCTGATATAACCATCTGGGAAAGAACAGTAGCCATAAAAGATTTTCAGGATGGCATCCAAGGCAGCCATTTTTCACCATCATTTTAATATAGAAATAATTAAATATTGCAACAAAGAAGTTTTTTTTTTATAATGTCAGTATGGCCATATGTTCGGGAGAAGTAACTGTAATGAGATTTTTAATATTTGGGAAGTCACATTGGCATTATTTAGGATCAACTACTTATAGTGAGAAGTGTTTTAGTAAAGACCCTATGCTCATAAGACCATCTTGCCAAGAGGAATAGTGGTAAGATTTTCAAGATGACTACTATGATCATCATGTTGGAGGTCGGATCACCACCATTCTTATTTAGGACCCACAAGGGATCGTAACAAGTCTTTTAATAAAAACCCCATGTCTATATTACCATCTATTCAGGAGAAGAAGCCATAACAAAATTTTCAACATGGCTACAATGGTGGCCATATTGGAGGTCTGATTGGTACCGTTTTGATTTAGGACCAACTACATATCGTAAGAAGTCTTTTAGTAAAAACCCCATGTTGCTTTGCCTATTGATTCAGATGCAGAGATGCAAATATTTTCAAGATGGGCACAATGGCCATCAAATCAGCAGTCTGATCAGCACCGTTTTCATTTGGAACCAACTGGTTATCATAAGAAGTCTTTTAGTGAAAACCCCATATCAATTTGATCAATGATCAACTATATATCATAGAAGGTCTTTAAGTGAAAACCCCATGTTGATATAACCATCTGTTCAGCAGAAGTAACAAAAACAAGATTTTCAATAAGTTCACTATAGCAGCCATTTTGGATGTCAGATTGGCACCATTTACATTTAATCAAACTAGATATCACGAGAAGTCTTTCAGAGAAAACCCCATGATGCTATATGGCCACAAACTTAGGAGAAGTAGTGATAACCAGATATTCCAGATGGCCACCACGCTGGTCATGTTGGATGTGAGATCTACACCATTTTCATTTAAGAGCAACTAGGCATGATAAGAAGTCTTTTATTAATGAAAACTCCATGCCAATAAGGTCATCCATTCAGGAAGAGTAGTGATTATAAGATATTCATGATGGCCACCATGGTGGTCATACTGAGTGTCTGAGTGGCACCATTTTCATTTAGGACCAACTGGTCATCATAAGAAAACCCTATGTCTATACAATCGTCCATTTAGGAGGAACTGCAATAACAAAATATTCAATACGGACACTGTGGCAACCATACTGGATGTCAGATCGGCCCCATTTTCATTTAGGACCAACCAGACATCATAAAATCTTTTACTGAAATCCTCATGTCAATACTCAGGGAGTAGCATTAAGATATTCAAGATGGCCACCTCAGCAGCAATTTTGGCTGTCTCAGGGGCCCCATTTTCATTTAGGACCAACCAGACATCATAAAATCTTTTACTGAAATCCTCATGTCAATACTCAGGGAGTAGCATTAAGATATTCAGGATGGCCACCTCAGTGGCAATTTTGGCTGTCTCAGGGGCCCCATTTTCATTTAGGACCAACCAGACATCATAAAATCTTTTACTGAAATCCTCATGTCAATACTCAGGGAGTAGCATTAAGATATTCAGGATGGCCACCTCAGTGGCAATTTTGGCTGTCTCAGGGGCCCCATTTTCATTTAGGACCAACTAGACCTCAGCTTGAGACCGTACTCTAAGTTTCATGACTTTTCCCTGAGTAGTGTTCAGGAAGAGCAGCAAACAACTGCTAATGGATGCCTGATGCCATACACAGACTGAACTGAAAAACTGATGTTCTGGCCTGAAAATCTTGTCAGGTCATCTACATATGAATACAAATATGCTAACCAAATTTAATTTTTCTGTTTAGTGTTTTGTAATGCAATCGTGCTAAGAAGTTTTTCAAAACAGAAGGACAGGTATGGATGGATGGACTGGATGAAATTAAGATGTCTCCAGTGCTTACAGAGGAGAGCATAACAAAAAAGAATAAACTGAATGGTCTGTCTACATCTATACATCTTACAATTCTGTAACAGCGTGTTTAATGTGTGTGGAGTGTATACAGCAGACATATTTGATTGCAGATTCTAAATCACTTGACCAAAGATGGTAATATTTGCAGTTCTCATGATGCACATAACACCAGTAATTAGGGCTTTCATGATTGACATAGATGATGTCACAGTGCAACTGCAGTGGATGGCAAAACATTTGGGAACTGTGAAGAGCAGTGATAAATAAGCTCAATATTTGAAAAAGCAAAGTTTCTTGTATTAACTTGTAAAATAAAAATGCTTTAACAATATTACAATCCAGTTGAGAGCTGTCAAGTTTTATTGGTTTTCATAAATTTAAGCAATGATAGCTCTTGTTCACATTGTGTCTGTGTAATTCTGCCACTCTGGGTCAGTTCTGAATGATGAGACACATGACCATGTTACGCAGTGCATAAAAGGGCTAATTCATGGTTCGTACAGCCCCAGAGTATTTTTCAGCAACTTTTCAATCAGTTTTGAAGGACTTCCAAAAGTTTTCAAGGAGTATATTATTTTAATGAAAACTGAACTTTCTCTATATGTTACTTTATCACTATATAAATGGGAAAATAAGTAAAAACCAGTGTAATCAATGTTTACTTAACTCACCAGAATTTTTACTAGTTTCCAGTAGCCACTGTAAACATGATCAAGCAGAAAATAAATTCAGACTAAAGTCATCTCGATCCCTTTTCTAACAAAAGACTTTTTGCAATTTTGTATCTTTACATCAGAACTTTAAATCATTTTAAAATTTAGAATGTTAGCTTTTACCTGGCACTCTACAGCCAGTATTGTGCTGATATATCGTAAAAACACCTACCTACCAACCTGCCCACCAACCCATCTATGTACCTACATATCTACCTACTTTGACAGGGAATAAAAGACCACACAAAAGACTGAATTTGTTCCAGAAGTACAGACCCTCTCTATATCCAGAAGAAGACTTTTAGATTTTCGTAGCTCACGGCTAACTGGCTTGGTTTCGGTTTCTGAACTATCTGAGGACTGAGAAACACTCTTGCAAAGTAAGTCAATAATCTGCCGTGGGTTGTGAACACTGGAAGTCGTCAGACGGCCTAGAGATCCCTCAAAGTGAGCTGGCAAGGAAAAAGCAAAATAAAACTTTAATCATATGCAATGACATATAGTGGAACCTGCTCAAATTAACACAGATTTGGCAAATATCCATGTATAACGTGTCTTGCCTGCACATCATGCTGTGATGTATCACCACTGTATCTAATTTACAACTATAGTATGCTCAACATGAGCTTTTTTTCTATCTGTATCGATAACTATAATTCCAGTTCTGAAACTAACTGTACAAACCTTCAATTTTGGCATTTTTAAATATAATGGCTGCAATAAAAAATCAAATCCATAATTAGAATAATTCCATTTTGTGAAATGATTGGAGTGTACAAAAATTTTCCATGGATTCCAACAAAAAATGGCAGCCAGTTTTGGAGAATAACTTCCAACTACAGGAGTTGTCCTGGTAGGTGGCAAGACCATGAAGATGTCATAGTGTGCATTACAACTGGATCATCCCCATGCTTATCAATTTGTCCAACATGGATGCGAGCCATGATCATGGTTTTTCTCAGAGACTAGCAGAAATGTAGTGTAATCCTACAATGACTAGTTTTTCCAAGTTATTACTTTGCGAGTAGATTGCATAGCTGATGTTATTCAGGTATGTCATGCTTGTTACTAAAAAATACCCCAATACATACTGCATCACAAGTGTGACAATACATCAATGTAGTAGCACTTGAAGTAGATGTATCATTATAGACATGAATTTAAGGTGATAAAAGAAAGAAAATAGGATTCAAGATTTAGGTGCTGTTCTTTTGTGTATTATTATCCATCAGCTAGACATTAGTGATCAGACTGGTTCCTCTACTCGTCAAGAGAAACTACCAGTACCAGTGACAAAACATCAGAATACAATTTTGTAGATCAATATGATATATAAAATGATATATGAATCATATTTTTCAACATTTCTATTTTTTATTACAGTTTGTACATTTAATGTCAATACAAAAAACTTCTGATCACATAATGCTTTGCTAAGACCAAACTGGCAGATGAAATCTGAAAAGTAAAGCTGAACTGAAAATTCCTGTCTGGAAATAATTTTTGTTTAAGTGGCAAAATAATTCCAAAACACTGTACATTTAGTAACAAAACTATATGCAGAATCTGCAACATGGTCATGATATGCTTAAAACGCTAACACAGTGACAGAGACATTACTCTCAAAGACAAATAGACAAATTAGGAATTTGTATCATAATACGTATTGTATCGTCACTCCTGTATAGGGCTGGGAAGATATTTGTACGAGGCAATACATACCACGATATTATTTCATAGATTTCACAGCATGTGTTTAATCATATGAGCACTTGACCTCTTCATGGTGTTTTTTGTAAATATGTACCATTATATTAAAATTGATTTTTTTACAAAATATTGTAAAAATGAATGAATAAATAACAAATACATAGTTTTGTGTTATCCTTTATTTATAAGAAAGAAAATAATGAGAGTAACTTCAAAAGAAAACTTCATCTCCTAAGCCATAGACCACTGACTGGAGGTTTATAACTCATGACTAGAATATCCCAATATCACTGAAATATCTGGTAAGTAAAATGTAAAAAACATTAATATTTCTCATTTCATTGTACTGTTCTCGAGTTAGCTTTTTGAAGAAATATGTTCTGGTCAGAAATTTATACTTCGGATCAAGAACATGGATCAATTTTCTGAACTCTATGTGATCGACTGCTGACAGCAGCCTCATATCAGAAGCAATGAAAATTTCTGTCTGGCATGTAATTGTCTGAGCTCATTGGGAGTTAGCTGGATATTTATTTTGCCTTCCAAACATTTCAGCAATATTATGCTGAACAGATTTTTCACTCTGAATTTTAGCTTTCGAATCAGAAATAGTAGGGTGATGTCAAGTAAGATGGGTTTGCATATTTGTTGTGTTCCCAGTATGGTTCAGGACAACTCTACACACTTTGCATATTGTTTTTGTTTTTAATGTATTTCGGACTCCATTCTGCACATATACCAGGTGTCCGAAATGGTCCTACACAGACAATTCTGACACTGTCACATCACACAGTTTTACTCATGTGCAAAGTTACTTTTGCTAGGCATTAACTGATTGGTCAATATAAACCTGCGAAAGATCAATTCTCCAATCATTTTACGTCTTACATTACACACTGAATACTCTTCACAATGGAGGCTAACTTTGGGATAAGACTAAACTTTCTACCAAACAAATGACTTCTGAAGGATATTGATACTGGTTTGTATGTAACAATATGCGAATCGGCAGATTTTTAAATCTTTATACATTGATGCAGCGATGAATCATCCCAGCACTATTCCTGTATCACAATATGCATTGTATAACCTACTCAATGTACAATACATACTGTGGTATGTATTGCATTACCACCCAAGAACACGCAATACAGGATGCACAAGGCAAAGCTTACAAAATTAAACATTACACACAAATTTTAACATCAAACTTTTCCCTATAGATTGTGGATGAATCAATAAAAGTGGGTAAAAAAGTAGTAAACTAGAACTATTAATGATGGTTGCATCACAAAGACCCCCGCTTAATACAAAGTGCTTGGAATGGTTTTCAACAGAGGAGCTTGTGTTGGGAAACCAGAGTTTGAAGAATGGGCATTCAGGGGTCATAACTCCTCTAAATGTCATGGAAAGCTGGGAATCTAAATCATTCAAGGTCTTATCAATATAAATGTATATGATAAATAATTTGCTTGAAATCCAGCTTTTAGTTATACTGCAGAAACCAAAGTCTGGATGACAGGCAATCATGGGGCAGATCTCCCGTAAATGCTGTCATGGGCCTCTCGAAATCGAACTCATTCAAATTCTCATCCATATAAAGCTGCTTACCAAATTAGGTTTAAATCCAACAAACCCTGCAGAAACCAAAGTCAAGAGGATGGATAATCATGGGCCATAACTCCTGCAAATGATGTTGTGGAATTCTGGAAATCAAATTCATTCAAAGTTTTATCAATATCAAACTGTATACCAAATCTGGCTGAAATCCAACAAGCCTTGATAAAGTTATACTGCATAAACCAAAGTTTGGAGGATGGGGACATAACTTGTGTAAATGATGTTGTGAAACACTGGAAATCGAACTCCTTAAAGATCTCATCAATGCAAAGCTGTATATCAAATATGGAGAAAATCCATTAATACTCAGTAAAGTTATCTTGAGAAAACCATACTGTTGATGGCCAGCTGGACAGATGATGTGATTAACATAGGGCTTCAATGACTTTGTCGAGCTGGGCCCTAATAAGGTCAGACATATGATCATGAACACACAGCAGTGAAAATTAAAATGCATAGTTCCTTCATATGAATAATAATCAAAACATTAAACACAAGTTTTAACCTGCTGTTTATATCTGCCAACACTGATAGCAATGCCAACACCAAATGGTGCTGTGGTAATAACACAAAGCTCTCCTGTACTTTATACAAGGAAGCTAAAAATTTAAGTCTAAAGAGTTCAAAAAAACCCCAAAATGTTTCAATGCAAAAAATTTTCAAGTGGCATGAAAATCTGATTTGGTCATTTACATATCCATACAAAAATGTCTACTAAGATTCACTTGTCAATGACAAGTGTTTTTGTGCAATTGTGCTAACAAGATTTTCACCAAAAACAATGTACAAATCCCAAAAATTCAAATATTCAAATGTGGAAACATTGCTTTATTGGCATGAAATTTAATTAAGTTATTTGCATATGCATACAAACATGCTGAAAAAAATTTCTGTACATCCAGTAGTTTTTGTGCAACTATGCCAACCAGCTTCCTGGGACAGATGGACAGATATAAAGATATTTGGTTTGGTTGGAGTTTTTTCTCGCATTTTACAGTACAGAAATACCGTGTAGGTTACATTGTGTCAAGGCAAGTATTGTAAAGTGGGAATTGAATCCACACCCTTTTTCTTCACTTGTCCAGTGCCTTAACCACTGAGCTATCATGGCTCCTCAGATAATATGGACATACGGATCGACTGGACCAAGTCAAGATACTGCCAAGCTGTAGGAGCATGAAAACTTGTATCTTGAGCCCAGACACTGATAGAACACTATGTCTAAGTTACCAAATGCTGAATTTAGGTAGCTCTGTAGGCTACTACACGATATAATTTATTTTACATTATTTCAAAACAAAACCAGAAAAATATTTCACCAAGGAAAATAATTATTAATGACTCATAACAAGGAGAAAAAGAAGTATTTATGTTAACAGTTTCATATTACAATTTCTTTTTTAAGGTACTCAACTTCAGCTGGGTTACCGGGGGTTTCTTTTCCTGGTAGTCCATCGAACTACCAACTAATTTTGAAATTGGCTGGACCATGGATATACGATATAGAGGACATCTATGGTAATGAAATTCAGCCTGTAATGGGACGAAACTAGAGGTAAGAAAATTCTGAAAGTACTATTAATCCAGCCTTGCTTTGGAAGTTAAAGATTGTCAAATTCATGCACTCTGAGCCTTAATTAAGAACTGGGGATATTGGTTCAGGGTCTGAAGGCACTTTTTCAAAGACCTCACCACCGATCAAATTTTGATTGGCTGATCAACACTGAACACTTAGATTAATCTGGATTACTTGTCATAACCATTTATAATTATTAATAAATGTTTTCTAACCCTCCCGCTGCTTACATTTTTTTTCCTGAAGAACCCTCAAGTGTCATACTTAAATATTTTCCAGGATACAAGGTAAGGTCTTCTTACCTGGTCTATAGGCCTTGGACTCCAGCTTGGCCATGGCGGGGATAACAAGCTTAGGTTCCATCTCCTCAGCAACTCCTTTCTCTTTGTTTTCTTTAGCTTTCTTCTTTATTGTAAATGTCTGCAGAAAAAATATGACATTTCATTAGCTATCATGGCAAAAAATTTACAATTTGTTATCCGTTTAGACCCAAAGACAAACACTCTCACTCTAAGAGTCAACTAAAATTTCTGACATCTAACTGGTCTGTGATCTGATGCGAGCCAATCTGATGTCAGAAATTTTAGTAGAGTCAGAATTTTCATGTAAAATGTTGTAATTTTTAATTTGTAATCTTGGGGCACATTGATAAGAGATTCATGTGCATCAGCATAAACACCTGTGAGTTTGAGCTTTGGCATTGGTACAAAACCTGGGACCATTTGTCAGCACTGAAGGTTGCCTTCAACAGTGTTGTACCATAGGAAATTCAACTACTGTAAAACTGTGAGAAAGCTTGCCAGTAGCTTCCCGTGGGTCGGTGGTACTTCCCGGGGTTTTCTCGGGTTCTTCCTCCACCAAATATACTGGCCGCCAGGTATAGCCCATCATGTGCTGAAAAATGGCGTTAAACCCATAACAACCAACCAACCAACTACTGTAAAACCTCCACATTAAGCTCATCTTTGGGACTGAGGAAAAGTGATTTTAATTTGGGGTGGTCTCAATTCAGAGGACGTATATAGAATATTTTAATACCTCTTGCATGAAGTGGTCAGCCTATTTGCTTTTTATGAACACAGTAAAGAGTATTCATTTGATTTCATTATCATGCATTCATCCCTGGACTCATCTACAGCTATTCCAATTATGTTTCATTGGCTTGCTCCACCCCCAGACAGTGACCCAGGGGTCATAATGCAAAATCCATCACATATATGATACTTTTTCCTGATACAACTGCACATAAACAGTCTGGTCAGAAAATATTTTAAAATGTTATTGTAACCAATTTTTTTTTTACATCTAATCTTTGACCCTCTTCCTCCAGGGGACACGAGGGGTAGGAGTCATGGATGACCCCCTCTTTCAGATGGTTATGCCAAAGGCAACAAAACTAAAACGTTTCGTGAATTTCCCATGAACAGTTAAGGAAGAAATGTGGTAATGGACAGATGAATGGACACAAAGATGGTACAACAATATTCGCTGCAAAAGCATGGGGATAACAATGTTAGGGCAATCAAATGAACCAGTTAACCATATTCAGATTATGATATGCTACAATTTGCCCCGACTGTATCTGATCTGCAGAAACTTTAACACAGAACTTTAAAGTTGATGCCAATAGCTGCCACCACTGGACAAGTGATACCTGTGTTTGCCATTTACTAGCGCAATAAAGTTTGCACTTAAACTTACTGTGTAATAATAATCATCCAGGTATGGATTATCTGTCTGAAGTTGAAGCAGCTGTATCTTGATAATCCACTCCCTCTCTTTCTGTGTCATAATGCCTGCATATTCATCCTCCTCTTTCCCGGCATCGCCTCTTTCATTTATCTCAGATCTCTCCTTCATATTAATTTGGTAGTGCTGGTTCCTTAGGTTATATTGATCCTTGTAATTCTGATTTGAGTGGTGATAGGGAGTTCTTTGGTTTGGAGAGCTGCATGGAGAAAAAATTTTTTTATTAAGTTGTTTAGTTGCAAATTGGACCTCAGATTGGCACCATTTTTATTTAGAACCAACTATATCTTTTAGTGAAAACCCCATGTTGATATGGCCATCCATTCAGGAGAAGTAGCGATAACAAGATTTTCAAGATGGCTGCTGTGGCGGCCATATTAGGCATCATTGGCTGTCTGAGCATCACCCTTTTCATTGAGGACCAACTAGACCATGGTATGAATGTACGTGTAGAGTTTCATGGCAATCCTCCAAGTAGTTTATTAGGAGAAGCGATAACAATCTTGTACTAATGGATGGATAGATGATGGATGACAGACCATCCCATAAGTTCTTCCGATCTATGACCAGACGAGCTAAAATAAAAACTCCCAAAGCTTCAAACCTTTAGAGGATTAACAACAATTCTCTCATGATAGACAAAACTCTTTGTAAAGTGGATTTAAAAAGAGTGTGTGTAGCAGTTATTTAGATGGAGTTTTTATACATGGTTTAAGCAGCCTTGTTGTTTACTTCATTCAACATGATAATAAGATGACAAGAAAATGTTTATTTTTAGACAGTTTATATCATTTTGTTAATGTTTCATTGTACTATCATTGTGTATTGATAGTCTGAGTCTGTATTGTGATACAATATCACCACAGAAAATATTGCTATTTATCAATGCATCAATGATACTAAACCACCATTAGTAGTAAACATAAATAATGTGTCTCTGTATTGTCTCTTATGATTAGATCCAAACACTATCATCTGTAAATATTGATCTGATATCTTGATCATAATGTTTTCGATGTCTACTGACCCACAGTGAAAAAGTATTTTTCAAAATTCACTCCAGTGAATTATGAAAGTGATTTCTATTGGCAAATCCACTCATTTACTGGCAAACATAAAATAATTACTGGATATCTCTACTTCATATACTTAAACCTATTGGGATTAAAATGCTCAGCTTTTGAGGTTTCTTTCCAGTCATTTTTTTCATTCCTACTTACTGGTAGTATCTATTATTTGAAGACATATTGAGTTGCGGATGATGGCGAATATCAGGGCTGCGGTAATGACCTGGATCTGTATAGGGCCCTGGATGGGGAATTCTGAAAACAAAAGAGGTACATAATGTTTGTCTGGTATAAAAAACTTAATTCAGGCAAATAAGAAACCCATTTTTTTTCAAGCTTGCATTTAATTTAGCTAGAAAGTAACATGCTTTAACACAGAGTTAAATCTACCTTTAACACTGTATGTAATCTAACTTTAACATTGCATTTAACCTAGGATGTGGAAGGACATATGGTATATGCACATACAATTAACAATGACCAGATAGCAGTATATATAGCCACACTGACACCAAAGTGATCACAATATTGAACTCTGCCAAATGAGCTCTACAAAAATACAAATATAAAAATAACAAAGAGCTACAAGATGAAGAGAGTACCAAAACTAACAAAAACTGTTCTTGGACAGTATACTTCAACTCTTAAAAAAACCAACTTCTCGGACAGTATAGTTCAACTTTTAAAAAAACCAACTTCTTGGATCGTATAGTTCAACTCTTAAAAAAAACAAAACAATTTCTTGGACAGTATACTTCAACTCTTAAAAAAAAGACTTCTTGGACAGTATACTTCAACTCTTTAAAAAACCCAACTTCTAGGACAGTATAGGTCAACTCTTAAAAAAAAAAACAATTTCTTGGACAGTATAGGTCAACTCTTAAAAAAAAAACTTCTTGGACAGTATAGTTCAACTCTTAAAAAAACCAACTTCTTGGACAGTATAGTTCAACTCTTAAAAAAAAGACTTCTTGGACAGTATACTTCAACTCTTAAAAAAACCCAACTTCTTGGACAGTATAAGTCAACTCTTAAAAAAAAAAATTTCTTGGACAGTATAGTTCAACTCTTAAAAAAAAGACTTCTTGGACAGTATACTTCAACTCTTAAAAAAACCCAACTTTTTGGACAGTATAGGTCAACTCTTAAAAAAAACAATTTCTCGGACACTATAGTTCAACTCTGAAAAAAAGACTTCTTGAACAGTATACTTCAAATCTTAAAAAAAAAACAATAGCATAGTTCAACTCCTAAAAAAAACAAAACCTCCTTCAAGTAATGTGTCCCAAACTTTAACAAAGATGCCAATGTTGAAGATACATAAATGCAAACTGAGGGATGGTTGAACAGATAGACAAAAGTAATCCCTAAATAACTCTTAGCAAATAAAACTTGATATTTTTTTTACAGTACCATAAATATCAACATCGTAGCATCTTCGCTTACTGCAACGGTTGGCAAATGAAGTAAATATCTGACAGCAACTTGGAAAATATTTCAGACTTCTAGTAAAAGGGTGCTGTAACTAGAGCTCAGACAGAAGTTTTAAGTGATGTGGGATAAACCCCTGAAAAGTAGATCATATTGACCCAGTTTAGGTACATGACACACCTTTATCCCAAGATGTATCTCAAATGCAAATTTAGTCTCAATAAATGAATCAAAAGTACAAGATGCAACATGTGAGGACACTCCTTGAAGCTAGGGTTGATATAACTGGGAAGTGTTTGTATGTGCATACATAGGTAACAGTTACCTGATTTAGATATAAAGATTCAGGGATACATATTTAAGTTTTGTGATTGCTTCAAAATGTGTCTGAAAAGAGGCTTAAATGCAAAACATTGACATCTGAATAACAGATTTAGATCACAGTCAACTATTTAGATATTCTTCAAATAGTAGAGTTAAAGAGTAATCCTTCCAGCAAAAAAATATGATTTGTAACTTTCTCACTGTTCCTTTAAAAAATAAAAGCCACAAGGTGTCAATGAGGACTACCAATTAATAAATGTTTAAATGTCCCAGCCTGAAGCAGTGGTTAGAATCAGAGACCAGCTTTGAATTGCCTTCATCATTCAAATGGTTTGTTCTGATTAAAATCTTGGCAGCAATTAAGCTTTCACCAATTTAATTCCGATTGATGAAATAACGAACCAGTCTTGCATAAACCTGGTAGAATTGTCTTTTGGCATTGATTCCGAGTCTTTGGAGATAAAAATGATTATATGAAACCGAATTATGAAACTACATATGAAGCCTTGAATTGGTTTGTTTCAATTTAATATTATGAAATCATTGAAAATGTAAAGAGAATATGAAGAACATTTTGTGCACCTTGGCCCTTGTGGGCTACTATAGGGACTGAAGGGTAATGAACCCCTAGATAGTGCACGAGGTATTCCAATTGGCTGTGAAAATTCCCTCCCTTGTGTTCCTCCATTTGCTGTAAATAAAAACAATAAAGAGTTACAAAGGAGTTGAAGATGCCTGCAAATATTCATATGGATTGTCTCATACACTGTTTACTCCTGCATAACACTGCTATTTAAATTATATCCAAGTCGTTATGTGCAAGACAAGTTAAATGTCCATTTTCTAAAGTATTGACAGTCATTATGATTACAATTAAATATTAAATCTGATGGATGAATAGGCTGAATTGCTAAAATATAAGCAATTCATCGCGTAACTGCCTGAAAAAATGCATCAATATCATCCTTAAGTTTTACTGCTCAAAATATTTTTTATGATAATGGACATTAAGTATGGAATACATGTATACTTTTGAAATTGACACTAATTTGAATATGACTTGAAGACTAGTGCATAAAATGCCTCATTAAAATGTATATGCTAATATTCATGTGATCCAAATGTACAAAAGACAAAAAATCAACCAGTAATTACAGGGTGCACAGTAACGTTTGTTTTTATAAGTGTTGTGCACGAATACATGCAGAATATCTTAGGGTTGCAAAAATTAAGGTAAGAAGAGTGGCTAAATGTAAAGAGAGTACCATGAATGGTACATTATATGCCTGCCACATGTTTAATAGTCCTCTGTGTAGGCACTAGTAAGGCATGGTTGACTGAAGATTATTGACCAATGTGTATTTAATGACCTGGACCTTGGTCAAAATATGCAGTCTTGAACTAAACTTACTGTGCAGAAACCATGATTTTCTTATTAGACTTACCATGGCTGCAACTCTGACTTTTAGAGCCCAGAATATATAGGTTTACTTTATTACCCTAAGTGCAAACCATCCACAAAGTTTGGTCAAGGAACTTACTTCAGAGAAAAAGTTATTCTCAAAACAAAACCCATTTTTCTTTAAACCACAATTAACCAGAGCTATAACCTTTTGACCCCCAGGACTCTTCCATACCTAAGTGCACACTCTAGACAAACTTTGGTCAAATTACATGGTCTCGAATTAATGTAACTAAAAGCACCATACAAAAACGGTTTTTCTTCTTTCAGTCAGTCACCTTCACCTAGGAGCTTTTGACCCCAAAATCAATAGGCTTCTTTCTTACTGCAAATGCAAACAAGAGTCCCTCGAAGGGACTGATGCTCTACTGGGCAAAAAGAATTTCCAGGAATTCAAGGTAAGACCATTTCTTCCTTTTACTTGTTGAGTGTTGAAACCATCTCTGATATTCTTCAGTGATAAGAAGATTTTCAAATTAGCTGCTGTGGTACACATATTGGATGTTAGCTTAGCACAATTGTCACTAAGGACAAAGTAGAGATCATTAGAAGTCTTAAGGCAAAAACCCCATGTCAAAATGATCATCCATTCAGGGGGAGTAGTGACAAGAAAACTTTTAAGACAGTCATTGTGGCAGCAATATTGGATGTACAACTGGCACCATTTTCATTTAGGGCCAACTAGGTATCATAAAAAATCTTTTGGTGAAAACCCCACGTTCATATAGCCATCCATTTGGAGAGGAGTAGAGATAACAATATTTTCAAGATATGACTGCATTCAGGTGAAGTAACAATTTCAAGATGGCAGTTATGGCAGCCATATTGGATGTCAGATCGGCACCATTTTCATTTAGGATCAACCAGACTTTATAAGAAATCATTTAGTGAAAACCCCATGTTGATAAGACTATCCATGTAGGAGGAGTAGCAAGATTTTCAAGATGGCAGCTGTAGTGGCCATATTGGATCTCAGATCACACCATTTTCATCTAGGACCAAGTAGACCATGGGATGAATATGTGTGTAAAGTTTCATAGCAATCCTCCAAGCAGTTTAAGAGAAGTATCGATAACAAACTTGTGCTAATGGATGGATGGAAGATGGACAATAGACCATCCCATAAGTTCTTCTGATTTATGACCAGTACTGCTAACAATTCAAAAAGTCTGGTCTAAGTCTGTGATGTAGCACAGATGTTATTGTGCGAAAACCATGTTTTTCTTTTCAGGCACAGTTCCCCTGACCTCTGACCTTTTCACCACAAACCGGTAGACTTCTTCCTCACCACAAGTACATACCATCCACAAAGTTTGGTGCAGGTCTGTGATGTTGAAGTAATGTTATTGATCAGAACCATTTTTCTTCTTACACTCACAGTGACCTTGACCTCTGACCCCAACATTGATAGGCTTTTACCTTATCCCAAGTGGAAGCTATCTACAAAGTTTGGTAACTGTATATGGTGGACAGCTGAAGTTATTGTGTGAAAACAAAATAGGGTACAGATGCGTGGACAGACTAACTTCATAGCATAATATGCTGTCTTATGGAGGAAGCTATATAAAAATGTATTAGAATGATTGATTATGCTTGAAATTGTATAACCTTTCGAAAAATGTATATTCTATATACTTATTAGATGAAAGATAAAAGCTAAAAAAACAATGCTTCAAACCTTCAAGCAGCCACCATTCTTACCTTAATTATTAAGATCTGTATGGAGATTACAGTTGTATTTGTACATGAATGTACAAGCCTTGATATAACAGATCAAACATGAGTGCATGAATGTGTCAGGCAAGCATGAAACGGGCTCTTTTTTAAGCAAAGGATACTATGGGATAGTAATTTCCATTCATGCTTAGGCATACTTAGTCAAGCAAAGTTATTAAGTCATGCTAATCTCCACATGTACAATCCAAGCTGAACATTTCCTTAAAAGTCTGTAATACTCAAAGGATAGAATTTGCAGGTGTTTTCGTGAATTTGTTATGTAACTAAAGCTGTTTGTAATAGGTGCATCACAAAGGTTCCCACTTACTACAATTTGCTCCTTAGGGCCAAACCCACTATGGGCTCAAGGATGTAGAATAGACTCAATGTGCCATTCTGTTATGTCATAAGAGCTCACTAATCGTGGCAGGAACTGTGGTGACTCAGTGGTTAGAGTGCCAGACTCAACACCGAATGGGTGTGAAACTTGAATCCTACCACAGGATCAGCCTGGGTTGGTTACCATGGTGCCTCCTTGGGCAAGGCATGCCATAAAACACGAAACTAAACTCATCCAATCATTAGGGCCTTAAAGAGCAAAACTTGTGCTAGAAAACCAAAGTTATGAGAAGCTGATCATTCTGGCCACAACTGCCCTAAATGATGATGCAGAAAGCTGAAATCCAACCTCTTAAAGGATTCCTCAATAAAAGCAACATGTAGTTGATCAACAAGGGTCATACTCTGTCTGAAATGAAGTAGGAGACAAAACCAAGACACATCTAGGTGTACAAGAAAATGTTCACATCAAACTGCATCAGAATATGTTAAATGGTTCTTTGAGCTGTTCCAACTACAAGCAACATCCCATGTGAAGACATGATGTTAATTGTTAAGGGCCGTAACTCTATCCAAAATGGATCTGATGAGACAAAACCCATAAAGACGCTATAGTGCATCCCCATCTTGATGTGTAATTTCAATTTACAGCCCTCTATAATAATCCTAAACAAGAGTCCCTGGAATTCAAGATAAGACCCTTTCTTCTTTTTTGACTGCTGAGCATTGAAACCATCGCTGATATTCTTACTGACAAGATTTTCAATTAGCTGCTGTTGCAGCCATGCTGGATGTAAAATTGGCACCATTTTCACTTAGGACAAACTAGACACCATTAGACGAGTTGGTGAAAACCCCATGCCATTATGACCATCCATTCAGGAGAATTAGTGACAAAAATTTCAAAATGTTGACTGTGGAAGCCATATTGGATGTCTAACGGGCACCATTTTCATTTAGGACCAACTAAATATCATAAGAAGTCTTTTGGTGAAAAGGCTATGTTGATACGACATTCAATTCTGGAGGGGTAGCACAAGATGGCTGCTATGGTGGCCATACTGACTGCCAGATTGGCATCATTTTCATTCAGAACCAACCAGATACCTAAGAAATCTGTAGACGCCATATACGAAACCTTCTGGTGAAAACACCCATGTCAATATGACTTTCCAATTAGGAGGAGTAGCAACAAGAAGATTTTCAAGCTGGTTGCCATTGAGGCTATATTTGAGATCAGACTGGCACCATTTTCATTCAGGACCAACTATATATCATAATTAGTCTTCTGGTGAAAACCCCATGTTGATATGACTCTCCATTTAGGAGGAGTAGCGATAACAAGATTTTCAATATGGCTGCTGTGGTTGCCATACTGGATGTCATATCGGCACCATTTCCACTGAGGTTCAACCTGACATCACAAGTCTTTTAGTGAAAACCCCATGTTGATATGACCATCCATTCAGATGGAGTAGCAATAATAAGATTTTCAAGATGGCCACTGTGGTAGCTATATTGGCTGTCTGAGACGGACCATTTTCATTTAGGACCAGTGAGACATCATAAGAAGTCTTCTGGTGAAAACCTGCTGCCAATATGACTTTCCATTCTGGAGGGGTAGCAACATCAGGATTTTTAAGATGACTGTCATGGCAGTCATATTGGAATCAGATCGGCACCATTTTCATTCCAGACCAACTAGAAATTATAAGAAATTCTTCACTGAAAAACCCCATGTTGATATGACCATTCATACATGAGGAATAGCCATCACAAGATTTTCAAAATGGCTGCTGCATCTGCCATATTTGTATCTCCAAACAGATCCATTTAGGACTAACTAACATAAGAAATCTTCTGGTGAAAACACCATGTCGATATGACTTTCCATTTAGGAGAATTAGCAATAAAAAGATTTTCAAGATGGCTGCCATGGTGGCCATATTGGATATCAGATTGCCACCAATTCCATTTAGGACCAACCAGACATTACAAGAAGTGATTTAGTGAAAGCACAATATTGATATGACCAGTCATCTAGGAGATGTAGCTATAACAAGAATTTGATGATGGCCATTGTGGCAGTCATATTAGAAGTCAGACTGGCACCATTTTCACTTACGACCAACTAGACATCATGCTGTTATGAGAATTGATTCTGGAGTAATGATAACAAGATTTTCAAGATGGTCACTGTGACAGCCATATTGGATATCTGAGCAGCACCATTTTCATTTAAGAGAATATAGACATCATAAGTTATTTAGTAATGACCATCCTTTCTGGAGAAGTAGCAATAACAAGATTTTATAGATGGCCACTGTGGTAGCCATATTAGATTTAAAAATGGCACTCTTTTCATTTAGGACCAACCAGACATCATAATAAGTCTTCTGGTGAAAACTCCATGGCAATATTACTTTTCGTTCAGGAGGAGTAGCAGTAAAAAGATTTTCAAGATGGCTGCCATGGTGGCCATATTGGATGTCAGATTGGCAACAGTTTCATGCAAGACAAACTAGACATCATAAAAAGTCTTTCAACGAAAACCCCATGTTGATATGACCATTCATTCACAAGAAGTAGCAATAACAAGATTTTCAAGATGGCTTCTGTGGCGGCCATATTAGACATCAGATTAGCACTATTTTTATTTACGACAAACTAGACATCAATAAAAGTCTTCTGGTGAAAACCCCATGTCAATATGACTTTCCGTTCAGGAGGAGGAGTGATAACATTTTCAAGATGGCTGCTGTGGTGGCCATATTGGACATCAAATCAGCACCATTTTCATTTAGGACCAACTACGCATCATAAGAAGTCTTTTAGTGAAATCCCAATGTTGATATTACTATCCTGTCAGGAGGAGTAGACATACAATTTTCAAAATGGCTGCTGTGGTGGCCATATTGGATGTCCGAGTGGCACTCATTTCATTTAGGACCGTCTAGATGGAATGAATACGTGTGAAAAGTTTCATGGCAATCCTCCAAGTAGTTTAGGAGGAGTAGCGATAACAAACTTGTGCTAATGAATGGTTTGGTTTGGTGCTTTACGGCACAGTAACGCAAGTTGGTTATTTCGTGCCTAGGCAACTGGAGCAAAGTGCCTTGCCCAAGGACACACCATGGTAGCTGACCCATGCTGGTCCGATGGTAGGATTCGAACCTGCACCCTTTCAGTCCAGCATGCTAACCACTGAGCCACCGCAGCTCTTGCTAATGAATGGACAGATGATGGACAACAGACCATCCCATAAGCTCTTCTGGACTGTGACTAGTAGAGCTAAAAACACAAACAGAACATATATAAGTAACAAAGCAAGGCAGTAAAGGCCGGAAAACTGCATGCAGAGTGTTAAGCTACAAAAGGCTTCCACACAATAACATACCTATTGGTCCCCGAAAACCACCACCCCTCGCATACGGTGACATCATTCGAGCCTGCTGCACCAGCATAGCCATCGAATGGGGGCCCGGGGAAATTCCCCGCAAAGGTGGGGTTGGGGACCGGGGAATAGGCGATATACAGTCAAGACCTAAAAATGATGGATAATTCATACTTACCAAACTGAATATACTAATTTGTGCTGAGATTTGTAAGTATGCTTTAATCAGATGCATGTACCAGAAAAAGTGAAATGCAAGAATTTTCAAGCTTTGATGCAGCACTTTTTACTCAGGGTTCCCACACTTTTCAAAACAAAAATTTCCAGGTCATTTTCAGATCTTTTCCTTAATGAAATTCATTTCTTCAAGGTTCACTTATGAACAGAATTAAAAAAAACATTTTGGCTTAGAAAACATGCATGTTTAAAATCAAAAGCTGTTTGTATTTTGTGACCTTCCCATGACATTTGAATCAGACAGATGACCATGTAATAAACCACAGAATGTATCACTAGAAACAAGTCTAACTACTGAAAATCATATAATCTGAATCTAATTTACAGAATAAAAATGTTAACTTTATTCTCCTTAACTGCATATGTTCATATGAAAAAGGCTTTTATAAAAGGGTTCTTTTAAATTTTGAGAAGAAGCACTTAAAAGTTCTACACCTTTATATAAAAAGAAGGACATTTAATTTAAAAATTCACCAATGCAGATCTCAGGGATAATTTTTTCCATGTACTCCTCCTTGCAACTGAAACTCTTCCATGTCATCAGTTTACTCAACAAAGCACATTTATTTCAACACTACTTACTTATGCTCTTTCTAAAAACCAATGGCACAGAATGCAAACTTGATACTAGAAGGATTTTAACCTGCTGCCTTCAGTCTGAACAGACTATTTTCATGATCTGAACCCATTTCAGTATCAAGTTTGCATTGGGAGCCCGTATAAAAAGCAATGTTGGCTTCCTTTGCAACATATTCTGGACTGAAATGTAGGCAAAATAGGCAAAAGTAATCGATAACTGACATATGCTAGAAGTTTATTAATTTGAGCTTTAGAGCTTGTTAAGGGTAGATAATGCACACAGATATCATCAAGGTGTAAATCAGCATCTACTTGGCCATGAGGCAAAAAAAGTAGTAAAGTCTGCCTTGGCAAAGCCAATTTTTACACGGTCAAAGTGTGAGGATGAGTGGTTTTCATGAGCGCTGCTTATGTCTGGTTGGTGCCCTAACAGCTACTTTCAATGTAATCTGATTATGGACGGTATATTTAATGCAGTCAATGTCAAGGGCATGCAAAACATGGGATTCTGCATTGAAATTACCCCAACAGTCAGTAGATTTCAGCGTATTTAGCAAGGTCTGATAGTAAAATTCACCGCAGAGGCGAGTTGGGGTTGTCAAAGGTTACTGTTGATGATAATGCTTAACTGTGTTCCCAGTAAGAACTGACAAATAATAAGCAAAGATTTATCACAATTGTTATTAAATTTACATATCAAAAGGGGAACTGGGAAAGATAAGATTTATTATTTTTCTCTAACATTTGCTGAGATCATATGCCATAGATATGTGAATACAATGTGATGCTACACTGGTCTTCTTCTCTTTCAAATAAGAAAATATATTGATATGGAGCGGACTAAGGGGTAACCAGTCTACCTGACCAATCTAATCACCCAAGCACATGTATTGACTATACAAAATATGTTCAGGGCAAGCAACTAAACAATCCATACAGCAACTGTATCTCAACTGACTGAAGAGTTTGGCAACCTCCGAAAATTCTCGTAAGAACTTATAAATTTAATTCACGATCAGTTCCATTGCAACTCAATTATTAATTTTTTCTGTCATCAAGTGATGGTTGAAATCTACTGGTTTTTCCCTGATTTTCATCAATATTTGAAAAGGTTAAGGCAGGGTTGCATCTAGGATTTGGTAAATGTGGGCACTTGCCCCCATTGAATCTGAAAAAAGGGGAGCCAACATAATGACAAGGTGGGTCCTACCATGATGATGTAAAAAAAACCAACTTTCAAACAAAGCAATAGCAAGTGTAAAAAGTGTATTAAATGCATATATTATGTTCTGAATATTACAGTATAACATTAAATACATGTGCTTTGTGTATTAGAGTATAACACTAAATGCATATTGTGTTCTGTATATTACAGTTAACACTGAAACCAAAATCTTGTGTTTTATAAGAACAGTATTTTCTCTACACACTGACCATTAAAGAATCAAACCATGCGCTGCAAATCCCGTCACTCCTCTGTCCATTCTTATATCTTAAAAAACTGTGTCACGTATTTACTGTGTCACTTGATAAATGTCATGCATGTAGTTTTAAGATTTTCACTTCATTTCAAATCCTGAATCGCCCGTTTGTGAGCTGAATTCAACGTGTCTGTCAGGGGCTGATGTCCTGAAATTAGCAATTCCAAGTGTGAAGGAATTTTCTTTAAAAGTATTTACACACCAATTGTAAAGCATCTGATTTATTTCATTCATTTCCAGTCATGGTCGATTTTTTTTTTCCAGTCTGAATTAAAAGATTTTTTTTTGTTGAAGTTGGAAGGACACCTCAGTTTCAGCACCGCCATCTTTAGCATTGTCTGATATTAGGATTTGTTTGTTCACTGTCGCTGTGATTATTGACAGAAAAATCTGCACTCTGACTATTAATCTAAGTATTACTGATAAAATAATGAAAAAGTGTCTGAGGTTTAACTGGTTTTGCTATTTAACACCTTGTCCCGCCAAGCTAGCCTCAGCATCAATTATTGATAGGCCATTTCCGTCAGGTTGTGAAATAGGTCTTTGTTGAATTGACAGAAAAGGCCGAGGATGTTCCTATTGCATCAAACATGTGCTCTCCTGGCCTTTCTTAGTAACCAATCAGAATTGAGCACGTGACACACAGGAAATACGTGACGTATTTCACAACTACACAAGAACAACATATCTGCTGAAAGTGACAACTGGGATTTTTACATTAAGAGAAAACATATCAAAATAGCGCATTCTTCACATAAAAATGCGTACAATTCTTATTTTTTGCACGATTTTGCCTGCATAGAATTTGAAATTTTGCAGGAAATCTTTAATTTTGGGGAGATTTTCACGATTGCGTGTCCTAGATGCAACCCTGTTAAGGGTCTTTCCCGGTCAAGAACAAACCTATTCTTTCTCCCAACTTTTTCCCCAATTTCCTGGTAGCGTGGGAACCCTGTTTACTTTTTCAGTCTTTATTAATTGTTAGAATCAAAAATTTGCAATAACTGATAATATTTTAATGTTCTGAAAAAAGACTGAATGAACCACCATTACAAATGATTATATAATACAAATGAAATCATTGAACTGCAAATTAAAGATAAACATAATTAATCAGCATTTCCAAACAAGAAATAGCAGTAAATACTTTCAAACATGACAAATCGCAAATGGGTTAGTGAAAGATACTCAATGACATCATCAAATGGAAACATTCAGACTTCATGACATTCACGAGGAGACAACTCTGTCTTGCCAACTGCATAGAATAAGCAGATGTACCTGCTATATTAAACAATTTACAATACTAAAAATTATTCGTTAACTGATTGTTTGGTTTGTGTTCAAAAGCACATCAACACATGAATAACTATTTCATGCCAAGGCAATGGAGGTAAAGTGCCTTGCTCGGAGATGTGCTATGGCAATTGCCATCACATAATTTGCCAGCATATCAGGATCTATGTTGTTAGTTCTACTGATTACTTCTAACAAACTGCAGAGACCCAGATCTGCCGCATCATGGAAAGACAAATCTGGGTCTGTGCACACTGCAGATGGACTTGACTTGTATACAAGTACTGACGGTAGTTTAATCATTTTTCTTTTTATTATTTGGAATATTGAGAAAGACTTTCAACTATCAGGCTTCACTTTTGAACGCGAACCCCTCATCTTCAGCAAACATCTAAACTTTAGCAAATCATGTATATACCTGACCAAAAAAAAATTCACATAGTCATATTCAATTAGTTATAAGGGGTTACACAAAAAAACAAATTCAGTCATATTTGATTAGTTAGAAGAGTTACACATACTATTTGATTAGTTAGAAGGGGTTACACATACTCTCAGATAAATCTGACTCATGACACAAAAAAGAGCCAACTATGAATTTCTTGATACAAGTTAGAATCTGGTATTCACTGATATGTAGTTTTTAGGAATTTAGTACCAAATAACTTGTACTAGCTGAACAATTACTAAAGTAACTGTGTGCACTTCTGACTTTATCAGGTGTATAATATCTATCACTTAACTCAAAAGGATAATATCTGTGTAAGTTCCTGATACAAATAATATATTTTTTGAGAGTAAGCTGTCCCAATCCTGTCCACACATGGGGGAGATATCTTTCTTACCCATTACATGCATTATTTTTGAATGCACAACTCCGCAGAAAATTAAAAGTGCTTGTACAAAATATTCATCCCAGTTCACAGCAACAATATCACGTAAATAACAACAACATCAGGTAAATAACAACAGTTAAATAAAATATTGGAGGTAACTATCCTATCTATTCTGAGGATATGTTAGATTTATTTATCACAGGTAAAACTTGCTATAACTCGGTCCTGTAGTGACCAGAGTTCCAGGTAAAAAAATCTTGTTCCCAGCTTAAATTTAAATTGTTTGGCATAATTCAATGCACTAAAAAATTTCTTTCTACATTTTTAGTCTATTCTTCTGCATACAAATATGCAAATGCACTGTTTATCTAAAGCTCTGAGATAAAGTGATCTACCCCACAGAAAATTAAGGATAACTCTGTCAAGTGTGCGAGACAATGAGGGACTCGTGGGTAGATAGAATTCAGCTTGCATATGGTTGCCAAGATAATGTTGTAAAGAGTCAATTACACAACCACACTGTCTGTACAGATCAGATGAATAGCACTGGGTTTATCATCATTTTACTACATCTCATACTAGATAGACAAAATAATTTATTACTACATTTACCTGAGAGAAGAGGTGAATGCCTGTGCCCGGGTCTGGTGGGTGGAGTACTACCTGGGATGATTCCCACCAGTGGGGAAACACGCCCATTCATCACTGGAGCACCTGGACTTACGCTGGGAGGCATCCTCTAAAGAGAAAAAACAAGAGTCCCTTGATGCTCTACTGGGCAAAAAGAATTTCCAGGAATGAAAGATAAGACCATTTCTTCCTTGTAACTGTCAAGTGTTGAAACCATCTCTGATATTCTTCAGCGATAACAAAGTTTTCAAATTAGCTGATGTGGTGCACATACTGGATGTCAGCTTGGCACCATTTTCATTCAGAAGAAAGTAGACATCATTAGAAGTCTTTTGGTGAAAACCCTACGTCATAATGATCATCCATTCAGGCAGAGCAGTGAAAACAAGATTTTCAAGACAGTCATTATGGCAGCCATATTAGATGTACGACTGGCACCATTTTCATTTAGGACCAACTAGGTATCACAAAAAGTCTACTGGTGAAAAGCCCATGTTGCTATAACTATCCATTTGGGAGAAGGAGAGATAACAATGTTTTCAAGATATGACTTTCCATTCGGGAGTAGCACAAACAAGATTTTCAAGATGGCTGCTGTGATGGCCATATTGGAAGTCAGATTAGCACCATTTTCATTTAAGACCAACTAGACATCATAAGAAGTCTTTTAGTGAAAACCTCTTGTTGATTCATTCCCGAGTAGCGATAACAAGATTTTCAAGATGACCACTGTATGGTGGCCATATCAGATGTCAGATCGGCGCCATTTTCATTTAAGACCAACTGGACATCATAAGAAGTCTGCTGGTGAAAACCCCACATCAATATGACTTTCTGTTCAGGTAGAGTTGTGATAAGATTTTTAAGATGGCTGCCATGGTGGCCATATTGGATGTTAGATCGGCACCATTTTTATTTAGGACCAACTAGACAGCATAAAAAGTCTTTTAGTGATAATCCCATGTTGACATGACAATCAATGTAGGAGTAGAAATAAAAAGATTTTCAAGATGGCAGATGTGGGGTCCATTCTGGACATCAGAGCAGTACCATTTTCATTTAGGACCAACTAGACATCATAAGATGTCTTTTAATGAAAACCCCACATCGATATGACTCTCCTTTCAGGAGGAGTAGCGATAAGATTTTCAAGATGGCTGCCATGACGGCCGTATTGGACATCAGATTGGCACCATTTTCATTTAGGACCAACTAAATATCATAAGAAGTCTTTCAGTAAAAACCCCATATTGATATGACCATTCACGTTGGAGGAGTAGCGATAACAAGATTTTCAAAATGGTCACTGTGGTGGCCATATTGGATGTCATTGCAGCACCATTTTCATTTAGGACCAAATAGACCATGGGATGAATGTGCAAAGTTTCATGGCAATCCTCCAAGTAGTTTAGGAGAAGTAGAAAGAATAAACTTGTGCAAATGGACGGACGGATGATGGATGACAGACAACAGACCATTGCATAAGCTCTTCTGATCTATGACCAGTACAGCTAAAAATTCCAGTGCATTATGTGACAGCAGATCAGGGTTTATGTTGTTTGCAGTTGGACTTGAATTATCAGCAAGTATATATGGTAAATTTGGGAAATCACTGTTCACACTGATAGGACATAATTTATACAATATCTGCATTGTTAGTAAGTAAATATGCTGCATATAATGAATTCAGGAGAATGAACGATGCTAACATATTAAGATTTACAGTAATTATTAATTATATAATTTAATTTGCAGATAAACAAGTCAAAATAACTGTTCTGTTGAATTCTGGATGCCAAGAACTTTATAGCCTTTAATTATACTAAAACAAAAGACTCCATTTTTGTCAAGCCAGACTTCTATTTATGAAAGTAATTAAGTTCACAAAACCTGGTGTCTCACCAACCACTGTATGCTTGTCAGTATAAACACAGTTTCTGACTTTCAAAACTTTATGTACAACTTTTTTGCTGGCACAACCGCCAATGGGAAAAGTGACTACTTTATCCCACATTGCTTATGCAGGCAAGACAAAAACATTGTGGTTACTCTTGGGTGAGGACAGATGTGCGGATGCTGGTGATTGCTATGTCGAGTTTCCATCAGAGTGGAGTTGGAAATTATGTTATTTACATCATTTCTACAAAAGTTGAAAAATCATGCAAAAAGGTTGTAGAATAATAAAAGTTGGTAAGAAATAGCACATAAGCCAGATAAATATTTTATGAACCCAATTGTTCCAAAAATACAAATATTGTGATGATTTTATCTTTAAAATTTCAATATTGTCATATTTCTTACGCAAACACAAGATCCACTATTTGCTGAGCTTGTCTTTTACTTAGTTATGCAGAACACTTTAACACTGAGGTTAATCTAAGGTGTGGACAGACATATGTAAAGATACATGCATGGTTGTCAGAGTGATTGCAATGTCAAGCTTCTGCCAAGACCAACTTGATATTAAACACAAGTCTAAAGTGTAATTAAATATTACAAAGCCCACCTCCATGAAGCTTTTAGTTGTTTCCAGTAACCATTGTAAACATTAATTATCGTGCAGAAAAAATCTGATGAAAGCGGTCTTGACCACAAAATAATGGTACCCTGACAGGGCATAAAAGACATAGCAATAAGAAACAATATTATTTTCTTTAATATCAAAGTGGAGGAACTATAGTGAGTAGAAAAAAACTGCCTATTTTCTTTCTCTTCCTTTTTTTAAATTATTGTTTTTAAAAACTGCTTCAGAAGCTACTATTATTTTCGACCTTCAGATGTCAGATTTTACTGTGTCAAAGTCAGTTGCTTCGAGTAGCCTTGGAGTGACAGCCAGTATGACCACTAATAGAAGCAAAGTTCATGCAGCAATGATTACTCTGATTAACCAAAGTGACAACAGCTGTGGCCTCGCATGAAATACATACAGTCCACTCATCTAATTCCCATACTCATTTACATGTACAATACACAGTTAACCTGTTGAGGGTGACCTATCACAATATGAATGTATGGTCATTAATATGGAAAGTTTACCACTGAATAAACATATTTATTCACAGTGACCTTCTTTAGTTGTAAGGGGGTAGTATTAATAGAGATGCGTCCTATTATCAAGTTTAACAATTCAAACATAAACAACACCCAATAAATGACCTTTAAACACAAAAATTCAATAAAGTCACTGAAGCATGAAACATAGGTCATAGAGACCTCTTTTTGCAATAACAGTGTAGTACTTATCAAGATGCATACCAAGGGGTTGAACAATCTGTAACAATCCACTTGCAATGTCAGGCAAGCACTAACAAGAGTCACTCTAAGAGACTGACACTCTACTGGCTGAAAAGAATTTCCAGGAATACAAGACAAGTCAGTTTCTTCTGTCCTTTTATTCTTTTTAACTGCTGAATATTGAAACCATCTCTGACATTCCTGACAAACATCATCGTACCAAATTTGGTAACAAAATATTTTCTTACATGTCTGAGTTTGCAAGTGCTGTACAAATTTTTGTCATTGCCTTCAATCTTCAACTTGATATCAAAGATAGAAAATCACTGAATTTGTCTCAGACAATATTAAGATATACCTACATGCTCATCAAGGTTAAATCTTTATTTTTTTTAAAGTTATGTAAGTGGCATCATTCAAAATATTTTTGTCAGATGTATCGACAAAATGGGTTTAATAAAAATCCATTCATACTTGTTTGTGTTTTTATGCTCACAAGTCAGTAAAGCTAAAAATCTGAGTCACAAAAATGGACCTTAAAATCAATGTCAGGGTGCTGACTATCAACTTGTTCATTGAAATGCAACTAAATACAAAATCTGGTCAAAATTTAATTTGTATATGTGCAAATAACTGTGCTCATAAGCCCAATCAAGTACAAAAATGGAAGCAATGAACTTTGACTTGACCCATAAGTCAATTACTGTATGTCATGTGATAATTTCATACACAAGAAAATAATAAATATTTTTTTCAAAGTACATGTACAAAAAATAATGTATACAAAAGTATCATTTTTTGGGAAGTGATCATGCATGAAAAAATAAAGGAATAGAGGATGACTCCAAAACAGCTACATGATTATCAATATTAAATTTATGTCTATCCAACATAATTTCACTAAAAGTATCTTGCACTAGTACAATATGTTGTTTAAATTTACTTATATGTGTGTGTATTGCATTAAATAAGTTTGAAAAAGGGTACCTATGCCACAGACATAGGTATTGCACCATCACACCTTTATTTGTTCACCTCATGAACCAAATAAATTATACCCAGACTCCCTGATAGGACTTACATCCAAATAAGTGAATGTAATTTGTTTGTTTTTTTATTTGGGAGAGAGATTTTAGCCCATCCATATTTCTCAATATATCTTACTTTAAATGTCACCATTTAGTGGAAGATTTTATCAAAGAGAAAACGAGAAAATAGTAACATTTTAAATGGAAATTATTTTAAAAAAACATACCATTCTCCTTCGGTTTCAAAGATATATAGTGTATTTCAGATTTAAATATTCACAATATATGTATCCATATCTACTCCATTCAGTTTAAGTTCCAAGAAGAATAATATATGATACAAAATTAGTCACCTTAACATTTAGCATGCTGTGTTGTTTTCTCTACAAGTGAAACATCTACATTCCCACCAAAGACGAATACCCTTTACAAATAAGTGCATGCCCACTTCCTGTAGTTATGCAGTATTGGGTCCCTCTCATCTCTACTCATGCTAAGCATAGTTGTTACTTTGTATTTAAAGATTTGGCACATCTGTTGGCAAGTATAAAGGTTTAAAGGTGTTACTTGGTCTGTTGTGAAATTTACAAGAGTAGCACCAGGCATACAATGTACCCATATACATTAGCACAGGCATACATTGTTACATAAAAAAAAAAGACTGAGAATATGTACCAAGCAGCACATCTATAAAAAAAATTAAAATACATGGATTAGTAAACAATGTTAACTGCCATAAGAGTTAAAATATGGAAAAAGGATGGGATAGATTTGGGGCTCTCTATAGAGAAATTCATTCATTTTTAGGACACATACAGTATTTGAAATCTAGTATCTTGAAAATGCAAATGTGAATTATTGTCATGATGAATTCACACAAGTTTTACATAACAATACTGAACATCACCACTTAAAAGGAACATACAAGCCATTTAGTTAGGTCCTGATTGTTTCCCTGATTGCATTCACTCACAAAGGGCCTAGATTTATATATCACAAAGCTCATGTGTATATAATTATCACACTGTTGTGAGAAAAAAAAAATGAAAATAAGACTGACTTCATGGAGAGTATTTCATTAGGATTTGCAACACGGAATGAATGAATTGCTGTGTTATATTTGTCAACACTTCATCCAAATTAACCTATCAATGAAGGATGCTTTAAATTTATTACTTTAACATAACTGGAAAAATCAATATCTGATAATTTTAGAAATACAAAAAAGGACAAAGTTCTAGCAATAATTTCAGTTTAATGAACATTCTACTGAAAATAACTAGAACCTTTTTTTTTTACATGCGGTTCTTCATGAGAAATGAAAATAAATATGCATAACAAAGTCAGGCAATAAATTAGTAAAGTATAGAACAGATGTTCAGTAAACATCTTTATTTCTGCCATTTTTGTATAATATTCACATCTATACTTTAATTATCAAACATGTTGATGGTCAGACTTCAATTCCATGAAAAATTTAAAATTTTCCATAATAAAACAAACTTTTTTGTATAAAAAAAAATTCAGTACAAAATTTTTTTTTAATGATTTTTGTGATCAACTGTGTACAAAACATTAAAGGATACAAGAAATTGCATGAATTATGGTAGGTAGGTCTGGTTTTTAAAACTCCTTCACAAAAGTGCAGATATGTTGGTGGTCAGATCTGTACCATTTTCATTCAGAACCAACTGAATATTGCAAGAAGTGTTTTTAATGAAAACCCACTAAAATGGCATCAATCATACCAGAGGAATAGTGAAATGGTGCCATGTTGGATGTCATATGAACACCATTTTTATTAGAAACAGCTGCACGTTGCTATAATAGTGTCTTTGTGAAAACACCATGTTGATAAGACCATCTGCTCAGGAGAAGTAGCCATATTAAGATTCAGGATGGCCATCAGGGTATGTATTTTGGGGGTTCGATCAGCATCATGTAAATATAGGAATAACAAAAAGTTTTTTTTCAAGTTGGAATGAACATACATTTAGGAGAAGTAGCTGTTACAAGATTTTTAAAATTATGGGAGGTCACATTGGCATAATTTTCATTTAGAACCAACTACATACAGTAAGAAGTGTATTGGTGATATGATCATCCATTCAAGAGGGGTGGTGATAAGAAAATTGTCAAGATAGCCACCACTGATTAGCACCATTTTTATTTAGGACCAACTATATATCATAATAAGTCTACAGGTGAAAACCCCTTGTTTATAGGACCATCTGTTCAGAAGAAGTATCTATAACAAGATTTTCAAGATGGCAACTACAGCGGTCATATTGCAAGTCTGATTGGCACCAGGGAGTTGCATTGTCTCAGATGGTAACATGTTGGAGCCAAGTGTCACTGTTGTGACACCCACTCCCATTTTCTCAGCATGATATAAGCAATAGTGTGTTCAAAGTGCCATTAAAAGCAACAACTAACCAACCGATCGACAGCATTTTCATTTAGGACCAACTACATTTCATAAGAAGTCTTTTAGTAAAAACCCATGTTGCTACAAGTATCAAATCTGGACATGTAGCGCTAACAAGATTTTCAAGATGGCCACCATGGCCTTGAAATTGGAGGTCTGATGAGCACCATTTTCATTTAGAACCAACAAAACATTATAAAAAAACTTCTAGTGACAACCTCATGCTGATACAATCATCCATTCTGGAGGAGTAGTGATATAACAAGATTTTTAAGATGGACTGCAATATTGGATGTCAGATCGGCACCTTTTTCATTTTGGGAATCCTATGTCAATATGACCATCTGTTCAGGAAAGGTAGCGATGACGAGATTTTCAAGATGGCCACCATGACAGCCATAATGGATGTCAGATCATTATCATTTTCATTTATGACCAACTACACATCACAAGAATTCTTTTGGTGAAAACCCCATGTCAATATGACCATCCAATTAAGAACTTTGAGATGTCCATCATGGTGGCCATATTAAATATCTGATCAGCACCACTTTCATTTTGGACCAACTAGACATCATAATAAGTCTTTTGGTAAAAATGCCACATCAATATGACCATCCACTCAAGACTATGTATAAGATTTTAAAGATGGCCTACAAGCCAATATTGACTGTCAGCTTGGCACCGTTTTCATTTAGGACCAACTAGACTTCATAAGAAGTCTTTTGGTGAAAATCCAATGTCAATATGACCATCTGTTCATAAGTAGCAATAACAAGATTTTCAAGATGGCCACCATGGCAGCCACATTGAATGTCAGATCATTACCATTTTCACTTACGACCAACTACACAAGAATTCTTTTGGTGAAAAGCTCATGTCAATATGACCAACCAATCAGGAAAGGGTAGCAACAAGATTAACTGTCTGATCAGCACCACTTTCATTTTGGACCAACTAGACTTCATAAGAAGTCATGGCAACCCATACGTACGCTTACCAGGAATCTTGGCATTCATTTTTGGGAATCTGGACAGCCTGTATGGAATGGATAACATGTTCGTTAAAAGTAACAAACTTGTATACAGTCATATTGCATCATAATATGAACCTATATGTACCCAAGTCAGTCACAATCAACATCCAATGAAAATGAATGCTGTATCCATTCCTCCAATTCCTGGACCTTGAACATTTGTGGCCTATAACCATTTTAGTTGTCTGGAATGTCTTCATTATAATTCAGAATGCAAACCTTTCACTAAGCATTCTTAATAATTCCTTAAAATCCGGAATGGCTGGCATATTTTCCTTTCAGGAGAAGTAGCGATAACAAGACTTTCAATATGGCCACCATGGCAGCCATACTGGATGTCCGAGCGGCACCATTATCATTTAGGACCAACTAGACCTTGAGATGAATATGGCAATCCTCAAAGTAAGAAACCTGTACTAATGGACAGATGACTCACAACAGGCCATCAGAATTGTCAATTGTGTAAAAGATTATTTTCTGACCCTTCTAACACCAGCTGTAAATTACAAATTGAGACATGTCTGCTCTCCCTCTGATAAGTGTTTATTAGTACTGAAGAGTGAGAACAAAGCGCTTGAACAAGCTTGATCAAAACAAATGGAAACCAACTTCTGGTATAAAGTATGGACTTTAATTGAACAAAGTTGGCAATATTCTCAAAAAAAAGAAAAAGGGGGAAACAATGGTCAACTCTGAATCAGCACTCACCCAATTGGGTAAGTGATTGGAAAATTCATTCAATCGCCAGAAATTTTAACTTGCCTTTAAAAGTTGGGCAAGTGAATTTTCAACCCCTGATCCCCTGATCCCTTCACCAAGTTTCATTATTCTAGGTAGAATAGTATGGTAAAAACTCATGTGGTTATGAGCTAAACATAAAATCTCAACCAAAGCCATTAAAAGATGAAATATCGGTCATGATGAACTTCTTTTGTTGTAAGGCTGTGGTACTAACAGAGATGCATATCATCATCAATTTCACATATTCTAGTATAAACAGTGTCGGGGAAACGAACAGTAAACACAAAATTTAACACAAGTCAATGAAGCATAAAATATGGACTATAATTACATACTTCTGCAATGAGGGAGTAGTGTTCTTCAAGATGTGTCTCCCCACCAAATTTCATGATTTGAGATAGGATAGTATATATATATATCATGCAAGAAACCTACGTGGTCATGAGTTAAATGCAGAAACTTAACCTAACTCAATAAAATGTCCAAAATGGTCAGTTACCTTTTCTGTATGGGTGTGGTACTAACAGAGATGTATACAATCATCAAGTTTAATGATTCTAGCATGAACAGTTACAAAACGAAATCATCCAAGTCAGTGAAGTGCGAAATATGGTGCTTTTGTGTTGAGGGTGTAGCACTCAAGGTGCATCCCTGCACCAAGTTTCATGACTCCAGCTATAATAGTATGTATACAGGGTGCAAAAAACTATTTGGTTATGTGCTAAATGCAATACCTTAACCTAAGCCAGTAAAATGTAGGTAACAGCGATGTTTTTTTTTGTAGGAGTGTGATACTAACAGAGATGCATGCAATCATCTAGTCTGATGATTCTAATATAAACAAAATTTAATAAACTCAAAACAAAATTTAACCAGACAGTGAAGTGTGAAATATGGGTCACAGTGACCTACTTTTGTAATGAGGGTGTAGTACTCGTCAAGATGCATCCACCCTCACCAAGTATAGTAGTATGTACACCGGGTGCAAAAAACCAAAGCTAAATGCAAATACTTAACCAAGAATGTACAAATAATGTAAACGCATGTACAAAGTTAGCCCCTTTAGCCCCCTCACCAGGGGGTAGGTGCATGAAATTCACTCTAAAATGTTGCCTAGGGCCTAGGAACAAAGAATATTTGAGGCTGTACATATATATGCATTATGTGCCGATGCCAGGAGTAGTATAATAGTTTCCTTCTACTTCACCAAGACAAGCAAACAATGATATAAACAGCTTTACTTGCAAGATGTATTAAATAGCATTTATTAGGCATCAAGAGACCCCCTTTTGGTTGAACCTGCCTTTTAATTAGCAAAACACTAAAAATCTTTAATACTGAGCTTAATCTAAAAATCTTCAACACTGACCTTAATCTAGGCTGTGGACAGACACGCACACAGACACTAAAGTGATTGCAATATCAAGCTTCTGCCAATACAGGCTGAACAACAAGTTAGGCTTGACAAAATGGAGGCAAAAACTGACAGCAAAGTACCAAATTTTAGACAATTGCTGGCAGTAGCTAATGATCTATATATACTATGTATGTTCAAGAAAATTACATTATATGTTTCAGATTTTCACAAGTGTAATGTACATTATCAAAATTTAAATACTGAAACAGAGAAAAGTTCACCATGTTGGCTCTATCTGAGGTAAAATCATTGAATTTCATTCTTGTAATGAATTAATTTAAAAAGTCTAGATAGCATGCCAAATACACAGTAACTGTAGCAAACCTCTATGGTTCTAATATTTTGTAAAAATGCATCCAAATTCTCAAAAGCTCGACCAGCATTATTTGTGTGCAAATTCATCCGTAGACAAAGCTTAACATATAATGTAATAAAGACTTTAAAATTTTACAGCACTTTTGCAAGAAATAAATACTGAATATATGGCATGTGATCTCTATTGTACAATAGCTTCCTTGCAGGACAGAAATGTGAAAATATTTACATCCAATCTAGCCAATATCATGTACTTTTCACCATGCTAGTATCCATCTTTACTGACATACATCACACCCCATTTTCTGATAATCTCCAGAATGACAACCAGCATTATGACCTTATTGAGGTATACTACCCGACATAACTGAAGAGTAAATAATCCTTAATAATCATAATTTTTGCTGTTGACAGGATACTGAATAAACAATTTTGTTCTGATTATTATTGGCTGCAATTGTGCTGTGTCATCCTCTCTAGTCTGATTCTCTCATTTCTATTGTATTGGCTCTTTGAAAAAAGAGATCTCAAAAGCAGTCTAATATTGTTTGGAGAAACAGTCCAAAAAAGATGACAAACCAAAATGATGGCATGTACTAATTGGAAAATCTCATCCTTATTAAATACCTGCATAGATGGCTGGACTGAAGACCCTACATGACCAAGAGGTGACTGTCCCAGAGACCCCATTTGACCATAAAGGTGTTGAGCTGGAGTCCTGGCAGGAGTGTGAACAGGGTACGATCTTGCTGCCGGATGATCATTCACAAATCTAGATGAAACTGAATCTGGGACATCCTCACCTCTCAGCTTCCGTTCTAATTCTTCGGCCATCATCACCTTTGGCTGTCGACTGAGCACTTTACCCTCAATTTCATCAACAGTGAGAGCCTTTGGCAAGGGCAAAGGTGACTGAGTGGTTGACTGACGAGAGCCTAAAGGAGAATCCTGTTTCAGTAGTAAAAAAGAAAAAACGAGTTTTACTTAGGTATTTGTAATTTCCTTGCAAATGTCCCATTTCCTTCGGAAGAAAATACTATGCAAACATCTGAGCCATTAAGTGTATTTACTGTCTTGGAACTTGAACAATCAATGTAAAATAAGTCAAGCTTAAATCAAGTATTCTTAGGTTATAATGTTAATATCCCCATATAACTGTCAGAACTACTTTTTCCTGAAGAAATACTGAACTACATTTTTACTAATAACAAGTTTACCTACACGTAATCTTAACATTCCCATCTTCACAATATCTCAAGTCTAAACAAACCTTAAATTATGTAACATGAACTCTATACACAGGAATAACAAAATGGCTATTCCGAGTAACAAACAAGAAATTCAATATACAAAGTGTACATGTGCCGATTCATTCCAGTGTCACTATCAGATGATTTGCAAAATATCTTCGTGAAACCCCAAACCTTTTCTACCTAGCTGGTGTAAAAGATTTAATCTCAAACCAAAGCAATAATATGTACATTGTACATGTTTGCAATTTAACAGTAACTCTAGTTTCACCTATAAGCAAACTAACCAATCTTTATAAACTACAAGTATCTAATAGCTATGTGAAAATAAGCAAATATTAAACAATTTTTCAGGTTTGCCATCACAAAAAAAACCCACAACTCTTTGAAAATGTCACATATATTATGCTTCTTCCTACAATGACTTGGTATAAAAATTTTGGTCAAAAAATATTTTAAAATGTCACTAATTTTTGTACATTTAACTTCTGACCCCTCTCTCAGGAACCCATGGGGCAGGAACAATATCCCTCTTACAAATGTTTACCATAGGAGCAAAATAATGCAGGTGTTTTGCAAATCTCTACCCAGTAGTTTGTGAGACAGAATGATATGTATGGGCACAAAGAGGGTATCAAAATATCCTCGACACTGAAGCGTGAAGATATTTAGCACCTCAAGATTTAAGATCATTAACTGTGTACCTGTGAGGCAGCCTTGGCAAATGCAAAGAGAGACTGAAGATTGTTCATTGGCATGCTTGGGGCAGAACCAGAGTTGTCAATCACAGTGAAGCCCCAGATGTTCTTTGCTGTTGGAGAAACCTGTAATGTGGCATATAATGTAAAGATTACATAAATTCAATTCAGCTGAATTAGTGTTGCAATTGGCTGAACATCTCATAGGCCCAAAGAACCTAAAAGCTGCAAGCCTGGCCAGATAAATGTGGGCCCAATAAAAAAATATGAATGTTAAACATTGATTTTTCTCCCCCGTTTTTTTTCTTAACAGTTTATCTTTAAGATCTTTAAATTTCACATGAAACCAAATAACACAATATTGGGAGGAAAAAAACCATGGGAAACAAAGTTAAGCTAATTGCTTCAGCAATATTATAGTAAACATCCATAAACTTGACACTGTTGGGACAAAATATTTTGACCATCTCATCGAGGTATATTGAGGTCTGACTAAACAGACTTACTGGGTACATATTACAGCATATGGCAAGTCTGCAGAGGAAGCTGGGTTACCGGGGGACCAATTTAGGTACCTTTCACTGTACTTTTACTGGATTTGCATTCGGTACTGCAACTATCAATGCAGCTGTAGTCATGCATCCAACTCATATCATTAATATTAACTATCAGATTAACACTGTAAAATTTACAGATTTTATTCTAACTGACTTGATTTGTCATATACAAGTAAACCAGTAAAATTCAGGCTAATTAGGAGGCATGGTTATCTTGTCTCTGGTCATTGGTCTATTGTTTTCACTAATATTATTTCATAAACTAGAAACGTTTTCAGAAAAACAAGTATGTGTCATCACAATAGTGGCATAGCAACCCCCAACCCCCCCCCCCCCCCCAACGAGTGGGGGCTCATAATTCCCATCTAACAACTTTTTTTTTAAATTGAGATGGAACCCTAGAATTAAGTTTTGCGTGGGGGGGGGGGGCATAATTTCTTGCTTCACCATTGCACCATAATGCCTGAAAACTGACATCGGACCACCAATTCATTCATTTTCCACAGAACTTAATGTTAATATATTAAAAATAAAAATAATTTTTATGAATTAGATTGGCATACAAACGACACATGGTTCCATTCATTAGACACAGAGAATTTTTTTTCCAACCTTGAAAAACAGGTGTTTCATAGCATCTTTTTTTTAGCCTTGTGGTGCTAAACTGGGAACTTCCTGGTCTGCACATAATAACATAGCCTCGCACCAAGGATATCAAAATAAAAGTAAATATTTTTGTGTCAACTATGGTTGTTGTTGTTGTTGTTGTGGGTTTAACGCCATTTGTCAGCACATGATAGGCTTTACACGGTGGCCAGTTTTATCTGGTGGAGGAAGAACCCGGGAAAACCCCCGGGAAGAACCACCAACCCACGGGAAGCTACTGGCAAACTTTCTCACATATCCACATTGGCCGAGCCCGAGACTCGAACCCACGCAGACAGAGGTGAGAAGGGAGTGATCTGTAAAGGCGAGCGCCTTATACCACTCGGCCACCCGGGGCCCCGTCAACTATGGTACATAGACTGAAGTTCATGAAATGTATAACGGAAGAAAATTAAATACATTTACTAGCCAATGGGTGCATCTCAAAATATTTAGTACTCTATTTTTTTATCCCTCCACCAGAAGACTGATTCTCTGGCTGTAAAATAATTACTGGGGCAAGCAAGTTGGTTGCAGAATGAATTGTCTTATCTTCTTAATGTTTCCTCTCAAGTATGAAAAAACTCCATCAAGAGATTTATGAAATATATGTAAATGAATAGCTTTAGCCTAAACCATAATACACTTTATGATGCTAACAGCAGTTGAAAAGTGACAGCTACGTCTTGCTTCCCACTAATGTAGCTGTGATAAAAATGTTACTGTAATTGCAATTTTTGTATATCTGACCTTAGACTTTCTCAGAGACCGCATGAGAGGGGCCCAAAACTCACACCCCTCTCACAAATGGTCACCACATAGGCAACCCACATACCCAGTTTGGTGAATTCCCACCCTGTGGTTTAGGATATGTGGTTGGACAGAGACTGATGGACAGGCAAACTAACAGAGGGTTATCACAATATCCCCTCACTAAAGTAAATGGATACCAATTTTTGAAGTAAAATACGCTTCTTCAATAATATATATCCGATCATAATATGTAAGGAAAACATCCAGTACCTTGCAAATCTAGCATTCCCAAGCAAAAAAGACATTAAACATATCAGGCAATAAAAAAACTAAAATCAGCCTCTGCTTGCTGAGGTGCAAGTATGATGAGACTGGTCTTCCCTTGGATAGAGGAACTGGGCCCAAATCCCATCATTCATCAGTTACTACTGGACCAGAAGTGCATGTTCTTCCATTAATATAACTGCAGGTAGGACTTGGGAGGGAATGCCTACATTATAGTTGGGCAAGTATTATCGATGAAGCATTTTTTGCTCCAAAAAATTGGTTTCTTCTTCAAATTTGTATGTTTTAATATTAGTAGGAGTTACATCCCCTTATCCCAGAGTTGGCCCTGGCTCTGGTCTCCTTTGTTACATATGGGTTAGGATCAATGAACTGATGCTGTCTTGAGAAAAAGAATTCACTTCTGCAAATTCAGCAGAAGCAGAGTAACCCATAAAGCTATTAAGCAGCCATGTTACCTGGGAAGGCAGCTTATTACACTTCTCATATAGGTACCACCAGGTCAAATTAAGCCCTTTGGGATGACAGGTCTATCAAAAATTACCTTGAGAATGTTGTATCAGACATCCCCCTGATGGCAGCGACTGCCCTAAACTCGTTAGCAAATATACGTAAGAAATTAATGTGGTCTTGGAGGGATTTCAATTTCCTCCCTCCAGAAATAACTCCAAAGCATGCTGTCTACTCTCATTTATTACTACTACTACTAATAAATCCCTACATGCCAAAAGAATGGTCCGTTACATTTTGGACATAGGGCCAAGGCCTTCAGGTGAATCGAATCAAAATAGGCCAGAAGGTTGGAGTTCTTTGTTTTGGTCTATGTCTCCCATTCCATGATGGCAAAACATGTCAGAGATCATGCAGTGGTATCCTTTGATAATGATCTGGTCTAACTTCTCCTCCTCGAAAAACCATAGGAGGAAGTTAGCTATTTGTGGTACTGAGCCTTTTGAAGGAGATGTTTTTCAGCTCACACCACCAGAAAAAAGACTCTCCATATCCCTTCATAGGCTTTCAGAGTGGCAGGCTTTCTTGTCTGAGCAATTCTCCCTGGGACTTGTTCTCAGAAATGTTTCTTTCCATGGGCTTTTGATATAAAACAGGTGTGCAGGTTCAGTATTTCTGGTATGGGATGGAAACCCTACATTTGCAGCTGTTTCAGCAGACAAGGGAAAGGCCGAACTTCCCTGGAAATGTCTGCTGCTAGGTTCATGAGGTTGTTGATCCACAATTCTTCCCACTTGAGGGGAGCAATCCGAATTAGTTTGTGTTTGAATTCCATTGCCTTCTGAATGACCCTGACAATCCAAGGGGATGGGCAATGGGCATCTGCAATGTGGTGAGTGTGAATGGACCAACTAGAGTGAAATGCTTGATTTCATCAGGACAGCAATCTTCTGGGATGTTCAGCATGACTGGGTATGGCAGACTTTAATGTGGATTTGTCAACAATGACACCACATGAAAAGATCCCAAGTAAGAAGTCTGAGATCCGAGGACTTGGTTCCCACATGCCTTAAGAGGTAACTGACGACAACTGTGGGGTTGGAAGGAATCAGAATGCCCTTTCCAGATCGTTTCCTGCTACGATTGAAAGGAATTTGCTATGGCTTTTATCTCCAGAAGATTCTGGCATTTTTGAAGGTCACAGAAGGACTCATGCTACTAATTCAGCTCCCATAGTAAACCTATGCAAATACCATAATATTCAATAACTTTAAATTTCTGAATGCTTATGATCAAACCTATATTTATACATATCCTTGATGACAGCTTGTGTAGAGAAAGCAATATGAGCCATGGCATTTTCTGGATCTACACGTGTTTGAAACGTGTTTTCAATTCTGCACCAAAAAGTCAGGTGCTAATTTCAGAAATGTGTTTTCCAAACTCAAGTCTGTAAAAGGACCGAAATTCCATCACTAAAACAGGGTCTCTATTTTTTTCAGTTACAATTAGAATAAACTCTCAAAAGATCCTTTTCACTAAACTTTTACTTTCATTATCAACCAATCCTGGCCAGCCAAACCCATATATACTCTATTTTATCTTCACCAATTTCTAGACGGGTTCCTCTTATTTAGTACTGCGAGTCCAGAAAGCCTCTCCTGGTTTTTTTGATAATTTTACAACAAGCAGTAACAAAACTCAATTTTGAGACTTCAATTTCAGTTTCACTTGCAAAATCATGCTGGAAATTATTTGTCAAGTTCTTTAGAATTTAAAAATATTACCCTGCATCCCATTTTTAGCACATGTACCTCTTTGTTTCATGAAGAAAAAGAAAAAGTCTGCTTAACTTTAGGTGTGAATAATTTAGTTGCTATAGTTCCTGAAGATTATACTAACATTTGCAAAACACAGAAAGTTTTGGTGAACAATTATGTCACTTGAACAGGTATATACACTGAATGTCCATACAATATTAAGCTATAAAACAGTATGTCAGATGCATAATGGAACCCATTCAGATTGTTTCTCTTTAGCTGCAACTTTCATCAAGCTTTTATTTTTTTTCTCCGTTTGTGTAGTGCACAATGCCTTCCTTGGATGTCAACTTTCTTGATAAAATTGTCAAATCAATGTTCTTCTTTTCATTTGGATATCTACAAAGTCACTGATCTATTTATCCAGTTCCATCGGAATTTGTTTTTCACATCTTTATGTATTTCTTTTAGCCTGCTCTTGTCGTTGTCAATTTTAACTTCATCACTTCGGCACAAACTGAAGCACATGGCTGAAAACTATATGTCTTAAAGAACAAGTGTTCTGACTAATCAGAAGTGCCAACTCTTTAATGTATTAGCTTTCAATGACCAATGAGACATGCTGTCTAAAATATATGGCTATATATAGAATTGATTAGAGATGCCCAGATTGGGAGAAATTCTGCATTTGCTCTGACAATGTTCTGTGTATAGCCAATGAAAAACTACATATTTAACAAGGTATTTTTGTATCATAAATGTCTAGATCCCATTACCCTGATATATCAGCTTACATGAACTGATTCCCCGCAACCCACCCCCAATTTCTCAATGGATTTACATCAATCTGAAAAATGATACCCCTGACCAGAAAAATATTGGAAATCTGTGAATATGTGGAAAATTCTTATGTCTGTTCAGGTGCTGCCTTATGGTGCTCTTCGAGTAGTGCAGACATGAATAGAAATGCATCTCTCTCAATAAGCTGGAGATTCATGGAAGCAACTATGGAACAGGAGGAGTGTACTCCTGTCAAGTACATGAGCCATGTGCAAGAGTGATCCCAAGGAGTGTCTGTCAGCTGGGTCTTGACGGTGGGATCTAGGCCATGCCTAGCTTGCTGAAAAATAGCCACGGAGACCAGATCAAGTATGGAGGTAAAAGCTACAATGCAGAGATGCTGGTAGTAATTTTCTTATGGGGGTGGGGTGGTGGGTGGCATCCACACATACCTCTGGAGGGGGGGGGGTGAATGGGGAATGGGAAATGGGTTGGGAAACGACCAGGGTGGGTGGAGGAAATGGGTGCGAGTGAAGATGACAATGCTGAATGATAGCTGAAATGATCAAAACCATCATTTAATAACGTGATTCAACTTTCACACACCAAGATGATGAGGTGCCACAAAAAAGTGGAAATCTGTCAATCACCAGAAAATTCTCATCGATGTATGCTGGTACTGGCCAAGTAGTCTATTCAGTGCTGACATGACTGGAAGAGACTGGTGGCAAATGGGGTTTTTATGTCACTGTGGTCGTGTGAGGAGCCCTGAGGGGCAAAGAATACCAGACCTTTATCTTGATCTGCAACTTCTCAGCATCAGGTGACTGTTAGATAGCAACTGTGCTGGCAGCTGTGACAAGGCTAATAGTGTCTGCATCCTATGATAACCATTTTCTGGCTATCTCACAAGCCCAGAACAGTTTATACCAGCGCAGAGTCACTTAAGTATAAAAAGTAACAGTGACCAACTTTTGCTACCATGATGTAGCAATTGGAAGAGCCTCTGCCTTTTCCATTGCATGCTAGAAAAAAACTTGGATTGAAATAATGAAAATTCAGAGAGTCGCAGTTATTCAACTCACACAAAGGAAAGAGATGAGGAAGTTTCAAATAATGGTGTAGTACTCCTCAGGATACATGCACATAGCAAGCACATATCAGGCATGACTGTACAAACAACAGTGTTTGAGAAACTAACCTAAACATGGAAAGTGTACATGATCACTGGAGCATAAAAAGTCAAAGTGACCTACTTTTGGTATGGTGGTTTAGTATTTCTGAGGATGCATGCACATATCCATTTTCATTACAACAAGCAACAGTATCCCAGAAACTGACCTAAATGTAAAATGTGTATATAATCACTAGAGCATAATAATTATGTTACAGTAACCTACTTTTGGAACAGTGATGTGTTATTTCTCAGGATTCACGTGCAGATCTATTTTCGTGAGTTCTACACCACCTTACCAAATTTTAAAAAGTGTACACAATTACATAAGTGTGAAAAGTAGTATGGTGGTGTACAACTCCTAAGGATGCATACACAGATCAACTTTCATGACTGTAGAGGCAACAGTATGTTAGATATTGACTTAAAAATACAAGATTTTACAGTACCAATGACTGACAACTATGGCAGAGGTAGCACAAGTTCTCCTGCATATACAGGGGATACTAGTATTTTAACCAATAATAATGATGGATGAATATTGGGAACTTGAGAAAATGTCACTGAAAGAGGTTTAGACAGTGCACAAGAGTTTGTCTAAAAATATGTAATTTACTGAAAACTCTATAAAATAGATGAGGCCCCTTTTTTTTATCAAGCCTGCCTTTTATTAGCTAGAAAAGATGTACAAAAAGGAAAGTAAAAAACTTTAATACTGAGCTCAATCTAAAAAACTTTAACATCTAGGATGCAGACAGACATGTACGAATGGATGGACATGTGGACACACAGACAGAGTCCAAAGTTATGATGGACTTGACAAAAATGTGTTCTTTGAACATGGATGTTCCAACACAGTGCCTGAAAACTGACTTAAAACACAAAACCTAACTGGACAGATGGACCAATGATGACTGAGTGTTATCCAAACATCTTTTATTGAAACAACTTGTAAAACTTAGCCAATGTTGAAATTCTTGTCACTTATTTCATTACTTTTCAAGCGACTACAACTGGCGAATTTTTGAAAAGTCAGTGAAGTGTACTGTGAATGAAATGCCACAGTTTATGAAATTGTTTTCCTACAACAAAATAAAAGGCCCACGGAACTGAAGCTTACGAGGTGTTCTGTGTCTAAAAAACTGGGTGGAGAAGCTGGTCCAAACAATTCATCCAAACTCTGCATCTTCTGTAAAACAGAAATAAAAGGAGTAAGCAGGCTCAGAAGAAAGAAGTACATTTTGTAACTCTAGTCAATATGTGTTAGTTCTGAAAAATTCAAGGGCTGTTACTTTTTGTGACATTAATCACCATACCGGCTGATAAGTCGGATCTAATTGCAAACTGCACATACCCAGATCTCCCATCACATAATGCACCAGCAGATCTGGGTCTATGCAGTTTGTTAGGACTAATCAGTAAAACAAACAACATAGACCCTAATCTGCTGGTGCATTATGCGATGGCAGATCAGGGTCTATGTTGTTTGCAGTTGAAGCCAACTTAAAAGTGAGTATATACAGTAACTGGAGTCATATTGTAAAACCTAGCCACACCTGTGTCTTTTCTGTCATGTGTAAGTACAAGATTACAAACATGCTCACAATTCATCTCTATTTTTGTGTCTGGACTAGTTCCATAATACCTGTACAGGTAATAAAAAGTCAAAGACTACAAACATGCTCACTAGTCACCTAATTTTTTGCATCTGGACTAGTTCCATAACACCTGTATAGGTAATAAAAAGTCAAAGACTACAAACATGCTCACTAGTCACCTAATTTTTTGCATCTGGACTAGTTCCATAACACCTGTACAGGTAATATAAAGTCAAAGACAACAAACATGCTCACTAGTCACCTCATTCTTTTTATCTGGACTAGTTCCGTAACACCTGTACCGACGATATAAAGTCAAAGACAACAAACATGCTCTCTATTCACATCATTCTTTGTATCTGGACTAGTTCCATAACACCTGTACCGGTAATATAAAGTCAAAGACAACAAACATGCTCACTAGTCACCTCATTCTTTGTATCTGGACTAGTTTCATAACACCTGTACAGGTTAAATTAAGTCCAAGGCTTCAAACACGCTAACTATTCATCCTCTATTTCTCTGTGTACGGACTAGTTCCGTAACACCTGTACAGATTACAAACATGCTAACCATTCATCCATTTCTCTGTGTATGGACTAGTCCCATAATAACTGTACAGGTAGAGTAAAGTCCAAGATTACAAACATGCTAATTATTCATCTCTTTCTCTGTGTCTGGCCTAAGTTCATAACATTTTTACAGGTAGAAAAAGTATTCACTCAAACAAAAGAAATTTGCAAATCACTAACTCAAAAATTTTCAAGATAAGGAAATATGCACTGCACTACACTTCCTTTCCATACATCCTTCCACACATGGTACAACAAGAAGTGTTTCAAGAAACTGGGGCAGGAGCAGTACTGACAGAAGGGGAGTCTGTGATGACATTATATTGCAAATATGAAGTGGATTGAGTAAGGAGTTCTGGAAATATAAGTGACGGAAAAAACTGTAACCCAACATGTGCCCTATTATAATTCTTGATTCTGTGAGAGAAAATCAGAGGCATAAGTGGTCCTGAGAGCAGGGGAGCATGTGATGATGTTATATATTCCAAACAAGACGTGAATTGGTGAAGGAGTTGTAGAAAACATGCAATGAAAAACTTCAACCAAAAACTTTAGCCAACAATGTATCCCAATCATAATTTCTGGCCCCATGGCACCATGCATCAGAAGAACCAAGGGGCAGGAGTCCTGCATCAGCAGAACCCTGGGGCAGGAGTGATACAGAGGGAAGAAGAGTATGCTATAATATTATATTCCAAATATGAAGTGAATCAGGTAAATGGTACCAAGAAATGACAGAAAAAAACTGCAACCAAATCTGTCCACAGAAAAACAAATACAAAATACCCCCACATGGACAACCCAAATGCTAGATGCCCCAACCTTAGAGACAAAAAAATAACATGCTATTTACATGTATTCCATGCACACAAAAAGTGACAATGAACTGAAGTTTTTTGTTTTTTTTTAAATGTCCAAGTTGAAAAAGGACTAGCACCCCATCAGCACTGACACAGAAATGTTGTTTCCTTTACTTTCCTGTATTACTATATAAAACTAAAAGGACCCATCCTGGTCAATGTATTTAGCTTTGTGCAGGACACATAATTTTAAATTCAAAGTCTACAGCAAAGCTGCATTATCTCTGTGCTTTTCTTAATAATCTCAATTATCCCCACCTAAAATCTAAAATTCTGAAATCACTGTGCATGTCTACTATCCACCCCATATATATCCAAATGTTTGAATTCTCCATCTTAAATGGCGTAGGATTATATAATCCCCACTTTTTCGTCAAAAAGCATCAAGGGAAAAAAGTTTAATCACTTTATGTACTTGCTAATAAGTCAGATCCAACTGCAAACTATACAGAACAAGATCTGCCGTCACATAAAGTGCTGGCAGATATGGGTCTATGCAGTTTATTAGGACTTATCAATAGAGCAAACAAATAAAGACTATGATCTGCTGGCACAGTACGCAACAGCAGATCTGGGTCTATCTTGCTTGCATTTGGACCCAACTTAAAAGGGAGTACATATGGTAGAACTGTACTTATGAAAATCTGTAAATTCATAGAAATAGCTACCCTAGGTATTGGTCTGGCCTTTTTTGTGTTAATTGCTGGATCATCAATGTCTTCATCATCCACCACCAGCCGGCTGAGGCTCTGTTCCATGTACTCCTGTCATAAAATGAAAGTCTAAGAAATGCTGTTTCTCACCTGCTATGGCAGTGTAATTTCCACAGTCAACAGTACCAGAAAGTATGTCAAAGAGACCTACTTTTCATAAGTGTGAATAACAGTATTTGCAAAAATGCTTTTATCCAGTTTCATGACAATACAAACAACAGAATCTGAGATATGGATTTAAATGCAAGAATTGAATGTCATGGTGGTGGTGGTGGGGCTTTTGCATTGTAGTCACTGATGGCTATTTTTGCACAACATAAAATATTTGAAATGAAAATCTCAATACTATAAAAACTGAAAACAAAAATTAATGTATAACAAAATAATTGGTAAAAGTACAGCCAAACCAGTTTATAATAACCAAGTAGGGTACTGGTTAAAAGCAGTCTTATGAACATATAGTCTCTATATGAAGGTAAAAACTATGTTCTCATCAATGTTAGCCAAAACAGCCATTGGCTACTAATCGTCCCTGTTGGCTACTATATTTTATAAAATAATCTTGTACAAAATATGACAAATGTTGTGATTACCAACAAAATTTAGATTATTGACGTAATTATGGCTACTACTGGAAATTGTTACTGTATGTCCATGTTTTTAAGTTGAGTCCAACTGCAAACAACACAGACCCTGATCTGCCATCACATAATGTGCCGGTAGATCAGGATCTAGGTTGTTTGTTCTACTGATTACTTCTAACAAACTGCACAGACCCAGATCTGCTGGGGCATTATGCAACAGCAGATCTGTGTCTGTGCAGTTTGCAGTTGGACATAACTTGTAAGCGAGTATATACAGTACTGGGAACCAAGATATGTATTAAATTGTGTATAAATGGGACATGCTAAACCTCCTTATATACAAGTGGTCTTTACATGCAGGTTTGACTTTATACCTCTTGGGATGCATAGTTTTTCTCTGTGGTGTGGAAGCCAGAGTCTGTGGTAGTATTACCACTATACTTTAAGGGATGTTCCTTCCCGAGATCTACAGCCAACTTTTCATGTTCCTCCTCCCAGTCAAACTCAACTGAAATTATAAACAAAGAAAGCAGTCTTATCATGTTGACTTTGAGCTTCTCAATATGTGTCTCCTCATGTAACAAAGACTCACCTATACACAGGACATACACAAACCCATTTTAAGCAGCCACCTCTGCGATGTAATAAAATGGCCCCCTAAGAGATATGTCTGCTTAATACAGATTCATTAATACTGGCATTGCAGGTGAGAAACAATAATTTGACATAACTTGTAAAGGACCTTAAAAAAAAGTATTTGTGTAAGACAGTGACTGCGATATATAGACTACTTTTAGGCCAAGTTTTAATGAACAGGGTAAACCTACATTAGCAACACCTTAATATAAAGGGCACTTGCTCTTAAAGAACATTTCTTAACCCCTATTATTAAGCTTTCTCACACATTTCACTTCTATATAAAGAAGCCCTCTTATTAAGCTTTCTTGCAAATTTCACTTCTATATAAAGAACCCATCTTATTAGGCTTTCTTACAAATTTCATTTCTATAAAAAGAACCCCTCTTATTAAGCTTTCTAACAAATTTCACTTCTAAATAAAGAACCCCTCTTATTAAGCTTTCTTACAGATTTCACTTCTATATAAAGAACTCCTTATTAAGCTTTCTTAGACATTTCACCTCTATATAAAGAACCCCTTATTAAACTTTCTTACACATTTCACTTCTATATAAAGAACCCCTCTTATTAAGCTTTCTTACACATTTCACTTCTATATAAAGAACCCCTCTTATTAAGCTTTCTTACACATTTCACTTCTATATAAAGAACCCCTCTTATTAAGCTTTCTTACACATTTCACTTCTATATAAAGAACCCCTTATTAAATTTTCTTAGACATTTCACTTCTATATAAAGAACCCCTCTTATTAAGCTTTCTTAGACATTTAACTTCTATATAAAGAACCCCTCTTATTAAGCTTTCTTAGACATTTCACTTCTATATAAAGAACCCCTCTTATTAAGCTTTCTTACACATTTCACTTCTATATAAAGAACCCCTTATTAAACTTTCTTACACATTTCACTTCTATATAAAGAACCCCTCTTATTAAACTTTTTTAGACATTTAACTTCTATGTAAAGAACCCCTCTTATTAAACTTTCTTACACATTTCACTTCTATATAAAGAACCCCTCTTATTAAGCTTTCTTAGACATTTAACTTCTATGTAAAGAACCCCTCTTATTAAACTTTCTTACACATTTAACTTCTATGTAAAGAACCCCTCTTATTACGCTTTCTTACACATTTCACTTCTATATAAAAACCCCTCTTATTACACTTTCTTACAAATTTCATTTCTATATAAAGAACCCCTCTTATTACGCTTCTTTAACATTTCACTTCTATATCAAGAACCCTACTTATTAAGATTTCTTGCACATTTCACTTACTATATAAAGACTCCTTCTTATTAAGCTTTCTTACACATTTCACTTCTATATAAAGGGCACTTGCTCTTAACTCTTTTCATACTGAAGCCCAATCAGCCAGGCAGTTGTGTAGAACAGGACATTTTTTCAATCAGTGGTGTATCAGCATGAGAGAATGCAGTGACGTTGGTCAATCTGGCTTTACTGGACAAGTTTTTCAAATAATTTTTCAAAGTTATGTACCATTTTAGAAAGAATAAAATTTTCTTTGAAGTCATATATTTTTTCAATGAAAATTTTCAAATGTAAAAAATTCAGCTGAAAGTAAAGTTGTCAACTAAAAAACACGCTTTACATTTTTTTTTATAACTTACTTTCAATGCAATTTTTCTATCAGCAACATTCATTTTACCTCCTATACATAAGTGTATGAAATGTGAGGAATTTTTCGCTGGTTAAGATGGTGACAAAATAATAAAAATCCATAAAGAATATCGAAGGTTATTTCAATTTTATTAAATTTACTCGCATGAGAATCAGAGAGCAAGCAGAACAGATCCTTACTGGAAAGTTGACAAAGCTGTTCATTTTGTTTCGGTATTTGTATTTCATATTAAGTTCTAACGTAAAAATATCAGAGTTTTGTTGGGTTTATTTTGGTTCATTTCCAGGAATGCAGTAAAATTTCATAATAGTATGCACACATCCAACCTCAGTATACAGCTGAATACTATGAGCAGTGAAGTTCACAAAATGTCCAGCTAGCTTGATAACCATCAAAGTCTTCATCATTGTCAATATCATTGTCAAAAATATCAATGAACTAGTTATCATCCACTCAGTTCATTTCAATGTAGTAAAGATCATTATCCCCACTGCCTACAATATTAATTTCCCCCACAAACTGTCTATATTTTCATCAAAATTGGCATCCACACCAGTCATCACTTGCCACTTCAGTACTGTCTGCCATTTTGATCTCCACATCTTACAATTTAGTTTTAAAATAAAATTTTCTACTAACCAGTTATCATCATTTCATCAAAGTCAAGATCACTATCTGCACTGTGTAAAATATCAATTATCCCCACAAAATTGTCTATATTTTCATCAAAATCGACATTCACATCACTGCCATAATTTGCCGCTTTAGTGCTGTCCACCATGTTGATATCCGCATGTTAAAACTCATGTTTGAAATCAAAGTTTCAAAAAAACAGTTATCATCAACTCAAAGATAACGATCCCCACTGCCTAAAATGTCAATTTTCCACACAAAATTGTCTATATTTTCAACTAATTCAGCAAGCACATAACTGCCATCACTTGCCTCTTCAGTAGTGACCGCCATTTTGATCTCCACATGTTAAAACTCAGTTTTTACCAGTTTTGGGGGTCTTTTAAACTCATTCTGTGACTGCAATTGTGTACCTTCTACCTTTATTTCCTTCTATTCAAAAGAGTACACGTAAAATGATGATGAATAACACGGTTAAATGCACTCTTCTGCAAAGCGGTGGACAGAATGTAGTGAATATATGACTAGAATCATATCCTATTGGAAAAGGTAAAGTACGACTGGAATCATAACCCATTGGAAAAGGGTTAAAGAAGATTTCTGAACACCTCTTATTAAGCTTTCATACACATTATTCACTTCTATATGAAAAACCTCTCTTTTCAAGCTTTCTTACACATTTCACTTCTATATAAAGGACACCTTTTCCTAAAGATAAAATTCTCCTGTCCCCAGTGTCCTTTATAGACAGCTTTCACTGAATGTATTTTGAAAATATAGCCACAATACCTGGGGTTTTTTGTCCTTACACAAGGAACTTTATCAGCAGCATTATCAGAAGGTCTCAGCACTGGTCAATCTAGAGGTTAGAGGGTTTCATCTGTGATTGGAATACTGTAGTATCATTTATTTTCGTGGGGATCAATTTTTGTGGTTTTGTAAAAAAAAAAAAGACATTTTCGTGGGTACTTAAATTTGTGGTTTCGCATATTAGTAAGTGTTTAATTTCTTGGTTTAACCTCTACAAATACCCAAAATAAAGAATACAAAAGAATAAAACTATGCCGACGCAAACAGCGGTCACTTGAATGTTTATAACAATACTACCATGTGTATGAGCACAAATCAAAGACCTAGCAAGTTCAATGATTACACCATTTTTCATCCAAGTGAATAACATCAATGCACGCAGCCAACACCATTAAACAATACTACCACCTCTATGAACACAAATAAAACACCTGTCACGATCAATCACTTACACTGGGTTTTCATCTGAGTGCTCAACATCAAAGGAAACCGACACAGCCAACAACACTAAGCCAAATGGTTCAAGTACATCTGTATGATCTCTTACTTAAACCACTGTCCATAAAGTGAATTAAACATGTGACCGGCTGCCCCTTGCTCGATGCAATCAGCAAACAGTGACAATATTTGATGTGTTTAGAGCCCACCGATGTGAGAAGATCCTAACTAAATTGAAAGACAGTGGAATCGTGCTTTTGTTTGTGCCTGCCTCATGTACAGACCAACTTCAACCACCTGACTTAACAATAAATAATGAGTACAAAGAAGAATTAAAATCACACTTCCACAACTGGTATGCTAAACTGGTCATGGAGGCAACAACTTAAAAGGAAGATGTTACTGGTGATGATCACTGATTGCAACCTCATTAATCAAGCCAATTCGGTCTGAATGGATAATTGCAGCTCACGCGACATTGAGTGAAAGATTGAACCTGATTATCAGTGGTTTTGAGAAAGCTGGACTTGTTTAATTATGTAATTTGGAGATTATTTACTTGACAAGCATTTGTGTGTACCTTGAAACTTCATTGACACAATGTTGATACAGTGGCTTTCTCCGAAAATCAGTGAAGTGTGAGCTTTATTACTCATCTGTAATTAGTGTATATACATAGTGTTTCATTAATAACAGTTCTTTAAGCAATGCATGGATAAAATGAAATGTGGTTTCAGGAGGATTTAGATATTTCAACAACAGTTGTACTCGAGTGACGGATCGATTTGAATAAGTATTAGGTTTAATTTTCATATAATAGTATTTTTATTATTCTTTCATGTTCAGCATTACTAGTGTTTGAATACCATATGCTTTTTCTCGTTTTTCTCTATCCTTACTTATCTCACATCAATATAAGGCAGTGAGTGGAAATTACGGCTATCGGATACCTTATCGATACGTGTGCATTGAAACAATATAAAATGCTCTATAATTCTTTTTTCAAAGGGTTAAAATAAAACAAAGCGTAAAAGCTAATATTTTATTACCAAATTACAGTATTGATGTTGATTTGTCAAATACTAGTAGCTTCGTTAATCTCTAGGAACGACACACAGTAAGAAAATGAGGGGGGTCATCATCATATATGGCTAATTTTTCGTTGGGTATTTAAATTCGTGGCTCGGGGCTACAATGAAAACCACGAAAATTGGTCCCCCACGAAAATTTCTGATACTACAGCAATAGAATCCGTCGTATGTGTTGGTGTGGGATTGCCAAATGCCATCTAAGGGTCAGATTTAAGAGAATTTGTGTGCAGGAACAAGGTTTTGCCGAGTTCCTGTCAACAAATTATGATTCCAATGGATGACATCGCACTATCCCACATCAATGCATATGGTGGACACTTTTCTCTCATTTCCAACTCAAGATAATAATTTAAAACAAAATGGTGGATAATTAATCAAATACAATATATATTCACTTGTAAGCTGGATCCAATTGCAAACTGCACATACCCAGATCTGGCATCACATAACGTGCTAGCAGATCTGGGTATATGCAGTTTGTTAGGACTAATCAGTAGATTGTTTTGTTTGTTTTTTTGCTTTTTGGAGGTTTAACGCTATTTTTCAGCACATAATAGGCTATACAGAGTGGCCAGTATATTTGGTGAAGGAAGTACCCTGGAAGAGCCAACAACCCGCAGGAAGTTAGTGACAAGCTTTCTCCCATAGCCAAGTTGGTCAAGCCAATACTCAAACTCACATGGACAGAGGTGAAATGTGTGAGTGATCTGTACAGGCAAGTGCCTTAGACCACTTGGCCACCAAAGGTCCAATAATCAGTGGATAAAACAACATTGATCCTGATCTGCGGGTGCATTGTGCAATTTCAGATCTGGGTCTATGCTGTTTACAGTTGGACCCGACTAATAAACAAATAATTATGGTAACTAAAGTCAGTGCATTTCCGAAACTTTTTACGTCATTTGATGGAACATAGAAAGTTTAGATTTGGTTTGATTTGGTATTTTACAGCACAGACCATGGTAGCCTATCAGGGCAGATCCGATTGCAGAATCTGAACCAGCACCCTTCAGTCACGGCTTGCTGACCACTGAGCCACTGTGGCTCCACATATACCATTAGAAAGTTAGAGTAATTCTTAAACAATAATTTGCTCTTTACATAAATGTAAAACTTTTATTTTCAGTATTAAAATTGCTCAAAATATTGCAGATGCTAATGTCATCAGAAGTATGTCATCTACTGTCACCTGGGCTCCCAAACAAATCCACCTATTCTAATGAGTGATAAAGATGAGCAACATTTTTTATATAAACAGCAGAAACTTGTAGACATAATATGGTATCTTGTACAGTAGGACGAATAGCAATTGAAAAATCTTTTAAGCCCAGTTCATAAAGTGTACTCATGTATGATAAAGTTATTCCATATGGCACCCCCTGTGGGCTCATGGATATAGAATAGACCCAATGGAGGTAGAAGCCCAGAAAGCTGAGTGATTAGCATGCCAGAATAGTGACCTAAAAGATGCAATTTCAGACCCTACCATCAGATCAGCCTAGGGCAGCTAACGTGATGCATCTTTGGGCAAGACACTTTACTCAATTAACTCGGCACTAAAAAACATTCTTGTGTTGCTACCCCATAGAACACAAAACCAAACCAAATCCTGTAAGATTTTCTCATCATTTTTCTTAAACCTCACAGAGAATCAAAATCTGCCAATACCTATTTACTCCCGTCTTAAATGTTCACTATAACAATGGCCGATTTAGGAAAAGATGGATATGATGTCCTCTTTTTGCATCCAGGTCTTTGCCAGAGGCATGAAAGGTCGATCTTATTACAAATGATGCTATGACCAAAAGTGTTTCCATAATGATGTAAATACAAATATCCATGGTAAGTCACTCTTGTGTGTTCAAAGCATACCCATAAAAAACTGTCAACAACTATAGGGACTATAATTTCAAAATATAATAAAAATTACATACGAGACAAAAATGTATGCAAGCTGATGTTCATTAGAAGTTTAGATGAACTGGACAACATGGCTACCAGCAGAAGACAAAGATGTAAATAAGAGAAACTTGCCAAATATAAATCAAGGAAGCATGTGTGGAAGGTTGCAAGTTAATCTGGGAGATTGGTCATTCAATGAAGTTTACGGATATGAAAAAGTTAAATTAATAACCATGAACATTTGACCCATAAGTTCAGACAATGGGTTCCTCGTCTCTGATTTGCTTGAGAGCAAAAACTAAAATTTTATGAAGAGAGAGTCCTTGTTGAATCGCCAACAGAAATGGTAAGCTAACCACAATGTAATCAATGATTAAGAAGCTTTAAGTAGTCTCCAGTATCTATTGTAAACATTAATTATCTTGCAAACAATAACTAAAGTGACCTCGACAATGAAATGCTGGCTCCTGTGACAGGATGTAAATGATATAAAACAATAAAAATAAACAAGATAACCAAAGAAATTACAATTTGAAACGTTAGTCTGGTTAATAGTCTGTAGCACACAACTTTACAATTTGAAATGTTAGTCTGGTTAACAGTCTATAGCACACAAATTTACCATGTACAATTAAGGAAACCATCAACACGACAACTTACTCCCTAATTTTATATATATATATATATTTAGAACAATCTGCACTCCATCTACATACTCTACTCAGCAATCATGGCTACAAGGATTAAATAAAGGCCTGTAGTGTTTATATCTATTTTTGCAATATGGTCATTACTAGGAGTGTTGAAACATATTTTGCAAAAAATAATGGTAGCATTTTGAAGGTGATCATTCACACCAATGCATTTATATAGTAAAATCGATACGAACATGACATTTTTGGTCATAAATAATAGGTGGTCCCTCATAGCAGAGGTGGCTCAAATCGGGTTTTATTACACAGGGGTTCAAGAAAATTTTCATTTCTGGTAGTCTTGGACTTTCGTGGCTGGAAATGTGGAAGTCTAATAAATCAAGCTCGAGGCTTATGATGAACAGATTAAATAGACCTTGGAATGAAGGGGCTTCCAGAGTCCCATCATTCCAAGGTCTATTTAATCTGATCATCATAAGTGACAGTAATTGTGTAAATTTCTCACCATTACCAACACAACTTTGTACAGTTCTACTTCTCACTTAAAATTGGTAAGGCTGTCTTACATGGTATGTATGGTATTCAACAGTCTCAGGAGATACTGAAAGTGGCTAATGTATGTACCCTTTGAAGTCTGCCACCTTGTATGGTTGTGATGTATGTATGTAGTAGTTTTAAGGCACCTCAGCACAAAGTGACTATGTAGCGCCAACAAAAGGTTAAGTTTGAATAATGTAAAATAATTCTGCACAAAAACTTGGGAAGATAAAGCCTTCCAAATAAATGTATAATTAAACAAAGATAAAATATAAAATATAAAGATGTTAAATTCTGTAAAATGTATATAAAATAACAGATAAAGTCACCACATGTAAAATCCTTAAAACATGATTAAAATTTGTTGCATAAACCACATTCACTTAAACAGTCCAAGATTTTCTCGGGAGGTACGTCCTCATAGTTTCTTCAAGCAGTTTATGTCAAAATACTTCTGTCTCACTGGGTGGAAATGAACATACTCTACAAGAATGTGTTCCACTGTCAGTGGACACTGGTAGGGTACACACTCTGGTCATGGTTCACCCTTCAGGAGGTATGCACGAGTCAGGTATGCGTGTCTGATATGCAATCCGCACAATACCACATCATCTCTCAAATTTTTTTCTATATGAGGGGTGCCAGTCTCCAATAGGGTGTTTGATGCTCTTAAGTTTGTTTGTGGAGTTTTCATTCCACATATTTTGTCAAGTACGACAAACATGCTTATTTAAATAATATTTAAAGTCTGTATACGGAATCTTCCATTCAGAAACAGATGACTGCAGGTCAGCTTTGGCTGCTGTAGCAGCCCTGTCATTACCATTTAAGCCAATGAGGCTAGGCAGCGAACAGTACAGAATACTTTTCCCAGATTCTATGAGAACATCTTGTTTCTGTAATATCTGGGATATTTACGGGTTGTCAGATTTGAGATTCTGCAAGGCTTTCAATGTGGAAAGAGAAGCCCAAAAGATGATTTAATTTGTTTTCTGAGAGGTTTCAACATAGTTCAAAGCTTTGAGTATGGCTGTAATTTCTGCTGTAAAAATTGAGACTTTATCCAGTAACCAGTTCAAGATGGTGCCATGGGATGCTGCAATGGCAGTTCCAACTTTATCTCCATCTTTCAAACAGTCTGTATACAGGGACGTATGACTATGATAGGAGGTTCCGATTTCATTGAATTTATTCTGAAACAAGAGGTTTGTTGAGGACTTTTTGAATTCGCTAGGGTAAAATACTATTTTGGGAGGTTAGATTACCATGGTGGTGATTTGGATTTTGCAATATTTCCAACACTGGTCTGTGCTGTTTCTAAGTAAGGACAACTTCGTATGCTAAAAGGTGGAATGAAGTTTGGTTTCTGAACGTATAAGGTTTGGTATTTGGGCCTAAAGACTACGTCATATGCGGGGTCAGATGGATTAGAGATAGTTTGGTAGCAAAGTAAAGAGACAACTTCAATCGTCTGAGATAAAGTGATGGTTTATTGGCCTCTACATTGAGGCGTTCTGCAGGGAAGTTCTAAATGCACCCAGACAGAGTCCAAGTCCCTGATTGTGTATTGGATCAAGCATCTGCAGGTAAGATTTATACTAAAGTTGTGAAATATACATCTTGTAGCACCCAGTGTCAGCCACACCATCACTGAGCTCTGAGGTTCAATATGCATGTACTTTTAGCAAGACACTGGCGGTGATCCTTTTGAATGCTAATGGCATTAGATAAGCTGGCTGGGACAAAACATAATTTGTATAGACAAATTGCTAAGATATGCAAAAAAAAATGACTAACGCATTAGAATCAATTATCGTCTTACCACTGTCCACAGTATTGCTGATGATGCTGGAAATAAAATGCAAGTCGGCTTTGTTTTCTTTATTGGGTATTGTAAATCAATTAATAGGCACAATTAACTGGCTCTGGTGGCACAGATAAGTTGCATTTCAGAACAGTTGGGACAACAGGGTTTATTATTTGGGTGTCTAAATAGAAGAAAGGGAAGTTTCTATTCTGTCTGGTGACAGAAGTCTCCATGTCCTAGCGAAGTCAGGCGCATAATATGCCAGAACATTTTAAAAAAATGAAACCCTGTAACAGAGATGCATACAAACATCTAGTTTGATGATTCAAGCGTAAATAAAGCTGAAGAAATAAACTTTAAACACAAAATTGGACCCAAGTCAAGGAAGCGTGAAATATGGGTCACAATGGCCTACTTTTGTGATGAGGGTGTAAATGCACCCTATCACCGAGTTTAATGATTAGAGATATAACAGTATTTATACAACAAAACCTACGTATGTATGTATGTATGTATGTATGTATGTATGTATGTATGTATGTATGTAATTGTATGCATAGGTTTAACAGCACATCAGCACCGTCCTGGTTATATAGTACTGAGTTAGTTTAGTTGTACAAAAAAGACATACAAAACAAAGATAAAGGCAAAAAAGGGTCAAAAACTTAAAATAGAGTCAAATTCTCAATATAAACTGCACTCTTTTAAAACATGCAAGACCTTCTCAGGTACCTGTGCAACAAAATATAACCACATCTATGTGATATGTCACTTGTGAGGAATGCCCCTCTCCAGTGATGGGATTTATGTTCAAAAGCTTGTTTGTGATGTTTTCATTCCAGATATTTTGTCAAGTATATCTTATGAAAACATAAATTCTGGTTAATTACACCAATTTTAGATTATCATGGCAATAAAGGCTATCAATTGAATATACAAAATTTGATTGTTTAAGTGGTGACAATGACAATTCAAGACTTACCATCTTCAGCACCATCACCAAAGGTCTCATCATTCATAATATCAAACTCTTCTTCTTCCTCCGGTGCTTCGATGAGTTCATTTTCATACGCATTGACATTCCCTGCTCCAAGAGCCTGAAATTAACAAGTACCAATATAGCAAGTATAATTTTTATTTGTAGCAACCAATTTTTCTGATTTCAAAATGTTAAATATAAAGAGGCTTGCACAGCACAACAGTTATTTCAACTATTTATGTCTTGTTTTATTTTGATAGATGGAGAGATGGACAGATGGGCTGGCAGATAACGCTTACACTAAATTCCCATTTTGCATATATTGTAGATCAAACAAAAATGGTTTCTGTCCACTGAAAGCAATCAAAAAGTTGGCCTTAAGGCAACAAAAAAGAGGATTTCACAACTTTGACCTGATAGAGCAAATATAAAACAAAAACTTGAATCTCATATTTTTCAGTATAAAATTAAATAATTAAAAAATGTGTAAGAAGCTAACGAAAATGAGTCAGTAATGCTTATAAACACACATAAGTGAAACTGAAATCTGCTGCACTTCTATATAATAAACATGAAATACAATTTTCAAACCAGTCAACATATAACATATCTTAAATGCAAACTTCAATCTCAAACCTTTTGATATCATATGTACACAAAAAAAACCCAGTAAAACTGCTTAAAAAATTATTAAATAACATACATGTGATTCTACCGGCGGTAGACCAAAAATACTGTTTAAAGGCCGTCTATCACACGTACCGTTTAGTAGTTAAAATCTACCGCTTGTGAAAATTAAAAGAATTTTAAACATTTTGTAATAAAAATACACAAACACGGTATTTTTACGCATTCTGTGAACACATTCGAGAAACCAGCCAGAACCAGTCAACTGAGGACCGGAAATGTTCCACCGGAAGAGAAACCGGTGCGATGATGCATTGCAGAGTAATAGGATTCAAATTGTTAAACAGCTGACATATGTACACAGCAAGCTGCTAATTGATTACCTGATTGTTAGAATTTAAGGAGTTTAGTCCAAATGCAGGATGTTTTTTGAGGTGTTATAAGTAATAAAGGGATCAAAGGTGGTCCATGATGTCTTCTGTCCTGAGCCTTTGATAAAAGCACTTGGCGGAGGGGAGATACAATGAAGAGACCAACCATAAAAAAAATATTTCGGCAGACACACCAGAGTAAGTATTTTTATTTTTGTCCTGTTTAATTGGTATTGTATTGTTCCAGATGTTTTACAAGGACAGCTCTTACATGTTTCGTTCAATTCTAAATATGTGCTTTCTCCCAATGCTAAGAAACCACCGGCTAAGATATATTACAAGTTCAAGAGTGCTTGGATATCCGAGTTTACGTGTGTGCAGGTGAGCAGCAAAAGTCCATAGTTTGCATTGTGTATTTCAAAGGTATGCATCTTTTGTAGTTCATAAACTATTTGAAGTTTTCATGCACATAAATTTAGTTCAAGCCCTAGATAAAATATATCACAAGATAATTAATTTTAAAGTTTGGATAAATTATTCATAAAAGCATAAATACATCATGTATTTTTTTCATTTTTATTTCAAGTCTAAATCAATCTTTATTTTTTTTAATTTACAGTGGTGAAACTTATTAACAGATTTTTTGATCTGAGCCATGAAGAGAAAGAAACCCTTGAGGATGAGGCTCAGGAATACATCATAAGTCCAAGTTAGGAACTCCCTTGTCGGGGTGAACATAGCTTTGACGAGTATTGGATAGTCAGCAACCTTACAAACCCAGCAACAGGAAAACTGAAGTTAGAACTTCTTTGCAGGCTGAGCTTGATTGTCCTGTCATTACAACATTCTAATGCTGATACAAAGAGGACATTCTCCCTTCTTTGCAAAACACAAAGAGATTCAAGGTGAAATCTGGACCAGAGAACTATTGAAAGTCTGTGAAGTGTGAAGCTTAATAATAAAAATGAATGTCATCAGTGGTCACTAGACAGTGATCTTGTGAAGGAGACTAAAAATGTTATAGGATTTTATATTAAAAAAAATCTTTGCAGTGAACTATCAGATAAACAACTCTTCCTTTTATATTATTCTACTGTATATTGACTCATAATAAGTAATTATTATTGTAACATTTTCCATCAGAATCTAAATCATTATCAAATTTGCTATTTTATTATAGTATGAAGAGAATACATATTATGGCACAAAAAAGCATTTGTTTTGTTTTCCATCTCATTGAAACGTAAAATTTATGTCGATAAAAAATCTACTGGTTTAGAGGCCAATCTACTGATTAAAATTTGCAAATCTACTGGTTTGAAATCCTAGTTCTGTCACATGTATGAAATAAGGTCAAGCACATACACACTAAAGTGAAAATGAAATGCATAGTTTCTTCCTTCAACCAACAAACAAAACAAGAGGTCCAAGTGGGCCTGATATTGCTCACCTGCCTTACATAACTTAACAGTTGACCAATTCACCAAGTAAGCTTATGTAGTAATGTAAGACCACAACCTAAGAAAATGATCTCTCAAACTTCACATCATGTTGATTTTACCTATTTTACAATATTCTGATAAAAAAAAATTCTAAACATAATGGCATGAATAATACACACAGTCTCTTGTTCATAATCGAAGTTATCCAAGATCTAGATGACATAAAACCATTTATCAAGTTTTATTGATATTGGATGAGAAATTTAGTCTCTAGATCTAGATAGGAAACAAACTCTGGTAATCTGACTCACGGTATCTTCATTAATATTGTCTATATTTGACAGTTGATCAAAATCAAAAATATGCCTTAAAGATGCAATCAGATGCAAGATCACCTGATTAGTATGCATGGATCCTGTTCTTTTCGAAATTGTCAAAGATGTTGATCATACAAGCCCTTATACCAATTTTGATCAAAATCAGATCAGAACTATGGCTTCCAAAGTGGCAACAAGTTCAGCCAATCAGTTTCAAGATCACCTCATTAATATGCATGGATCTTGCTCATTACTGATCCCATCCAAGATCTTGATGATATAGTCACATATTCCAAGTCTGATCAAAATTAGTTTAGAAATACAACCTCCAGAGTGGTCACAAGCTCAGTCAATCAGATGTAAGATCACCTCATCAGACTGCATAATCTCACTCATTACTGAACATGTCTGAGATCTTAATGATATAAGCATATATTCCAAGTTTGATAAAAATCAGCCTCCAAAGTAGTAACAAGCTCAGCCAATCAGATGCAAGATCACCTCATTAATAGGTGTGGATCTAACCAATTGTCGAATTCATCCAAGATCTTAATGATTTAAGCATATAATCCTAGTTTGATCAGAAATATGGCCTCCAGAGTTTAAACAGACTAACCAAATGCAAGATCACCTCATTAATATGCACAGATCTCACTCACTACTTAAGTTGTCAGAGATTTTGATAATATATACATAAACCAATATTCCACATGTAATTGAAATGGGATCGGAAATATGAACTCTGAAGTGGTAAGAAGAAATTGCTGATGGACAGACGGATGATGCATGATTCACAACATACAATACACAAGAGATGCAATGCCATACCATAAGCTCTCTCTTGGTCTTACAACCAGATGAGCTAACAAACTGAAGAAAATAACCAGTCCCTTGAAGGGACTGATGCTCTACTGGTCAAAAAGAATTTCATGGAATTCAAAATAAGACCATTGTTTTTTTCAACTGTTGAGTGTTGAAACCATGTCTGATATTTTTAAGCAATAACAAGATTTTCAAATTAGCTGCTGTAGTAGCCATATTGATTGGCAGTAAGATTCGAATCATTTTCATTTAGGACCAACTAGACATCATAGGAAATCTTTTGGTGAACCCTTGTGTGAATATGATGATCCATTCAGTAGCAATAACAAGATATTCAAGATGGCTGCGATGGAGGTCATACTGGATGTCAGATCAGTACCATTTTCATTTAGGACAAACTAAGTTCTCCGGTATGCCAAGATCTGCATACTTTTAATTTTGGACACATGAAAATTCCAATGGCCGAGTCCTCTGTATGCAAGTTTTATGTAATTGAACTTCTCTTTTATTTCATCCATTTCTACAAAGCAAGTATCAAGCATGTAGCGTGCAGGCTATCAGAGTTCAAGTGAGTGTTCAAGGATTTGGTAAAGCTGCATAGGCCAGATCTTTGCAGATAAGGAGATTAAGACACCCATTAATTGATTATCGGTGTCTAATTATTGTTTTTATCAAAAGACTAATCACAAATGTGTGTGCTCTGACACCTCACTTTGATAAGCACCACTCAGTACACTTTTAATCCATCGTATTAAAAAATCCTTCTTTAATGTTTTATCGTATACCATTATTTAGAAAAATAGTGCCAAGATTTGGGGACTTTATTTTGTTTCTTGCAAGAATACAACCTCCCATGTTAATCATCATAAGATCAGCTGTTTTCGTTGTTTCATTTTTCAAGCGGTTATCAAGTGTACTTTTCTGATGGCAATTTTAAACAATTTCTTTGGCGACAAGAGCAAGGCTGCAGATAGCCCTGTTTTACCTGAAGTGTTGCTGGTTTCACCTATAGTGTCAGTGGCTTGTGAGCGAGGTTTCTCGTCACATAATCATATCCAGACAAAGGGTTGTGGACATTTAAAACAGGAAACTGTAACAAAATTGAGAAGGGTGATGGAGGAAGGTCAAGAACTTAAGGATTTTGAACCTAAACTAGAGTGGAGAAGTTTGTTAAAGCTTCTTGAAGAAATAAGTGAATGTAGTATGCTGTGTTGCTTAAAAATGAAATGAAAAAAAATGTGAAAGGAATATGGTCATTTGTTTCTTCTTTCAGTGTCTTGGCAAATTTATTGATCTGAAATGGAATTAAGCAAATTAAATAAATTAATACAAAAAAGAAACTAATCTCTTCCTTGATTCCTTCTAGCTGCACAGAAACTTAAAGAATGGCAAGGTAAAGCCATTGAGAATTGCTGTAACATCACAACAACAATTATCATTGTTCTCAACTGCTTGATATTTTCATTATTTTATTATAATGCTAAATATTTCACAATAAATGAGCATTAGCAATCTGACAAATTTTTATACTGATGACACAACAATACATGCATAAAGTTCTGAATCAATGCAAATAAAAAAAAGGTATCATTAATGGGACTCCTATTTTTAGGGCTGGGACTCCCAACTTTTCTAGGAAGGAGTCCTGGACTGCAACTTTCAGAATCCTATGGAGAACCCTGAACATATGCCTGCAAAGTTTTGCTAAAATTCTACAAGAGTGAAGGAGGGGTGCTTTGTCATGGAGAGACTGATGCATGAAGCATCGACAGTAACCCTCCTCTTTGAGAAGTGTGAGGGTAAAAATGGTACTTCATACATTCGATCATGCATCTAATACTTGGTAACTGGTCAGAGATAAAAGAGAGACAAGTTTCTTTAACGAAATGAAACTATCTAATAGCTTTCATCACGATTAGTATGTATTTCATCGTTTCATTAAAGAAGAAAACACCAACTTAGACCAACTTTCTTGGCTACCATCGCATTTCAACCAACTGAAATGTATGTCTACGGAACTTGAAAACACGTCAACCTGCATATGTCAGAATTTAATTCCATTACGAAAATCACATGAGAGTAAGTATAGTCCGACTAAAGTAATTACACTTTAATTTGTGGAAGTGTCAATTTGCGCTGCCTAGTGTGGGCGATATTCCAGAAAATTTGGCCTCTAGTTCACCTCAGGCAACCGGGGAACACGCTACACAACGCCATTTATTTTGGCAGTAAGACATCGACCCAAACAACATAAATATCAGGGTAGATGTCTTACGTTGTTGGACTAAGGTCAGTCCTAGATTTTATTCTGTAGTCTTTTTTTTCAGCCTACTGGCAAAAGACTGCAGGTGGCCCAAATGTAAAAAAAAAAAAAAAAAAATGAATGAGGTCAGTCCTAGATTTGATTCCATGTTGTCTTTTGGATTTAATTGTTTGCCATAGACTCGGAACAATACTGAGGTCCTGGGTCTGTGATGACCAGTCCAGGGTAAAGATTCAGCGTTGTATCGCGTTTCCAGTTTTATCTTCCTAGAAACATGGAGCAAACAATTTTCCTCATGGAAGGTCCATTCCCCATTGGAAAAATGCATGGTCTTAGCTTAAGCTAACCAGTACTTTGTACTTTGCCAGATGTTAAAAATGAAGGTACATTTCTTGAATCCTAAAAAGTTGTCAGAGCATAAAAGACAACTTTGTCTGCCATTGAATGCTTGACCAATTAATAACACTATTTTCAACTGCCAGGTTAAAATGTTGGACATTTTAAACAATAAAAAGAAATGGAGTCAAGCAGTATCAGAAAACTTCAAAAGCCAAAGAAACAGCTTCATATCTTACAGAGAAATCATTAGTCTTTCCAATACATGTGTCTGCCATGTCAAGTCATTTTCGTACTTTCTGGGTATGTAGCCTAGAAGAAAAGTAAAATATATAGTTACAAAATTAAATTAAGATTAAAATACTTTGCCTGACATTCATATAAAAATAATTTAATTACTTAAACAGGCTTTAAAATAAAAATATTATACCCCGAGTAATGGGTACGTAGTGTAACAATTTTGTTCGAGAGTAAACATGCACTTTTTCCGTACATTCCGCTTTTGGACGAGAAACAACGGAAATTGCCGAGACTAGAATCACGGTCGGCTTTTCGCAATCAAACTAACGATTTTAAAAGCTTTTCCTTGACAATTAATGCTAATCATCGCTTTCAATGCATTTCGCCTTATGTATTTTGAATGAACTGTAGTCAAGTATTTGTTAATAGGCACATGTAATGGTGTTTTCTACACATAGTCATGTCGGATGTAGAAATTTCCGAAGACCTCCCGAATGGTGACGACTCGGCTTTTGCGGACGAACATCAACACACGACGGACCAAGCCGAAGCGAGTGATGAAAACCATACAACACAAACAACGATTGTAACCGAGCAGCCTGTATTTGTTGCTACCACTCAGGGACTTCTAGCCCAAGAGCATTTTCAGGATGTAATCAAAACAACGCACATTGTCATCCACGATCAAACTCTTGAGTCGGGACTAAAAACACCTACCACCCCATTACCACCACCCACCCCAGCCACTCCACTGAGTAGGGAGAAAGGTTTCAGGTATCAGTGGGACGAGTCAGTTCATGCTGAAGTGTTACCCGTGAGATGCAAAAATCTGAATGGTGAACTGCATAAATGCAAATTTGGATCAGGTATATCTTTGGCCTTTTAAACAAAATTAAATTAATGAAACAGTTGAAAGCGCTAAAAAAATAATTTTGTTAAAAGTTGGATGGTTTAGACTACTGTAGCTGCGCATGTCATGGACATTAACCAAGGTGGTGCAGGCTTGATCAAGGGATGAAATCATTGATGGATAATCTGTCTTTGTTTAAGGACAAGGCTATTCGCACTGTTGCCATGTACCTTAACTGGAAAAGACTATTCCCATGGCCGCTGACACAGGGGCTAGTATCATTGCTTACAATTTACCTATAATTAATATATGTACTCCATCTATAATTATTATATACAGCACATATACAATATATAGGTAAATTGTAATGCAACAATACGAGTCCCTGTGGCCGAGGTATACCTCATCAGAAAAGACTATTTGCACGGCCACCATGTACATAATTTATGTAAAGCTATGTGTACCACCCTTCACATGGCATGTGTAGCAATCATGGGAATAACTACCCAAATTTGCAAGTCATTGTAGCAAGAACTGGTACAGTGTTATACTCCTTCATTTCACAGGCACTCATTTCAAAAGCATTTATGAGTATTGGTTAATGGGTAGAGCAGAAGTACACAATATATGGCCTGCCGACACATTTTGTGCAGACCATGTCCTTACTTTACACATGTGTATTTATGCTTTTATTATAGGCACAAAACTTTCGCCTTAGTTCCATTCAAGGTCGATTCTGGCCCATGTAAATGTTTGAGTGTGTACCACTGGGACAGAGGGTTGTGGGGTCGAAACCTGTAACAATGTCATTACAGGTTTGGAAACCCCTTATTCATCTATCTATTAACCGATATTCTTAATTTATGTAACAAGCCCCTGTGTTCATTGGATGATTTGCTGCAATTTCAGATTACTTTGGACTTGTTTGTAATATATTCACTGGTTGCCATGTGGATAGTCATTGCTACAGTGGGTGCATGGCAACAATGCAAATAATCTTTTAAACATTCAGTACACTGCTGCCATGCGAATAGACACTTCATTCATTTAAAGTGCTATCAGATACTGAAACTCGCACTGTTTTAGTGCTGTAATAAAATTTTGATGACCATTTGCAGCAAAAGCTTGAACTTTTCCCAGGATTTTTCTCCAGGTTAATAGATTAAGGATTCCTCAGGCAGCACAACAAGTTGTGACTAAAATGATCCCATTTGTGACTTAAAATTCAGAATTGACAAGTGAAATTTGTCAATGGTAACCATCTAGCAACCTTCAGAATCTTATTGAGCAACTAGAAAGTGACATCAGCACTTTCTGATTACAAGTATATACCACATTTTGTGGTAAAAAAAACATTCAGCTGCTGCAGTTTAATACACAGTACAGTCCTACCCGTTTATGTTGATATCCTTGGGCACAAGGCAATATTGTCGACATAACGGAAGTCAAGAAAAGGGCGGGGGCTAAGAAAAGCAAATTTCTCTATGACCCACCTACAAGTGAAATTCCTCTGTAAGGGGTAACCTGTCATCAGTGAGTAGGATTTACACTTTTTAGTAAATGAAGACAAAACCAGTGTGAAATACACTTGTATATTGACAACTTACATTTTGTTGTTACCTTTGTGTAATAGAATCCATAATGCATTAAGTATATGTATATGAAAAATCCACGAATTCAAGTATAGATTACATGTTAGAAAATTCATATGTCAGTCACATTATCTTAGAAAACACATGTATACAAAAATGGTAGTCCTCTTTCGATCTATATCTCATTGTCAACACTGTCAGGGAATATGGCAGGTATCTATATCTCATTGTCAACACTGTCAGGGAATATGGCAGGTATCTATATCTCATTGTCAACCAACACGTGTAACTAAACAATTCACTATGATATTCATTGTTGCCAGTAGCATGTGGCAGTATAGTTCTTATTTACATGCTATATCTACTTAAATTGACCTAGATTTTGGTCTGCCTAAGCCTTAAGGCAACAAATGTAATCATCTTACTGATGCTACCAAGGGGATAAGGCTATTCATAGGGAAATGAAAACCTGTTGACAATATATGAATTCTCTCTGATCGCAAAACATTCAATGACATTTTTAAAAATAAGTCTTAATCAAGCACAAGTAGAATTTGTGTTTTACGCTGCTGTTGGTAGCTATGGTAAGCATAAATAAAGTTACTTTTCTTCCTGCAGAAAAGAAAACTTTCATGGCACAATAAACGCGTTTCAATCAACAATTGAAAATGCAACAATTGATCAGATTCCATTGCTTTTATTCAAGTTTGATGATGACGTCCTTTGATGAAGGGTGCATTGTTTTTATTGAAGATTGTAGTGGGCTTGCTTTGATGAAGGGTGCATGCGTTGTATAGTTGAAAATATATGTTTATAAAAAAAAAGCGATAAATATTGTAATTTCTTTTTTTCTTCTTCTAGGAATGTAACAAAGGTCTGATTGATTGTTTGAAAAATTATATACAATTAATCCAAATGAATAGAATTGAATCAGATACTGAAATCATTGCAGGTGGTAGAGGAAGATGCATAAAGAGTGGCGACAAATGGTACACGCCAAATGAATTCGAGAACGAGGGTGGACGAGCCAGTAGTAAAGATTGGAAAAGGAGCATTCGATATGGTGGGCGGACCTTACAGTGCCTGATAGAGGATGGTATCCTACAGGCACATGCCACATCATGCACCTGTGCAGCTTGTTGTGATGATGAAACTGTGGTAAGTAATTCAGAAGGACAGATGATGAAATTATACACCATATATACATTTTTTTAAAAGTCGCTGCACAAAACTGATTATTGCATGATTGTTAAATATTTTGTTTACTCTGTGTAAGTTTGGAATTAAAGAAACACAATTAAATTTGGAGAGGGGGTGCAGTTTGCCAATGTCGTCACAAAAATAAGTCCATGTGACCCAAAATTTTGTGTTTTTAGTTTATTTCTCTAGCTCTCTTTATGCTAGATTCATCAAACTAGATGGTTGTATACATCTGTGAGTACCACACATGTACAACAAAAGAAGGTCACTGCTGAGTTTTACTGGTCTAGATTAAGTTTTTGCATTTCGCCCATGACCACATAGATTTTTTGCATTCTGTATACATAATGTTACACCTGGAATCATGAAACTTGGTGAGTGGTGCATCTTGATGTATACTACACCATCATCACAAAAATGATTCATCTAGATCATTGTATGTACCTCTGGTAGTACCAAACCTGCACAACAAAAGAGGGTCATTGACCTACATCTCACATTTTATTGGCTTAGGTTAAGTTTTTGCATTTAGCTCATAACCACATACCATAATTCATGTAATTTTTCACACACAAAAACACAAATATTTTGTTTAGGGTATGAATAATTATATGTAGAGAAAAAAATTATATGTAGAAAAACCTCATAATCTGATCACAAATATTTTTAAAAAATAACTCCAAAATACTTTTGTTATTATGAGTAAATGTGTGTGTGTGCATACAATGGTGAATTTTTGAGAGTGATATTGCATTGTAACTGTTATGGTGCATTATGTTGGCAATGGCGATAGAGATAACATGGAGATTATTATCATCTCTGGTCAGTTACATCATAATTATGATTTTCCTAGTATACATGGGCGTTTCTATTTCAGAGACAGGTTATATTCCATTGTCAATTAACACATTTGAATGTACAGTTCTTTCCTGTTTTAATTACAAGAGTGATTGTCACATTATGCCAAAAACCACCTGGATATGCAGAGTTATTACATGCTAATTTGGCTGAAACAAAGTTATTAATGGATTTGTCAGGGAATTTACTATCCAGGTAATTTTAGTCAAGGCTCGATTTTGTGCACAGATGGGATCAAATTAGTGAGGCTATCAGTATGGAAATGAAAATAATAACTGCTGTTGGTTGAAAAATGTATTTTTCACCATTCATAATAAATGTGAATAGAAAATGCATTTAACAGTCAATGTCTATATTTAAAAACTCCACAAAGATACATGTATATAGAAATATGCATATTTATGTTATAAACACAAAATTTTTTTTGCCCGAGTTTGGAATGAAAAATTTACAATCTAGGTGGTACCCAAACAAAAATCTCACAAAGCTCAATAATGTAGACATATCCTTAATATGTACCATCAGTAAATAAAATTCATTTGCATCCAAAAGGCAAACATGGAATCAAAATATACCTAAAAACAAAGGAAAAACAGTACAAGCATTAAAACAGATATTAACCAAGAATCAAATTCACTCATTCAGTGACTTTCATGTTTATTATAGAAAAGGCCAAGATTTTAGTATTTTAATTTGTTTACAATAATGAAACAGTAGGACTACTTGACCAATAGTCTCAGGTGTTTGCTTAGGCATGTACAGTTTGGTAATTGTTCAGGGCTCTCTCATACTGGCCAGGTAATAATTGTCTGTGCCAAAGAAAACTTTACTACTCATCCCTGGGCAGAGTAGATGCAGATTTGCACCTTCACAATAAATCTCCGTTTGTTCTACCCTTAACAATTGCAGAAGTTCAACAGTGCTTAGCACCAAGCATGCGTCAATTGTCAGTTACTTTTGCCTGTTTTGCCTTCTTGTTATCAGTCCAGAACATGTTGCAAAGGAAGCCAACTTTGTTTTTTACATGGGTATCCAACACAAACTTGTTAATAAAATGGGTCCAGATCATGAAAATATTATGTTCGGAGTGAAGACACTGTGTTTAAAACTCTTCTAATGCATAAACCCTTATATAAAAATATGTAATAAAAGACAAGGATTGTATACACACCTAGCTCTCAATTTCAGTGATTCTTTTTAGTAATCTAGGCATCATTTTAATATGGAGAAATTTTCCTTTTAAACAATCTATCACATATCTTAATGAGTTAAGACCTGTAATAAGTTAAGAGCCAGAGAATGTCAACATTTTGTGATTTTTTATCTGCTCATCGTTCGCCCCAGGTTATTTGCATTTTCAAGACTCTGCAGCTTTATTGATACATTCAAAGTGAAGACACCGGCAGATATTTCTATAAGTTTGTAATTACTTTGCACAAGAAAAATGTTGTTAACTTGCATTCGAAAGAATTATTTTAAGTGTCTCCATCAATTCCCACCAACTTTCACACCATGTATGCCATTGTAATCTATTTATAAAGAACATAATGTTGAAACAACAGCTGATTGGTCATAATTTAATTTAGTTTACTTTTTAAAGAAAAAGGTTTTCCTTGCATTACTCTTGGCAAATCAAGAACAACCCTAATGGATTTCATAGATATACCATTTATTTGACATAAACTGATACACCTAATACTTTTTATTTTGGAGACTCATATCTTATTGATGTTGAAAATGATTATATTTCTTCTACTACACATCCTTCTTAATAAAAATGTAATCACTTTGTTAGATTTTTTGCGCTATATTCACGGACAATCTTCTCAAAATATGTTGAAAATATTGGTTATGTTGACCTTGAATCCATCTTTACCATAAAATGAATAGGTTTAAGGCTCAGATGACACAGCCTGCAATTTATTCAATAAAAAGGAGAAATTTCCATACATGTATACACAAGGTACACATCCAACAACCATTTGTCAAAACATATAAATACTTAAAAGCAATGAAACCATTAACATCATTTATGTATTTTGTTTTAAGAGAGAGAGACTACTGTTATAACATAAACATTTTTTATCTAAATATAGTCACTTGCAACAGGTCCCCACGAGCCCATTTGTTTAACATTAATGACTTCTTTTATATATTACTCAAAAATAGCAATTCAAAACTGCTTTACCCCTGGGGAATACATTACTATGTCTTAAAACTATTTGATCCCCTTGGTGACATCAGTAAATAGTCATTTCTTATCACATAAATTATTGTGAAAGTATCGGTGTATGCTTTTATGAGGTCTACCTTCCATTTGCACCTGGAACTACATCAGGGCTGAGCAAATTTTCTTTTAACCACTAGTCCAGGACAAGTAATTTCAAAAAATTCACTTGCCCCACCTTACTCTTCACTAGTCCCACCTTACTCTTCACTAGTCCCACCTTACTTTTCACTGCTCCCAAAATGGTAATCACTTGCCGAGATTTGATGAGATGTATGTACTTAATCCATAGAAAAAACAAACGAAATAATATACAATATAATTATTTCTTAAAAGAATTTAATTTTTCAAAAACATTGGTTGTTATTATTGGTGTGTCGGCAAATCTGATTTAACTGATTTTCTGCACATGCTGGCTAGTGTCATGCATATATTGTGCTACACAGGCCTTGTGGGATCCAGACATGTCATGAGATTTGATTGGTTCAATCCTGAATTTGTCAGTTCCACTGACAAATACACTGGGTGAATTTCCAGCCTGTGCCAGTTTTGGATATTTTTTGCAATAACTGCAAAACATCTTTCCTTCTGAGTCAATACATTCAAGCCAGAGATAACAATCAACCCAATGCAGCTGAAAATTTCTGACTCTTATTAGTGTCATATTTGACATTTTTTGCCACCACGGATTCTTGCTTATGTCTCTTTGGAGAAATAGCTACCGCACACTCAGTAGCAGTCTTACGTTTTATCCCTCCACTTTCAAACAATTATTCCTTCTCTGAATCGCCCTTATTACCTTCCTTGCGAAAATAATTTAGCAAACTCATTTTATCCACAGAGTAACTATCAGCTTGCTTGACAACTACTTCTAAAGTGATCATAACATACATTTTCTCTTTTAAATACGAACAGAGATAGCTCATTACTTAGCGTAATTGTTTCACTTCAAACGCAATATCGCACATGGAAGTTAATCCTCTGTATAATCAATTATAAATTAAAGAATCATTACTGTCATTTCATCAGTTCATAAAGGAAACCAACACTGATGTCTGTAAAGTACCTTTCATTAATTTAATTACACTGACTCGCTGGATTAAAATCATAGTGAGCCGCTCGTGATGATCTGGCTTGAGTAAACACAATGCAACAAAGCCGCTTAAAACACTGCTAATTGATCATACTGGCTTTCTTTTGTTTGACATGTTTTGATTTGCCGATAATTTGGTTGCTTAGCCCAATATGCAGTCAAGCGGTAACAGGAAGTAAATGTATACACGAAGAGGGGTAGAATCAAGTATTCAGTACGCCCGGAGGGCATGATTGGCCAAATAAAGGTAGATATAGTGATTAAAGCACGAAAATAAGGACTTGCCCGACTTTTTTAAAAAGCACTTGTCCCGGACTAGCCACTTGGAAAATTGTGCTTGCCCAACTTCAAAAATGAATAGTCCGGGACATCAGGCTATGGGATTTGCTCAGCCCTGTACATGTACCTGACTTTGAATCATCATGTGACCATATTGCATGTAGTTGAGCTCTATTTTTAGACAAGGAAACCCCTGTATACGTCTGAGCTTGACCTACATTCAAACACGATTTTCAGCCTTTTGACATTGAACATAAGTTTAATTTTACAATCTGTCTCTATTTTGAATCTGACAACAACAAAAAACACATGCGAAGTAAACTTTGCTCAGATTTCTGGAGTAATGCATGTTTAACCTTTTCACATAATGTTTTTATTTCAAGTAGGACTGGGTGATTTATATTCCATAGGTATGACTTTTCATTTGCAAGTACCAAAACTAGTAATACTTGTAATGCTTTTGTTACTTACACTGCAATAGCAAATTGGAGGCCTCTTGCTTTAGACTTGTTATTATATCCTGTTCCAATCAGTCCATCAAATCCTTACTTCTTGTACCAGATGTGGCTGAGTTGTCACCCTCATTTCATGGTCTACGTTGGACTGAAATTTTAGCACAAAGTGACTTTTTTTACCCTGCCAGAATAAGACTAAGTGTTTGTAAAATAGGGAGACATGAGTGAAGAGAGGTCACGTTTAGAATGTTCAAAACAGTCGCTAAAAACACACATTTTGCGATACATGTGAGACAATATAAAAAAGAAAAGAAATACTTCTTAATCTTTATGAAAATATTAAAATTGCTCTAAGTTCAGCAGTATTTTCTTTCAAAATACCACTCTTGTTCTGATTTTTTTTTTCTTCCAAAAATTAATGAAAGTTTGATTTATTGCTAAATCATGCATTTATGCATTATCATATGTTAAGAAATAAAGTCTTGCTTCATTATACAACCATGAAAATACATTACACTAGTATTTGCCAGGAACCTAATGGTACAAATATGCAGCCACCCTTAATTTTCAAGCCCCTAATTTGTTTTCTTTGACGTGAATTACCATTTGAAACTTTTGATCAACATTGGCAATTTTAGCAATCACTTGGATCAAAATAGTTTGGCTTATAAGTGTCAAGAATGTGAGTATAATTACAGTGTTACTGGCTACTTAGTATTAAAAATTCATTTATTTTACTTCCATTGTGTAACAAGTTGCTACAAGTTAAACCACATTTGCTAATTTGTTCAGATATTGTTGTTAGTTGGTCTTTGTGTGCAGGAAACGTTCGAATCAGAAGAAACCATTAACCATATATAGGCAGCCACATACTGTATCATTGCATGTGCTAGAACCAGGGACTACTGGGTTGCAAAGCAGATGTTTTTGTGTTGCTGTGGTATCACTGCCCCTTAATAAAGTGTTAGGTGGTATTTATCCCCACACTTTTAGCAGGGATATTATGATGCCCTCTGTTTATCTGTCTGTCCATCTGCCTGTAACTCTATCTATTCCTAAATTGCTGGGTGGAAATTCACCAAACTTGGCACATAGGTGGCCAATGTGATAAATGTGATAACCATTTGCAAGAGAGGTCAAATTAGCGTATGCCTCCCCTGGGGTCCCTTGGATGGGGTCAGAGGTCAAATGCACATCAAGTCATAGCAGGAGGACACGTATTATATGTAGCATATTTTGTGTTATGACCATTGGGTCAAAATCAGGATTGGATGGGTGGTGGTTGAATGGGTTATGGTGGATGTGAGGATGTAATAAAAAGTGTCAGGAGTTGGCATGGTGAGCCATGAAAGTAGCTCTAGTTCTTAGGATTGTTGTAATGAGTGTCCCATTTAGATTCCTAATGCTTTTTCAAAAATTGGCAAGTCCAAAGCTGATCTTCACACATTTAGGAGATTCAAGGACTCACCCTAGGGGGTCAAAGATAAACATCTGTGTTAATTTTTCTCACACCCTCAGACAGGTCCTGTGCGCCTCTTTGTTCCCTACAAGAGAAGGAAGAAGGACAGTGAGTCTGGACCAGGGTCTCCGTCAGCAAAGAAGATTAGAGTTGGGCCCCCAAAGTCCCCTGGATCTACAGGGGTCACCTCACCAATGCAGAAGGAAGGTACCATCAAACTGAAAAGAAAAAATGTCTGGCATATTATGTAATGTCTTTGTCTGTCTGTCCATCCATCCATTAAAATACACTTTGTAACAGTTGGAGAGAATTTCTTAAAACCTGTCTCAAGTATACATCGTGACTAAATGGTGTGTCACATGCCATAGCTTTTGGGGAGGGATTATTATCATGCTAGTATTGAATCATTGCTGGCTCCAGGGGAGGGGTTATTGTCTTGCCAGTATTGAATCATATCTGGCTCCAGGGGAGCGGTTATTGTCTTGCCAGTATTGGTTCCACACCTGAATTTTGCATTTTTGCACAGAGTTAAAGATATAAATAAAAGGTATCCCCTTGATTTTCCCCACTGGTAATCTGTGTTAGGAAAAGATTAATGTATATATTTTATGGTAGGTTTAAAGAACGTACAGTGTTCTTCTTTTTTTTCATATCTGAATGATAGGGTTGATTGGGGTTTAAGATTACACAGCTGTGCCTTACTTCTGATGTGTATCTTACAGAAGATTATTAGCTCTGCATAGCTATTTCACTTACTAAGCTTCATAGTTAAATTATAAAACAAGAGCCAATAACTTTCCTTTTTTTTATTATTTTTTTTGTATAAAATTTTACAAATGCACTTTCAGAAAATAGTCATGCATACATTGTGAAAATTCATTTCTGTATTTGAAGGACAGGCAAAGTTAGTGTACTTTGTGTTATTTCAGATACATTTCCATTAGCAGTATTTTCTAACAGCTGTTCGCTTTAGACAGCACATGGTTTTCCTAATAGTGATCAAAACTAAATGTCAGTCCAAGTCTGTCAAAGACGTGTAAAGAAAAACATTTTAAAAATATTATGTAAACATTTTCAGAATATAATGGTTTATAATAAAGACATGCAAATATTTCCTTTTTTTGCATGAAGATTCCTTAGTATGGATAACTGTTGTCATTGATGATGATTATAATAATAATGATAATAATAATAATAATAATAATAATAATAATAACTTACCATTGTAGCATTCTCAATATCAGCAGAAGGAATGGTTTCCTTGGCAGGAGCAGCAGTTGTAGCTGCCCATCCACTTCGGGTAACAAATGCCATCAATGGTGAAACTGTACAGATTGTTACTACTGATGCTGCAGGGAATCTAGTTGCAGGAGGTTGGTTTTAACCCAGTCACTGTACTTAATTAATGAATATTAGCATTGTTTAGTCTTTGTGAATTCAGAAAACTTAGCATATTGTGCAATACAAAATTTTTGCAATCAGCTCGTCAGCTATACAAGTAATGTGTAACTATGTTGCTGTTAAGTCACAAAAATTGTATGCACATTAATAATTTGTGATTTATATTATCAATTGGAGCAATTTGTTGAAGATACCACTTGTCAGGTCAGGGTGCTGTTGCCTGTCAGGTCATTTGACATGTGATAAAGTCTCTTCTGAGGGCATCCTCTCTAAGAAAGAGGGCATTTGTATGCACACCATTGGTGCATTTAAGATAATATTTGCACTGCAAGTGAAAAATAGGATAAATGTTGTCAAGTTGATGCCCAAAATAGGGGTCAGTGATGCCCAAAATAATAATATTAAACACTTTATTTTTTTAAGGTATCTCAGTATAATATACTATTCTCCCCTGAGGCCTTCAGGGTACATTAAGTGTAAAAGCACAAAGTATATATGATATTCATTAATAGAGTAAATTGGAGAGCATGTATTTCAGTATTTCAATATTTAACATGACAACTGCCCTTCAAGATAATGGTTATATGATTTTGTTTTGAAGACATTTAGATTTGTTTCTTATCTAATGGTTATCGGAAGTTCATTCCATAAAATAGCACCAGAGTAAGCACATGATTTTTTTACAGTATTTGTTTTTGGAAATGGTATTTTGCACTGATCATTTGTAATTGATCTCAATTTAGGTCCTTGGCATTGTTCTTTTGACTTAAAATGAAACATACCTTGCAAATATTGAGGGCAATGTTCATTCTTAACTTTGTACATTAATAATGACTTGTGGTAGGCTAATCTGTATTAAAATTTCAGCCATTTCAATTCAGAGAATAGAATTTTGGATGGTGAATCAAATGGTAACTCTGCCCTTTTTTAAAGTTTGTGGATTGTTTCAATATTGCAATCATTAGTTTTTCCCCAAACTGTGGTTCAGTAGTCTAAAAAAGGAAGAATTAATGCATTATAGAATAATTTCCGATAGTTGAAAAAGATAAATTCTTCAGCTTGCAACAGAGCAAACATGGTTCACTTGCTTGCACCAGTCTAGATTCTTATCAACAGGAACTCTGAAAAGTTTTTCTGTATCAACATTTTCAATTAGATTATCTTGAATATACAGCTCAAGATTTGGATTTCTGTTCACTGTTAATCTTTGCCTGGTTCCAAGCAACATTGCCTTGGGTTTATGGGGATTGACAAACATGTTATTCAATGAGCACCAATATTGAACTTGATATAAATCTTCACCCAATTGTTTCTTTAATGTTTTAACATTAGAATCAGACTTATGCAAGGTAGTATCATCAGCATATAGATCAGTTTTTGAATGTTGTACATACAGCAGCAAGTCATTTATAAACAATATGAATGATACAGGCCCTAAAATAGATCCCTGTGGAATTCCTTTGTTGATGGACATCAGCTCCTGTTTAATGTTATAAATAACAACTTGTTGGCTTCTGTCAGATAGGTATGATTTGAACCATGAGAGTGATAAGTGAGAACATTTGTACTTTTCAAGTTTCCATGCAAGTATATTATGGTCAACTAAATCAAAAGCCTTCTTAAAATCAAGATATATAGTTCCAACCAATTCTCCATAGTCCATAGCAATCAACCAGTCATCAATAAGTTTTGTTAACGCAGACTGACACGAATGGTTCCATCTAAATTCTGATTGGGATGGGTGAATTAAATAGTACTTTGAAAGGTAACCATTGAGATGTTTGGAAACATGTCTTTCAAGCAGTTTGGATATGGTTGGAAGAATAGATATTGGTTTATAATCAACTGGATTTGATTTTGAACCCTTTTTATAAACAGGCATAGCCTTGGCAGCCTTCAGTTGAGATGGGAAGATTCCCTTAGTAATGCTTTGATTAATTATGTAGGTAAGAGATGGGGCAATAATATCAGCACATTTATTTAAGATGAATGGACCCATCTGATCCAATCCAGTTGATTTCTTAGAATTCAGCTTTTTTTGGTTCACTTACTACATCTACACATGACATATATGGAATAGTGAACTGCACATTTTCATGGATTTCAGACTTAATAAAGTCTTATAACTTTGTATTTTTTGCATTAGTATTTGATATATTGGAAGTTATATTTGTTATATTAATGACGTGGTCATTGAATCTGTTAACAATATTGTGCATATCATCAATTATTGTCCCATTATTAGTTGATTTAGAATCTTACTGTTTCAGTTTGGAGTAAAATCCCTCAGAATTTTCCACATTTTTGTTGGACTTTCTGCATTTTCAATAGATGTTTTATAAAAATTTCTTTTATCAGATTGAATCATAGCAGTACATCTGTTGCGCCAGAGTTTATAGCCATGCCAGTCCTTGACTTTATGAAAGTAGTCTCTATTCTGTCTTGCTTCATTGATTTCTGTCATGAGCCATGTAGGTTTCTGAGGGTGTTTCATTCTTTTTGTTTTTATAGGAGCATGTTGATCTAAAACAGAGTTCATAATAGTGTACCAGGTTTCAAGTGCTTCAGTGGAGACTTCTATATTTCCTACACAGAAGAGGCTGGAGTTTGCTAAATCAGATAAAAAGTTTTTAACATTTAATATTTTGAAGCATCTATAGGAGATAACATTATGCTTTGCATCATATAAATCCTTACTATTTACTTTGCATGTAATACAAATTGGACAATGGTCACTTAATGATAAATAAGGGATATTCTCTGATTTATTACTTTAAACCTGATCAATTAGTGTGCAAGATGTTTCAGTGACTCTTTAAGGTGAGGTAACAAGTTGAGATAACCCATAAGATTCAATAATGCTTAGCCATCTTGCATTCTTACAACCTGAGTAGTCTATGTTGAAATCCACAATCACAGTAACTTCTAGATCATGATTGAGTGCTACCCCAATTTTAGTTTTAGTTTGAAACTAATTTAGTTTTAGTTTCAAACTTCTCAATCCAATAGACGGGTGCATCAGGTGGCCTGTAACATACCAGTATTGGCTTTGATGAGGCAAGACTGATTTGTATCCATATAGTCTCAATGTGACTGATCTCAATGTCTTTTCTTTGTTCATAGGAAACCTGACTGTTTATATATACAAAAATCCCCCCTTCCTCTTTATCATTATTTTGTACATCTGTGCAGAGTAAAGTTTCACATAACTTTTCTGTTTTGAATCAAGATCAGTCTTACCTCATCAAGTTTTGGCAACATATGTCTCATTTTGAGACTTGCCATTTGAAGCCCTTTCTTAACCAGACCTAGTGAAGTATAAGTAGGTATAGACTTTGAGGATTCATTTTCAACATTTACACTAACTGTAGTTGTAACAGATTGCATATGGATGGAACCATTGGTCTCAGACAAATGAGTTTCATTATTACTACTAGAGTCAGTAGACTCAGCTTGATGTGAACATGAATTACAATCTGAAACCAAGACAAGGAAGTCTATTTGTACATCATTATTTGACATTGTATAGGGAATGCTCATCTTTGGCTAGTGATACATCATCTATGCATGCTCCTCAAGGGATACACTATTACTATTACTATCTCTAGAAATAATTACTACACCAGAAAAGTTTTGCACAGCATCTTCTAGTATGTTATAAGTGTCATTAGATTTACTAGATCTTTTAGGGCTGTCTACATAACCATGTTCATTTGTTGTGTGTGAATCAGCATAGGGATGTCAATGACATGGATAGTCATTACAGGTCCACAGTCTCCAGAACAGAAAAAGGATTTCTAGTGCAAAACACATAAGATGCAGAATCTGAAGCAATTTCTTCCTAGCCATGCCGTCAGTTCTATACCAACCACACAAGTTGCACTTTATTCTTTTCCCATGCTTGCAAACATCAGTGCTGTGTCCTTCTTCCCCACAGTAAAGCAGTAACTTGGAGTTGGCATATTTAAGATGTTAATGTCACTGCCAACGCCTCTGAGAAAAACTTGTGTACCCTTCTGATTTAGATGAATATGGTCTCTGTGGTAGTACTCATATCATACACCACCATCAAGATTGAGAAAGGCCTCATTATGATTGATGGAGAGCAGCACCAAATTTTCGCACATGGTCTGCAGAAGTGAATTCACTATATCCACATGAGCATCTCTACATGTCGGTAGTCCAGACATAACCGGATTTGTGTCATGGTTGCTGTAAGCCTGGACTAAATAAAATAAACTTTAAAATTCTTTCTCCATTGTCTCTAGGGAGTGACCACAGCTGTAATTATTGCCACCAACAATAACTATCACTGTGTTGTATGAAGTTAAATCCATCTTTATCAGAGCCTCTGTACTTGTCGTAATTTTGGCTCCTCTATGATTGCGGACATGAGTGTCTCTTAAACCATGAGTTTTTATTCCTTTCAGTAGTGATGAGCCAATAAGTAGAGTCTTTTTGCCATGAGTGACTTTCTGCCTATTTGGTAATGTGGGCTTGAGTTTTGACTCCATCGCTCTGTAGTAAGTTTGCTGGATTGCTACCTGCACCTTCAGTTTGCTCATGGTGAGGATGTGTCTTTTCTGAATACTGCAACCTGTGCTTATGACTTCAACCAACACTTGATTGTATTTCCTCTTTTTTTGCTCCTGATGGAAGGTATAGGTATTATTTGTGAATCACTGGAGCATGTATTGGGTTTTGTTTCAACATAAGTCTGTGTTTCCTCATTTTTCTTCCTTATTGCAGGGATTGGTGTTGTTCATGACTCAGTGGAACATGTATTGGGCTTTGTTTGTACACAGGCATCCTTCAGGTCTCTCTTTGATTCCAGAATATTGCTTAATTGATTTTGGAGCATTTTGATTTGCTTTGTCGGTCACTGATTGTGTCATGTAGTTTACTTACCTCAGACTGACAGTCTCAATGTATTGGGGAATCAAAACTGTTTTGCTGCATATGTATAGATATATTGTGTTAACTGTTTGTCATTTGAGCTGCTTTTGTTTGAAGAGTTAACAGGTGTGGAGGCCATTGGCTGAGAGGTGAAAACCTTAGCACTTGTTTCTTCGTTGAGATTTGCACATGATGTAATAAAGTTTTGTAACCATAGCATATGTCCTGGACCCTGTATATGCATCGTGTTTGTTGAATAATAAAAAGTATCAGTGACCTGAAAATCATCATCACTCACATCAGATTTGTATATATTTAAAGTACAGAGTATCTTGGAGATATCCATGTATGGGAGCTACCGTATGAGGCTTGATTTTTACAGTTACACTCAGCAGAGTTTCCTTCACAGTAAAAAAGCTTAGTATGGCAGTCATTGTAACAAGATAACCGGGTTGGATTTCGGATTTATAACAGAACACTGTTGATGGTGATAAAAATGCAATATTTATTGATGAACGACTTGGATGGGAAGAAAGGTTATGATTAATACGTGCGTGTATTGGGTCCAAATATTGGACTAATTAACATAATCAGCACGAACCTAATACGGTAACCCAAATATGAATACAAATAAATAAATACACAATGCAATGAAAAAGGCTAATGATTCATCTCATACGACAAAAGAATGATATGTTTTACTCAGATAGTAAAATGATGTATTTTTACTTATATAGCAAAAATGTACAACCTCAAACAATGCAACATGAGGCACTTTATTCAAATAATAAAATGTAGCACGAACAAATGGGATAGATATCCTGCCAAATATCTTGCACTCCCAAACCACTGGGTATCACAAAAAACCCAAAATTAGCCCACGGCTAAGAGATTACATATATGGAGCGACTCACAAACACTCCATCACTAGCATACTTGGCTGCTAGTCGCACTGGTCAATCAAGCGATCCACGCCCACCAATGGGTCAACAACGCCCGATCACCTGGTATCCAAGCACCCCACTGTTCATTCAGCTCCATGGCTGCTGTGGTTAGCTTTTACCGCTGCTATAGTCGACTTCTACTGTCCCCTCTATAGCTGGGACCTCATCGACTCTGATTACTACAGCTCTACAACTCTACAGCTGAAAATAAATCTAACACCGTGTAGTATGATTGACACGGGCATATACGATAACACGTAATGACGTCATATACGGTAAGTTATACAAATTACATTATCGGCACGACATTACAAAGCAATGAACAAGTTCAAAAGTGAACCTACACGTGTCTGATAAGAATCTTATGGTACTAAACGTTTCCTAAAAATGCCACTTTACATTGCTGATATAAAGGTCTTATTAAGAATAGAAAATATACAAACAAGAATAGAGAATATACAAACAAGAATAGAGAATATTTGCATTGTACTACGCAAGCCGAAGCTACATACACCATAAATTAATAAATAATGTACATACCTCTACAGCTGAAGGCGTGCAAGTCCTTAAGTAGACTGCTCACTGACAAGACGTTCCGTAATGTAAAGATTTAATCTTATGGTGAGGCATTTATACACAGACGATACATTCGGTTTTTCCCATAGAAAACACTTCGCACGTGCGGCATGGGGTGAACCGAACTCACTGTTTCGAAATATGGTACAATATACATAGCTCACTCTCGGGTATCGTTGTTATACTGAAAACGAAACCCGAGTACATGTATTTAATAAAAGGGATTTATACAATTCCGTGACAGTCATATTGGAATTTCCCTTTTCACCATCATCAGTTTCACTGTAATTGTCACAGACATTACTATCATTATTATCTTCCATGTTAGTATGCTTAATAGTAGATATATTAATTTCCTTTAAGGATAATCCTGAAAATGAGCTGGAAAAGCTAGTGGGTAGGGAAGGAAACCAAATGGAATATTCAGTGGTAGCCATATTGCTGTTTAAAGAAAGGAAACAAATTCACAGTAGAAGATTCAAAATGCAGATGAAGAACTATCATCCACCAAGTAGATCATTAGATGATTCAAAATGCTAGATGAAGAACAGCAACCACAGTTTCAAAATAATATATAGGGTGTGGCAGTCATTTTGAAAATGACAATCAAAGTAGGTCTTTCATAATAATAATCCTCATATATCAATAATTCATATTGTAATGGTCTGTATTTATTCTCCAAAATGTATTTAGTGTAATGGTCAGTATTCTCCGTAATGTATTTAATGTAATGGTCATTATTCTCCATAATGTATTTAGTGTAATGGTCAGTATTCTCCATAATGTATTTAATGTAATGGTCAGTATTCTCCATAATGTATTTAATGTAATGGTCAGTATTCTCCATAATGTATTTAATGTAATGGTCAGTATTCTCCATAATGTATTTAATGTAATGGTCAGTATTCTCCATAATGTATTTAGTGTAATGGTCAGTTTTCTCCATAATGTATTTAGTGTAATGGTCAGTATTCTCCATAATGTATTTAGTGTAATGGTCAGTATTCTCCATAATGTATTTAGTGTAATGGTCAGTATTCTCTATAATATATTTAGTGTAATGGTCAGTATTCTCCATAATGTATTTATTCACAGCTCAAAGATCAACATATGTTTTGATGAAGTACATGTGTATTGTATGTCTGATAAATAATAGAAGTAATTTCTTTCCAACACACGTACGTAACATCCAGTGGAATTTGTGTGTGTGTGTGGGGGGGGTGAATCAGCTAGAGCATCAATCAATATAAACCTGGAACTAGGGGACCAGAACAGACATTAACAGCAGCCATCTTGAGTAATATCCCCAGATAACCAGCGTAGAAGGTGATCATCTGAGCTGACAAATGGGATTCTATGTGAATTCTTTAATGCTGACAATTCTGGAATTTTTGTTGAAGGTGAAGGACGGCAAGACAATCACTTATTCAGTGTAATAACAATCACATATTCAGTGCCAGAGACACTCTATTCCGAGCTGGAACCCAAGTTGCATTCACCGTAACCTATAGCTTATATTTCCGACAAGACGTTCATATCAAGATGGAATAAAGCTTTTCTTGATTTCCCCTGCTTCTGAAAGTTAATCAACTGTTCTTGGTGGTACATATGTACATCTAATGACAGATGCAAGTCCTTTATTAAACTTCTTATCGAAACTTGTAACATAATTTTTCCTCGAGCAGTCAGTCTTTTCTTTGCAAAAGAAAATGATAGAACTCTCTCAAAATTTCAATATGTAAAATATAAAATATATTTTCAAATGAAGGAGTATTAATTCCAATTTCCAATTGCAACAGCTAATTCAAAAACAATATTTTCCCGCTGCTATGTGAGCCGCCATGTTTTTTGTCGATCCAGAAAAAAATGGGGTAAATGTTGTCAAGTTGATGCCCCGAATGGGTTAAATATTGTCAAGTTGATGCCCAAAATGAGTATATGTTGTGAAGTTGATGTCCAAAATGGGGTAAATGTTGTCAAGTTGATGCCCAAAATACACATGTAGAATGTTACCTTATGTGTTGTATTAAACCTCTGGTGGTTTAAGACAGGGCAACTCACAAGGAAGGACGGCCAGACGCATCTCATCCTAGACCTCGGAGTGGAAATTCACCAAACTTGGTATATAGGTTGCCGATGTGGTGACCATCTGTGAGAGGGGGTATGATTTTTAGTCTCTGAGATCTCCGGGAGGTGTTCAGTGGTCAAATATAAAAAAATTGCAATTACAGTGACATTTTTGTACATTTGTAATCAAACTTTGTACATCCATTCATAGGATACTAGCAACAACAACTGATGTTTATTATCAACCTCCAGAACCTATTTGGGGACCTTATCAAATTAAACTTTACCATCCAACTTTACCGGAAATGCCTGTTAATTAGGTGTTACGTATTTTTGAGGTAGCAAGTCTGCTTGTTCTCAGTAAATAATTAATTGTTTAAAACAGTAGGTCGGAATAAAACACTGTTTTAGAGTGAAATTCTATAGTATAGTATTTTAAAAGAAAAAATGATTTTTAATAATAATTAGTTTGAGAAGAAACCAGTGAATCATGGAAGGATAATACTAATACTAAAACAGCAGCAAATCCATACACACTTTCCAGTACATTTTAGAATTAGGTGTATCAATCTTTTCTTTTTTGTCACACCTTGTTGTATCTCCTTTCAATGTTTTTATATTAAATTTCACAAATATATGTTAATTTTCATGAAAAAATGTCCAGCAAGAGCTATTAGAATTTGAGAGAGATATATGTATGTATATTGAAACCCCTCAAAACCAAAAACCATTGGGGCAAAATTCAGTTGTCTGTTTTTAGAGATTTTGGGTTTACTGAGGGTATCACAGACATGGCAAAATATATCTTTTTGTATATGAGTAGATGTACAAGCACATCATCATTGATACCAGCCTTAAATTATAAGACTAAAAAGCCAGAAAAACCATTAAGCCAAAATAATATTGATGTTATTCACATGATTTGAGAGAGAAAGAGAGAGAGACAGATTTTGTGTTTGTATGTGAAATATGGGAAGCACTTATGTGACTAGAGAGAGGTGTCGTTATGAAAGGATGTGTGTCTGTGTGTATGTAAAAGTGCAAACAATTAAGAATGCTGTTTGCTTTTTTAACATCTAATGAAAAATTAGCTGAACAACGTATGTTCCTTCCAAATACTGTTTTGATGGTCTCCATCGGCAGAGTATCAAAAGTGAGACCACATGCTTGGCTATTAAAGTCTGGGTATTAATTTTTAAAAAAAGAAGTTTTATTGATCAAATATTCAAAGGAATAACATCAAACATGATTATATAATAATCAGAAAAACATAATCTTTCTTAATTGGCTTATCTACAAGTATTTTGTTATTAACAATTTATGTTAAAAGCTGAACTTTCTTTAAGGTGCAAATAATTATGATTAGCTTATCGTCGGCCCTAATCTATATCAGCATGTGTGTTGAGTATTGTTTGTACCTCATGTGCCCTATGGACATTTCTGGGTGATTGACTCACCGATAAGGCTCTTACAGTATTTGCTAACCATAAATAATCTGACCCAGCATGTGTCAGGTGTGTGTTTTGCATAATGCATAACCACGTTATTTCTCGACTATAAATAAAAATGTTTATGGAATTTAGCAGCTAAAATACATTTCCAAGTTTGATGTGAGTTTCAGTTTTATGGGGAATTGTTAGGTACAGTTGAAATTTTGGACCGAAAAAAATATATAGGAATAAATTTCATATCTGTTCTGGACATTTTTTCAGTTCATATCACTGACAGTGTCAATAATAGATATCCTGGTAATTTTCTTTTAAGTTCAAGTTAGGTCTTGGATTTAAAAAGAAATGCCTTTGCTCTAATTGAATGGACCATTTGCCTCATATGTTGTAAAATACTTATGTTTGTGACCTATAATAGTCTTAAATGTCTCGGTAGTATGTGTCAAGAAATCTCTAGAGATTTTTAAGGGATAACAGTTTTTGGGGATGTTTGAAAAGTATAGCAAGTATTTGTAGAGAAAATGGAAACTTTTGTCTGTCCTTGTATATAAAAGTCATGAGAGTTCTGGGGAAAAGAATTGTTAGGAGTCTTTGTAAAGTTATGAGAGTCCTGGTAAAGAAAATCATTCAGAAAAATTTGGGAAGGATATTTATAGTACTCAGTGTTCTAAAACGTATTGAGAGTCAGTTATGGAATAGTCATGAAAGTCTTGTTAATGGAAAGTCTTTGTAGTCTTTGTAAAAGAAAATCTTACTACCATATATACTTATGTTATAAGTCAAGTTTTTTCCACAAAATTAAATCATGCAAATGGGGGTTGACTTATAAGCCAGACATGCAAAAAATCTTAGGCTTATAAGGCCAACATATAAAATCTAACCAAAACATGACAGTTTTGTACACCAATGACGTTAGTGATTAATGATGAGAGTGTATCAGAAAACTAAATGTGCTATAACAAGCCAATTCAAAGCCAAATACACAGGTCCCCTCTAGAGAGGCCCCTGTCAAGAGAGGCCTTAACTTCTATAGTGCCACCTTGCTGGACACCAAAATGTTTATATTTTCATCATTTTGTCCCCTCAAGAAAGGCCACCCTCTTTATAAGGCAATATTTTCATTGCAGAATGGGTGGCCCCATAAAACAGGGACCATTGTATTAGAAAAAAACTCAGCTTACAAGCTAGTGCATATGGCATTTGACTTACAGATGGAGCATCTATATAAACAATACTAGTACAGCTACCTACTTTACTGGCAGATTTAATGGTAACAATCACCCAAATCTCAACTGTGTCATAGAAAAATCACCGTTGTTGCATATTTCAGCAAGGGGGTCAACTTAATACACATTAAAAGTGGACTTCCCTGGATCCCAAGTATATTCTAAAGGAACAGCCCAAGTTTTGTTGGGAAAAAAGGTATTTTAAAGAAAATGTACGCCAGTCTTTGCAACAAAATGTCTTGTGAGTCTTTGTAAGAAGTTCAGTTTTTCTTTCAATTTTTCAATTTTTCCAGATGCAGTGGTAATGACACCTATTCCCATCACAACAGCCAAGGGACACACAGCTACTGTGTGTATGGATGTGGGAGAACAGAAACAATGGTGGCATCTAGAAGAGGTAGGTTGAGGCAATCAATTTTTATTCTGTGCTTTTTGAAGAAAATGCTGGGATTATGTGATCCTGCCCATCTGGACATGTATATGTGTGTGCATAATCTCATATAACTGCCTCTAACTGTTTAAGATACAGACTTGAAACATCAGGATATGATAGCTAGTGCATAACAGTTTGACAATTTTGAAGTGGCCTCAGGGGTTGGGGTGGGGATAGGGCCTGTTTGCATAAATTTAAGATAACTATATATCTGCAGCTGACTTTGGCCCCTGGGTCTGCTCTCTCTCTCTCTCTCTCTCTCTCTCTCTCTCTCTCTCTCTCTCTCTCTCTCTCTCTCTCTCTTAAACACACACACAAGGACTTTGCTCCTGTGTTATAACAGAAACTTTTGAGATCCTCACCTTGTAACCACATATACACTTACTGGGCCTGAAAAGACACATTATAGGTGCAAACGATGTTAGCTCTGGGGTCCATCCCTAACCACTAGGCTAGGGACTCGGCCCTTGGGTCATAACTTCAAACTATTAAAATTCACACCCTTAAACCATATATGAGCATGGAAAGACAAACTAATACATGCAAATGACATTTACTTCAGGGCCTATCCATACTCCCAGAAACTTAGCCCCAGAATCATAACTTGGATACTATTGAGATTCCCACCCATAAACGATATATATACACATACTGGACACAAAAAGACAAATTGAGATATACAACTAAAAATGGTCACTTGGTCTTTTATGAACCCCAGGGATTTGACTCTTGGGGCACCGATTTTGAGAGTTGTGTGAGACAAAGCATGGGAGTGTGGGGATATGTGTTTTGCAAACACTTTAAGGAATGTAAATTTACTTCCAGTTTTTGTGGATTTTGTGCTTCACCATGACCTGCATTTCATTCTCCAGTAATTATATCCAGTTTTTATTTCACCTGGCCAAAGGTTATGGGAGTTTATGGTATGGCATTCTTCTGTCATGTGTTGTTCATTGTCCACAAGTTAACATTTACCTTTCAACTTCTCCAAAACCACTGGACTAATTTCAACCAAATTGGCAGAGATGATACTGGCACAAAAGCCTTTCAGGTTTGTACAGATGATGCCAATTTGTCATCCAGTACTGCTGTCATTACTGAAAATAAAATACAAAAAAATTAAACATTTTTGTTTAAAACAACAAATGATTTGAAACAATTTGATAGAAAGAATCCAGGCATTTAAGTTTTGAATAAATTATACCAGTCTACAATAAAATATGGCCACCAAAAAGAAAAAACAACAAACTTTGAATGACTTGTCAAAAACCACTCAACAGATTTGGTGGACCAATATTGACAGAAATCGGGGTTCTCCCAGAAATTTTAGAAGCTGTTGGGTTACACACAAAACAGTGTCAACTTGTTGAACATGCAGATTACTGTATAAGATCATCAATAGCACAGTATTAAAATATTGCATAAATGGCAGAGAAATATCAAATTTTTAAATGGGAATGAAACATTACAAAAAATATTGGTGTGCATCAGAGACTCACAACAACATTTTGATTTGGTCGGTTTAAGCCTGCTTTTGATGTTTTGCTTAGAGGCTGTGGATAGTATAGTTGGGCAATGAGAGTAAAGTGTATTGCCCAAAGACACAACATCACAGCCAAACCATCCTGGTCTGGTAGCTGAATCTTGTACTCGTGTAGAAATCAGTCATATTAACTTATGAATAAATTATTGGTGTGCATGAAAGACACACAACAATATTATGTTTTTTTTACATATTACAAAATTGTTATCATAATCGTAAAAAATCAGCTACAAGATAAATCACAACTGATGAATAAGAAAACTCCTTGAAGTATGAGGTTTTCTTGATATTATAGTATTGTCATAAAAATGTATTTTTATGGAAAATATAACAAATGAAAAAAAATTATTGTCTGTATTATTTGTATATGCCCACCATAATGTGGAGTGTATTATGTTGTCATGTTTGTCTGTCCATCCATCTGTTATGAATTTTGTTTCCACATAATAACTCAAGTTCTCTACCATCTACAGTTACCAAACTTTGTGAATGGCTTGCACTTGGGTTATGGAAGAAGCCTATTGATTTTAGGGTCAGAAGATCAAAGGTCAAGGTCGCTGTGACAGAAAGAAGAAACAAGTTTCCACACATTTATATTAGTTCTACATCACAGACCACAACCAAACTTTATGGGTGACTTGCACCTGGGGTAAGGAAATGGTCTATTGATTTGGGGGTTGAATGATCAAAGGTCAAGGTCTCTGTGACTGAAAGAAGAAAAATGGTTTCTGAACACAAATTTCAGTTCTTGACCATGTACCTTCACCAAATGTTTGTGGATGACTTGCATGTTGGGCAAGAAAGAATCCTAATGATTTTGAAAACTAAAGGTGAAATGTCAAGGTCACTGACTGAAAGAAGAAAAATGGTTTTGGCAAAATAACTTGAGTTCTAGACCATGTGCCTTCACCAAAGTTTGTGGAGGGCATGATATATGGGTTTTGTGAAAGAACTTTTGTTCTAGAGTAAGTTCCTTGACCAAACTTTGTGGATGGCTTGCACTTAAGAGTATTAAAGAAACCTCTAGATTCTGGGGTCCAAAGGTCAGAGGTCATGATCATGATAGCTTTAATAAGAAAATTATTTCTGCACGGTATGTTTAGTTCAAGACTGCATTGACGCACATCAGGAAGGTGTAGCTGGGTTAGGAAGTAGTATTGGGGCACATTAGGAAGGTGTAGTGGGGCTAGGAAGTTATATCAGCAGCCTTTAAAATGACATGAAGCTGTAGCAGGACCTATACAGCTTATTGGTCTTTGGAGACCATTATAGAAGTGTCCTGGCAAGAAAGTCTTTCATGTTTGTACAGATGATCCCTATCTGCCATCAAATGTTGCCACTACTTCAAATTATAGAAAAACCTAAAATAACTTTTCAAATATCAATTCACAGAATATGATCAAATTAGAAAGTATCGTGGCATGAAGTCCTCACAGATTTGTACAAATGATGCCAATTTGCTATTGAATATGGATCTAGTTGCTAAAAATAGACTTTTCTCATAAACCACTAGACAGAAGGCACTTTGTGGATAGACTTTCTTTCTGGATTTTAAAACTGTGGGACCAGGACTTAATGTTTTCTGAAAATTATGAATCCCTAAAATCATGAGCCCCACCCAAAAATCATGAATCCCATCCTAAAATCATGAGTCCCACTCTAGAATTCTGAATCCCACAAAGTTATCTTAGTCTGCAATATTTTCCAAGAAAATACAACAAATGAATCTTCTAAATGTTTGAGTAAAATAATTTCTTGAAGCAGCTACACATTAACCTCTGTGATAGATATTCTACAAAGTAAACTCTCCCCAATATTATCATATATAGTGACAGTGTAAATGTGTTGTACAATCACTGGTGCTGACTAAGAATATAGGAACCTAAGATTAACAACAAAAATGGCTGGTTATGCTGCAAAAGTCAAAAAGTTTAATTTCAAGTCAGTACGTAAAAAACCCCGACAACATTAGCTCCAACGATCTATTCTACTCACTTGAGAAATTACATATTAATATAAGTTAAGAGAAAGGAATGCAAGACCTTAAAGGGGTTCAACAATTTGCTTACAGATTATTGAAAACTGCTTGCTAAAAATAAGTCTGCACATGATGGACAGACAATAAAACTAAAAAGACTAAATGGGAGTAAGAGCAAGACAAGATTTTGCTGAAATTTAGGAAATACATTATCTCTAATGGAGGAGATATGCATATAAAAGCAGTCCCTTTGTGCAGTGTGTAATAGGTCAGCGATCGGTTGAACAGCTTATCAAGCAGCAAGCAGGGAATTACTACAGTTTACTTGACTTCAATAGATCAATAAATTAAGATTAAAAAAGCAACTGATGAGGGCCAAAAAAAACCATTGTAACACATGCTACTGATGGTCAAGTGACTATATATACTCGTTTATAAGTCAAGTCCAACTGCAAACAACATAGACCCTGATCTGCCATTGCATAATGTGCCAGGAAATCAGGGTCAGTGTTGTTTTGTTCTACTGTTTACTCCTAACAAACTGCATAGATCCAGATATGCTAGCTCATTATGCAACAGCAGATCTGAATCTGGCAGTTTGCAGTTGGATCGACTTATAAACATGTAGATATGGCACAGGACCTGAGAGCTCATGTTAACAGAAGCTCCGTTAGGACATTCATTTATAGAACTAACATTGACACTCGTGAAAAGAAGTTCACACTTTTTTTGCTGTTGTTTGTGCCAGGATTTGGCTTATACACAAGTGGAATAGGGGAAACATCATTACATAAAATACACTTTTTCAGGGGAAGCAAATTAAATATTGGCAATTTCTGTTTTGCAGATGGTGAACAGCTTGTTGCAGCAGGCTCAGCAGTTAAAGATGATGATAGAGCAAGCCAAACATCAGAGTCTGATTGCCAAGGAGACATCCCTACAGGCTCTACGTGCACAAATGGAGAAAGAGAAGCAGGAGGTAGGATTTTGCAAAGAAGTAGGGGTATTAACAGCTGATTTTGAACCCCAGAATTCAGTCTCTATTTTGTGGTAATATTTCTCATAAAAATAGTTCTAATTATATACTGTAAGGAACTAATACTTTTAGATGTTGTTTATTATGTATGTGAAGAAATATACAATGGTTTAGAATTGCACATACCTAAATGAACAAGGGAAACACAGGGTCTATTCTAGGATGTGCAACTGCAAGATTCACGCTGATTTAAAATTACACAGAATAATTATCTGAATGCATGAAAATTGTGCATAATACTTGGAAGCCCTACCTTTCTTTTCTTTATTAAATCTATATTTAGAAAATGTTCTTTTTTTCAAATGGAGGGGAGAAATCTCCATCCTAAATGCCCTGTTTTTGAACAGACCTGGAAAAGTGCAAGATATTTACAGTTTTGGTCATATTTCATTTAAAGTCAGAGTCCCTGTATCCGTGAAACAATCTCACATCTGTGTATATAAATTATTTTGATGAGATGTAAAACATATCTTGGCATAAAATTGTTTTTCAGATGAGGTGACAATTTCCACTAAAAAGTACCAAAAATTTGACAAAAATGGCCACTGTCACGTTTAATATGCTATTTATGATATTCATCTTGTTTATGTAAAATGCTGTGCCTCTTACAAATTTTATTAATCAAATATTTGTCATCAAAATTATCACTTATAACTGGTATTTTTTAACTGTTTAATCTTGTTCAATATTTTGAGCCAGATTGGACTTGTATAGTCCATACCTTTCCTCACCTGGGAGAACTGTCATGTGGTAATGGTGATAAATTTCAGATTGTAAACAAAGTTTACTTCCAGCTCATCTGCTCATATGTTTCAGTAAGCCTATTGTATGCCCCGGTATCCATAGTGAATATCCCAATGGTCCCAATATCAATCAGGATTTCAAAATTCCCATTGCCTGTTGCAAACAGCAAGTAATTTTTTACACCAGCAAGTTAATTTCAGGTGCAGATAACTTATTAGGAAAGAAGAAATGTGATATTACCTGTCACATGCTTTGACAGGAGAAGTGAATATTTAAACAGTCAAGTAAAAATATGAAATTCACTTGCCTATGGGCATGTAAACTTTAGAAAAACTTTTGAAAGTTTGTCAATACTTTTCAGTCTTTGAGTACTGCAAGGATTGAGGCTCAAATGCATCTATCAAGGGCGATCATGGAGGAAAGAGCACAAAAAGACATCGCCATACAGCAGGCATTGGCTCATGCTCGTGCTGAAATGAATGAGAAGACAGAATCTGTGACAGTAGTGACGTATGAAAATGGTTGGGTAACGCAGTCTACAGATATGATGGCAGAAGAGGCTGAGGAATCAGATAAAGAGAAAGAATGAACTCTTTTATTTCTTTCGTACTTTTTTTTTGATTTTCTCTTAAAATGGATAATGTATGAGATTTTGATCTGAGAGGGTGGAGAGAAAGTGAGAGAATATCAATCCAGTGTTGGGGAATGAATGATTTAAGATTTGGGCATTAGTGGACAAAGGCTGTTTGGCTTGTCTTTAATGGGTTATGACTTTGCTTGAGACATCAAGTACAAAGACATTTTTAGCTCACCTGGCCATAAGTTATAATTGAGCTCATGGTATGGTCCTTTATCTGTTGTGCCTTGTGCCTCATGCATCGTCAGTCTGTCTGTCAACATTTGATATTTTCAAGCTTCAAAAAAACTGCCAGAGCAGTTTCAATCAAATTTGGAAGAGAGAGCATCATTGTATGGAGGCATGTCAAGTTTCTACAGATGATGCTGATTGGCCATCCAATAAGGCAGTATTACTAAACATTGAAAAACCTTTCAGAGGACATCTCAAAAATTGCTATTCAGAATATGACCAGATTTGACTGAAATCATTCTGGCATGACAGCCTTGCAAATTTGATGCCATTCTGCTATCCAGTATGGCTACCTTCAACAAAGGTAATGTTACACTAATTAATTTCCTTATATATTTCCTTCATTTTTCTACTTTTTTGATGAATTCCAGTTCATTAGTTAGATGCATCATGACAATCTTGCTTATGTTAGGCACTAAATTGGACACAGCATATAAAAAAATCAGCATACTTTATGTTGCATTTTTAAAACAAATATTAGCATTTAAATGAAACAACTGAAAATCTTAGTGACAGTGACCTTCTAAAATCAGCTGAATCAGACCGGTTTGCTTTGTAATTCTATGCAAAAGCCATGATGCTGAACTTAATAAAAAATGTTACTTTCTCTTTAGACTTAAATGCTGTGTTACATATAATGTAAGTAACATTCTTCACTGGTTAGCAAATCTCCAGGAAAAAATCAGAGAAAAAATGTTAATTGTTTTCTTATGGAATACAGTAGGATGCAATAGCATCTATTAGCCCAGTTAGTGTCATGATACCTAAAAACAAGAAAAAAAGAGCTCTAAATGACTTCTACAGAGATACTCAACATAATTTAAACAAATTTAATAGAAAGCATCCTGGCATGAAGGCCTTGCAGATTCATACAAATGATGCTGGTCTGCCTTCCAGTATAGCCACCATTCCTAAAAATACAAAAACCTTTAAATGTCTTCTTTTCAAAAACCTGTCAAAAGAATTTGATGGAATTTGACAAAAGGCATAAAGGCCTTTCAAGTTTGTATGAATATTGTCAATCATCCATCCAATATGGTCACTGTTTCTAAATATAGGAAACCTTTTAGTGACTTTTTTTTAAAAATCCCCCAAAAGAATTAGACCAAATTTGGTAGATATTTTGGTACAAAGGAGTTTCAGTTTTTTGAAATGATACTGGTTCACCATTATATATGGCTGCAAATAGCAAATCTTCAAAAAACTTTTTCTCAAAACCAGTCCATAACAAAGGAAATTTTGACAGAAGTAATGTGCTAATCAAAATTACTGGGCAAACTGCACTCATATTTGGCATATAGCCAGATATCAGCCAGATGAGCCGTCGCGTTTAAAGTGTTGGAAATTGAATGTGTTGTAGGATTATTTCTGTCTTTTTCTTGGAGGTATTCCTTCCTTGCCTATGGGGTAGTATCCATTCTCTTTGACCATAGATAGTTTGTATTACTAATAATAGTAACAAACTTAATGGTCTTACTAAAATTAGTAAAACAACGTATTTTTTATATCAAGAGAGGTAACTCAAATTTTGGTAAATCATTAGCCTTTATAGTAGTTATCTCCCTTGGATATTGTTCTACTGATAGTAGAAAATGCTTTTAAAAGAAAGTCAACACTATAATTCCCCCCATATTATTTGGATATTAATATAAATTCACTAGTGACATAAAGAAAAGAAAATTTAGACAAATATTATAAAGGTCATTTGGAGCAGTATGTTTATTATAATTAAAAAGACCATGAATAGCAATATCTCTGGAGTTGTGTTCTCCCATCTGGATTTATATACAATAATGTCAACCCTCCATGCCATCAGCGTTCGCAATGATTTGATTTTGTTTGTTTAGTCTGTTTGCTGTCCCATCACCCACCATAAAAATTTCTTCAAATTTTGAATGTCCAAATGATTATGAGCTGGTGAGGGTCTTGACAATGTAGTACAAAAATAATCATGACACAGAAGGATACAACTTAATATTCCTCAGAGTATGCATCTTTCACTGGTGCTTGAAATAATGCCAATTTTAAGTTGTTCTTGGACATACTCCTGTATAATTGTTACAGAAATTTATGAGGTTTTGTTAAATTTTTCACTCTTTTCCTTAATTATTTACAAAAAAAGCACTTTGTACAAATTACTACATGTGTTAATCTGTAAATCTTACAGCACAAGGGCAAGATGTAATTGACTGCCACAAGGGTCAACCTGTCTGTGTGGACATACAGTCTTGTTATATAGATGCAAATAAAAATGATGGTATAAAAAAACACAATTTAAAAATATGAAATGTAAAATTTCCAAAAGGCACATACTTCATGATTATAATCCAATGGAGGTAAGTTTTGTCTTGTAATTTTCGCACTACTTAAGTTATATGGGTTGTCAAGGTGCAGTAGATAGACTATAAAGTTTACTACAGTAATGGTAACTGATAATCATTATTCATTGTTCATACATAATTGGTAAGTCATTCTTACTGTTATTAACACATTTGAAAGAAGCATATAATAGTAGTAGATTTTGTAAGAATCTAATAAATTGATTGATCTATTTGTACAAGTTGAATAAGCTTGCAAATATAAAGCCAGTTTTTTAGTTATGTACATTTTTTATTGTTAAAATCCTTAGGCAGCAATAATGGATTGGAGACTGGTGAAGAAAAAAGACTTGCTAGATAGTTTCCAATTAGCACTCTTTGGTATGTGCTGCATCCCTTATTCCACCATTGCTTAGGTCAACTCAGATGATCATTCTGAAGGAAGAAAAGGCTTTGGGCTTAATTGTTTTAATTCAGTGATGATGTTTTTTCTTCCTTACAAAAAGTGTTTATTAACCCATGCTTTAGCATCAAGCCTGCGGATATTGTGATACCCTCTATCTGTCTGCCCATCCATTCATCTGTCTGTAAATCCATCTCCCCTTCTACCTGTCTATTACCACATCTTCTCCTAAGCCACTGGGTGGAAATTCTCAAAACTTTGCCCCTGTGGTAACTGTTTGTGTGGGAGGTGTTATTTTCAACTGCCGTCTCTGGGAGGGCATCAAACATATCCGTTGCAATTTTTAATTTTGTTTAGATGAAACTTCATCATAGACACGTCATATTTATGACAGATTTGCATTATGGCCCGTGGGTCACTGTTCAGGAGATGGGAGTTAGTGCCAGGTGGGGGGAGGGGGTATATAGTAAAAAGCATGGGGGTTTGTAGTGGTGAGCCATTAAAGTATTGAAGGTGCGGTGGTTTTTCTTGATATCATAATAGTGCCAAATGAAATATTTACATTAATATGCCTTAAACAAGCAAACTTTTTAAAATTTCCCTTATCACACGATAGTGATTTTTTTTTACCTAAAATCAGATACAAAGGGAGAAAACTCAAGTTAGTGGGAACTATCTATTTGCTTTACAAAAGTTTGCTGTGATTTCTCAAGTGAATTTTATTCATCAGCACATTTTTCAGTCATGTATTTATTATGCTTCAGTTTCTGTGTTCCTGTTTGGTTTTTTGGGGGGCTATTCTAAAAGAATCAAAATTACATTGAAAAACCTTTGATAAACCTTAATGTCAGAGAAACAGATCATTAGCTATACAGTTAGACCTATCAATAGCACCCACCCACGGGAAAAGGCCAAACTGTCTTTTGTTCACAGGTGACTGCTTAATGCAGGTTCACCTTTCAAACATGGTTCTTAAACAAATACCATACACTGAATATCATTATTATTATTATTATTTTTTTAATTATTATTATTATTATTATTATTATTATTATTTAGGCAATTGGCATCATTTCGTATTTTAAAAAATTCACTATAAATTTATCATTCATAATTTCTGGTGGAAAAGAGTTTCACTTATAGAGTGCATCAGGCTTTCCCTCAGTCAGTCTTTTTTTCTTGCATATTTTTGCATAGATGTATATATTGCTCAGGGCAAGCTGACTGGAAAATTGAACTTGCCCTTGGGAGATTTTATCTTGCCCCAAACATAATATCCCAACATGAGTTAAAAAAATGAGATAAAATATGGAATATTTTAAGGAAATCACATTATATTTTTCTTAACTTTTTTTTTCTTTATATATATTTGTTGGCACCTTAAAACCACATGCCGATAATTTCAGTTATAAAGAAATATATATAAGTAATACATGTAGATAGGTATGTAGATGAAAAAGAGTTAGAAGAGCAAAAACAGACAGGTACATGTATATAGATAGATAAATGGATAAGTAGAAAAGGGTTTGGAAATTGGTACATTTTTAGGTGAGAGAGAGAAAGAGAGAGAGAGATGTTTAGGTAAAATACCTTGAACTGAAAAATTAAACAACCAATAACGGAACTGTGTTGATTTAATTTTAATCATGTTTTAATATATAACATTTTTCTTTATCTACTTTTCCACTTAAGTTCAAATGATCATGCAGATTTAAGTACATCCAGTAAAAAAAAAAAAAGGTAAAAATGAATCCATTACTAAAAAACCCAGTAAATATCAATGATTTCACTCTGCTTTTTTTTCTGGGGTGTGTTGTGTCCACTCACATCTGCTTCCGCTTCCACATTAACAGTTATCATGTAGTGATCTTGAAATTGGTGACATGCATCAAAATATTTGACAACCAACTTTTGAGAATGATTTGAGAATGCTTATTTTTGGCCATTTAATTGTTTGCCAGGCAGCAAGTATGTATCAGTCTCCTGTAATTAGGGTTACAACAGTTCGTAAACACCACTTGTGGATGCTACATTTTCATAACATCAATCAATTATTATTAGAGACGAGTGCCTTTTATTACAAACACACCTGTCAAAGAAATCTCACAAGTTGTATTATTAACAATTAACACATACTCACCTTAAAATTGGCAACATGCATCAAAGCAATCTTTGACAAGCCGATTGCTTCGAGTTGGCAGTCTGACAAACTGCCCGAGGCTAACTTATGACCTGAAAGTCTACAAATCCCAGATACGTACAAAAATTATGATTAAAATGTAACTGATAAGTTAAAATATAAATATTTATTCCTTATTTGTCAAAACGTTTTGGACTTGCCCACAGGCAAGTGCCTTGCAAACTTGAGCTTGCCCAAGCCAAATTTGAGTTTGTCCTTGGAGTCAGGTAATTGGATTTGTAAATTCCTCTGTGTGTGTGTGTATACATATATATATATATATATATATATATATATATATATATATATATATATATATATATATATATATATATATATATATATATATAGTAAGAAGGTAGCTCCCTAAGCTGCTTATATATAGCAGCTGGAGTTGGCATAACAGACTTAGGTCAAAAATAGAAAGTGTCAGCCCATTGATTGAGTGGTCATCTGCAGGTCATCATAGTTCAAATACTTGAATTTGAGTTGAAACACTGTTCCCATCATGTATTTACTATCAAATTAGTAAAAGTTTTTGTCTTCAGTTCTGTGTTCTTGCACAATTTGGTATAGCATTACTTGAAAATTTTGAACCAGCAGCATATATTATATTATATAGTAACTGTAGTGTTTGTCCATTATCTATTCATGGATTAAAAGGAATAACCTCATGATTAAATGCCTGTTCAAATTTTCATCTCAAACATAGATGGATATTTAATGAAGATCTAGTATGTACATTGTGACTATCTGTTCATTTTTCTTGGACCACAATTCATTTTGCACATATGGATTTATACATTTTCATTGAGTGTAATGTTTTAGCTGGGTTTTTAGATCTTTTTTTTTACTTTCAATAATCATAATCCACTTATTTGACAGAAATGAGCCGAGCTTGAAAACAGAATTTGACTTTTTGCATTATAGGAAGAGCTTAACACGATATTGATCCCCTGACTATTATTAAGAAGTAAACACTGACAGAAATTTTTGAATCGGTCAAATTTAAAAAACTGAAGCTAATTCTAGGTAAAATTGGTTCTGTAGTAATAATTTATTGATGAATACATTAAGTACAATCATCAGCACATCCCCCCCCCAAAAAAAAAGAAGGGTGGGGGGATAAAAGAATTACTATTTACCTTTAGTATTTTCCCCAACAATGAATATTTAAGCAATATTGTGGCTTTATTCAAATTCTTATAATAACAATAGAGAGATTAGCCAATTTTAGAAAACACTGACATTGACTAGAGCACGCTGAATATAAGCAAGAGATGGCATGTTTAACATCAATTAACATGATATGTCTTTACCAAACAATGCCTTTCATGGGTAAATAAATGCTTCATTTCCATGCTTGATGCACGAGTGACCATTTTGAATATTAAGAAACGACTGTTTGGTTAGAAAACAAATGGTTGGTGACAGCAGCAATCAGGTGACAGTTAAATACATTTATTACATTACTTCTGTAGAGGAAATTTAGAGGAAATTTCACAGGGGGAAATTGGAATGATCATTGAGACAAGGTGACTACTAAAAAAGGTTGACCGTTAAGGTGGATTTCACTTTATATAGTGTTACTTAAGAATGTTTAGTTTGGCATCATATTGCTTTGATTTTTGAACAGAGAATAGTGTCGTATTAATATGTACATATCATTTTTTTTTCTTCTCCATTTTGCATCACAATCTAAGCATCAGAGTAGAAATACAAGACTTGGATAAATATTTGCATCTGATTTAGAAATAATCCATATTGAATAGGTAGATATCATGTATGGTTTTTCATTTCACATCCAAATCTAAGCATCAGAACAGAAACAAGACTGTAGGATAAATATTTACTGCTAAGTTAGAAATTATTCATTCTGAAGTATCTTATTGTATATATGCAATAATTAGATAATTGGAGGCAAGTAATGTAAAGTAGACTGAACTTACAAAATTATGCAAGTAGTATGGATATGTATTTTCATGTACATAATTCTTAATTATGCTTTAGACCATTTATTTTTAATAATATTTTGAGATTTGTTTTCCTCCATTAAAATTTTTATGTTAACTTGATTACCTTGAGATGTTTTATGAACATTTTAGATTCTGTGGTTAAAGTACAGTAAATGTTAAGTATGTTTTGTAAAGAAATAAAATTAATAGTGATAAACCTAATACTCTTAGAATTTTAGTAATTCAGATTTTTGAGCTAGAAGTACAGAATTTAACATCATGTTGTTTGAGCTAGCAGTACCGAATTTAACATGTATCTACATCGTGTTGTTTGAGCTAGCAGTACTGAATTTAACATGTATCTACATCGTGTTGTTTGAGCTAGCAGTACTGAATTTAACATGTATCTACATCGTGTTGTTTGAGCTAGCAGTACTGAATTTAACATGTATCTACATCGTGTTGTTTGAGCTAGAAGTACCGAATTTAACATGTATCTACATCTTGTTGATTGAACTAGGAGGACCAAATTTAACATGTATCTACATCGTGTTGTTTGAACTAGGAGGACCAAATTTAACATGTATCTACATCATGTTGTTTGAGCTAGGAGGACCAAATTTAACATGTATCTACATCGTGTTGTTTGAACTAGAGGACCAAATTTAACATGTATCTACATCATGTTGTTTGAGCTAGGAGGACCAAATTTAACATGTATCTACATCGTGTTGTTTGAACTAGGAGGACCAAATTTAACATGTATCTACATCATGTTGTTTGAGCTAGGAGGACCAAATTTAACATGTATCTACATCATGTTGATTGAGCTAGGAGGACCAAATTTAACATGTATCTACATCGTGTTGTTTGAACTAGAGGACCAAATTTAACATGTATCTACATCATGTTGTTTGAGCTAGGAGGACCAAATTTAACATGTATCTACATCGTGTTGTTTGAACTAGGAGGACCAAATTTAACATGTATCTACATCATGTTGTTTGAGCTAGGAGGACCAAATTTAACATGTATCTACATCGTGTTGTTTGAACTAGAGGACCAAATTTAACATGTATCTACATCATGTTGTTTGAGCTAGGAGGACCAAATTTAACATGTATCTACATCGTGTTGTTTGAACTAGGAGGACCAAATTTAACATGTATCTACATCGTGTTGTTTGAGCTAGGAGGACCAAATTTAACATGTATCTACATCGTGTTGTTTGAACTAGGAGGACCAAATTTAACATGTATCTACATCCTGTTGTTTGAGCTAGGAGGACCAAATTTAACATGTATCTACATCGTGTTGTTTGAACTAGAGGACCAAATTTAACATGTATCTACATCATGTTGTTTGAGCTAGGAGGACCAAATTTAACATGTATCTACATCATGTTGTTTGAGCTTGGAGGACCAAATTTAACATGTATCTACATCGTGTTGTTTGAACTAGGAGGACCAAATTTAACATGTATCTACATCGTGTTGTTTGAGCTAGATGACCAAATTTAACATGTATCTACATCATGTTGTTTGAGCTAGATGACCAAATTTAACATGTATCTACATCATGTTGTTTGAACTAGGAGGACCAAATTTAACATGTATCTACATCATGTTGTTTGAACTAGGAGGACCAAATTTAACATGTATCTACATCGTGTTGTTTGAGCTAGAGGACCAAATTTAACACGCATCTACATCCTGTTGTTTGAGCTAGGAGGACCAAATTTAACATGTATCTACATCGTGTTGTTTGAGCTAGATGACCAAATTTAACATGTATCTACATCATGTTGTTTGAGCTAGGAGGACCAAATTTAACATGTATCTACATCATGTTGATTGAGCTAGGAGGACCAAATTTAACATGTATCTACATCATGTTGATTGAGCTAGGAGGACCAAATTTAACATGTATCTACATCATGTTGATTGAGCTAGGAGGACCAAATTTAACATGTATCTACATCATGTTGTTTGAGCTAGAGGACCAAATTTAACACGCATCTACATCCTGTTGTTTGAGCTAGGAGGACCAAATTTAACATGTATCTATGTCGTGTTGTTTGAGCTAGATGACCAAATTTAACATGCATCTACATCGTGTTGTTTGAACTAGGAGGACCAAATTTAACACATATCTACATCATGTTGATTGAGCTAGGAGGACCAAATTTAACATGTATCTATATCCTGTTGTTTGAGCTAGAGGACCAAATTTAACACGCATCTACATCCTGTTGTTTGAGCTAGGAGGACCAAATTTAACATGTATCTATGTCGTGTTGTTTGAGATAGGAGGACCAAATTTAACACGTATCTACGTCGTGTTTGAGATAAGAGGACCAAAGTTAACACATATCTACATTGTGTTGTTTGAGATAGGAGGACCAAATTTAACACATATCTACATCGTGTTGTTTGAGCTAGGAGGACCAAATGTAACATATCTATGTTGTGTTGTTTGAGCTAGGAGGACCAAATTTAACATGTATCTATGTTATGTTGTTTGAGTTAGGAGGGCCAAATTGAACACGTATCTACGTCGTGTTGTTTGAGCTAGGAGGACCTAAATTAACACGTATCTAAGTCATGTTGTTTGAACTAGGAGGACCAAATTTAACATATCTATGTCGTGCTGTTTGAGTTAGGAGTACCAAATTTAACAAGCATATACATCATGTTCCTTTGAGCTAGGAGGACCAAATTTAACATGAATCTACATCGTGTAACATGTATCTACATTGTGTTGTTTGAGCTAGGAGGACCAAATTTGACATGTATCTACATCATGTTGTTATTGGAAATAGAAAAGTCTTTTGCTTTAAAAATTAAAAATGTAGAATTAATCATTTTGAATCTAATTTTTGTAATTTGACAAAAGTTTGATTCCGGTTTAAAAAAAATGTTTTTATTTCAAGAGGAGAATCAACAGCAACAACATCACAACAAGAAGCACTGAGTGATTTTTATATTTTCATTCTCATTTACACAAGCTTGTTTAACAATGATAAAACAGACAAGGTAACTTATCCAAATTAAAGGCATGATTTTAACAATGCCAGATTCATTACAATGATTGAAACTCGGGCCCCCCCCCCCCATATAATATGACACAAAGCTTTGCCCCCCCCCCTACAAATTTTCAAAAATAACATTGGTTTGAAATCACTTATCATTACAAATGATTAAATAAAGGTCAGTAGTGTTTATATCTGGTTTTGCAATAAGATCATTCATAGCAATGTTGAAACACTAATTTTGCCTAAAACTCATGGCTGCTAGTCGTGTTCAGCAGGTGGTCACTCATGGCAGAGCATTTATATATTAAAATTGATCCATGCATGTTGATTTTTCTCATAAATGGCAAGTGATAGTTCATAGCATAGGTAATTCAAATCGGGTTTTACTGTATAGCATACCTATGCAGTTTGTCATGCACTCCATGAGTGATGAAATTCAATTCCAGACCAGGGCTTCTTGTCCAATATTTACTTCATTCGTAAATTATTTTAATGGAAATAAATGGTTAGGGTACCTGGCACAAACCTAAAGGAAAATAATGGCAACTGTCTTGTTGGAATAGCGGGACTCCAAGTTAAGACATAACAGCTTCACTTCAGCGATGAATTACATGGTTCGCATGGGTCAGAAAAAAGTCGGGGAATTTTATATCGAGCAGTGCTCAAAGAAATTTTTTTTTCTTCCAACACAGGCCCAGGGCAAGTGGTTTTACAAAAATCACTTGCCCTGACTTAAAATCCACTTGCCCAACTTGGCCATATTTTTTTACTATTATTTCGACACACCCACTCTCACCCAAATAATTAAATGGTCAGGCCCTTATACTTGTGATTTTGTTCATGAGACTGAACCCTCGTTCACATTCTGCTGTAGAGGGACTCACAACTAACATGATTTCCAACAATTCCACAATTTCTGCATGCTCATGTTAGGAATTCTGAATAATTGTGGCATACACCTCTGCTTTTGCGATCTTTCACTGTATGCCTTCAGCTTTGCCTTCAAATCGACGTATAGTCTGCATATTTCACCATGATATGTAGGAATGTGTATTCAGGGGCCTTAGAATAGTTTCGTTTTCTGAACACTGCAAATCTCGATCAAAGTTGAAAACAAAAATGAAGTTGGAGAGGCATTGGTTGGTCTTTTTTTATATCAATCGGTAAAAGCAGTAGCTTCAAAATTGTGTAATTAGTTCATGTGATGGTACTGTGGATGTGTCACAATTGCAGAAAACACTCGCTCTATATCAATTTGAATCTGTGACTACCAACTCTTGGAACTAAATTTATTAAAATATAATGTAATTATCACAGTTCCTTTAGGGGAAGAAAACATTGTATTGGTTTTTTTTATAAGTCGCTAATCCTCTAGCTTATCTTAGATTTCAATCAATTACATAGTCACCACTTGATGTATTTAACCAGTGATGCTTTACCAAATCAGCGTGAGCAAGAGACAGGTTCATATTATTCATTGCAGGAAAGTTGAGTGCTAATTATAGGTAAGCAATGAAATTTAGAAAACAGACATAGTACTGTTCCAAATTCATAGGTCACGTGCTTCGCTTTGTATGCAAAGTTTATGGCTTTCGATACAATTAAACAGATGGTCTTCATAAGGTAGAGGAACCTACAAATGGAGCCCCAGCAGGGGGCTGAATATTAATAATTTACCAGTGTCTTTAAAAAATTCAAATGAAAATGTTTAGAATATGGGAAGGGTCCAATCTAGATTTAAACGGGTTTCGGGCTATCCAATATTTTGAGCTCTGTAACGTCAGAAAAATGTGAAATTTTAGTCAAAAGTCAGGGAATTTTGTGCCCTCGGTTAGGAAAATGTTAATATTGATAACCATGTGATGCAGTGTGCTGTTTAATGTCCCAGTCTAGGATTGCTTCTTATCCATAAATTCAAATTTGCTTCATTGCAAAATATTTGGAGTGACCTCTGGATTTATTTCAGGGTAACAATGTGGTTTGGTATACCCCCACTGCGTGCAGTGGGAACATCTTGAGTTGGTCCAGTATTTTCATCCATCTGCCTGTCTAGAGAAGCTTGGTATCAAGATTGTGCAAAAACCACACAGTGTAACTATAAAAATTTGGCTAGCATATTTCTATGCATTATATAGGTAGATGACCTGATATATTTTCAGGTAATCAAAAAAGCTGTTCAATGTTTTAACACATTTTTGAACTTTTGGGGACTTGGCTTTTTATTGACATCAACCTTGTTAGCACAATATAGCACAAAACCACTTTAGGTTAACAAATACAATTTTAAAGGCATATTTGTTTTCATATGTCGATGAGCTGATTAGATTTTCATCTCATTACAGCAATTTTTCCATTTTTTCCCAGATTTTGTTAACATTTTGGACTTTTTGGACAAAAACCTTGTTTGCGCAACTAAGTAAACACCACTTCAGGTAGAGAAACAAAATTTAGTAGGCATATTGATATATAGATGAACTGGTTAGTTTTTCAGTTCATTACAGAAATTGTTAAATGTTTTGCACATTTTTAACTTCAGCAAAAACCACTTCAGAGAGACAAATAAAATTTGGTATGCATGTAATATATATTGATGACATGTGTGGATTTTCATGCAAGTATAGCTATATTTCAGACTTCTAGAAATTTTCTAATTTTGGGGCACTTGCACTTTTGCCAATTTTTACAAACAGATCTAGCTGGTTTTTTTTCCAATACTGTAGACTTTTGGATTAAATTGTCTACCAATACTGCACAGTGTAAAGAATAAGAAAACAGAAAGGATGTATCACCCTTTGCCTCCTGCGCAATCTTACTAACAAAGGTATATATTTAAATAGCCATGTAAGATTTCAAACTAATTTCATCATCACTTCATAACATTACAAAATTCATTAACATTAATGGATGTGTGTTGGATTCACACCTACACATTTTGAACCAGTTTTCACACACCCAGCATTTTTCCGATAAAATGGTTAAAGAAACGGTGGTACGGGGTTGGCTGTCAGGGAAGCGATGGCCAACTTTAATGACAGTATTTTTCTCATGATAAGCCCAGGGAGCCAGGCACATAAATTCATTGGAAAATTGGGGTTGTACTTATCATAGGACATAGCTTCCCTTACATAGGACATAGCTTCCCTTACATAAAAATTTGCCAAATTTTGCTAAAGTGCAGGTTGGTCTTATTGTCAGGCATGGGCTTTTCTTTGGAGCAGTATGGTCAATTTATTTGTTTTATATTTTTGCAACAGAAAGTGTGTGCATGTCTGGGACATGAAATGTGTGGTCAGAGACAATTTGCCATTCGTCAAGGGAAACATTGTGGAAAAGTCATGGAATTTTGATTCTATTAACCTGTGGGAACTATGAATGAAACTCACATGCTGTAGAAATAATTTCTTAATTTAATAAAAATACGTAAAGCAAAATGTAAAAAGTTAGTGATTTATGGAATTTACACTTTAGCTACTGCATTCATCATCTTATCAATGCTTGATAAAAACTAACATTCCTTAAGCGTATGTGGCTAGGTTAATGCTGTCATGGTTCATGCAGATCTTTTGCTATGATCATAAGAACTAAAAATATAATAATTAGAAGGTAGTGTGTAGTGCGGGGTGGAAGAGCCTTCCCTTTTGTGTATTACTTGTTTATGAATTCTTTTGTCAGAGGCCTGGGTAAGAATTTTTCATTCACATTATTGGAATACTTTATAAGAAACTTTTATGCAGAAGTGAGTGTATATGAAAGTAAGTGCAGACTGGCCTTTCAGTATTTTTGTGGCAAAAAATAAATGTGTGTAGAAAAAAGCTTAAGATGTAAAATTTGCTTTTCTGAAGATTCCTCTGTTCGTAATTGATTAGTGCAACTCTTGATATATCTACCTTGTTAACATTCTCCCTTTTTACTTCTTTGCAAAAGGCTGCATCATGAGACATTGTACTATTGTAAGGGGCATATGAAAAATATTTTTCACATATCTTTACTAATTTGAAAAATAAGCATATACAATTATTAGCCAGATTTTACACTATTCTGTAGCCATGACCTGCTTTCTGTTTTTATCAATCAAATTATGTATTTTAGTAGTCAGATCAAAATTGTGCTTGGTGATACATGCTGTTTTGGTTGTATACTCCAGTAAGCGGCTGAAGAATCGAAAGATAAAAAAGGTCTCAGTGATGAATGGATAACTCTGGATACATTTTGTTTGTACTGGCTCAAATTATGCAATTTTCCTGGTGTTATACTATAGCTCACAATAGATAAATGTGCAATAATAACCATGACAGGTCGAGCCCATCTTCCATACCATCTTGTGTTTACAATAATATGTAATTGCATGAACATATTGTAAGTTTATTTCATTTGACCTAAAATATATTGGTTTGTTTTTCATCTCTAACTTTGGTCTAAACTTTATCATTTTATTTTCGAGTCCACATTGGCGAAAGCTTGACATTGCAATCACTTTGGCATCTATGTGTTGAGCTTTTTTCTGCTACAACAATTTTACATTAGTTTCTTCAGAATATTCCACAAAAAGTGCGGGCTACAGATCAAGGTATATATTTGATGGGCAAAGTCTTTTCCCATAAAGGTGCTGCATGCCCAAGTTCTGTTTGTTTATTAGGCTCTTCAACTCTATCACTGAAGCACTTGCTAATTTGCATTCAATTCAAGCATCAGGATGGTTATGACTGGGGCCATTACATCAAGTGGAACATTGCTCGGCCATTTCTGTTAAATCATGAAATAACTTCGGTTGCAGTTGTAAGGAATAACATTGCTCGGCCATTTCTGTTAAATCATGAAATAACTTCGGTTGCAGTTGTAAGGAATAAACATACATTTTATGGGTTTGGTGATTTGCTTCTGGTGCAGTTCACCACCTATGTTGCATCAGAAAAGGCCAACCATGTTCCGATTGTGACTTTGTCTCCTTCTGCCGCCATATTGTAAATAAAGTAATTCCGAACATAAGTCTTAATGGCTGCGAATTACATCCAAAGTTCCTTTCTTGACTTGATGGAAGTCGGAGTAAACAGGTCTGCATGCACATGTGCATAGTTCCATCTGTCCACACAGATAATCCATACCCTAGATTAACTTCACTATGCACTTATCTTTATTTTCTATCATCCTGATTCATGGGTTATTCCATGGGTGAAGATTTTTCCCTTTTTGTATGCCTGACTTTTAGGGGAGCATATTATACTATGACCCTGTTTGTCGGACTGTCCATGAACTTTTCCTTTTCTGCACTCTAGCTTCAGTTTTACAGCACCTACCTTCACCAACCTTTTCAGGTAAGTTCTTATAGATGAAAGAAAGAAGCCTATCGATTTTGGGGTCAAAAGTTAAGAGGTCAAGGTCACTGACTGAAAGAAGAAAAATGGTTTCCACACAATACCATTAGTTCTACATCACAAACCTGAACCAAATTGTGTGGGCCACTACGATTGAAAGAAGAAAACAGTTTATGCAGAAATTTTTTAGTTCTCAACTGTACTGGAACCAAATTTTGTGGATGACCAACACATTGGGGAAGAAAGAAGCCTCTTGATTTATGGGTCAAAGGTCAAGGTCACTATAAAGGTAACTTTAGTTATATACCACTTACCTTGACCAGAGTTTGTGGGGGGCTTTCACTTAAGGTAAATAAGATGCATATTTATTTTTTGGTCAAAAGGTCAACGTCATTGTGGCTGAAAGAAAAATGGGTTTTGGAGAGGTCAGTGGTCTCAGTCATGGTAAGTCTAATAAGAAAATAATGGTTTATGAACATAAGTTTAGCTCAAGACTTTATACCTTGGTCAAAGGTCAAGGTCGTTCATACTCATTGGTCAATAATCTCCAGTGTCAACCATGCCATATTAGTGCCTGCATAGAGGTCATTTAAAACATGGGGCAGGCGTATAATGTGCTGTTCATGGTACTCTTGTTTTCACAGTGATGTCACATTGAGCATGAAATTAACCTTGATGTTGTTTTACTTTGCTTATACAGTAGTAATGTGATCAGTTTCCCAGGTACAACTGGCCACAGAGTTGTGTTATGTGGTATGTGGATAAATCTTGATGTGTACAACACTAATTTACCAAAGTAGGTCAGAGTGACTACATTTCACACTTCGTTCACTTTGGTTGAGTTTTTTGTTTACCTCAGTTTCTTATGTACAATTGATTAGTGAGTCATGCACCTTAATTTGTCGATATATCTTGGTTATGTCATCGATACATCTTGTTGGGTAAATCGCCAAAAGGAGGTCAAATTGACCTATATTTCATGCATCCGTGACTTTGTTTAAGTTTTGCTGTTTGGTTAAGTTTTGCTATTTGGTAACTTTCTTGAGTACTATGGACACAAAGTCATGGAAATTGAGATGTCAGTGTGTTGTGATACGTACAACACTTTCCACCTAAAGTGGGTCACAAACCTACATTTCATTCTTTGACTTCTGCCAGTTTCAAGTCCACTACTTAGTATTGGTCACAGTGTTGTGCAACTTAGTGCAAATGTACACAGGTGAATTCAGCTCCATTCTGCCAAAAGTAGATTCCTTTGACCTATTCTTGAGCCTGTCTTGGCTGACACTCAACATAGTGATCACTGTGGAATCTGTGTGCATGTCTATACATCTGTCCACATACCCTAGATTAAACTCAGTGTTAGCAGTTTCAACTTTCCTTTTATTTCAGTACCATTTTATCCCACCCTGTTCAGATTTTGGAATATAGCTCAGGGTCTGGCTCTGCATCCATACCATATCCAGCTTCTTGTATTGAGATTCATGCTCAGCATTGGCAGTCAGTCCTTTAGTATTTGAAAAATGATTTGCCTTTGTTTGATGGTGATGAATTAGAACAACAAAGTTTTAGATTTTATCAGCCTTATCTGGTTTACAAACTATGACCCTTTGATATTTTTTCTTTATTTTTTAACTCTACTGATTAAAGATCAGAAGAGTTTATGGGCTGGTCTGTTTTCCGTTGTCCATCTGTTCATTAGCACAAGTTTGTTATCACTGCTACTCCTAAACTACTTGGAGGATTGCCATAAAACTTTACACACACATTCATCCCATGGTCTAGTTGGTCCTAAGTGAAAGTTGGACATCCGAATCTTGAAAATCTTGTTATTGATATTCCTCCTGAATGGATGGTCAAATCAACATGGGGTTTTCATTAAAATACTTCTTATTATGTCTGGTTGGTTCTAAATGAAAATGGTCCCCATCTGACGTCCAATATGGCTGCCTTGGCAGCCATCTTGAAAATCTTACCACTACTACTCTTGAATGGAAAGTCATATTTACATCGAGTTTTCACCAAAAGATTTCTGATGATGTCTACTTGGTCCTAAATGAAAATCGTGCCTATCTGACATTCAATATGCCCACTACAACAGCTTATTTGAAAATCTTGTTATTGCTGAAGAATATCAGAGATGGTTTCAACAATCAGCAGTTAAAAGGAAGAAATGGTATTATCTTGAATTTGATCTCACATCATGACAGTGGTAGGGCATATAATGTTATCCTTGTTCATCTGCACACCCGTCTGTCTATCACACCATGGTCAGGTTTTTCATTGATATCAGTTTCAGGCATTGTATGGGCATCTGTGTTCTGTGAACACATTTCTAGTTTTTAGCTCTTCTGGTCTATAGGATGGTCCTTCGTCCATTGTCCATCCGTCCGTTAGCACAAGTTTGTTATCACTATTCCTCCTGAACTACTTGAATGATTATCATGAAACTTGACACACACACATTCATTCCATGGTCTAGTTGGTCCTAAATGAAAATGGTGCCGCTCCAACATCCAATATACCCGCCACAGCAGCCATCTTGAAAATCTTATCGCTACTCCTACTAAATAGATAGTCATATCAACATGGGGTTTTCACTAAAATATTTCTTATGATGTATAATTAGTTGGTCAATGAAAATGGTGCCAATCTGATGTCTAATATGATGGCCACAGTGGCCATCTTGTTATCACTACTACTCATAAATGGATGGTCATATTAACATGGGGTTTTCATTGAAAGACTTCTTATGATGTCTAGTTGGTCCCTAATGAAAATGATGCCAATCTGATGTCCAATATGGTCACCACAGCAGCCATCTTGAAATCTTACTGCTACTCGTCCTGAACAAAAAGTCATATTGACATGGGGTTTTCACCAGAAGACTTTTTATGATGTCTAGTTGGTCCTAAATGAAAATGGTGTCACTCGCTCATCCAATATGGCTGTAACAGGATGTAGCCGTTTTGGGATTGAATCTAGCGAAGACACTGAGCACAATTTCATGAATGAGATGTTTATTTATAATGGAATTGAAAGATGAATGAATCTGACACAAATATTCATGCGCATCAAGTCCAACAGTGGATTTAATAGAATGATGTGCACAGAGTTCAACAACGGATATGAGAAAATGATAACGTTCCTAAATGGAACTAATTACAACATGTAACTTTAACATGTAATCAAATGAGAATCAACATATGGAATTCATAAACAAATTTAATTGATAAATGGATCTATCACCAAGGATGATCAATGTATAACATTTATAAACAAATATGACTGATATATGGATCTATCACCATGGATGATCAATGTATAGAACTTATAAACAAACAGGAATAATATATGGTTCTATCACTAAGGATGTGCAATGTATAGAATTTATGCAAAAATATAAGCAATGTATGGTTCATCCACAAGTAAGATGTATTTATAATTGATTTTCACTCATATATCGATATTTAATTATATTTTCACCCATACAGTGATATTGAATAATATTGATTCAAAAATGAAACATATATGTATCTCTCGTGCCGTCCAGTCGACGATTACGATGTATTTCTGGTTCCATAGTTCTCATCAAATGATCAAGGAGCAACCATGCATGGCCCGTCCCTCCCAGTCTGCCAAAGGATCTCTCGAGAACCTCATTATTCCCTGCAGGGCCATTTGTCCCGAAGCTTTGGTCCCTCACTGCGAGTAAATCAATAGCGTCCTCCGAGCCAACGTCACCATTGAGCACAGCGTCCTTGTTACATAAAACCCCACAGAGTTCTATGACTCCCCTTCAAAACAGCTAAAATACAATGACTGAGCCGTGTAGTATGTGAGACATGGTTAAGTGTGAATACAATAATATACATTACGCATGCGCACAATTGAATTGGCTTCGTTACACGTTAAATTGTTTAATCAGAACTACTGTACGAGATTATTATTATAATAACTACGTTCGTACATGAATCTGTGTCCGACAAAGAATAATCATACAGGATTATAAGAACTCGAACATTATGCATCATTTAATGCATCCAACATATACTTGAATTCAACATTGTTCTGTCATAAAAATGGATAAATTGGAACAGACTATAGTCTGTTTGATAGCTTGGCGTTATGTGACATAGGTCTGACTCTCAGCAAAATTTAGAATAAATTCTGAAACATCCAATATATGAAACAATTCTATCACATAAAATGGATAGAAGAAAGAATGCAATTTTACATTTCACATCTTATAGTTCACATACATCTACAGCTGAAGATTGCTTCCGTAAAGTGGACGGCTTCCTGACAAAACTCCTTGTATATTGTAAGAATACAGCGAGAATTTACTCTGTAAGTACCCTGGTTGTGGTGAAATTCCACAGCCAGAGAACTCGATGTAATCTGGTTTCTCACTGCAGGCACTTTGCGCATGCAGCAGTGGGTAAACCGAACTCATTATTTTGAAAAGCTAAGACTAAAAATAAATCACCCTCGGGTAACGCTGTACGCGGCAACGAAACGCGAGTACATTTTCATTCATATATAATGCACTGACATTAAGCACACACAATTCCGTGACAATGGCTGCCACATCTTGCAAATCTTGTTATCGCTACTCCTCCTCAATGGATGGTAATATCAGTATGGGATTTTTACTACTATAAGACTTCTTATGGTGTCTAGTTGGTCCTAAATGAAATTGGTGCTGCTCATACATCCAAAAATCGTGTTATCACTTCTCCTGAATAAATGGTCATATCAGCATGGGATTTGCACTGAAAGACTTCTAATGATGTCTAGTTGGTTGTAAATCAAAATGGTACTAATCTGACCTCCAACATGACCGCCATAATGGCCATCTGGAAAATTTTTTTATCGCTATTTCTCGATGGCTAGTCATATCGACATTGTGCTTTCATCAGAAGACTTCTTATGATGTCTAGTTGGTCCTAAATAAATGGTGCGCATCTGATATTCAGTATGGCCACCATTGTAAAAATCTTGTTATTGTTATTCCACCAAAAACGGAAACATGGGGTTTTCACCAGAAGACTTCTTATAATATATTGTTGGTCCCAAATTAAAATGGTGCTGATCTGACGCCGAATCACCATGGTGGCCATCTTGAAAATCTTGTTATTGCTACTAGAAAGTCATTTTGACATGGGATTTTTCATCAGAAGAGTTCTTATGGTATCTAATTGGTCCTAGATGAAAATGATGTAAATTAACCTTCAATATGGCCACCATGGTGGCCATCTTGAAAATATTGTAGTTTCTACTCCTCCCAATGGATGGCTATATCAACATTGGGTTTTCACCATTAGACTTGTTATGATACATAGTTGGTCCTAAATGAAAAAGGTGCCTTTCGTACATCCAATATGGCTGTCACAATGGCTGTCTTGAAAGTCTTGTTGTCGCTACTCCCCCTGAATGCATGGTCATATTGACATGGGTTTTTCACCAATAGACTTGTAATAATGTCTACTTCGTCCTAAATGAAAATGGTGCCAATCGGACATACAGAATATCCACCAGATCAGCTAATTTGAAAATCCTGTTACCGCTGAGGAATATCGGAGATGGTTTCAACACTCGGCAGTTAAAAGGAAGAAATCTCTTGTCTTTTTTTTTTTTTTTTTTTTTTTTTTTTTTTTTTTTTTGTGCCCAGTAGAGCGTCAAGCTCTTGGAGGGACTTTTGTTCCTAATTCGATATGTTTGAGTTCTCATGATTTCAGTAATCAGCAGTTACCAAGAATAAAAGGAGGGATATAGATTAACTTGTCGTGGATTCCTACAAATTCTTTCAGCCATAATAGAGTCAGTCTCTACGAGGAACTCCTGCTTTTATTTCAGTGTGTAACAGAGTGAATAGATTTTATAACCTGTCTCTATAGTAATCTTTGCGTCAATCCATCCTTCTATCCGGTACACAATCTCGTTAGCACAATTAGCACTGCTTATTTTTTTTATAGCTCTACTGGTCATAGACCAGAAAAGAGTATGGGATGGTCTGTCGTCCGTTCGTCCGTTATCACAAGTTTGTTATCGACACTCCTCCTAAACTACATTGAGGATTGCATTGAAACTTTACACACACATTCATCCCATGGTCTAGTTGGTCTTGGATGAAAATGGTGCTGCTTGGACATCTAATGCCAAAGTGGCCATCTTGAAAATCTTGTAATCGCTACACTTCCTGAATGGATGGTCATATCAACATCGGATTTTCACTATAAGACTTCTTATGAGGTCTACTTTGTTCTTTACGAAAATGGTGCCGATCTGACATCCAATATGGCCGCCATGGCATCCATCTTGAAAATCTTGTTATCGCCACTCCTTCTGAATGGATGTTCATATTAACATGGGGTTTTCACTAAAGACTTCGAAAGGTGTCTATTTGGTCATAAATGAAGACGGTGCCGATATGATGTCCAATATGACAGCCACAGCCGCCATCTTGAAAATCTTGTTATCGCTACTCCTGAATGGATGGTCATATCAATATGGGGTTAGCCATATTTAAAATCTTGTCATCTCTACTCCTCCTACATCTGTGTTCATATCAACATGGGGTTTTCACTAAAAGACTTCTTAAGGTGTCCAGTTGGTCTTAAATAAAAATGGTGCCGATCTGAAGTTCAATATGGCCGCCACAGTCGCCATCTTTAAAATCTTGTTATCATTACTCCTCCTGAATAGACTTTTTATGATAATTAGTTGGTCCTAATGAAAATGGTGCCAGTCGTATATCCAATATGGCTGATGTAACGACTGCTTAAAATTCTTGTTGTCACTACTCCCCTTGAATGATCATTATGAGAGGGGGTTTTCACCAAAAGACTGCTAATGATGTCTACTTTGTCCTAAATGAAAATGGTGCCAAGCTGATCCAGTATGTGTACCACAGCAGCTAATGTGAAAATCTTGCTATCGGTGAAGAATATCAGAGATGGTTTCAACACTCAACAGTTAAAAGAAAGAAATGGTCTTATCTTGAATTCCTTGAATTTTTTTTCGCCCATAGAGCATCAGTTCCTACCAGGGACTCTTGTTGCTGGATTGCCCATGAAACTTGTCAAATATTACGGTCATCACCTGAAGTTGCACTAATCAAAGAAATTGCATTGCTCCTGCAATTTTTGTTCAAGTTATTGCCCTTTTTTGTCTTATAGCTTTGATGTAGTGTATAACTCAATCTCATTAGCAGAAGTCATCCAGCAGTTTTCGACAAAATCTTGTGACCACAACTAGTCCCACATTTTTAAAGGTTGTGAATCTTGTTTATATAACTTGTCTTACAGATTTCAATAGATCGCCATGAAACTTTGTAAAAGTTATGATCGTCATCTGAAGATGGGCATGTCGACAAATCACTGTGATTCAGAATGTTCTGAAGGCAACTAGTGTTACTTTGTATATATTATGGTAATCATTTGGTTTGATTAGATCACAGTTTTCACCCAAAATTATCACACACCAGAAACGCAACTACAATTCTTCATTTCTAAAGGAACAATTAAACATTATCGTGCAAGTGTTCTTTATCGATAACCAAGGATATAATGCAACCTTGTTTACCTACCTAGATGTTGTACTTGCCGGGCTCATGGATACAGAGTCGTGGTAATAAAGATACTAATTTTCCAATCAATACTCGGGGAAAATTTATAATTTTCATTAGTACACGAAATATTCGGACAGAGAGAAAAGTAATTATGTTTCTAGTGTCTGGATATGTGTATCAGTGACAGGTACTCGTGCAGTTATTGGATTTGAGGGAGTTCAATACTTCAGTGCCTATGGCATAGTGTCCATTCTCTTGTGCCAAATATAGTTTGTATTATAATAGCAACAAACATATGGCCTTACTAAATTTAGTAACAAAATATAGATCAGTCAATTGTATATGTCAAGGAAGGCAACTCAAATTTAGAAAAGTTATTGAAGCTGAAAGTAGTTATCTCCCGTGAATATTGTTTCACTTTTGGTAAGTATAAACTGCTTTTAAAAGGAAATCCCCATAACAATTCCTCAAATGTTTCGAATGTTATGGTAATGTACGAATTCTCTAATGACAGCTAAAGAAAAGAATATGTAGAAAAATATTATAAAGACTATTTAGAGCAGTCTGTATGTTTACGACAGTAAAGGTGTTTTCCCATCCGATGTTGTGTAAATTAATATTACACCAACCCTCCAAGCCATCGTTATTCTCAATGCTGTGGAACTCAATATATATTATGGTCATAATCAGAAGATATGCATGCTGACCAATCATTGTACTCGCACTATTTTCAGAAGAGTTATGTACATTGCTTTCCGATACATTCATCTCCATCATGTAGTAGGTGTGCGATGCGCAAGAGGCGGGGGTGTATTTACATGAGTAAATTGCTCACCATTCCTCATGTTCTTTATACAGTAAATTTTCTGATATCAGCCATATAGCAAAAACATGTTTCATGCAGAGAACCGTAGTGTAACAGTGCTCAGTCACAGTTTATTTCAAGCCAAAAATTGGCAATTAAATGCCATGTATAATCAGTAACTGTCAGTTCTTGTTTATATCCCTCAAATTTTCCATACAGTATATAAGAGACTGAATTACATGGTAATTTGGGCTTAATATTTATAAACGAAATCAGCATCTATCCTGCTAACAATGACATATTATGCCTAATTGATCTTGTGTTTTGTTTGTTTGTTTTAACAGTATGGTCTTTTATCTCATATATATATATATATATATATATATATATATATATATATATATATATATATATATATATAAACAGTATGGTCTTCTATGGTGACAACTTTTCGAGGCTTATAATCCATTTAAAGAGACACATTCATGTAGTAAATTGTGAGATATATAAAAAGTTTGCAATTGTCCAGTAACTGCCCAGTTGGCAAACTATGTTGTGTATCATTTGTATATAGCTTGACATGGATCTAACCAAGCTCATTAAAATCGAGATATGCCTGTAATAAGTGGATCTGACAGAAGGTTCATGTTCTACCGACTTCTGGAATTCCCGCTCCACTTATTTTTAGTAACCTATCAGATAAAGCATTGCATTTTCTGTTAGGAAACAATATGTTACGAATGAAGTTTAAGTTTTCACCTTCATAAATATGAAAGCTGTAATATGATTGGTGAATCTAAAAGTTAACAGAACATGACCTGGTATTGGTGTCTGTCAGATCTCCTTTATGTCTGAGATCTCGATTTTAATCAGATTGGGGATCTTCTGTGCATTAGTTCCATGTGATTTTAGGGGATGGTAGACTTATCACTTCTTAAATTAGTATCTTCACAAAAATCAGTGATGGTCTATGTCATTCACGTGTGGGTATTGAATCTCACTGGCTGCTTGCGCTGACCTTGCCGAGTACTCTGTTGGTCAAGCTCATTTTGAATTGAATGATTGTAAATGACTTGTACGTGGTGCATGAACATTTGCTCTGTCATTTCTTTAGATGGTTTGGTCCTTTTTGGAAGCAAAGTGACTTTTTGTTAAATGAAAGAGATGCCTATATCACAGTAGATTTGCAAGTATATGATGATGTTTAACATACAGTATTTCTCCCATGATAAGTCCACGGGTCTAATCTAATAAATTTGTCAAATGTAGGGAATGGGCTTATTATCAGACACATATATCCTTAATAAATATGTACCAAAATTGTATAATAATAATAAGAGGTGGGCTCAACTGGGCTTATTATCAAGCATGAGCTTATCATCGGATAAGAACTGGTAGATACCACACTTTAGAGATTTTGTCCAGCATTGGGGTAAAGATCTTGTCACTTGATTTAAAGGTAAATACTGGTAGATACCATGCATTGCAGATTTTGTCCAGCATTGGGGTAAAGATCTTGTTACTTGATTTAAAGGTAAACACTAGTAGATACCATGCATTAAAGAGTTTGTCCAGCATTGGAGTAAAGATATTGTTTCTTGATTTAAAGGTAAATACTGGTAGATACCATGTATGAGAGATTTTATCCAACATCGGGGTAAAGATCTTGTTGTTTGATTTAAAGGTAAATACTGGTATATACCATGCATTACAGATTTTGCTCAGCAAACAAAAAAGTTCTAGACGAGAAATTGTCTTATCTTCTTTTCTCTTCTAACTTCAAATCGTTCAGTATAGTTTTGTTTTACTTTACAACTGATAGGAATATGTCAACCTGCAAAACATTCATGACACATGAAAGCTCCTAAATCTGAAATAAAGTTTTCGTACTTCATTGTGCTACTAGTAGTTCACGACACTTTGCATGCAAATGTCAGTGACCATCGTAGAAGCCTCTTGATACGCATACGTTTGGGGTTGATTTTAGACCCCCGGTATTTATTTTTTTTTAGGTGATCCTTCATTTGACCGAGATTACAAAAATGTTCTTTGTCTTTGTGATAACTATCAAATTTTAAACTTCGTTTTTTACGTCTATTAAACAGCAAGTTCTTCCAAACGTGCCCTCGACGGCTCAGATGTTGGCGAAATGTTGTCTTTAATGGTGAACCCAGATGAGTCACCGACCATGGATGTGCTACCAAATACTCCTGCACATGCCAAATTCCTGTATCGTGACTGGGGCCGCAGAAATGCACAGTGAGCGCAATACCGATACGCTATCAATGCACCAGATATCAAATTGGGGGCATTAATGCAGCAATAAGAATGTGTGATATACTGATATATTGTTTTTAAGGTATTATACACACGCCTTTGCTTCAGAATTCAATAAACAGATATAGGTAGTTAGATATATTGCATTTTAAGCGTTAATACGTGGTAAGCACGACGGAAAAGACGGACGCCCCTCACAGCATTAAAAAAAGTGGGGATGGGGTCATCAGTAATAAAGGAAACAACAAACAGTGGTAAAACTGACATATATTCACTTTAGAAATTAGCGTGTCCAATGTTTCCTTGGAGTTTGAAATGTATTTTTGCCCGATCTCACGTGCCAGTGACTTGATTGGTTCAATTTTTAGAGCACGGATAAAGTAATCGGCACTCTATTCTCCAAATACAATCCAAAACAAGAGTTGCATTGTTTAAGAAAAATATAATAGTTTTCATTGTTTAAACCCCAATAGTGTGCCTTATAGTAACGTATGGTTTCCGAAAAAAGAAGAAAAATCTCGGTATCTACGTACCGCAGACATGTTTTTCCGGCCCTTTGCATGTTTGGAACAGATTAAAATATTACTCATTGAAATAGGGTCAATAGATAAACTGGAAAAGGAGTCTTCTACATTTAGCAAAAGCAAAGAAAGGTTTAAGGTGTTATCATGATAATTATATCCCTAGAGTTTGCTAGACAGCTTCTCAAAATTCATCGGCGGTAAGGTGGTATAATTAGAGAGAGGGGGTGGGAGTTGGGTGGGTGGGTTCGCACTCGATAATGTCGGGCACAATTTTGGTGCCAAACTAAAATGTAAGGTACTATTGTGAGTTTCATCATAGGGAACGATATACTGTATAATGCGTTGGTAGAGGGGTTGAATATTTCTATGCAACATGATTTGCACTTACACCGCCCCCTCCCCCCCCCCATTTTTTTCAGCTAGTACCTGTTGCCGATCCAGGATGTTTTCTTTGAGGGTTTGACTTTTAAAAGGGGATGTTTCGTTTTTCTAAAAAAAAGTTCTTTTTTGTTTCTTTTTATTTCACCGAAAAGAGCACTATTTTAACTGGAAAAGACGAGAGGTTCGACCGCACAAATTCTCTCTGGATACACGATTCTATTTACTGCTTCCATATTTGTTTCATTATTTTTTAAACTTCGGGCCTGTTTGTTCATTGAAACCTGTTTTCTTCAATGTCACAAGTGTCAGAAAAAGAAACAGGAAAAGTTGGAAACAGTTGCAAATATATGTGTATAAACTGTGCCCAATTGACGGGACTAGATAAACTTTATTCTATTGAGCCATAAGAAATGCCAATTTTATTTCAACTACTGTATCCTTTTCAATTGGCCTATCGCTAGGGCATACTCATTAGCAAAGAACGCCATATCAATTTAGAGTATTTAATGTTGACACTTACCACATGTGAATTAGTGTTAATGTTTTAGTGTTTACTGAAAAAGTCATGAAAAATGAAATTATGAAGATTTAAATTTGTATATAATTTATAATGTCAGTCAGCTTGGTGATGTGCATTAGGTATAAACATCCTACAAGCTTCCAGTGCGCATGTAAATCACTTGATGCATCACAACTTTGCCAACGATAGTATTTGTCGGCGGTCCATGGGTATCGGCACCTGTTAGGATTTAATTGACATACGGCGATACCTTCATTAATGGAATGGTTCCGACATGTCAAACGTGTTCATCAGAGATGATATTGTACGAGTCAGTAATTGTTCTTCCTAACACAGTGACATTAATTAAATATATATATAGCATGTCCGTTTAATCAAAGAGCATGCGATGAATATGAGAATCGATTTGTATGTTTCTCGAATCCAAATAGGCATATATTTACATAACATGAAATTTCATATTAAGGATTTTTATTTTATGCTAGGCAGTGAAATACTGGATTTTCCGAGTGAAATAATTGTTTTATTTCACTGCAGTGAAAAAATATCATTTTTTTTACTGGCCGTCAATAGACATTGATAACATTATAAGGAAGAAATTTCAAACTTTTCGTAAGACGCTAGCGTGGTGTAATGGTAAAAATGGCCGCTTCGCATTCCGGCGAACTGAGTTACAATCCAACAATAAACAAATAATTATTTTCTTCATTTTCTTTTTATCTGCTATTTTACCTTGAATTGGGAAGGAGCATTATGTAACTACTGATATTTTATGTGCAATATACACAAAACAGAGCAAAACATAAACGGTAAACTGCTGACATTATCGCGCGGGATGCAGTAAGAAATCAGCTACTTCAGTATGTTATACAAATTGCTAGACAATACGCTTGAGCATAAAATAAAAAGAATATTTGCTTGCTCTGAGTGAATAACGGATATATTTCATCTCGTGGGTGAAAAACGTAGGTATTTTCACTCGTGGCTTCGCCACTTGTGAAAATACTGAGTTTTTCACCCACTCGATGAAATATATCCGTTATTCACTCGGAGCAAGCAAATATGCTTTCTGTAATTGAAAAATTCAAAGTGACTGATTAAGATATACATATATTGACTTGGAAATGGTTTATTCGAATTGAAATTTATTATAATCTTAAAACTCTTAATTGCATACAACCAAGGCTATTGCGACAGAGATTACATGTAATGATTCAACTTTTCTCGATATGCGTGGACAGATTGGGCTTAAGACCGAGAAACATGACGAAATGGAATATATCAATAGATTCACTAAGATATATTGTACTGTACATAAGAATAGTATCAATAGATTCACTAAGATATATTGTCCTGTACAGAGGGATATTAACAGATTCACTAAGATATATTGTGCCGTACAAAATATCGATAGATTCAGTAAGATACATTGTACTGAACATAAGGATATTAGGAATAGATTCACTAAGGTATAATGTACTAAACAGAGGGATATTAATATATTCACTAAGATATATTGTACTGTACAAAATATCAATAGATTCACTAAGATACATTGTACTGAACATAATGATATTAGGAATAGATTCAATAAGGTATAATGTACTATACCGAGGGATATTATTAGATTCACTAAGATGTATTGTACAGAGCGATATGAATAGATTCACTAAGATATATTGTACTGTACATAAGGATATTATAAATAGATTCACTAAGATATAATGTACTGTACAGAGGAATATTAATAGATTCACTAAGATATAATGTACTCTACAGAGGGATATTAATAGATTCACTAAGGTACTGTACAATATCAATAGATTCACTAAGATATATTGTACTGTACATAAGGATATTAGGAATAGATTCACTAAGATATAATGTACTGGATATAGGGATATTAATAGATTCGCTAAGATATATTGTACTGTACAGAGGGATATCAATAGATTCACTAAGATATATTGTACTGTACATAAGGATATTAGGAATAGATTCACTAAGATATAATGGACTGGATATAGGGATATTAATAGATTCGCTAAGATATATTGTACTGTACAGAGGGATATCAATAGATTCACTAAGATATATTGTACTGTACAGAGGGATATCAATAGATTCACTAAGATATATTGTACTGTACAGAGGGATATTATATACTTTAAATCAATTCACATTCATTTAACTAAAACCCATTAAGCGCTTTAACCTACACACAAAGTCATACTGGAATGAAACATTAAAGTGAAGTCATAAAATAGAACGTGAAGCACGCATATTCTGTGTCAAACAAGGCAGGCCGAGAGGCTTGCAGCACGAAACATATGCTCTGTATAAAAAAGCAAAGCGTGAATTCAGGAATGCTCAACGAATATCTATTGAATCTTTCCTGAATAATTCCCTGAATGAAATTCAAGAAACGGCCGAATGCGATTTACGCCTTTTGTGCATCTAATTAAAGAGCAAGCCAAACAAACACAAATCTTGTGTTGAAATTTGTTATGGTGGTAAGACCTGTTCTGACCCATCTTCGGTAACTGGTGATTTTGCAGATTGTTTTGCTGAATTGTACTCGCCGAAAGATTATGATCTTTATGACAAAGACTTTTATAACTCGGTAGAGAAAATCATCCGTGATCTCAAACATTATTCTAAGAGGTACATACATAGACAAAAATCTTTAGATGATGAAATATTTTACCAAGAACTATGACTTCGTACCATCAAAAACTCGAAAACTTCTAGTCATGATCGCCTTCAAAATGAGCACCTTATCTATGGCGGTCCTCAGCTAAATAAAACAATCTTAAAATTGTTCAACTCGGTATTAAAGCATGAATATATAACAAATACATGGAGAAGAGGTCTTACCGTGCCCATCTACAAAGGTAATGGGAAAAGCAGAGCTGATCCCGATAGTTATCGGCCAATATCCTTGTTGCCAGTGCTGTACAAATTGTTTGAGAAAATTGTGCAAGCAAAAATGAATAACTTCTTCGTGACAAAGGAAACCATATTCCCTAATCCACAACAGCAAGGCTTTCAAAAGAATGTAAGCTGCCTCACATCCTCTTTTAATCTTCAAGGGGTCATTAATTTTAACTCTGACTGTGGTAGTCGTACATGTACTGCCTTTCTCGACACTCAAAAGGTTTTTGACACTGTTTGGCACGCTGCTCTACTCTTGAAACTATATAATATTGGAATTCGGGGGAAAATCTGGAGAATAATAGGAAATACATATCAAAGTGTACAAAGTGCAGTCGTGGTTAGCAAATGCCAGTCTAGATGGTTCGATATCAAGCGAGGAGTTAGACTGGGGGGGGGGGGGCCCTGTCCTCATTTTTGTATCTGGTATTTATATACGAGTTGCTACAGCACTTAGTTAAAAGCAAACTAGGGTGTAAAATTGGAAGTTTAGAGTACTGCTACCCTACGCTTGCAGATGACCTCACATGCCTATCAAATTCTCCAGATAACTTAGCTAAATTGCTAGAGATTATTCTCGAATATTATAAAAAATGTAACTACAAACTAAATTCTACAAAGTCATATAATATAATTTTTGGCAAGAAAAGAAATTCTAATTATAACCTGTCCCTAACACTTGGCGAAAAAATAATACATGAAACTGACTCTGTTACTCACCTAGGAATACTACAGGATAGGTCACGTCGTTCCATCAACCGCACCCGCAACGCTTGCAGAAGAACAAGACAAGTCTTTTTTGGTCTTGCAAACGTTTGGATTGATACCATAAACCTCAACCCAAAAACATCGGCCAGTTTATATAAGAAAATCCTGATTCCAACCTTACTCTATGGCTGCGAACTTTGGAATGAGCTTCAAAAAGGCGATCTGCTGGAGCTCAACAAGTTGCAACACTTTATAGCAGAAAGAATTCAGGGATTCCCCGAACAAACGCGGTCAGATATGTGTGAGTTAGTGCTGTGTCTAATAAGGATCACAACCGAAATTGATCGGTGTAAACTTCTTTTCCTAGGTAAACTCTGCACCCTTTCCAATAGCATAATCTCCAAGCCAATATTCCTCATACTGTTATGTATATTGAATTTATAATATGTGTCCATGAGGTAAGTTGTGCTTTAGTGGTCATTTTGTAAACAACATATTTACTGCATTTGAGTTCAAGGTTAGTCTTGTTTACATAGCATTTAGTACTTAGATTGGAACTTTCAATGTCTTGATGTGAGAAAAGTCAGGTACGCACAGGAAATTTCCATTATAGTTACTCATGTTCTAGAATATTCTGTCAGGTGACTTGTCTCAATATTTATACAGTATTTGGTAAACAAGATTCCATTCCTATAAGCTTCATATTATTAAGATCAGTCTGTTAAGGAATTTATTTTAGTAATCAGATGTTACAGTTGTGAAAATCAGAGTAAATTCAGAGAGAGAGAGAGAGGAGATATTTATTTGAAATATTCATTGGAATTACTAAAAGTGCTCATTCTCATTTTGGATTAATACTTGACTTAGGGATTTAAGTGAATTCATTCAAAGATATTCTGGATTACAACATTCATGCATATCAGGACATTCAAGATTAGACACATCAGGACATTCAAGACTATTGGCATATCAGGACATTCAAGGCTAACAGAATTCATCTGGAACATTCTATATTTAGGACTTGTGATTATGACACTTAGGATTATTGGATTATTTTGACTTTAATTCACGTTATTGTAAGTTTCTTTTGAATTTGCACTTTATTTGTCTAGAAATAAATTGCTTGTTGATTTTTACATCATTGGTTTCACTTTCTTTCTGTTACATTATTTTAAGACCTAGAGTTGTAACAATACGTCTTCACGTGTATTATGATAGCACCCAATCTGTACAATCTGGTTTTATTCCAGATATTTGGAATTTACTTCAGAAGTATGATCTTACAGATTTCCTCTTGAACTTCGTTAATCAATCAATTCTCCCTAACAAATCTCAGTAGAAACAATTGTTCAACGTGACTATAATTGATAAGGAAGAGACTGCTTGGCGCGACAGAATCAATGAACATCATGATTTGTCTAGATTTGGATACTTACAAGCACAAATTCGCCCTTCCACTCTGTACTGCATTGTGAAGAACTATTATGAACGCAAATTAACCAGGTTTATAGTATCCATGTGGGTATTAAAGCCAGGTCATGATGTTACTACTGTCAAAAATGTGGTCAGCAGTATACAGACCTCCTTCAGCATGTGGTCACACCATGTATATTAACAAGACAAATTGACAACAACTTTCACTGGTACGTGTTTGACAAGTTTGGCCTTGAACTACACATAGAACTTAACCAAAGTAACGACGAGTCACAGTTAAAAAAAATTTTAAGAACTGACCCTGAAGTAGACTGGACAAAACAAAACTTCACCATTTTAAGATCTATTCATTCCAGTTTCTCGTTGTTGTATCACGAGTGTACTTCACAGACTGAAGACCTAACATTTGACAAAAACAAAACTTCCCAAATCAGCTCCTACCAAAACTTTGTACCTATAAGACCTCATTTTAACAGAAAACTCATTATCATTAATGGACTTGTACTGTAATAATAAACTTTTTTTTTAAATTTATGTACAACGATTATGTGCCATTTTGTATGTTTGCGTGTATTTCCTAATTATTAATATTCCTTTTGTTCCTTCCTCATCTGTATTAGTTTAATATGTATCATTGACCTTCTGGAATGTTTTTCTGAAAACATAAATGCAGATTGTTAACTTGCTCTCTTTCTGTCCTATTCTATATTTGTAAATGAACTCTTCTTATGGAGGAAATAAAGATTGATTCATTGATTGATTACTTTAATCTAATTCCCATTCATTTAGCATTACTAAAACTTAAATATTTTCTCGAATTGGACCCCTGCAGGCTCGGGGATGTAGAATAGGCCCAATGTTATCCTGCATGTCGTAAGCGGCGACTAGTGGTGGCAGGAACCGCTGTAGCTACGTGGTTTGCGTGCCAAACTCGCTACCAAAAGGGTGGCGGTTTGAATCCTATCACGAGATCAGACTGGTCAGCTACAATGTTATGTTCTCAGGCATAGCACTTTATTCCCAGTACGTCGGTACTAAATAACCTATTTGTGCCTCGACACCAAGGTGGCACTCTCCAGTTTCGTACTTTGTATTCGGTTAGATTTTTAAAGAAAAAGAATTTTCCTCACTGGTTGTCCTGGCTATTTAAAAAGATCTTGTATATCTTAGCTATTTTTAAAAGAACTTTGAATTCCCTTTATTTTGGTGTATGATTGATGGGTGCAATTTGGGTTATAGAGTATACAGCTTGGTCTTACTTAAGATGTGCACCTCTCAAAAATACTGCTTGCTCCGCTTGGTCATTTTTACTTCCTGGAAATTGTTTTAAAAAAAGAGCCGATTCTTTTACATTTTATATATTTTGAATTCATTCATTGTACTTTCAGAGGCTGGTATTGACTACTCTGACAAAACTCGTTTCCCTATTTTAATAACTGCTGAAAATAGTGTACTTTTGACTAATTCAGGCTGATTTTTCGAGTACTTTGGAGCGGCCATTTCTCTCTGCTGTGTGCTTAGGTCATGTCCAATTTCCACAAGTATAATATGTAAAGAAATTTCAGCCACAGTACATGAAAGTAGCATAGAGGTATGCCAACATTCTCTCCATTGTGCATGTTGCAAAAGCAAACAACTTCATCTTACACCTTTCACTCTCTCAGAAGCACGTATTATCTGTAGAGCGCCCCCTAAATAACCTACTTGTGTTGTTGTGCCCTAAAACACGAATAACGTATTGAACGAATATAAGGTCAGTCCTGGATACAATGTCAGAAAACTGTTTGAACACAAAAACAGAACTCATAATCAAAACTCCCAAAATAAAAATAATACTTAGAGTCGCTCAATGTCGTTAGCATTTGACACGTATATAGAAAAACAAACAATTAAATAATTCCGAAATTTTCGAGACTCTTCTGAGTGAAGTTATGGAAGATTAAAAGTTTTGAAATTTGACCACGAGTTCAAATTTTGTCTACGTGCCTGGCCCCGTATTCTCAAAATGTTTTGAACACGAAACTTAAACTGGAGATCAAAACCGCAAAATTAGATACGACACTTAGAGCACACAAATACACGATTCAAATTTGTCAAAGTTACGGACCATTACTAATTCGGACTTTGACCACGAGCTTGATTAGTGCTCAGAAACATTAAAGAATGCGGAATTTTTAAGATAAAACATTTTGTTTCTGTTTCAGTGACGGTTGTACAAAATAATGGTTGTATGTCTCTTAACGGCTTAAAATATATAATAAATAGGTTTAATAAACAGGTTATTAAAATTTACATTGCAGACTCATTATTTTGTGGACTCGCAAGCTCGTCGACCACCGCCAAAATAATTCGTCCACACAGATATTTTTCGTAAAAAGAATTTAGGCCCAAGTTAGCCTAATATCACTCACTAGGCTTTACATAACTTAACAGTTAATAATTTCACTAAGCAAGTTTCTGTAGTATTCTGTAACCATATGTAAACTATCTCCCAACCTTTATATTAGGTCAATTTTACATATTTAGCAGTCTGACAAAACATTATTTCAAAAGATAAAGGCATAATTAATATGTATTGCTGTTGCTCACAATCGAACAAATCCATGATCTTGACGATATAAACCTATTTACCATGTTTTACCGAAATTGGATCAGAAATATAGTCTCTAGAGAAGTAACAAGCTCAGCCAATCAGATGCAAGGTCACCTCATAAACATCGGCAGATCTCATTTGTTTTGGAAACAGTATAAGACCACGATAATATAAGCTTATTTACCTAGTTCGAGCAAACTCCAGCCTAATTTCGGACTTCAGTGTAGTAACAAGTTCAGTCAATCAGATACATGATTACCTCATAAATGTGCAGATCTTGCTTATAATCAAACTCCTCCAACAACTTTATGATGATCAAAATCTGATTATATACGCTAGCGTTGTCAAGCTCAGCCAATCAGATGCAGGATCACCTAGGTTATCAATATGGTCAGACCACAATTAATTGTCCTATATAGTATCCACATTTGTTTGTCAGTACTGAACTTTTCACTGTGTCCAAATCCTAATAAATCATATGTTGATGTAAAGTATCTTCAAAGATGAACTCACGGTGAACTTCTTGTCATAGGTTAACCGGCATTCTTATGAGAGGCTGGACTGTAAACAAACCAACGTGCAATGTGTCAGAGATTTCACTTCCGGATCAGCACCAATGCCTCATTACTCAATGTGCTCTGTTAAATTAAACTATTTTAGCATGAACGATGATAACTTTGAGTTGTTATCTTAAAACTCACGAAGAAAGACTTATCGGCACGCAAACAATATTCAAAATAAGTTCTTATCTGTTTGTTTGTGGCAAATTTCATCTAATTTAAAAGAGTAAGAAACCATTTACTCTTCAAAGTATTACGTGAGATCAAATAAAATTAAAAAACCAACCACTATAATCATCAATCTAAAGTAGAGAAATTTCCCATTTGGCGCTATTTGGTATGTAAAAAGAGCCGTTTCCTGTACTAAGGCCAGCGTCAGCCCTTTGTCAAAGCACGTTTTTGGAGTTAATACCCAAGACAAGTTAATAAAGTTCCATTAAAACCACGATATATATATATATATATATATATATATATATATATATATATATATATATATATTTCACTGTAGAAACATTTCTTTGCGATAACACTTTTGTACGGAAAAACTGTTGGAGCTAAACAAAAAGTTCTTTAACATATGTAAACTTTGTGATGTACTAACGGTTATTCGGCAATAGCATGTAGTGCTAGAAGCGTGATATACTCTGTGGATTACGAAAGAGTCACAAATATGTGTCGAGGGAACTAGGTTTATATTTCCAGCGGTTTAGATTTGTTTTCTTTTACTTCGGTAATTTGTCAAGTATTTCGATTTGTTTCACAAGCTAAGCTCTCATTTTTCTTATCTCATTTTTGTTTCAATCTATTCAATACATTCTTGTTTCAATAATGGGGGGTTTGGGTTGGGGGTATCTCGTAGAAAGAAAAACACTGTATTTTTGTTCCCCCTGAAAATTTCATAATTTGCTTTCACACGCGGAAATCGGTCAATTTTTATATGAGAAATTATATTAAGCTTCCTGTATTACACAGCGGTTTCATTTTGCATTAGCTAGAGACATGAGAACGGAATGATGTGCCATTTTGCGTTAGCTAGAAACATTAGAACGGAATGACGTCCCATTCTGCGTTAGCTAGAAACATGAGAACGGAATGATGTCCCATTCTGCGTTAGCTAGAAACATGAGAACGGAATGATGTCCCATTCTGCGTTAGCTAGAAACATTGGAACGGAATGACGTCCCATTCTGCGTTAGCTAGAAACATTAGAACGGAATGACGTCCCATTCTGCGTTAGCTAGAAACATTAGAACGGAATGACGTCCCATTCTGCGTTAGCTAGAAACATTAGAACGGAATGACGTCCCATTCTGCGTTAGCTAGAAACATTAGAACAGAATGACGTCCCATTCTGCGTTAGCTAGAAACATTAGAACGGAATGACGTCCCATTCTGCGTTAGCTAGAAACATTAGAACAGAATAACGTCCCATTTTAACCGCTCAGATGCAATAGTATGACAACAGGTCATGTATAGGGCTTGCTTTTAATATTCGGTTTTATATTAACAATACCTTTACCACATGACAAATGTTCATTTTTGTAGCTTACCTTTACCACATGACAAACGTCCATTTTTGCAGCTTAATAATAACAAACTAATAAGTCTGCTGTTTAATTATGTTAATGTGTAACATAAAGCAATTTTGTAAAATTTGACAAGTAATAGAGGGAGATTCCAAAATTAAGGTTTGCACAAGAATCAAAATTGTTCACACACGAAACGAGTAAAAATTAATTAAAAGCCATTATAATTTTAAGGTGAAATACGGTGTCAAACTGTATGTGGTATAATCTGATGCTGGTCCTGCATTTGTAATGCAGTAGATAAAATGGATGAATGAATGAATGGACTGGTTGTTAATTTTCTTAGTATTTCAAAAGATATAAAATGGACCTTTAGAGATGGAGTGCGCAAATTTTAGAGTTATCAATAAAACACGTTCAGTCTATGGACTTTGTTTCTTTCCCTTTCTCATTTTTATTAGATGCAAGTAGTTTCATTTTCTTGTTTAGGTTGTCAGAATGAATTTTCGTTGTATCTCGTGTACGAGACATACGTGTTAATTATTCAGTTACTTTTTTCTGATCTACTGTAACATCGGAACATTTTAGCATTTCCTTGAGATGCGGTTTTATGAGAGACATATCGTGTCGAGGAATCTCATAATATTGCAGTTGATTGCAACACATTGTAGGTTAATAAAGGAGACGGGTGTCTCGCGAGTTTGATATGAAGATTTGTTACAAGACGTTGACATTTTCCCCTTCTATTTGTATATCTATCTAGTGCTATTTTCTGCATTATTCAGTTAATTAGTCACATAACCAATTCATAGAGACGATTACTATAAGAAAAGTACGTTTTCATTGCATCTAATATATCTTACAAAGGGAAAGAAAGAAAACAGTATGGACAGAGCACAATCTACATTGCAGTTCCTACATAGGCTACATAAATAATTTGCAGTGCAGTTCCTATATGGGCTACATAAATTGCGCTTTCACGCCAATATGTATAAAAAGGAAGTTTGTCGTACATTTAAATGGGAAGTGAAGACTGTGTCGGCCAGTTGAACATACTGTCTTTCTGAAAATAAAAATAAACACGGACGGTCAATTTTAAGCGTCCTTTTTTAAAAAAAATTATAAGTCAGAAATAATGCAAGTATGACCATAGTATAGCTGAAACTTGTCGAAAACGCACACTGAATTCATCATTTTAACAGAAAAAAAAGAACACAAAAAAACCTAGGACGAAAAGACAAATGCTTTTAAACCCTTGAATCACCGAGTCCAGTGGTCAGTGAGGTGAAAAGATTGTAACGCGTGGTGAAAAGATACATACCGTCTTGTGAAAAGGCGAGTTCCACCGGATGAAATGGGGGGGGGGGGGGAGCTCTTGGGGATGTTGGAAGGTTTTGTTTTTTTTCTTTGGGGGGGGGGTGTTTTTATTGATTTACTATATCTGGCGAATATCGAATATAACAAGGAACAAAAAAGTTCCTCATGATTCCAATATTGTAAATTATATGCAGTGGCGTATCGGGTATTTTAAACACTTCAATACAATATATAGAAGAAATCTACTTTTTTCGGTAGATATAAGGAAATATTTCACGAGTGATGTGAAAACATTCTATCGTCACTAATGAAATATTTCCTTATATCTACTCAAAAGACGTAGATTTTCTTTTTAATATATATTTCTTAAGGCAAAAACCTTCGATTTACATGGATTTGTTTCTCAATACTGCGTCAATGCGATTAACGGCTGCATTTCTACATCGATAAAAAGAAGTTCCGAAATTTTACAATAATTTTAGGTAAACGACTTTTTACAAATTTAGACTATACATATAATATTTCAAATTGTGTTCTTTGTCAAATTAATGACTCTTTCCATACGAAAGTGAAGAGATTTTAATTTTCGTCAACACATTTCTTGAGCGGATTGATACAGTAAACATTGCTGGGGTTGTCGCTCTGGAGAAAGAAAAAAAAAAAAACAGAACGCTCCAACAGACGTCAGAGCATAACATCATTAAACAAGACATTTAAATGATTGTCAGTTTAGTTGTAAGGATTTTGGTTTCTATTTTGGTTTATTTCCGCAATCAGATGTGAATTTATGTGTTTTGGCAAGATTGCAGTTTATTTCGGCATCAGACACTGCACCCAAATTTCGATTGTCACTTAATTTCGGCTTGCAATAGACTCTAATCATACCTGATTTCTCCATCGTTTTCAGACATGGTTATGATTGTGTTGACAGTTAAAATCGCTACTTAAACAATTTTATTTCTATATGTAATCAAGAGGTTTTTTTTTTTGGGGGGGGGGGTTTAAAATGTGTACCGTTGCGTAACAGGTATCCTGTATGGGTGACACTGAATATCGAACAACAACAGGTCATGTAGGTCAGTCACTGACAATTTGCATGATTCATGTGGAAAACTAATTATAAAAAAAATAATACTTGAAGCCTACTTTTGTTGTTTGGGGTTCATTTTTAGGCATTCTTGATGGCGCCTTTTCATTGATTACATAAATATATACTAGAGGGTGAACAGTCTTGATACATTTTTAGATATATTCATCCTGGTGGAGAGAGGGGGGAGGGAGAGAGAAGGAAAAGAAAAACAAAAAATGAAATAGGCCTAGATATGGATATGCCGGTCTGAATAACATAAATAAGGGCAGATATACTTCCTAAATGGAAAAAGAAAGTAGTTCCAAAAGTGATATCACTACTGTGGCGATAAAAGTGGTATCGCCACTGTGTCGATAAAAGTGGTATTGCCACTGTGTCGATAAAAGTGGTATCGCCACTGTGGCGATAAAAGTGGTATCGCCACTGTGTCGATAAAAGTGGTATCGCCACTGTGTCGATATCATTTTTTCTCCCACTGATATATTACAATATCTCAATATGAAAAATATTATTTATGGTCAGAACGGTCGAAAGGTAGATAAGGTTTGTTATTTTTCACGCATTTTTCCCAATTATACTACACCTGTAAATTAGCTTGACAATTTTCTTATGTCTCATTTTACACTAGATACTGTTGTATTGTTTGTCTTGGTTAGGAATGGATTTTTAATTAGAAACTGAGAGAAATTAATTAGTAACGCATGGTGAAAAGATATGCGTTTCTTAGTAACCTCTGGTGGGAATAATATTGTGTATCATTTATTATGATGATGCCGGCATTAATTATCCATAATAGCAAAATGATAAAATAAAAAGAGGGGAAATCAATAACAATATGTTGTTAAATAAGATTTTTCCACCCACGCACAAACAACATGGAACCGCTTAAGAGAAGGACAGCAAGCAGCCGATATGAAGTTTAACGCTATGGAACTGTTTGTGAACAAATATGAACATAAAAATTTTAATTTTTGGGGGGTTATCTATAAAATTCTGAGTGTTCGTCTTTTCAAGGACTTTAAATTTGCGATGAGCTAATGCATTATTGAAAACACTCGTTTCATAAATTTGCTATTCAAGAACATGATTTTTAGCAGATCAATTGATTGATAAACTCTAACAGGTGTGCCTCCAGGCAGTTTTCTTCTTGTTCCACGCTTATTTATCAAAACGTATGAACGTGTTTTGATAGAAAATTTATACATTACACTCAATATTATGTTTTCAATGACTTGTATGTATTGTAACCCCACTTTGAACATAACTCTGTCATTTATAGCAGGAAAATATAGTGGTTTTAAAACTCTACATAAAACCTGTTGGAAGGCATATTAGTTATATGATTATATTGATTTAAGTTTTCGGCAATGGTCTGATGGAAAATGTCAATCTGTGCAATTTAGGAAGCTAATTAAGTATGTTTCATATTCATAAACGAATGTTAACATTATTAATGAATTTTTTCAATATCTTTTACAGCCAGGCCATAATCGTCCATGTTGGAGAAATATGAAAACTAGATGAGAGACGAAAGCTACGGATTCGAATAATAGCAGTTCTTATTAGAAGCTATCAATGCAGCGTGGGACACTATGCGAGATACTAGATGAAAATAGATACATTACATATTATATTATTTTTTCGACATCATTCACTGGACGGGGATAAACATGAATCAGCAGTATCAACACAGACATCTTTGGTCGCGGCGAGGAGCTTATCGAGCAGATGGAAAAAGAGAAAATAGAGTCTCTCTTTTACACATCGAAAGTCAAGGATATCACACCTACAAGATAGAAACGTCAATTTTCAATTTTCTATTCCGTGTTTGTGCTTTGTTTGATTGCGTTTTATGTTCTTAGATGGGTAAGCTAACTTGACGTTGTCTACACTTCTCATTATGCTTTCACAATGATGATTTGTTTCTTTAGATATCTAATATGGTTCTGTCTGGCAAAGCCTAACCTACAATGAAGGCACGGTAAATTTGATTTCTATGTTTCAATTTTCTAGATTCGTGCACCGAGTATTCGTAGATAAGAAATCAAAAATGTAATTTGGGGGCCTGAATTACATTTCTGAATGACAGGAAGCAAAGATGTAATTTGGGGGCCTGAATTACACCTTAAAAATCAGGAAGCATTAGATGCATCTGTAAATGAATTCTTTCAGAAAATTAAGATATACCCAAAAAGAAGAAGTTTGAAATCAGGAAGATTGGGTCTTATGATCCAAGCTTTTCTTAATACGTAAAGAATATTAGCTTTCACATGTGTTTGTTTTATTTTGACCCTTCTGAAAAAAAGAATTAAAAAGCGTTGTATATTGTTTCAATGTACACGTATCTATACGGTATCCCGTAGCTGTACTTTGCACTTACTGCCTTAAATCGATATGTTGTGACATAAGTAATGATAGAGAGAAACGAGAAAAAGCATAAGGTATTCAACACTAGTATTATTGAAAATTAAAGAAAGAATAATAAAAGATTAGATTTAATATTATTCAGATCGATTCTTCATTCAAGTGAAACTGTTGTCAAAAATTTAAATCCTCCTGAAAGCCCGCGTCATTTTAACCATGCATGCTTAATCTAAATGGAACAAAAAGACTGCAAAATACTAGAATTTGAAGCACAATTACTAATGAAACACTAGGTATATACACTAATTACTGATGAAACACTAGGTATATACACTAATTACAGCATTAATTTCAGCAGATTATTGCACCTCGCACTTCACTGATTTTCGAACAAAACCACTGAATCGTGTCAATCAAATCTGCTGGTACACGAACAAATGCTTGTCAGGTAAATAATCCTGAAATTGTTGAATTAAACAAGTCCAGCTTTCTCAAATCCACGAATAATTAGGTCCGATCTTTAACACACTTTCGCGTGAGCTGCAATTATCCATTCAGCATGAATGGGCTTGATTGAAGAAGTTTTAAGGTCCACTAATACAGTACACTGATCTTCATCAGTGACGTCTTACGTTTCCCTGATGGTATCCATGACCAATTCAGCATACCAGTTGTGGAAATGTGATTTTAATTCTTCCTTGTAGTCTTTATTTATTGTTAAGTCTAGTGGTTGAAGTTGGTTTGTACACGAGACAGGCTCAAACAAAGGAGGGATTCCATTGTTTTTCAATTTAGTTGGCATCTTCGCACTTTGATGGGCTCTGAACACATCAAATATTCACACTGCTTTTGCTAATTGCATTGAGCAAATGGCAGCTTGTCACATGCAGTGGCGTCGCGAGAGGGGTCGGGGGCAATTGCCCCAAGCGCAGGGCATGAAAGAGTGGGGGCGCCGTCTGGTTTTTTTTTCTTCTTTCTTTTTTAGCTTTAACCGGGACGTAGATGGGGTGGGGGTGGAGGTTGGCAACTGACATAAAAACTGTTCTCTGTTGCAAAGCAGGGGCGCCACTAAAAAACATTGCCCCCGGGCGCCTTGGTAGGGGCGCGCTACTAAAGAAGATTGCCCCCCAGGCGCCTCAAACCCTCGCGCCGCCACTGGTCACATGTTTAGTTCACATGTGGAATGATGACATTATCCAAACCGCCGAGGATCTAGATTGAATTTGACCTTTCTTAAACCACTGTATTAACGTCATGGTCGTCAACAAGTACTGATTGTTCAACTGTATGGACAGTGTTTTAAGGAAGAGTTTATACACATGCACTTTAATTACCGATTAGCTTAACAGTGTTGGCCGCGTCGCTTCCCTTTGATATTGACTATAGAGGTGGTAGTATTGTTTCAACCATTGAAGCGACCGCTGTTTGTTGTCGGCATAAAAAAAAAAAATTTTATTTTTTTTATTTTTGTATTAGAGGTTAATCCAAGAAATAAAATACCTACACATATGCAAACTTTTACGGGCAAAGCCACGAATTTAAGTACACACGAAGATATCTTTTCTTTACAAAACTACGAAAACGGGGATTCACGAAAATAAATTATACTGCAGTAACTAATTTTTGTAGAATTTATATACTCTGGAACCTATTCAAAAGTCATTACTTTAAAGCAGCATTGACGGATGTAAACTTCATGGTTTGTAAATGAATACTTAGATTTTCATACTAGTATTTGAAACTAAGGAATCTCTGTAGTTATGGAATCTATTCGTGTTTGGCTTTTTTCGATGATGTGGTTTTTTTTTTGTTTTTTTTTTTTTGTTTTATCTCCGAAGATAATAAAAAAAAAAGTGAGGGCCCTTTGGTTCAATAGGAAATGTTATAATTTTGGTCTGACACATGAATGATGTTTATAATGATAATGATGTTCATTATGTTGGATGAAAAAAGAAAAATGAAATTTTATTTCGGACCCAAATTTTTTTCTCTCTCTTCCTTCTTTAATATAGTTGTTTCATTTTACGTCGAATAGGAAGAGAGCGGTATGATTTCCCTTTCTGACAACTATTCTTTACATTATTAAAAAGAAATATTTGGAATATAGACTTGCCTGTATTACTAGGCTTTCAATGAATGACACAGCAATGCAAAGTTATACACAGTCTGTTAAATGCTGTGGTTTTACAAGTTTACAACAATGAATAGAGTAAATTTAAAGTGCGTTGTTTATAAACGAGGCAGTAGGAAAATTTATTAAGAGGTAGAAGTAATTTGTAAAGCACTGGACATAATTTGATATATTATATATCGAATGATATGTATTTTCGATGTAATAAATCAAGTTATTATGTTATATATCACATACAATATAAAAATATTAAAATATATTACAATAAAAGAATGTCGTAGTTTCTTGGGCTCAAACCCACGACCTGAGGTATGCCTTCTAGACCAACGCTCTAGGCAATTCGGCATCGGCACTTGCATCTCACTGGTCGAAAATGAGGCACTATTCATGTAGTAGTAGGTGCTGCACACTTTATATTTTGTTGTTTTTGTCTTTCTGTTTTGTCCCTCATATTAGCCTCACAGCCAGACAGCATAGACAAGGATATTAAACATCCATTTTCACTAATATGGGTTTCGAATGGAAAAAGACAGACACCATCGGTTGAGCATAGCTTAAATTGCATTCATTTTTAATTCCGATAAAATTCAAATACGTGGGAAAAGGCAAGTATGTCAAACTTTTTAAACAGAAAGTGAAGGTCGTCTCCCTAGGATGAACGTGCTATCCTTCGTAAAGTAAAACTGAACAGTCGAGATAGTTTTTTCTTTCTTTCTTTCAGGTAAGAAATGGTTCATAGTATTTAGTAAAAAAAAATTGAGGGTGGCCCATTTTTAACAGTCTTGTATCTGGCTCCTGGATCAATACTGACAATTTAACTGCGTCAGAAAAAAATATTCCATTGAAATTATCGACGTCGCTGAACTTTTACATTTTTGAATATCTCATCGAGATGACACTGGTTTGATACGTTTTGCAGCCATGATTAAAGCAGTCATTATAATTGGTTCAACCTAAATTTCTTTGATTTATGCATGGTTGGATGTACAAATGAATCAAAATATGCATGGATGGATGTACAAATGAATCACAATATGTGCATGGATGTTAGTACAAATGAATCAAAATATGCATGGTTGGATGTACAAATGAATCAAAATATGCATGGATGGATGTACAAATGAATCAAAATATGCATGGTTGGATGTACAAATGAATAAAAATATGCATGGTTAGATGTACAAATGAATCAAAATATGCATGGTTGGATGTACAAATGAATCAAAATAAGCATGGATGGATGTACAAATGAATTAAAATATGCATGGATGGATGTACAAATGAATCAAAATATGCATGGATGGATGTACAAATGAATCAAAATATGCATGGATGGATGTACAAATGAATCAATATATGCATGGGTGGATGTACAAATGAATCAAAATATGCATGGATGGATGTACAAATGAATCAAAATATGCGTGGTTGGATGTACAAATGAATCAAAATATGCATGGGTGTATGTACAAATGAATCAAAATATGCATGGATGGATGTACAAATGAATCAAAATATGCATGGTTGGATGTACAAATGAATCAAAATATGCATGGATGGATGTACAAATGAATCAAAATATGCATGGGTGGATGTACAAATGAATCAAAATATGCATGGGTAGATGTACAAATGAATCAAAATATGCATGGGTGGATGTACAAATGAATCAAAATATGCATGGGTGGATGTACAAATGAATCAAAATATGCATGGATGGATGTACAAATGAATCAAAATATGCATGGGCATGGGTAGGTTGCTAATATACCGGGCGTTAAGAAGAAAAATAGATGCAATACAATTATAGAAAAGCCGAGTTGCACAGCATGAAAAAAATTTGAAAAGATTTGTTTATTTTATTTGTGTTTTTGTGTATACAAATTGTAATTAATAAATTTTCTACAAAGTTCACGGTGATAGTCTTGCTTTTAAATGATAAACTATAATATGCCAAGTATCCGCTGTATAACCGAGATCTAGCGACAATTCAACTGAAGTTTGCTTTTGAAAAGGAACAGCTTAAATAATGTAAAAGTTCATAAATAAAACAAGGCACAAAACAAAATGTAACTTTTCATTTATCTGCAGGATTGGTTATCACTAAATATAACACCAAGGGCATTATTTAATGTCTGTAAAGTTTGTTTGCAATGTTGAATTTTGCAATACATTCTTTCATTATTGAAAACATCGGCGTTTTAATGTGGACACTGTAGTTCAAGAACTTAAATTTCTTCTTTGGGTATACTACTTAATATTAAATAAGTACTAAATAAAACTAAACATATACTAGTATGTCAAGTTCCAACAGACTGGTCGATCAGAAACTGTAACATTGATGGCAAATGTCACAATATATAAAGTCTCTAATAAGATCTGCTTATCTTCGGAGAAAATTAACGGTTTGGGATCTTGTTTGGATAGTCGCATTTCTTAACAATGTGCACTATTGGCTCACTTGCTAGTGGGCTTTATATGAAAAATGGTGACATTTTCTTCAAGAAAAAGTTACAATGTAATAGACTTTAGTAGAATTTTTTTCTAGACAAAGATGGATTTAAGCACTTCAGTTAGGATTGATAAGGATTCCAGCCCACAGGGTACACGCCATCGTGTACGTTGGCCAAACAGGGTATCAAGCAAGTGTCTGCTGGGTTTGAACATCTTCAGGATGGTGGTGGTGGGGGCGGGGGGCAGTGTGATCACAAAATTAGGTAATAATTCGATATATCTCCTTAAAATTATTTCAGGTTTCTGTTTTCTTTCAGTATATTGGGAATTAGTTAGGAAATATTACTTTATTTCGATTTTTTTAAAAATGTCAAGAGGAAAGGTAGTCTATGAAAGCAACACATCTTTAATAAGAGACATGAAAAAAATATTAGAAATATTCATTTTTAATAAAGTTATAACTAATTTGATATAATACATTGATTGTTAGATGATCCTATTAACATGTGTCCATGTCTTATGCTTTGATATCCCGTAATATCCAAGTAAACAAGTCTTAACAAAATGTACAGGGTAGAGAGCAACGTACACTATAGCGAGCACACGTTACGCAGACTATGTAGAGCACAATTTGAATACGTGTAGTCTGGGTAGGTTTTGTAAACAGGTTTGGTATTTAAGCCGTTTTAGATTTTTTTTAGAGGTTGGCGTAATTGTAGTCGATGAGTAAGCATTTTAAATTTGTCCCGTTGGTACAGTTAGATCCCCCATCCTAATAAATGTGGTTTCACCAGTTTTAATCCGTGAATCAGAGACATTTGCACAAGTACTCATGAAATTCAACCTCAATTTCAGGAGAGAGAGAGAAAGAGAGAGAGAGAGAGAGAGAGAGGGAAGGATGGATCCTTTTTGCTTGTCTGAAGAAATTATTTTATGGAGGTTCTGAGCAGTGCCCGTGTTTAATGAATATTTTAGTGATTATTTGTCATGTGAAGACTACTTTATTAATAATTTGTCAACGCCATTATAAACGTATATGAATTCACTTTCAAAACACAATGCTGGAAGTTTCTACTTGTTCGTTTGATATATTTCTATCTGTTTTTCTTTTGAAATAAATAGCAGAATTTCTCGTACAATTATTTCTCGAAGAATCTATTAAATTTGCCTTTTCTGCCTTTCTACCCTCCGATTTCAGAGACTTTTTATGTAATCCTTAAGGATATCGTTTGTTTGCCCCGAACAAAAACTTGCGACTGTCATCAGCACTCTGCCGTATTCTTAACTACATATTTGACGCGGAAAAAGAGCTATAGACATCAGATAAAACAGGATTTTATGGGCGATTTTAAATTTTGAGATAATCGACTGCTGCTCAATCAAGCAAAATTTTGCTTGTCTCCAGAGAATGTAACGTATTTATGGCACAACAATATTAGTTTCAACTTAGCTCTCCTGCTGATAATCAAGATGTTGTCCTACCTTTGCATGTTTGCACATAAATGCATAATTATTTGCATTTACTATTTGTACGTGATAGCACTTTTTTTCTTCTTTACATGTAGAGCAGGTTCATGCTAATTGTAAGATTTGCTATTATCATTGAACTGATTATGTTTAGTAATCAATCTTCATTGGAAGGAAATAAGATGATGATGATGCCAAACTGGTAGCGAGATTCACCGTTGACGGTCCAAACGGAGTGTTCATTTGTATCTAGGTACAATTGCACGTGTAGATTTAACCATGACTTTAGATTTGTCATTCAAGTTTTTGCATTATTTTCTGATTGGATGATGTGGAAAGAAATGAGACAACCCTTAATAGTAGTTTCGTGTCTGACCATGCATTTCATGCATCTTTTCAAGGAAGTACGAAATTATTATTATTATTATTATTATTATTTCTCTCTTAGACGGACATTTTAATAGCATTTCTGGCTGGTCTTTTCTTCAAGAATTGGGCTTAAATCTCAAGGACCTTCCACATTATTCTTGCTGTTCCGAGGGGACTACCGCTTTCTTTTGATGGTTTAGCATTAGTGCTATTCCAAGTGTTTGCAGGATGTCGCTGAAGTTGCAAGTTATTATCCCCAGTGCTTTCGGATTTCTGAGTTTTTCAGATGTTTTTAAGTTCTCTGGTTAGGTCACTGTACTTTGTTACGTTTCCTTGTTCCTTGCGTGCGACGTGAGAATCCTCTGGTACAGCTATGTCTATAATAGATGTCAGGTTCCTCTCTTTGTCAACCGTTCTCAATCATTTTCTCTCTCTTGTAATGGTACACCAGTTGTTTGTGCACACTCAAGCCGATGCATGTTAGACAGCTGGCAGTGAACTGATAGGTCTAGTCTGTCGAGTCTAGTTTTGTACTCACACTGGGTTAACTAGCTGCACGCACTGATCAGGTGATTGATTATCTCATCCTTACACCTGTGCATTCTTTGCAATTGTGAGACGTCTTGATTTTGTACATTTTCTTTCACCTTGCCGACCAACGAATGTCCGGTCCTACACTGCCATTACCAATCCATCTGTTTCTTTCTTTAATTCTCCATTTGCAGCCATCTCCAGGTTTCCTCTCCTGCCTGTTGATATGTTTCCTTACAAACTATCCATGTATTGCCTTCTTCCTATCATGTTCTTTCAATACTCTTCCTCTGCAAGGAATCCTTCTTTTCTTCTTTCTGTTTAAGAAGGCATTCTTCCTGAACTAAGGCTATGAATTCTTCATTGTTTTCTCTAATACTTTTACGTGGCTCCTCTTTTCTGCCTCTACACCGTCTTCTAACAACGCTTAACAGGCCTCTCCCCTCGCTCTTCCTTGGAAAGTTCATTCTGTTCACATCCGCTCTAGGATGCAGTGTACCATAAATTGTCAATAGCTTTCGACTCTCTGTATCCATTATTATTATTATTGTTATTATTATTATTGACTTCTGGTACGTAAATTAGTAAGTATACGCACTGAGACTCTCGCCAAGCTTTCCAAGCAAATTTACTCTTTCCTGGAAATGTGAACGGTTAAAACTTTGTCTACACGTTGATTAGCATATGTTCATCTTAAAACATTTTCAATGCCTTTACTTTGACTTTTCTGACTATTTTTTTCTTTTCTTTTAATCTTGTATTTTAAAGCACACAGTCCACGACGAGAGCGTGCATGTATATGCATTGTTTACGACATCATTGTACACGGGTCCCGCTAGTACAGTTCCCCAGAGTGGACCATAAATTACGCTTCGGCGTGTACGTAATGTTACGGAGGATTAGAATAGGCTATATTTCACAGCAAGCGAATATACTCCCTGTTCTCAAGGTTATCAATATTGTCCTAGCGATCCATCTTCTGCTTCCTGACTTGTTCGCTGTGCATGGAATCGAATCATATTCATTACCTGGACCTGGAACGGTCAGGTCTGGGATGCCACCAAGAAAATCGGTTACGCTGGAGTACTGGAAGTAGAGAATCCAGAGAATCTGCCGTTGTTACGCTCAGGAATAGGCTGCGAAGCAACGATGACTCTGAAATACGGACTGGAAAATGTTTCTGGTATGAATGCATGGCTCAGTCGAGATCAAACAAGGCGTACCACCGGCGAAACTCAACCTGGGACAATGCCTGCAGGAACGGTGAAAGTAACATCCCCACATTCCCCTCAGACACAATCACTTTTGCAACAAGAGGAACTAGGAAATGCATTTCACTTCGACGAATACGCGAGTCCGCAAAGATCAGACCATCTCATACATATCATGAGTCATATCCGTGCCGATGTGCGACGTCTGAATGGTCGATTCAACTATTTCGAAGGTACAATTGAAGAGTTTAACAAATCAAATGAAGAATTAAAGGCACGCAATACAAGTTTACAAGAAAAAGTGAACGATCTCACTGAATCATTGTTAAGTTTAAACGTAATGCTTCTGACAAACGAAAATGAGCTTGTGAATCCAGAGGTCCAATGCCGCAGAGACAACTTTAATCTTCTGTGGTATGCCTGAGATCAACGGTGAAAAGTGCGGTGACACTGAAAACAATGTAAGAAAATATATAAGGCAGAATTTGGATTTAGATGAATATAAAATTGAAATTGAATAAGTTCGAGGTCTGCAATTTTTAAATTTAAAGATAAGGAAGCAGTTTTGAAAAGAGTACAACGAAATGACAAAGACAGCCCGAGAAATGGCACATGAGAAAGAGATAATAGGAGAAGCGGCTGGAACCAACAATGAATATCATGACGTTGCAGAGGTAACCGAACCGCATATCCGTGTTTATGACGACTTTCAGAAAGAGTACACCGGGCACGAACACATCTTTATCCTTTCTTATCTAGGCGGTCATCTATGGTAAAACAGCTCTTTGAAAACTGACAGACTTGTTATAAATAAAACTGAATATGTGGTCAATGAAGCACTGCATGATATTGTACGTGTAAATAATAAGAAGGGAGTTGGCGGAGACCAATTTTTACATGTGGTGCATGATGTATAGAATACTATTGAAATTAAGCTCTATATCTGGAATATTTCAGATTTGACAAGAAAATTATCTGGTAAACTCTCTAATGTGGTTTGTATTGATTTTATTAGTTTTTTTGCGTGATTCTGATATTTTCGCACTGGTCGAGACTTGGACTGTTGGTACAATTGATATAAATTGTTTTACGAGTTTCGTAAATATCAAATATAAAAGGTTGAATGGAATACGTTACTCTGGAGGTATTGCTGTGCATGCAAAAGATCCAGTAATGTATCAACATTTATCAACCTGAGAGCAAATAAAAACATATTGTTTGGCTGAAATTTTCCTCCAATGCACAAACCACGTTGATGTAATTTTTGGTGTAGTATATATGTCACCTGACTGCTAGTCAAAACATGCAGAAGAAATGTTTGCCCATATTGAAAACGAATCGGCATATTATAGAATTATGTATCCAAATCACAGATTTATTATTCGTGGAGATTTTAATGCTTATATCTCTAAAGAATCTGCCTATATTATATCTGATGGTAACAATGCCGCTGGGAAGGATGTAGCCTATGCCGAGGATGTAGTGGCAAGGAGACGAGAAGGGGGCAGGGGGCTATCGTGAATCGAAAAGAGTTGAATCACTATGATGAGAATTTACTGAAATTTCGTCAGTTATCTGGAATGAGGATTGTAAATTGTAGATGTGGAGATGATAAAAGCATTGGAAATTTTACATGAATAAACCCCTACTTAACTACAACCAAAGATTACTTTTAGGTCAATCATTACTTACATGGATAACCACTTTCATTGTTTGTAATAGGATTGAATCCATTCACCAACGAATACTATTTCATTTGGGTCTAGCGGATTCCTTTTCCATCACATCTGAAAATAATGAGAATATTACTCCAAGATATATTTGGAATGAAACTCAAAGAAATATATGTGTCCAAAAAGTCCGCTCTTTACGTTTAGACAATCCTCTTACTATTCACAGTGTTGTAGCATAATCAAATCGAAACTGCATTAAATTCTTTTATGGAAAGTATTTGTGAATCAGCGCAGACGAGGAGGGTAGATCAAAATAATATCAATAAAAGATGTGATTGGGTTTCGGCAAACAAACAACCCTGGTAAATGATACAGGGTGTAAGTCAGCAAAGCAACGCGTACGTGATACATTTAGAAGCTTCAGAAACAATAATACGATATATAACTTGACTTTATGCAAGCACCATAGAAATGTGTACAGAAACAATAATACGATATATAACTTGGCTTTATGCAAGCACCATAGAAATGTGTACAGAAACATAACAAGGCATAGGTCAAGTCTTGAAAAAGCACTGTTAGAGAAAGATTCGGAACGTTTCTAGAGACTTTTAAAATGTCCATAAACCACATTGAATGGAAAAATAGATCGCACATCATGGTACCAGTACTTTTCGAATTATTTGATATACATTATGAGGTGGGTACACATTTCAGGTTAAACGAAACAACCGACAATCTCCATGAAAATCTGGACGATAAGATAACTCACGAGGATGTACAAAAAGTTAATGATACTTTAAAATCTGGAAAAATTTGGTAGTATTGATGACCTTTTGAGTCATTTTTCAAGACAACAGGAAATGTCAGGGTACATCTTTAAGAGTGTATTTTCAATAAATTATTTGATCTCTGGATACTATTGGAAGTACTGGACAACAGCTATTATCTCACTCATTCACAACAAACGGAACCTAATAAAAGACTAACAAAAGATTAGTTTACTGGCTCATTGAAATATATATTCTGGGTGAAGAACAAGCTGGTGTTTGAAGTGAGTACTCTACTGGGGATAATATATTTATTCTAAGCACTTTCATATGTAAATATCTGAGGAAACAAAGGTGTACATTTTCTGCTCTTTTTGTTGATTATGACAAAGCATTAGATCGTATTGACTGGAGCTTACTTTACCATCAATTAGTAAATACAAATATTATCAGTAAAATGCTTATGATATTGAAAACCATATATGCAAATGTCAAAGTTTGTGTGAAACGCCAAATGGCTTGATCGAAACATTTAACTGTCCATTGACCGGCAAGGTTTTGTTATGTCGCATATTTTGTTATCATTGTTTTTAAATGACTTAAAAACACATATTTCTGACCAGCATAGCGGTATAACATTAGAATATTCTCAATTATTTGCATAGCTGTATGCAGATGACAATGGTGCCTTTGCCAAAACTGCTATTCAGCTTCAATGAATACCAAATAAATTAAACGAATACTGCAACATCTGTAAACAAAAGATAAACATGGAGAAGACTAAAATCATAGTTTTTAGGACAGGGGGATATTTGAGAGGATATGAAAGTGGCGTGTTGGTGATAGCCTGATAGAGAGGATATGAACGTCGGCGTGTTGGTGATAGCCTGATAGAGAGGATATGAAAGTTGGCGTGTTGGTGATAGCCTGATAGAGAGGATATGAAAGTTGGCGTGTTGGTGATTGCCTGATAGAGAGGATATGAAAGTTGGCGTGCTGGTGATAGCCTGATAGAGAGGATATGAAAGTTGGCGTGTTGGTGATAGCCTGACAGAGACGTCATCTTATTATACTTATCTTAGTTGTGTGTTTGCATTTAAAAACTCGTGATGTATGTGTCAAATAACTTAAGCAGCACAAACAACAAAGGCACTCTCTGGTCTGAAGACTAGATTAAATTGTTTAGATAAACTGTCTACAAGAACTATATTGCAAAAATTTGACACTAAAATAGCGCCAATTTGGAATAATGGTCAGAAGTTTTGGGTGTTTTACAAAGCAAATGACAAAGAGGCTGTAATACTTCATTTTGTAAATACATAATTGGCATTACAAAACACATATCAAATGTTAATTTTATTATTATTATTATTATTATTATTATTATTATTAAATATTTTTTCTACAGTAAATTAGGTTAGTGCAAGTAGTAATATATGGTAGAATACTTAAGTACTGGTTCAGAGTATTAAAGAGACGTTTCTGTAAATCAAGCGGTGGGTGATGAGAACCTTTTTTTCTACATTATATTTAAACCACGATGTAAATATATTTTTATACAAGAACAAAATGGATATGCAGAGAATTAGCAATAAGATTAATGTCTTACATAATTTTGCTCTTTATCTTGCAAAATCTTTAAAAGTCAGAGAGTCAGTGTGTTAGTCCTAACATTGTTATGTTTCGTGGTTGCACCATATTTTCATGCATATATGTAATTTGGGAGAGTAGCCTATGTTACAATAATAAAGATTCTTCTTCTTCTTTTTCTTATTATTATTATTACGAGGAGTATTTAAAACGTTTTGAATATTAGTGCGCTGTACAACCAAGTTCTATAGTAGTAAACAGTCTTAGTGCATCACCTCAAAGTACTCCCCATGCACCTCTATACACTTTCTCATTCAGGTTATCCAATTATTACTAGTAAATGCCATTTTGTATTCACGTTTTGATAAGTTGTTCATACAGTGGTAAACTGCACTTCCAACCGCATGGAGGCTTTCAAATCGTCTGCCCCATAGCGAATCTTTGATAACGGAATTCAGCTAAAAATCACTTGGAGCTAAATCAGGGCTGGATAGAGGATGTTGAAAAGCTTGGAGGCTATGTTCCTTCAGGAAGTCTGTCGCAACGGCAGATTTAGATGGATACCTCGGGTACCTGTATATGGACGGGTGGTTGGTTAGTTTTCCACAACTTTTGGCAACACTTTCGAGGAATACAAATGTCCAGTGACACTAGCAAAGTCAGGCACAGGCACCTGGGCGACCAGGCCTTTTGCATAACAAAATAATGTGTATAAAACTCTCTTGACATTCCGACAACGTCAAGCGATTGGTGGTTTCTGCTAGTTTTCTCCGGTCCAAACTTTATTATTTTCTCTCGAATCGGGTTCAGAAAGGTGAATCCATGTTTCATCATATGTGACAATCTCATTCAAACGTCTTTGGTTACTCTTTTCATATGTCGCGAGTAGCTGTTTGGCGATTTCAACCAGAGTCTGTTTTTGATCAGCTGTCAACAAATGCGGGATTCATCCTGCACAAACCTTTCTGAGCTTCAAATGATTCTTCAATATATTAAAAACAGCTGGCGCATTAAGTCCCGTGATAATAGAAATAACTTCCACTGTGTATCGAGCATCTTCATCAATTGCCCCTTACACAGCCGCCACTTTCCGCTAACCAATCGCAAACAACGGTCTTCCACATCAATTGTCCCGTACAAGCAGCCACTTTCCGCTAACCAATCGAAAACAACGCTCTTCCACATTAATTGTCCCTTACACAGCAGACACTTTCCGCTAACCAATCGAAAACAACGCTCTTCCACATTAATTGTCCCTTACACAGCAGACACTTTCCGCTAACCAATCGCAAACAACGGTCTTCCAGAACGCGGGTCATCTTCCATGGACTTGCGATCATCTTTAAAACGATGAAACCACCTCAAAATTGTAGGATATAAGAGAGAACTACATCTGTAAACTCCATCCAAGTCCGCCTTGATATTAGCCGGAAAGTACCCTAACAACGCTCGTATTTTACAGTATGCTCTTTGCTCAGTGGAAGAAATGTTCTCCTTCTCCGACATTTTTGCGTAATTGTTATTTACCTATGTTACGTCACACGCATATATCTGCAGGTGTCCGGTGTGCTGCACGTGCAACTGCAGATCATTTTATGGAATGTTACTGTGTCTATTCATCGGCATCAAATTTATTAGCAGGTTCAAAGAAACAAAAAAGTTATAAGAAAATATTCAGAATTTGTCAGATACCCCTATTATCATTATTATTATTATTATTATTATTATTATTATTATTATTATTATCTCTAAACGGTTTGAGAAAAAACTCAAACATGTCAACTAAAAACTTTGCGATCTGATTTATATCCAACCATTGCATGTCGATAATAATAGCTCTTCTTAAAAATTAATTTGTCCGGGTGATATCCTTATTTTGTGAAAGAAAATTCAATTTTTTTTTCTCTTCAAATTGGCAGGGTGATACCTGCAAATATGTGTTGCGACGTCCTTTGTCGATTACATCGGTAATGTAAGAACATTGGTAGTGTAAGAAAACAAAACAAAACAAAAAGAACATAACTACACTGCGTACACCATTCTCACAAGTTTGCGTACACCGGTCGTAAAGGAAGCTCTCTATACAGTGTACTTTGGTAGGTACCTTGCAGATTGGCAGTACACTTGTTAAAGACTTATTTTCTTGGGTTTTACGATATATCAATCGGTAAAAAGCAGGACCATCTAACAATCAATGCTTTAGGTTAGATCAGTTATAACTGTATTAGAATGATTATTTGCAATGTTATTGTACCGATGTCTGGTATACAAGCTTTGGTTTGTTACTGTTAGAGACTATCTTTTCTCTTAGCATTCCCGAAAATCGGAATAAAGAATGGTGTAATATTTCCTAATTCACAACATATTGAAAAGAAATTGAAATCTCACATTAACTTAATCAAGGAAAAATGCTAAAATACTACCTAATTTTGTGCTTCCCAATATGCAGATAGTCAAACCAAGCGTTAACTTAATCAAGGAAAATACTAAAATACTACCTAATTTTGTGCTTCCCAATATGCAGACAGTCAAACCAAGTGTACACTTCTCCTGTTTTGCTTAGATGCACGAGTCTATGGCGTGAGCTAGGAACCCGTGTCAGACACTGAACGCATCGTCGGCGTTATATGTGCTGGTCACACACGATAATTGGGTGTATTACATAGCAATGGAAATTATTTATCCGCCAAAAGTTTAGACTTTGGCATCTTTTTATGATAATTTGAAGTTAATACAGTTAATTTATAAATGATGCAAAATATTGGAATTTCATTAAAAACTTTGTAATTGAAGAAAATAACTTTACAAATCAACGCTGAATGTAGCCTTTAAGGTAATTAAATTACGAACATGCATATTTCCTGCTTCTCCTTGAAAATTTTAAATCGGTGTTTTCAGTGATATTGAGACACTTTTCAGTTTTATTTACTTTAAGTTTACCCATTTCATTTCTATATGGCTTGTGAAAATTTAACTTACGGACTAGAAATAGTACAATAAATCAATTTCAAAACCCACTAAAGAAGTAGCAACAAACACAAATTACAAATCTGTACGTGAGACTATTTAGTCAGACACAACTTGCGTTGCATGATTAATAAGTTTGAATGAAAATTGCAAAGTTTTAAATTACTCATGGTAAACTTAATTATTTTTTCTGACAGATGAAGTAATTGCCTTCTTGGTAATTTGTCACGCATTGTAAGCAGTTTCAAAGCTTCAGCTTTCATTTCTCATTCATTAATTCTCACAATCGATTAATTTTTATGTTTCTATTATGCGTCCATGCCCCTGATGAATACAAAGCACTACAATTTCGCTGTGCCTGAACGTTTACTAATGTGACTCCTATACGTCCTCGTCAGCAATTTTTAATGAGATATTTGAATTTGGGATTAAAATATTATAAGAATACTAGTAGTCTATATTTCAGCGACTGAGAAAATTACGGCGTCATAATCTCCGGCACCCCCCCCATCTCCGGTCATGACATCTCGGTTATGAAAATCACACCTCGAAAAGTATGCTTCTGGTGACTGTCTTCTAAAGACAAAAGTAAGTTGTGGGAAGAAAAAAAAACAAATTTGCAATGTATATGTAGTCTTACAGTTATTATACATTCAGTCCTGAACACAAGTTCGAACGATCCCGGGCTTTTGAGCTTATATTTAGAAGGTTGAACCATGAACCAGGGTAGAGGGCCAAAGAATTTAAAACTGAACTGTCTAATATTTTGTCTTTTTCCCCTGAATGTTATTCATGCATTATAAGGAGTTTCTTTACTTATTTATTTATTTTTCAAAATATTTTTTTTTGGCTGTAAACGGTCACGTGGTACTGATCTGGTAAATTCATTAATACGGGACGCATCCAAAGACAAACCGATTGCCTCCGTCAATTGCCACTTGTGACATGTGCGAGGACACACTGGGTTTATTATACATTCCCACGCCCATATGGAGGTGAGGGGATGGTACGTTCTCGATTGGCAATCTCGGGCTGTGATGTGCATTGCGTTCATTTGAATATGCTTCCGCTTTCTCTCAGCTTAAATTGAATTGTAACGTACGTCCCGAAGAACACTTTCATCCCATCTAGGAGCACATTCAACGATAGATTACTAAAATATGGAGTATAGTTGTCCCAGTAAATCAATTCACAGATTTATTTACATAATTTGCTATCTAATTCACTGACATTAGATGCTGGGCTACTCTGTTGCAAGTCACCATAAGAAGCTGATCATGTATATAAGGCCGGAACTTGATTACTTCAAAGAGCAACATATATTTGGCATTCGTTGAAAAGATGCTGTTTTACTTTCTCTGTCGGTATTTAATTGCCATACAGATCCAAACGCATTCTTTAACACTAAACTCTCCTCCATGGGATTATTACACAGGAAGACAGTCGATACACATATCCAGTTGCGCAATTCGATGCTTAAGTGACATATGAGATATCGTGGTTGTGAGACCGGAAATTGATTCTTTAAAAAATGACAAGCAAACAACATAAAATGCCGTCAGGTGAATTTAGAACATAGACTTAATGCAGTTGGTGTTTGATGCACTGTTCTGTTTCATCTTTTGATTCAAATGAAATGGTCCTGCTTGTCACCGACGGAGGTACAGTGTTATATATTTAAATGGAATCTGTGTTTTCTATGGTTTATATCTTCAGGAGAAACATTGGACTGTCAAGCAAATTTCCTGGAGAGCTTAAACTTTCACTACAGTTCGGAATGGCAGCAACAACATATAGGAATTGAATCTGACTCCAAACGATCGATCTTTTGGTTACGTGAGGGGGGATATTATCTACATCCAATGTTGTGATACAGATTTAGGTAAGGATGTTGTTTTATGATTGGTTACGTCATTGCAGCGTGTTTTTATGTGACCAAAAGGTCCGTCTTTGATCAATTCTTACATCACACATCATCACGAAAAGAATACTTTGTTTTTACATGTCTTGTCCACAATGAAATTTTACTACGATTTTCCTTGTTTTGTGTACTAGTCAAATTGTTTATTCACGTGTTTTGTGTACTAGTGTAAATTGCTTATTCGCGTTCCTTTCTTTTTTGTTGTCGTCATAAAATTTGCTGTCGTTATCACTTTTTGTGTAGCACATATGTTAGAGACTAGAAATGAGTTTAGACTTAAGAAGCAATTTACTTCAATGCTATTACTGTTTAAAGAGATAAATTACGAGATTGCTTTCCCTACCAACATTTGCGCCTCTGCAACCGTTAATCATCACTGTCCAACATGACCTTCCATCAACATGTCACTAAATATACATTATAGTCATATTTCATTCACAAACATTAAAGCCTGTTGTATGACCTTGTAAAATTTGCTTGTCAATATGTCCATTATGTCCATTGTAGGAAACCAACAGAGCAGTCACGGGGTTCATCATATTAATGGCCAAGCAAACTAAGTACTTACAGTTTTGCAGCTGGATGAAAATGAAACATATTTCACATAGTAAAAAGATATATTGTTTGGAGGAAATTCTGTTTGCAATATAATGCAGTGGGATAACATAACACCTTGATCAGTTGTGATGTCTCTACTAACACAACTGTACATTAAAATTCATACCATATATTCAAATAGCTCATGCTAAAGTATGAATATGTCTCGACTCAATACAATCAAATTCTGAGCCATCAAACCAGCCGCCTAGATTACATTTTGTATATGAAAAAAGTGAATAAAATTCAAAATTAATCTACGGTATTTCTATACGCAGAATCAAAGGAGACTTTAAAAAGAATGGGTTCTTAAACGATAGCAAAATGGGTCGTTTGTTTGTTGTGGGGGGTTGGGGGGTTGTTGTACCGACGAAGTTTAAATCAACTCAACAATGTTTAACAAATTTTGACAATCATGTCAACTCTACAGTGTCGCAAAGAAATACGACAAAAAGTGAGAAAATCAGGTACTCCGTAGTTTCATCCAAATAAGGTATTCAAGTGACTCAGGTACTCCGCAGTTTCATCCAAATAAGGTATTCAAATGACTCAGGTACTACGTAGTTTCATCCAGATAAGGTATTCAAATGACTATCACTGGAGACACACTCGAGTTACCCAGATACCACTTCCTATTTACTTATGACAGACGTAAAACTATTTGTCTCTTGGCGCATACTTAATTGTTTTTGGGATATACAAATCTACTAATTATGCAGCTGGTCTAACAACATACTTAGAACAGTTATAAAAGATTTATTGTTTGGCAGAAATTCTCTCTAAATTAAAAAACCAACATTAGTAATCCAGAAATGTACCAAGAAGGGAAGCGAGTCAAATTGCAAGAAACAACGTTTTACCAAATTTTCCAAATCAATCCAAATTAGAGATGCTTATTTTATTTCTTGCTTAAAATGTATACAATTTGATGATCTGTGCTAAGAATGAATCAATAGGAAAGCTATGTCTCGCCTGCTTCGCAGGTACATAATCCAAATACTTAGCAGAGGCACTTTAGAAAGGAAGTAGGTCATTACAACGACAATTAACTTTTCATGGGTGCAAACATAAGTGACAAAGGTGAGTGCACACATCAAGTTTCATCACCATACATGCAACAGTGGATATAAAATTGTGCTACAAATAAATGAAAAAAGAAGAAAATATTCATTGGAGCATGAAAAGTACACGTATGTCACTTCCAACTAAAAGTTCCTTCTGCGTGTGATGATTTCAAATGTGAACATACCCATCACATGTATTAACTGTACTGGGCCAAACACTGGATCTTTCTTTTAGATCAGGCTGCCCACCATCACGGCGGTCTATGGCCGCCCTCCTCTTCTAATGTTACCTAAAATCCCGCCGTCCATCTGCTCTCAGGCAGATTGCCAAATGTGCCAGTCCGACACTGACTATATATAAAAAAAGTGTCCGTAATCATTATGACGTACTTTTGTCGATAGTGAATAGTAACTGCAAATACATCGTACCATTTAGCGACAACTAGATAGGCTCGGTCAGCGGTCACTTGGAATTTCGCACATGCGATATAATGTAGTCCTATGTACTTGCGCACAAAAGAGTTTGGCGTACTTCGCCAAAGTAATTATGATCGCTGAATAACTCAGACTGCAATATATTTGAAAACTCTCCTTTGCATGCAGAGTATTGGTATTTTCTTTTTACATCACACATTTTGTTTTAAAAATGCTGTTTGCGCGATTAGTTCGATCACCCACACTCCCTTAACAACAGACAAAGCGGAAAGGATACATGATATCATCGATATAAATAGATTCTTGTCGGATAAACTTTTTAATTTACATCGTTCATGGCGGGAACATTGTTCCCCTATTACAGTCAACCTTTCTCTTCAACGAATCTAACGTAGACAGTCAAATATTATCTGGCACATAGTTCTGTTTACATTATGTGTGTCAGGTACACCATGCTCCTATCAGAATCAACCTTTCTTGTTTTAAGCCGAGAACAACAATCCAAAAAGGATGTACTCTTTTACTTCTAGAAATAAAAACAGCCCAAAAATATCCATATCCGATAAATCAAAGCTAATAACGAGATCGCTCTGGCGGCCTATAATAAACAGTGTGATAACATACCACCTGGATAAATTGTGATGTTTCTACTAATACGGTTGTACATGAATTCGAACCATATATTCAAATAGCTCATGCCACAGTATGAATATGTATCAACTTAATGACAAGAATGATGCAACAATCAAGCCGCCAAACCAAAGTTCCGTCAAAAAAGAAGCAGAATTGGAGTCTGAGAAGTGAGTCAGAAAGAACATTTAACACTACCCCCCCCCCCCCCAAAAAAAAAAAAAAAAAAAAAAAAAAACCTATATGATAATCAGAAATCAGCCAGTTAAAATAAATATCTGTAATGTTGGCTAACCCCATCAAGAAAACACAAAGAGAGCAAGTATGACCTGACGATGCAAATGACAGCTGAAGTATCAGATACCAATAAGATACCACCCTACCAATCGAATAATATCTTTTATTTACCGGGGAATGAAATACTTTCTCGTGTAAATCTCGGTTCCTGCAGAATTAAGTACTTCCCAACGTAATAATCATGTCTAATTGCAACATAAAGCAAATGTTATAGCAAGAAACTGTATGCATATATAACGGTCTAGTATACAATGAACAAATGGTATAGTAGGAAACTGTATGCATACATAATAGACGAGCATACAGTGAACAACTTGTATAATAGGAAGCTGTATGCACATATGAGACTAATGTACAATGAACAAATGGTATTATCAGAAACTGTATGCATATATAATATAATAGTATACAGTAAACAAATGGTATGGTAAGAAACTGTATGCATATATACAATATTAGTATACAGTAAACAAATGGTAATGTAAGAAACTGTATGCATATATAATATAATAGTATACAGAAAACAAATGGTATAGTCAGAAACTGTATGCATATATACTATAATAGTATACAGTAAACAAATGGTATAGTCAGAAACTGTATGCATATATAATATAATAGTATACAGTAAACAAATGGTATAGTAAGAAACCGTATGCATATATAATATAATAGTATACAGTAAGCAAATGGTATGGTAGGAAACTGTATGCATATATAATAGACTAGTAAGCAGTAAACAAATTGTATAATAGGAAGCTGTGTGCATATATAATAGACTAGTATACAGTAAGCAAATGGTATAGTTGGAAACTATATGCATATATAATATAATAGTATACAGTAAACAAATGGTATAGTCAGAAACTGTATGCATATATAATATAATAATATACAGTAAACAAATGGTATAGTCAGAAACTCTATGCATATATAATATAATAGTATACAGTAAGCAAATGGTATAGTTGGAAACTGTATACAAATATAATAGATTAGTATACAGTAAGCAAATGGTATATTTGGAAACTGTATGCATATATAATAGACTAGTATACAGTGAACAAATGGTATAGTAGGAAACTGTATGCATATATAATAGACTAGTATACAGTAAACAAAATAGGAAATTAGTATTTACAAAAAAGAAATTCCACCAATAGGTACTTATCTTAACAAAAGACTTTTTTATTCAAAGAGATGTGTGTCAGTCACATATTCAAGACATTAATGACATAAAACTCAGGTAAAAGTCTGAAACAAAAACTATAAAATATAAGTTATCTGAGATGTGCTACTGTATGAGTTAACAATAGTCTCAAAACCCTGATATCTTCCAAGCTTGTAGACCACCATCCTTGATAGCAAAGCATTCCAGGATTGATCTCTGTTGGCTTTTAAGAAAACAAGGTAAATGTGCAGCAAATTAATGTTTCTCTTTTAACAGATAGCTGTTAATTCTTTGTCCATATGGCTGTCAATTATTTGTACAGATGGCTGTTAATTCATTCTTTGTACAGATAGCTGTTAATTCTTTGTTCATATGGCTGTCAATTCTTTGTACAGATGGCTGTTAATTCTTTGTACAGATAGTTGTTAATTCTTTGTTCATATGGCTGTCAATTCTTTGTACAGATGGCTGTTCATTCTTTGTACAGATGGCTGTTAATTCTTTGTTCATATGGCTGTCAATTCTTTGTACAGATGGCTGTTCATTCTTTGTACAGATGGCTGTTAATTCTTTGTTCATATGGCTGTCAATTCTTTGTACAGATGGCTGTTAATTCTTTGTACAGATGGCTGTTGATTCTTTGTTCATATGGCTGTCAATTCTTTGTACAGATGGCTGTTCATTCTTTATACAGATGGCTCCTTATTCTTTGTACATTTGGCTGTTCATTCTTTGTACAGATGATTGTTAATTCTTTGCACATTCTTTAGACAGATGGCTGTTAATTCTTTATACAGATGGCTGTTAATTCTTTGTACAGATGGCTGTTAATTCTTTGTACAGATGACTGTTAATTCTGTGCACATTCTTTATAATGATGGCGCTATTTTTTGTACAGATGCTTGTTAATTCTTTGTACATTTGGCTGTTCATTCTTTGTACAGATAGCTGTTAATTCTTTGCACATTCTTTATACAGATGGCTGTTAATTCTTTGTACAGATGGCTGTTAATTCTTTGTACATTCTTTGTACAGATGGTTGTTAATTCTTTGTACAGATGTCTGTTAATTCTTTGTACAGATGACTGTTAATTCTTTGTACATTCTTTGTACAGATGGTTGTTAATTCTTTGTACAGATGGCTGTTAATTCTTTGTACAGATGACTGTTAATTCTTTGTTAACGGCCTTGTCCTTATTAGCAGTATGCTTTTCGTCAACTGAACGTGGTATAATGGTCAATATTAATATTTGTGTTTTAGACATGGATCGAATTAATGTAATTAACTTGTTGTATACACTGATCATTTCCCCGACTGAAAGACTCTCAACGTCATTGTTTGTTATATTATAATAATGTGTTTAGAGAGGATACAGTACTATCCTGATTTGACTGAATTTGTTTTGCAGCAGAGAAATTGCGGTCCTGGAAAGACTCCGCAGTTGCGTGTCTCATCTCTATGACGATCTTAGCCATGTAATCAGAGAGTATAGTAACAAAGAGAACTATTGATTCTTCTGAAAAGAATGGAAAGTTATTTAGCAAAATTACTTTTTGATATTCCTTTTTATACCATGAGTTTTTGCTCAAAATCGAAACAAATACGTTCGTTGTAAGCACCCAACCAGTCTCCATGCAACTGAATGATGTCAGCTGGAACAATCGATTTTTAAAAGCCCATGTTGCACAGTCCCTTATAAAGCTATGCGAGGAATATATATACATCGGCATTTCTACAATTTTATTTTTTCTTAGAAAACAATGAAAACAATTATCAGCATGTCATACAAAGACAGAATATACTTTCTGAGTATTTGCTTAATTTAAAAAAAAAAACATTTCTCACATCGAATTGGGAATTTGGTTGAATTTTCTTGCCACGAGGAAGAACATCAAAACAAAAACACCAGAAAGTTGCATACTTGGAATCACTGGCTTTTTTGAATTTGTATATATCAAACAAACTTTCTCTGGAGCCATTGGTAAAGCTCTGGAAGGCAAACGAGGATACAATCTAGAAATACATCGTTTTCTATGTTGAAAGAGTCAGAGTGAGGAAATTCACATTGTACAAAAAGTTAAAAGGTCTTGATACCTGCTATATTGTTTCTGATAGTGTCAGTATATTTGAAAGACCTGCTCAGAATGGTGCAGATGTACACAATGGATCAATATCAACAGGAAAGGCTCCAAGTTAAATGTAATTACAAAATGAACGATAGTAGATTTCCTGTAAACTTTAAGGTTATGTAGGGTTCATTCTGCAAAGTCCGATTTCAATGACCTTTCGACTGGAGATCTTAATTTACACATCTCAGTCTATATATATATATATATATATATATATATATATATATATATATATATATATATATATATATATATAGATATCAATGTTACTGACTATATACTAAAATACCAGTGATTTCAATAATTTAAAAAATGCAACATTATAGCTTCCTCAGCTTTCAAAATAATTTCAAGCATACTATGCAAACAGTACAGTAATAAAATACTATTTACAAGACACATATACATAAAATACTATTTGTAGGTCAGAGGAAACACATCGAGCATCAGAATACCGTTACAAAAGGTGACAATTGTACAAGTTACTCTTCTGTTACCAGTCATGAGAAATTCTGAACACTGAATCGGGCGCATGCACATGTTCAACTGTTTGATTTTGACAACTCTCCCAGAACAAAGTACTGTACTCAGGGCCTAAATGCCACCTAGATGAATATTTAGGGATTTTGTTATCTTGTCCCGAATTGTGACCTTCTCGAACTTGGAATTCATGTATTGCGGTCTGACAGCATATTTCTCTACGACATGACTGGAGAAAAGAGTCATTGAGCACTCATAATTAGTCATATTCATTGACGACATTTTATCACATTCATTGACGACATTTTATCACATTCATTGATGACATTTTATCACATTCATTTGGAGTTTTGTGCCTCTCATGCATGTTCTCGACATTTTCAGAGCTACTATAATGGTCACTAATTCTAGAACACTGATGCACAATTTCAAAACTCTTATGAAAGACTTGTCCCTGACACCAGCCTTCACAGCCCTGTGTATCAGCATCATATGCTATAATCTGACTATGGGCAAACCACGTATCAAGTAACATCATTGACTTGTCCCTGATACCAGCCTCCACAGTCCTGTGTACCAGCATCATATGCTATAATCTGACTATGGGCAAAATACCTATCAAGTAACATCATTGACTTGTCCCTGAGACCAACCTCCACAGCCCTGTGTACCAGCATCATATGCTATAATCTCACTATGGGCAAACCACCTATCAAGTAACATCATTGAGATCCTATTTATATCTGGATACAAATGTTGCCCACCAAATGAGGTCTTTGTTTTTTTCTTTTGCTGGTGTAGATTGAGCCAAATGAGAACTGTGAATTTTGCATAACCAGTCCAGTAGCCACAATATTTATATCAAAATAGTGAGTTATAAGAACGCTTTGTCGGTTTGGTGGGGATTTCAGCTCCTGCCAAATCATCGAGGTAATTCACAATTGACAATTTCATGATTACACATGCATTATAAGTCAGGACATTAGTTAATCTTTGACCAATGTGTGCCGCAGATGTGAGTCCCATAGATTAAATTCTGTCGAAATAGAACTGATTGTTCAAAGTAAACCGTACCAAAGGGATATCTACCGGCCCAATTGGAATCTGCCTATATGCCTTTTTGAGGTCCCTTTTAAATAATAAACATTTGTTTTTCCTTTCATTTGTATCAGGTCAGCTACACCATCAACACCTAGGGTAGGTTTCTCATCCAAATAAAACTGTCTGTTGATGGAGCCGTTGAGTGCATAATTGCGTCCATAATTACTCTTCATTCAAATTATCTTCTTTTGACACAGTATTCAATGAAGAAATGCAAAAGCAAGGTGCTAATGGGATTTTGTCAAAACGACACAAAATAAAATTATAGCCAGATTCTTGGCTCTATATCTGTTAATATCTTCTTTTAAGTTTAATGCTACATTATGATTGACACTCCTGTTGGACACCGCTAAACGTTTTCCCTGATAGCTAATAGGAAAACCATGCTCCTAAAATTCGCACAACCTAATGCCTAGGTACTCATGCAAAAAGAAAGGAAAGAAAACGTGTTGAAATGTGTCTACAAGTGAATCCTTCATTGTTCAGATATGTGTGTGTATGATTTCAAAACATTATAAAAATGCATACAATTTTGTTTCGCAATACAAGAAGTGGAAGAGTTACCGGCAGATCTGGGTATATGCAGTTTGTTAGGACTAATCAGTAGAGCAAGTAACATAGACCCTGATCTGCCGGCACATCAGGGTCTATGTTTTTTGAAGTTTGACCTGACTTTTAAGCAAGTGTATATACGGTAAAAAAAAACTCATTTTTTTATATCTTGGAGTTAACATTTCGACAAATGGCTCACCTTCGAAATATACAGGATCATTTACAATATATGGTAAAAATTTTTACATTGTGAGATTCTCATCTTGCGACAGTCATTTTTTTTTACATTTTTGTATGAGGGAAGGCAGATGCGAAGTCTGTGTGCTCTAGTTGGGTTTGGTCTTCCATCCAGCAAGTTGCAAAGATATGCTTAACTTTTCTCACGTGTCCTTTGACATACTTCTAGTGTTCTGAAACTCTGAATAACCACTTTTGTCTTTGGTGATCAGAAAACCACCAGATATGATCTGATTTATCAGAGTACTACCAGATTTAATCTGATTTTCATACATATTTGAATTGTAATATTTCTTTTCAGCTAATTGCATACGCTTTGCTAAGATGGGATGTTAATATTTGACGGGTCTTCTGTTCATGTATTGAGGTCCATCTCAATTCTTCTCAACCGTTCTGACCTGTAATCATGAAGACCTTTCTATTCATAAATAATAGCATAGTACATCAATTATTTTGTAAGAATTTGTAACATACCTAATTTCTCTCTCGATGAAATCATATAACTGAGGATGATTTAAAGTTCACCGGCAACAACAGCTTTAACTTGAACTTCTGAAACGTGAGCTTTGCGCATACGTCTTCATACTGTACAGCAGCGTGAGTTCAAACTTGGGGAGAAACCGAGCTTTGTTGGATGATTTTGATAATGGACATATTTATTTTATACTTTGAATATTTTCTTGATTTGAATGTATCAGCATCTTATAGATGAGTACATATACTACTACTGGAAAATAGTATGTCAGAATCAGATCAAGTATCTAAAGCAATACCTGTATATATGAAACTGCTACAGAGATATTTGTATATTTGTCTTCTTTTCCAGATCTCACATCTGTCTTAACTGATTGATACTTCACTCTGCATTTTTGTAATGTGGTGATTGGTGATTTATGCAACAAATCAAATGATTTAGCCAAGTCCAGGTTCAATATTTCTGTTTTGTTTTACCTTTTTCATAGGCTTTCTTCAACGCCAGTTCAGCCTTTTGCAAGTCCTTTCTCAGTCTCTCGGGCCTTACCTGTTTTTCTACCTCTTTTTTCACAATATGTGCAACGATAAGTTCATAAGTAGTACCAATAATAACTATAACGACAACAACATCAACAATATATATATATATATATATATATATATATATATATATATGTGTGTGTGTGTGTGTGTGTGTGTGTTTAGCTGGTGATTTTATTGTATTTAATTTGTACCTGTTTTTGATCCATTTTGTGAACTACCAAAAATACTTCATATATACCAGAAAATCGGCATTTTTGCTCTGTCCCTGTTCTGACAAACGAATTTTCCTGCACCTACACTCGTGTGGAGCCTTAAATACATTCATTTGCCTTTCTGTAGACGAAATTTGCAGACTATCTGACAGGCTAAACATTTTTTATTTCATCTAAAAAACATAGGTGCACATTTTTACTTTTAACAAAACTGGTCGTTCACTCTGAGGGCATAGTTTCACATTGGAACCCTGTGGTAATCATACAGAGCTGCATTCCAGCATCATCTGGTACATACTGAATGCCTAAATAAAACTGACATGCCAAACTAAGCATTCCAGGATTCTTCTGTACATAACATATGATTCCAAAGGTCAAATGTCGGGACTAGCTTTTTATTTAGAAATTTTACCATGTGCAAAAGACGAAACAGTAGAGAGGAACCTAGACCTTTGATAGACTCTCGATCTCTCAGAATTACGCGAGAGTATGGTTGAACGAGAGTAACTTTGGCCCAGTACTGGTGTCGGTCACGATCCAGCATTGTGTAATTGTTCCAAATCACATTCGTGGATTTCTTTATAGTTCAGCTTTGTCTGTTTTTAATTTTCTTTTTCTTCGATCCTCCATAGACAACTTACCAAAAAACTATAAGTCGCTGGTTTGACGTCATATGCGCTGAATTACAGATTCAGATGAAGAACGATAAAAAATGCGTATTTCAAGCGTTACTGCAATATTAGCATAACAATTTAATTTAGAAAACACAGATGACTATCAGTTCGGTCACCGCTCGGATGAGTAACACTTTTTTCGCACCTAAGAAGTTTAGATCAACCCAATAATGTTCAACGTATTTCGGCGATCATGTCGACTCAGCAATATAGACAAATGAAATGAACAGAAAATTGACGCGAATGGAAAAGAAAGGTGAGAAAATCAGGTGATCCGTAATTTCATCCAGTGTAGGTACTCAGACAAGAAGAAGCTACTCTCGAAAGTCGTACGGACTTTGAATGGTGTATTTCACAACTGACTTTAAATTTTTTTTACAAGCTATGTTGATAATAAAAGGGTAGGTTTGGAAGTTTACAAAATTGAATAGACTCTTATAATTGCCTCTCTGCAAGGAACACGACGGTATTTAAAGTGTCACCTAATTCTCATCTCCTTCAGGCACCTTGTGGTTACTTCCCCTTTGTCAGTATGTTTACCTTATTAATGCACAAAATTAAGCATATCAACCGTTGATGAAACTTTCAGAATTTCATGCACTAAGGTGACTTAGTGTTCAGAGAGTTACAAAGATCTATCAGTTATGGTAACAACTGTACAGCAATGAATAGTTTATACATACAACAGACGGAAAATAACTATGGTCTGAGTCCGTATATATGGACAGACACACTAAAGTTAGCCAGCACCACTTCCTGTTTACGTATGGCGGACGTAAAGATTTTTGATCAACTGGTGCATAATGGTTTTTATTTGTCAAATAAAAACGTAAAATTGAAGAAAAAAAATTCCTATGCAAGTACAAGTTCCATGAATAGAATGTATAATTTATAACCTTTTCATTGCATATGCGCCAGATAACACCGGGAGAGAACCTCATCCAGTCGCACGTAAGGTATGATAAATGAAGAAACCTCTTTAAAACTGCCCATTGTGAAACATTTTTTGACTTTCAACTTTTAGATTTTTTTTTTAATCCAAGATATTATGGCATCGTAAAAAGTAGGGTTGGGGACTTAAGCATGTCTTATTTTAACACGATATAAATCTCAATAAGTTCATGTAGCATTACACGAAATCTAGTCTTCTAATGGTGCTAGAAGTGTACATTATTCTTGCCTTGTAATCTTCTGCTGCTTTACAACATAAGATTTCAACAGCATATCCACACCCACTATCATCACCACTTGCTCTTCCTTCGCTTCCTCCTCCTACTACTACCACTGCTGCTGCTACTACTACTACTACACAACCACCATCATTGATGATATCTGAAGGTTTTATCCACGCATACAGGAGCTACATTTATGACAAAATGACTTTACTCACTCAATGTACTTTCATGGTCTCAATTTAGTAGCATCCAAGCCTCGCATAGATTCGGATGACTCTTGTGAATGGTACCTTTATAAAAGGCGGTTATTTTTTTCTACTTTAAACAACTGATTGTATTGAAACCGGGCTAACCTGTACACACACACACACACACACACACATGCGGATAGAATAAGGTTCGCTGGAGCCAAGTCCAAAATTAAGGAATACTTACATGATCTGGTTGATACTATTATTGCATATTTTGCAAACACATTCCGGTTTAGAACACCGAGAGAAATACAGTCTCTTAGGCAAGTGTTACTCACATAACAATAATTACTACTTAATTGGATGTACCAGATATAAATCTGTCAGTCAGCTGTAAGCAGTTCATTAGGGGAATCCAGTCAGATACCGCTTTTGTTTGGCGATAAACTTCTCCTGTTTTCCTTTGTGTCATCAGTCTGTTTGACCGATATGGAAAGGTCAATAGAGATAATCTTCACTAAAAGAATCAACATCAAATGCCTTTAAGCGGCCTTTATTCACCGGCTTTGAAATAGATGTGATTTTATGGACAGGAAATCACCCCACCTCACCCTTTAGTTGATATTTTGAAAGACAGGATGCTGTTCAGGCCTTCAGGGTAGAGGCGTCAAGAAAAGGCAAATAAATCTTCTAATAGATTTTGCTGAGAATGACAAATACTGCACAACCCCACCCCACCCACGCCCACTAAAAAAGAAACGTATACCTCTTTTCAATTCTTAACTTTTATTTCATATTTCAAACTTTGAAGAAAAAAAATAGCATAATAAATTGATTATCATTTGCAACCTTTCTGAGAGGAAACAGGAAATTTATGCATCAAATTTATTTTGTTGGAAGAAATGCGATTTCAGTATATTATGGCTAAATGACGAAAGGCTGTTGGCAAGTCGCCTTGATAATTTGACTGTTAATAGCGTAACACGTTTCAATAAGCAATTAGAGAACACAAACACAATTTGGTCCGTAATTCGTCACAAGTTTTCTTGACTTATATGCATGATTGAATTAATAAAATCGTCAAGTAAACAGCAAGCAGATTTTAAAAATTTTTTTATTTATATTTAGGACTTTCACAAGGCTCATAATTAAGATTTCAGAGTCCAGACGGTATATTTATGATTCTTTAAAATACCCCCGAGTGCCCAAAGATCAATAAATTCTTTTGCCCATATGAAAAGGCGAGTGGAGAGGGGGGGGGGGGGGCGTCGCCATCTTTTGTGTGTCACCAGTTATTTGTATCTAAATAACAATACCTCAATTATGCAGATTACTACATAAATAAAGTTGAAGAAGTTTTGAACCACATATTATTTGCAAAAGCATTGAATAGCTTGTTCTTTCTTGTAATTTAGTAATAATTAATGGACACTTTTCAAAATAGAAACATTGTTGACGCACATTGGTACGTTAATTATAGACGGCCTTATCATTCCTGGGGTAAAATGTGACTTTGTTTTAGATCATTAAGGAAATGTATGAAATAATCCTGTTTTATTATGGTATATTATGTTGGGAAATAAGGTGTTAAGGTTAAACAGGGAAACGGGCCAGGTCTCCATACACAATTACAAAGAACTGCAGTTGATTTCCGAAGAGTTATTGTCGATAATTGTGACTAAAACAAGGTATCTGATTTATTTATTTTCTCTGTGTTGCTTATATATTAGAAAAGTTAGAAAATCACCGAGATCGCGCTCTGCGTTTGAATGGACAGTATTTTCGTAATTCCATAAAATATTTGTCATTATTTGTTTACTTTTCTTTTCTCTCGATCTATCGATGACCATATTGACTGTGACTGTAATTTCTTTTCTCTCGATCTATCGATGACCATATTGACTGTGAATGTAATTTAAGTCGTTTCAATTTCTTAAATTTGCACAGGATCACTGTTCATTTCATAACATATCGCACTTGCCTACACTATAATCTATACAATAGCGAGTTCTTTGTTTGACTGTTATGTCACTTCCGCATAACTGTTATATCACTTCCGCATACATACCAGGGGCAAGTAATATCCAGTGCCAACTTTTATGAAAGTCACACTTTTTAACGCAGTTATTCTTTAACGATGCAACATAACATTTATAATAAAAACGAATATGGGTTTTCAGGCGTGGAAGATTCAAAGATAGGTTTCGACAGAAACCCCAATATCTGACCTTTAAAGCAAATTGCCCTTAGCAATAGTGGAGGCAATATAGAGGAATTTTATTTGATGTATATTGCTGCAATGGTAGAAATATTTGTGATTTAAAGAGGAATTCAGACACATTCACAGTAGTAGCGAAAAGGGTGTCAGGTACGGATTTTCACCTGGATAATTAATCTATTGTATCGTGTTTTCATTTAACTTGGACCAAGTTTTGCACAAAACTTCATCACTGTGGAATTTTAGATCTCACTTTTGTACCATTTTGCATAAAAATTGGTTGACCAATTGTGTGCGATCTTTTCTAAGGGGGAGGGGAGGGCGGATTTTGTTACCTTTTATATGATACTAATTGCTTCTTTGCCTTGTCTGCACACATGATTTATCGTGTCATGGAGAAACGTTTCCATTCAGGACCTATGGTCTGACGTAGACTTGGCTTTTTTTTCTTTCTTTTTAATTAAATAAATGACAGTAGAATATACAATATTTAGGTTCATCCTCCCATATCGCAGTTTCGATCTCGAATTTAAATAGAAAGTACCAAAGCTTAATTTTATGTATCGCAGTTTTCAACACGAATTTAAAATGAGGCACCAAAGCTTAATTTTACATCGAAGCCATGATTTCTTACCCAGAAAAGTTGACGGTCTAACAAACATGTACACTTCTCAACCTGTATGCATGGCCTTTGACAATCAATGGCATAAATGTATGCATTGACCTTTGACAATCAATGGCATAACTGTATGTATGGCCTTTCACAATCAATGGCATAACTGTAGGCATGGCCTTTCACAATCAATGGCATAACTGTATGCATGGCCTTGCACAATCAATGGTAAAACAACTTGTATGCATGGCCTTTCACTATCAATGGCAAATAATTTTGTATGCATGGCCTTTCACAATCAATGGCAAAACAGCTTGTATGCATGTCCTTTCACAATCAATGGCAAACAACTTGTATGCATGGCCTTTCACAATCAATGGCAAAACAACTTGCATGCATGGATTTTCACAATCAATGGCAAAACAACTTGTATGCATGGCCTTTCACAATCAATAGAAAAAAGTACAGAGAAATTTTAGCTGGTATTTGCAAGGGTGAATATCTTCCGTTTTAATCTTCTTGCTGGCATTCTCGGCTCCATACGCTTAAACGTTCATATTAGTTGGACCATTTTATGTGATTTTAGGTAAGCAACGCACCATGCTATCGTATGCTGATTAGACGCAATTGAATTCATTACTGGTATTTTCTACATGCTGATACATGCTCTGGTAAATGTTAATAAACAAAGTTGCATCTCGTGAGTACTTCATTCGGTTGGAAGTATTACCCTATTGCAATGACTGAAACGGTAGATTTACATGGTTCAGCGTGAGCGTTTGTAGATCTTATAAGCTTTTAATTTTTGTCCGATGCAAGGAACGATGTAATTGAATATTTCCAAAGGCCAGACACTGTGTCAGTATGATTATCAAGGGTAAGCATTATCTGTTTCAAACGCGATAAAGGAATATTGTCTTTGTAGCCGTGATCTCTTTTTTTTATAACTGGATTAAACGGACATGATACTATCGCGAACATATGAAATAAAAATAATAGAAATAAAAATAACTTTTTTTTCAAGTAAGTAATATTGGCCACTGACCCAAAGTTATAACACAATATACATCATATACATTAATAATGCTACAGAAATATGACGGTTACATCATTATCTGTTTTGTGTATACTGTAAGGCTTTGATAATAAATACATAGCATTTCAAGACTTAGTACATTTCTAGATAGTCGCAAGTAACTATACAATAGTTGAAACAACGATTATTGTATTTAAAGGAAGGTTATGACTCCTGCCACAATCGAGAATAAAAAGGACATGTGCTTATAACATAAAATTCGTTCTCTTCTATTTCCAACCTACACATAGGACAAACGCGTTCACTGTAAGGCAGATTCTAATATATATGTTTATTAACATTTATCTTCAATTCCCTACCTACACATAGGACAAACGTGTTCACTGTATATGTATAGAACTTTCTTAGTAGTTGTCAAGTCTCTCACGAACATCGTGGCCGTGGGTACATGTATTGAACTTTCTTAGTAGTGTCAAGTCTCTAACGAACATCGTGGCCGTGGGTACATGTATTGAACTTTCTTAGTAGTTGTCAAGTCTCTCACGAACATCGTGGCTGTGGGTACATGTATTGAACTTTCTTAGTAGTTGTCAAGTCTCTCATACATATCGTGGCAGTGGGTACATGTATTGAACTTTCTTAGTAGTTGTCAAGTCTCTCACGAACATCGTGGATGTGATTACATGTATAGAACTTTCTTAGTAGTTGTCAAGTCTCTCATGTACATTGTTACGACTCTAGGTCGTAAAACAATGTAATAGAAAGAAAGTGAAACCAACAATGTACGTAAAGTCAATAAACAATTTATTTTTTCTGTAATTAAAATTAAAGTTCAAGAGACACTTACAATTTGTGAATTAAATTCCAAATAATCCTAAATGTCTTAAACACAAGTCAGAAATTATAAAATGTTCTGAATGAAAGAATGCTCCGAATGAATGAATGTTCCGAATGAATGAATAGTCTGGAATGTCATGTCACAACGATACAATCCAGAATATCTTTGAGAATGTCCACAAACATCCAAAAGTCATATATTTAAATCCAAAAGTTAATTTGCACTTTATGATAATTCCAATGAATGTTCAAACAAACAATTCCTTTCGAATAATGTCTACAGTACTACATCATTACAGCATTACAGCACAACTAAGACTCTCATCATGAAATGATTCCAAACAGACTGATCATAAAACAGGAATGTTTTCAAAACAGGATTTAAAATTGGAATGATTATAATGTGTATCAAGTCTGTAGTTATACACATATTCAAATAACCCACAATGCAAGAGAACATGCGTCGATTCGTGGAAAATCCCCAAATTAGTTGTATATAGTTGTGAATAATTGTCAAGAACTCTGATCTTGAACTCAAAGGTCAGTAAATACCTTGTTTATATCTTAACCAAACTTAAAGTTTATTATTTGACCGTATTTTAAAGTACAGTCATAGACCAAAAGTTTAGGCACTCATTATAGATTATATATATATATATATATATATATATATATATATATATATATATATATATATATATATATATATATAACACAACATCGTGGCTGCGGGTACATGTATTGAACTTTCTTAGGGGGCGCTCTACAGATACTGCGTACTTCTGAGAGAGTGATAGTTGTAAGGTGAAGTTGTTTGCATTTGCAACATGCACAGTGGAGAGAATGCTGGCATACCTCTATGTTACTTTCATGTAATGTTACTGAAATTTCTTTACATATTGTACTTGTGGAAATTGTACATGATCTAAGCACACATCAGACAGAAATGGTCGCTCCAAAGCACTCGAAAAATCAGCCTGAATTAGTGAAAAGTTCACTATTTTCAGCAGTTATGAAAATAGGGAAACGAATTTTGCCAGAATAGGCAATACCAGCCTCTGAAAGTACAATGAATGAATTACAAAATATATACAAAGTAAAAAAAGTTACTGGCTCTAGTTTTTAAATTTATCTTTGAAGTCCAGGAAGTGAAAATGACCAAGCGGAGCTAGCATTTGTTTGACCAAGCTGTTTTCTCTATAACCAAAATTGAACCCATCAATCATACACCAACATAAAGGGAATTAAAAGTTCTTTTAACAATACCTAAGATATACAAGGTATTTTTTTAAAAATAGCCAGGACAACCAGTGAGGAAAACCTGGGTAATTCTTTTTCTTTAAAAATCTAACCCTATGCAAAATACGAAACTGTAGAGTGCCACCTTAGTAGTTGTCAAGTCTCTCATGAACATCGTGGCTGCGGGTGCGTGTATTGAACTTTCTTAGTAATTGTCAAGCTGAAGAACTGATAAACTGTTAAGAGGAGTGGAGTTGTTTCACTATCGAAAAATGATCGAATAATACTTGGGGTATGTCCTATGTATTGAAAACGAACAGTCAGCAATTCGCACTGTACAATACCTCAGGAATAGAAGAGACGGTATCTAGTATAAGTTTTGAGAATGAACATGTACTTAGGTGGACTGTATTATCGCACATTAAAAGATCAATTCTGATTAGATCATCGACAGACGTACAATATAAAAGTGCAGGGGTTACTCAGTAACTTAAATCTTAGACTGAATTGGGTATAGAAAAATAACAAATCAAAGGTAATTTTATTGGCAGTAGACCATGAAGTCCTTTTTTGTAGAATATATGTATATAATCCATCAAGTCCTTTTTGTAGAATATATGTATATAATAAGTCTGTTGTTTGACATTAATCTCTTTTTCTCGAAAATCTGATTTTGTTCACCATGGGAGGTGTTGTGTGAGCTGGTGTGGGCCCCAGTTCCATCCACGACCTATATGGTGGTTGTAATTGCTTTAGGCTTTTAAGGACTCATTTGTGATATCTACTAGCAGTAGCAGCGGGTACCACACAGACACTGCTGCTACTGTTAGCAGCTACAACCGCTACTGCTCACTGCTAACTTCACGTGACTTATTCTTATAAATACTTGTTGTCAATTAGTTTCTGTTATATGCCATGAAACCGATACATGCTACAAGGAATTGTATAATATAGTCCTGTATAAAACAAGGCACTATGAACGGTAATGAGACATTTTTGTTTTTGTTTTACCAATTATAGAAGTTTATAAGTGCTTTTGGGTGACGTTTTTATGAAAGAGAGTGACAACTAGGCTATATTGACACTTACTCAGCTTGTAGTTTAACACATTTTCGACCATATGGGATGACATTATATGAAGTAAGAGGTCTTCCTTTAGAGTACACAAGTACAAACTTGAATTCATGCTTATTCCTTAGTCAGTATTCTTCTTTCACTTTTTTGAAGAAATCATCATAACTGTCGTCCCTTTCAGTTGCAAATCAGAAGCTAACCTAACATGGACAGAAAGTGTAGCTGTCATGAATAGGCACGCAGATAACCAATCTGTTTGGGAGCTGTTATGAATAGTCATGCAGATAAGCAATCTGTTTGGGAGCTGTCAGGAATAGTCATGCAGGTAACCAATCTGTTTGGGAGCTGTTATGAATAATCATGCAGATAACCAATCTGTCTGGGAGCTGTTATGAATAGTCATGCAGACAACCAATCAGTTTGGGAGCTGTTATGAATAGTCATGTAGATAACCAATCAGTTTGGGAGCTGTCATGAATAGTCATGCAGATAACCAATCAGTTTGGAAACTGTCATGAATAGTCATGTAGATAACCAATCAGTTTGGGAGGAAAGAAACATACAATTTGTAACATGACTGATGAATAACAAGAACCAAAACGACATCAATAGCAACAAACTGCCTACAAAATCACATCGAAAGTGAATCGGAAAATTGTTTACTTTATGTATGATAAAAATCATCATACCATGTTTTGTACGGCAATATGAAGATGTATCCGTATTAAATACAAAAAAAGTTTTCTTCCTTCGTTTGTATAATTGAATGAAACTGTCATACAGATAGCTGGCAGAAAATCTAATAGCTAAAGAGAACATTAGTATCACTTTCATCATGTTTCACAAAGTCCAGTTGAACTTTGGAGTAATTCTCTGAAATGCTTAATTACAACTTTGTAGACTTTGGAGTAATTCTCTGAAATGCTTAATTACAACTTTGTAGACTAATCCAAATATCATATAAAGAAGCAGTCAGTCTTTTCATGTTTCTCTGAAAGATGGATCCATTTGCTGCCGATTAGGATTTCGTCTTTTCTTTTAAAAGAAAACAATGGTTATATATTTTAGGTAAGAATTATACAATACACATCATGGCCTATACTGTAAACCATTTATATTTCCGTAGACTGAAAAATACAAATATAAAACCATTTTACCATACAGATTAGAGAGCTGTTTTAGTAGGTGATGAGTATGAGTATGTTTACTCGCACCTTATTCACATTTTTGTGCAACTATGTTCATGTTAATTTGAGTAAGGTGTGTGTGAATATGTTTACATGTATCTTATTATCTTGTTCACATCATCGTGCATTTATGTTCATGTTTATGTCGGGTTCGAATATGTTTACTTGTACCTTATGTGCGAATATGTTTAGTTAAACCCTATACACATTATTGAGCAAGTATGTTTATGTGAGTAAGGTGTGTGTGATTATGCTTATTCATACCTTATGTGTGTGAATATGTTTATTCGCACCTTATGTGTGTAAGTATGTGTATTCGTACCTTATGTGTATATGTTTATTCGTACCTTCTGTGTGTGAGTATGTTTATTCGTACCATATGTGTGTATGTTTATTCGTACCTTACATGTGTCAGCATGTTTATTCGTACCTTATGTGTGTGAGTATTTTTATTCGTACCTTATGTGAGTATGTTTATTCGTACCTTATATGTGTGAGTATGTTTACTCGTACTTTTATTCGCATTCTTGTGTCAAATCTTCAACCTCAGTAACTTCCAAATTATTTTAATGAAAACCCATACATTCAGGGAAATAAATCTTAGGATGCTTTTCATGGAATAACTTTTTCCAGTAACAGAAAAAACAGAACTATTTAAGATTATATTTCCATTTATGTAGGTGAAGCTATATGGAATAAATACTGTGCATATCACGCGTCCTCGTATAAACGAACATCGACTTTCAACAGGTTCTAATCAATGACAACGTCGTTGATAAAAGTATGGATTAACGGAACAGAAATCTGGAATCTGTGATGAAGCCAGAGTGCGAACCTGTAGATACTTGTCTATATTTCCTATAACTCCCTCTTCGCTCTTTTGCTGATTCCTAAATCACACCTATATGCTCCAATCCCTTATACAAACATTTTCCATATACGTTACCTTCGACAGTATTAGGTGTCAGATAAAACATGGTACATATCCGGTTACATGTTGAGTCGCGCAACAGATAGTAGATGCTGCATGGCTCGAGAACAAATCGTGTCCAGTCCTATATTCTTTAATAAAACGGCAATAAAATATGTTTAAATCAAACAACAAAACACACGTTATAATTCGTCCAAATAATTCTGTCATGCGAATCAGGTCGGTAGAAAGATTATTTTGGATATGATAACGGAGCGGAATATATATTTTCCAGTGCAAGTTGATAATTTGGATATAACATGCCTTGATTGGAAATATGCCGTTTCACTTCCTCTCCATATTTGAACGCAGCCATCATATGTGCATGTACCATATTATGGATGTTAAAGACATGAGTCGGGTTTCCGTCGGGTTCATAATTATGTCGTGCAATAAGTTTTACGTTCAAGGAAAATCATTAAGAGCTAAAAATATACTCTGAGGTCGGAAAAGCTGAAGAATAACAAAGGAGTTTAACCTGTGCATCTTACTCCAAACGATTGATTCTTGAATTACATAAAAAGGAACCCAGCTACATCACCAGTAAAATTGGTAAGAATAAAATACTGAATGTCATAACAAGAGCAGTACATTTAACAACATGTCGGACTTGTCTGAGAAATTTATCTAAGAATGTCCTCTGGCCAAAATGAATTATGTCGAGAGTTTTGAAGCAAACATAATGCACTAATCCAAAATTAATTATGTCGAGAGTTTTGAAGCACACATAATTCACTAATCCAAAATTAATTATGTCGAGAGTTTTGAAGCACACATAAGTCACTAATCCAAAATAAATTTTGTCGAGAGTTTTGAAGCACACATAAGTCACTAATCCAAAATAAATTATGTCGGGAGTTTTGAAGCACACATAATTCAATAATCCAAAATGAATTATGTCGAGAGTTTTGCAGCACACATAATTCACTAATCCAATAATAATATGAGTATCAATAACGTACACTTAGCTGAAAATCTTAAGAAAGAAAAATGTGAGTTGTCAATTTTGTCTGAAATACTGGAAGACAATGATCTATGCTTACTTTAATACACGTGTATATATATATATATATATATATATATATATATATATATATACATATATATACATATATATATATATATATATATATATATATATATATATATATATATATATATATATATATATATATATATATATATATATACGTACGTGTCTAATCATATTATTGCTGCTCTCCTGCAAATTAAAAAAAAAAACAGCCTGCAGCCTGCAGCCTGACTTTGTCCTGGATTTGCATCACATATGTCATAGTGAGTAAAGATTGTCAACATTATAATTTTACAATTTGATATGAAGCAGAGTTTCGATAATAACCTTATATATTTATGGCGACTACTTCTTTACGTTTCCATTTTGACATCATGACTTTTACTCATCCTCGCCAAATAGGTCGAAATTTGATTTTCAAAAAGTGCGTGCTGCAGGAATCCGTCCATCAACTCGTTACTGTGAGATTGTTTTTGTACCGACATACGCGCTTGTAACACATAATGCACCGGCAGATCTGGGTCTATGCAGTTTGTTAGGAGTAAATAGTAGAACAAACAACATAGATCCTGATCTGCCGGCACATCAGAGTCCCAAAACTTTGACAGCCTGTAACTTAAGCTAGATATAGAGCTTCACTCCAAGAATTATTGAGATTTACTTATCTTTGGTCATTCTCTATTATTACTAAATTTCAACGACTTAGAAGTATTCTTAGTATTACAGAAGTATTCTTAGTATTACACAAGTATTCTTAGTATTACCGCGAATACTCGCTTATAAGTCGAGTCTAATTGCAAACTTCATATACCCAGATCTGCCGTCGCATAATGCGTCGGCAGCTCTTGGTCTATGCGGATTGCTAGGAGTAATCAGTAGAACAAATAGCATGGACCTTGATCTACCGGGGCATTATGCGACGGCAAATCAAAGTCTATATTGTTAGCAGTTGCATTCGACCTATAAGTGAGTATAGACGGTATATCTAATTTTGTTTACAGTTTTTAACTTGAGCAAATCTCAAACAGATTTAAGAATCTGGTGCGTGGAATATTTTTTAGGGATGAACCTGCATTTTAAGTTTGCATCGTGGTATTTGCATCTTTACTCTATTTCTTTCCAATTCTTTTGACAATTTCTGGGAGTTTGATTGGTCAATAACACTTTGATGCTCAGCCTTTCATTATTGTTACTCAAAACATGCCGATAAGTCTTGGTTGGTATTTGCAAGGGTAAAAAATGTGTGGGATGTTAGAAAAGGTTGAGTACTCATCGTTGGAGTGTTTATATATATATATATATATATATATATATATATATATATATATATATATATATATATATATATATATATATATATATATAGTAAAGCCAACTGCATTTATTTCATGGGATGTTATCTTTGTCTTTTACGTTACCAAGAGCTGATACTGTATAACGTTTGATACACACATCAAGCATGAGAATAAAACTCCATTTACTCGTAGGACAATTTCAATGAAATGAGAAGTTTGTTTCTAAATACTTCATGTTGAAATGTTTGCTGCTCTTCTACGCTATGATTTTAGTTCCCAATTCAAGGCGTTCTGTCATTGAAATAATTATGGGTAGACGTCTGTTATTTTAACCAGGATACAATATAACCACCATCACGTTTCTCCTTCACCTCTTTATCGAGCTAATTGTACTATTCTGCTAGGATTCGATATACACATTCATTAACGAATATCATCACCATCCATTTACTATTATTACTATCACTACCAACCTCTCCTACTACTACTACTACTACTGCTGCTGCTGCTATTACTACTAGTACAACTGCTGATACTACCACTACTATTTTCATTGGCTTCGATATGAATATTTTAGGAGCGAATATCATCTTAGATGATTACCATCCATTTACAACTACTACTGCTGCTACTACTACTACTACTACTACTACTGCTGCTGCTGCTGCTGCTACTACTACTACTACTACTACTACTACTACTACTACTACTACTACTACTACTACTGCACTCTCACACATAGGGCTGCTAAATGAAGCTTTGTACTACTTATCGGAACTGGAAAACCAGACAGGAAATGACTCAACTAATCAAAGACCCAATCATGGCTGCGAGTATTACCTATCTTTCAAACCTCATATTAAAGCCGTAGAATAATAACTCTTACTAAAGAATGGCCGCGGTAGCTCGGTGGTTAATGGGCTGGACACGCGGCGGAAATGGTACAATTTCGAATTATGCAATAGGAACAGCTCGGGTGTCGGGAGGCGCCGTAGAGGACAAAAGCTGGTCCAATGAAAAAGTTGCAGCTGAAATTTCAATGTCATATGTCGAGAATTCCAATTTCACATGTGGAGTCAAATTGTTGGTGTTGAAAGTTCTATTTCATATTTCGAGTTTTGCAACTTTATCTGTAGAATTACACAGCGGTGGTTTAAAATTTCATTTTCTACGTCGAGTTTTTAGATTTATATTTGTTGAATTACACAGCTGTAGTTGAAATTTTCATGTTTTATGTCGAGAATTCCAGTTTCACATGTTGAATCAAATTGTTTGCGTTGAAAGTTCCATTTCATATGTCGAGTTTTTATATTGTATCTGTTGAATTACACAGCGGTGGTTGAAAATTTCATTTCGTATGTTGAGCTTTTAGATTTTAACTTTTGAATTACACAGTGGTGGTTGAAATTCCATTGTTGTATGTCAAGAATTCCAATTTCACACGTTTAATCAAATTTGCTTGTGTTGAAAGTTCCATTTCTTATGATGAGTTTTTTTTATTTTCTCTGCTCAGTTACACAGTGGTGGTTGAAAGTTCCATTTCCTGTGTGGAGAAATCTCCATAAGTATGCAAGACATTGTTTTATGTTTACTCCTGTATTTATGATTGCACCTTTTTTATTCTGTGTTACGTTTTTACATTACAAGTATTTCGTAATGCTGTCATGGGATGACTATCTAATTAATGATCGGGCAAAGTGACTGGCTATCCCGCCCCCCCCCCACCCCCCCCCCACACACACAAAAGCCACCTGCCTAAACAAGGTCTCAAATGTAATATATTATGTTTAAAAAAAATTTTTTTTATTAAATTTCATACATGAAATCCTTATAATGAGAGGCTGCTTCCGTTTATTTTTTTTTTATTTTTATTTTTATTTAGGTCAGTTCTACTCGCATTGTTAGTCCCAGAGCAATGCAACTTTGTATGTAGATGCATCTAGGTGAGTACCACAAATATCAACTAAAGTAGGTCACTGTAATCTTATTTTTACTCTTCAGTACTTCACTCAATTTTCATTTTCGAGCCCATTTTAGTGAGAAGCGAGACATAGCAGTCACTTGTCCGACGGCGGCATCTGCGTTGTCGACAGTTAAGGTTTTCTTGTTACAAGTTTTAATTTGCGTACATTTCCTAAACACCTTCATAGATTCTCGTCATACCTGGCATGAATAATTATGACTCTAAGATAATTCATTCTATGACATGCTCACTTGCCTCTTTTACCTTGGGTTCAATGTCACAGAAAATTTGCGTTCATGTTTTTTGTTAGTTTTTTCATTTGCTAATATTTCCTAAACTCCTTAATAGATTATTATAATACTTGGCATTCATTATTATAAAACTAAGACAATTAATTCTGCGACATGCTTGCTCACCCCTATGGCCTTGCAGACAAGGTCACAGTCGTATAAAGTGTAAAATAAGGTCTTGGTTTAAAGTGTTTTCACTTGTTTATATTTCCTAAACTTTTTGATGGATTTGTTCATACTTGGAATGAGTCATAACGAACCTAAGTCAATTCATTTGTTGACATGCACAGTAGCCCTTTGACCTTATGGTCATGATCATAATCATACAAAATTTGCGTTAATGTTTTTATAAAATTTTTTTTTTTTTTTTTTTTTTTTTTTTTGCTTACATTTCCTGAACTACTCTATGGGTTTTCTTTATACTCTGGTCACCCCTTTGATTTTTGGGTCAGCCATATAGAAAATTTGCATTAAGGTTTTAGTTAAAGTTTTTAATTAATTCACTTATATTTCCTATACACATTGATGTATTTTGTTCATACATTGGATGAATCATTATGAAGGTAACACAATCAATACTGCAACATGCTCGCTCCAGCTTTGGGCATTGGGGTCAAGGTCACACGTTTTACATCACTGTGTTCATTGGGGTCTCAACGTGCAGGCACTGGTCCTCTTGTGTTTAGTTCAGTTTCTCAAGGATTATATGCATCATAATACCATCCTACTTGGTGTTGAGATCTTGTTAAATGCAACACACTATTATCAAATATGAAGTTTTAATGAAAGGCTGTAGCAAAGTTGTGACAAATGAATCAGTGCACTACAATTGTATATAACAAAGGTGCACAGGAGTGTTCCATGATCGGCACATCTCTGTCTTACTTAAGTAGCGTCCCCGCCCCCTCCCCAGCCATTTTCTTTGCCCTTTTTTTTTCCTGCGTCAGGCCGTTTTTTACATTGTGCTAGGCGTTTTTCCAAACAATTTGCCCTTTGTTCAGATGTAAAAAAAAGTCTCCTTGAACAACATATGCAGTGAAATGCATGGATGACAGACAATATCAACACACACAGATTAATCCAACATGTGAAAATGGAATTCTCGACATAGGAAATGGAACTTTCAACTACCGATGTGTAACTCAACAGATGCAATTTAAAAACTCGACATATAAATGGAACTTTCAACACAAACAATTTGATTTAACTTGTGAAATTGGAATTCTCGACATATAACATTGAAATTTCAACCACCGCTATGTACTTCAACAGATAAAACTTCAACACTCGACATATGAAGTGGAACTATAGATACCAACAATTTGATTCAACACGTGCAACTGGAATTCTTGATCTATAACATTTAATTTTTAACCACCGCTGTGTAATTCAACAGATAAAATCAAAAACTCGACATAGAAAATGGAACCTTCAACCACCGCTATGTAATTCAACAGATAAAATTGAAAACCTCGACGTATAAAATAGAACTTTCAACACCAACAATTTGATTCAAACATGTGAAGTTGGAATTCTCGAAATGTGAGATTGAAATTTCAACCGCTACTTTCTTAATTGACCAACTTTTGTCCCCTACATCGCCTCATACGGGTTGACTACCGTAGAGTGTATATGGGCAATCACCTTACTCCTATACAGTAGCAGCGCGACGAGGGGGGGGGGGGCAATTACCCCCATGCGCCGGTCGAGGGGGGGGGGGGGGCGCCGTCGGGGGCTTTTTTCTATCAGCTGCAACTGGGGTGTAGATGGGGCTTAGGGTTTGGAGGTTGGCAACTGACATAAAAACTGTTCTCTGTGGCAAAGTAGGGGCGCCACTGAAGAACATTGCTCTTGGGCGCCTCAGTAGGGGCGCCACTAAAGAACATTGCCCCTGGGCGCCTCGAACCCTCGCGCCTCCACTGCTCCTATATCCTTGTCACTTAAATAATGTACTTGTGCTGCTGTACCGTAAAACACCAAACCCAACCTTCCAAAAGAAGATTAATTTTAATTGACAATTTAAAAACGGAATTGAACCGAGGTATCATAAGGCTGCGAGTGAAATTAACTGTCATCATTGCATTACACATGCGTGATGGATAGCACTAAAGATTTATTCAAGTCTAAATAAAAGAATGCAAATAAAATCTGGTGTAATCAACTGCGAAGTAAATGTGATTTAGAATATTAAAGAAGACTAGCTTTAAGGGAATGACGCAAGCTTTACTAACTTCTACATAATGCAGTGTAAGATGATAGCAATTAGCCACGCGGCAGACCCGAATAAAATTTCAATGAGATAATACAATGTGTTTATCAAAAGAGCTGTTGCTTTTTTACCAGTGTCATTTTGAAAAAGGTCGATTGACGTAAACTTCACTCCCAAATCTATTCCAAGATGTTAGATACTGTTATTTACGAGATTGAGTACAGAAGCTAATATCATTAGTAATGACCTCTATTAGTCGCTGTGTGGTTGAGTACCGAAGCTAATGTCATTAGTAATTACCTCTCTAGTCGCTGTATTTTAAGATAACACTTTCTAATACTTTCTTCATGCCTTTCCTCATGTTGTCAGCTTCAGTGGTGTTGAAAATTACAGTGTTCCCTCCTTATAATGATGTTCATGGAAGCCATAAAAGTGGCCTGCGTTTTAATTTAGGGCGCCTTATATTGAGAGTGTTCTAGGCTGTTGTTTAATTGTGTAAAATCACATTATAATTCATTCTCATAAGCCAAGAACAAAAACAAAGTGGAGTAAATTAAGTTGCAATGAGGAAGCAAAATGTAGGCAATTTAATGGGATCAATGAACATGCCCCAGTTATACGATATGATGTGGTATACTGAGGTGCGGTATTGTGAGGAATCACAGTACTATTATAAATCTGCATTTTAAATAAAAGGAACGTTAGGAGTCATTGTAAATTTTACATTACATTTTGATATGATAATTAATTTAATCTTAATTGCGGCTAATTGTGTGTCTGGTAATATATTTAAAAATGTGTTCAAGACATCCAGCAATATTCGTTTCTGTGATTTTTACGAATATTTGTTCAAATGTACATATAAGAAATGAAATGTACCTTTTGTAAACAGGTTTCAACTGTCTGCTAGCAATCAGTTATACCTGTGATTTAGATTGTATAGTCCAGTAGAACTATGGAATTCTTACCGGGAATTGTTTGCTCTGCTGGTTAATGTTCAAGGAAAGGAAATAATTGTTGGTTTTTTTTTTTTTTCTTCATCGTTTTCATTTGTGGGGGGTTGAGGGTTGGGGGGCAACAAACAGTAACTGAACTATATGCACTTTAAAGAACAAATTGTAATAAAACAAGACAATTTAAACAGAATTTACGTTGGCATCATTAGCACATAATGTCATTCAATGTCAACCATTTGAATGGCACATTGTGTGGTAAGAAGTCCTGCTTAAGGACACACGGCAGCAGTTAAGCCAGTGATCGAACATGAAATCCTGCGGTTAAAAGTCGTAATTCTTTGCAGCTGCTCTTACAACTTTAGAGAGTAAACCTTTATACGCCCAACTCTTTTTGACACATATTCCATACTAATTTTATTGAGAAGGACAGTATATCATGCAAACATCCTATGATACATTTTTCGCCAAAATAACAGATTGTTTATGCCGAATGATTGATGGACTAAACAACGTTTGCAAGTTGTAATAACAACTATCTCGCAAATCGATCATTTCATACGTGGTAGCAAAACAAAGTAACTCCTATAGATAGTCCATTTGAGACTATGGACGATGCAATGGGAGTTCTTGGTTTGTCATGTTTCCTTCCTTTTTATGTATAATTGAATAAAATCGTTGCGTAAGCCGCTGTCGGAGAAAAAAACAACGCAATGGACTTGCAACATATTTCCATCAGATTTAAGTTTCAAACGACACATTTGGGATTGTCCAAAATATCCGTGAATGCTCCAAAATTACAGCACTTAAGACTAATGGAAGTAAGTTTGAACTATTAAATCTGTGTATCTTGCTCCAAAAAGGCATCCGTTGTTTTTATGAAGGGGCACTAACTGTGTTATTAATGGTGATACTAACTGTGTTATTAATGGTGACACTAACTGTGTTATTAATGGTGACACTAACTGTGTTATTAATGGTGGCACTAACTGTGTTATTAATGGTGACAAAGGTTATGAATCTTACGTAAGTATTGTACAATATGGCGTAGTATTTCATTTAAGTATGTTTTTATATATCTGAAGGAACGAAAATTATAATGCATTCACAAAATTTGAGTCAGCAGAATTTAAGACTTTGTTCTTTGATATCATACTGTGCTATTATAAGAGATTATTTCCCAGAATCGAAAGGTATTACGGAAGTGTACCAAAATGAGTCCTCATTGTCACTCGCGTTTTCATTGTAGTTTTTAACCAACCATTTACGTCAAATCATTCGGGGTTTTCCCATTCTTCATATTCTTCTTGTTTTAAATGCATAAAATAATTACATATTTTTTTTTGTATGCTTAATTGTAATCATCATCAAGTACGTGCAAAATCATTCCTAAATACTCCAGTCCTGCTTAGGTACAGATTCCACCACAAGTTACACAAGACGAAGGATATAAACTGTCAGATAAAGTCAATAAACAGATCCAGTTACACAATTTACCGCATTAGTGACAGATATTAGACGCTGGATAATTCGATTACAAGTCACATACTGACGTAGATCTTATAAATACAAAACGCAAATTGATTATTTCTCATATTTAAACCGGACAGCATCATATTTCTTCAAAACACATCTTATGGACAGGGATGGATTGTGCTTTGTGCACATTGAAAAGTGGATTTTGCTTTGTGGATATTGAAAAGATATTGTGTCACTCTAGCTATCTACTGGAATTAACATGGAATGAACATCTAAAAGCATTGCTAAATGAATCCGTTCAAGTCGCATATTCTATAATAAACTGCTCAAGATAGAGAGTCAAGTTGTCGGGGAAATTAAGTACAAGAAAACGGTTACACAGTTCAACCTCAACAGGGAAAATATATCAGATGTCTCATGTCTCGTTAACTAAACATCGGTCACGAATCGCCATAATAAGATGATCATAACACTGAGTCCTGAAATTGATTATATTTAACGATGGTGTCCAAATAGCGGAAGGAGTTTTCTGTAGGCACATTGAGGACACAGATATATTGTTGTCGGTATTTGGTGAAAAAGATTGTGTTTTTCTTTCTATGTTTGCGTGAAATTGGCAGATACGTTGCTGGTGGAGGTACAATTAAATATATTTACGAGCATGCCACAGTTTTCCATCAGAATAAGTCAGACGAAAAAGTGGAGTGTCACAAAAGTTTAAATGACAGCTAAAAACTGCAGTTCGGAAAAATAAAAGCTGAAGCAATATAGAGGAATTTAATCGTGTGTCTCATTTCACACTATCGATCACTTGGTTACATGAGGTGGTGGTATTCGGAGACATTTCCAGTGATAGCGACAGAGATTTTAGGTAAGAATTCTTTTACGCTCTTAAGTAATTGATGGCATCATATGTACACGTGACAACAGTTGGACACTGAGCTAGTTTCGCAGCATATGTCACCATAAATAGAATTACAGATTTTATATTTTAACAATCTTTGATAAAGTAAAAATTCCATAAAATTACATTTTTAGTGTTTTATGAAACCGGCTTCTTCAAGTTACCCGAACAAATGATAACGCTGTTATGCAGCGTTTTTTATTTTTTTTATTTTCAAAACGTTTGCGGTGTAAGATCTCGAGTACAGCGAGTCAATATACAGATTCAGTCAAACAAAGATACATGTATACAAAAATAAAATGGTTCAGTTTTATTTTTTGTATCGTAGTTTTGATATTAATTATAAGTACCGACGGTATACATTACCACGAAGTTATGGTTTGTTAATTAGAAAACATATGAGATTCTTGAGCAAACAAACAGAAGTACTTTTTAATTTTACATATAGCTTTCCATTATTATTTTTAAAAAAACTCTCTAGTTTTGAGAGGGTCCTCCTTTGAAATGTTTATGGTAGTATTAGTGGCTCTGATGTAATTTTGAAGTCTTTTGACAATTTGTGGGATGTAGAAAATAAAAGTCATGGAACCACTGAAGAGTTTTGCATATTCCAGCTGTTAGATCACTACGTACAATCGAGTAGGACGTTTCCTACATATATTTACTTTACATAATTTCTTACCGTATGAATACTTACTCTGATTTCTATTAGAAGTTCATTCAGTCAAAAGAAGTAGGAAACTATTTTTATTGTTCACATTGAAATGTTTGTCGGGTCACTACCACCACAAAAACAATGAAAAATAAAATAATACCCCACAACAGTAATGAAAAATAACAAAAACTACTCCCCATAAAAATGGAAAAAAAAATACTTTTACTATTCCAATTATAAGACTACTTCTACAAACTCTACTCACTACTACTACCGTTGCTCACGACTTGTACAAACTCTACTAACTACTACTAACGCTACTCACGACTTCTACAAACTCTACTCACTACATCTACCGTTACTCACGACTTCTACAAACGCTACTCCTTTTTTTATCTTCTACTGATGCTACTACCTGCTCCACCAAGTAACAATAACTGTTACTATTTCTGCTGCCGCTACTAGTACTACTACTAGTAGTAGTTAGAACACCACCACAGATATTAATACTAATACGCAAATTATTTACCACTCATAATAGAGTGAAACTTATGAAGAAATGCACAATTATTACTGATAGCATTTAATTCTCAAATACTTTGTAATGACGACAAGAAATCGTAACCTAATAAGCCTAGGCTAATCTGAGCGAATATTGAATGATCAGATGGAAATTTACTTAAGAATGAAGTGCTGCGTGGATAGGGACATCAATAAGCCGGTTTTGCAATACTTGAAAATAATGATCTCGCGTTATTTCGCAAAATCTCGAAATTCCAAAATGAACGCTCACTACTTGGAGATTAATATTATATGCTGGCCTTATTTGTACATGTAAAAAACAAAACAAATATACTACATGTATGTATAAAACATGTTGATTTTTATTTCAAATATCCAGTTAAATAACACAAAACTAACAGCTTTAAATGAAGCAGTAAACGATTGATAGTTTCTGATTTTCTTAAGTTAATCAATCAGTAAAATCATGAACTTTAAAATGGAATTTCGGCATAAATAATGTTTTCCTAATGTCGCACACCAGTATTGTTAGGTTCCATAGTGACATAGCGCATTTTTATTTGAGACGTACCACTGTCTTTAATGGTTCCATGCGTTCCCTCGAAATATAAAGAGAATTATAACAGCAAACTAGTAATTAGTCCAATAAATAACAAGTAACTTTCCGTTTCACGAAATCATAACTTTGTTTAATTATGCAATGTTTTCTTGCGGGAAAATAAAGAAAAAACTTATCAATCATTTCAGAGCATACAATATATTTTATGAAATGGGGTATTTGTTAGTTTACGCCTCTATTTTAAGTATTTCACTGCAGCTGCGTCTGTATCAAAAGCTTCTACGGTGTTAGATTTCTTGATAATTTTCATAGCATGGTGATTATGTTTCATACATTATTGTAAAAAAACTGACATAAATTAGGATCTGGGGAACAGTTTTAGGTGGGCGACAAGTAGCGTCAAGAATACACACACACAAACACACACACACACACGCACGCACACACACACACATGAATCGAGTATGTATGATAGGTAACTAAGTAAATTATAGTTCACGTGTTTTACCTTTACCGAATGTCTTGATTAATAATACATTATTTACTTCCAATATAAGCTAAAATTCTAACCGTTATATAATTTACATTAACTTAATGAGTCCAGCCATCGTGATGCGAAATTTACTTTCGGCATACGAAATGGAATTATGTCTGTAATTAGTTTTTTTATTCTGCTTATAGTAGATAAATTTATTAGTAACATAACAGACTTAGTTTCAAATAATAATTGAAAGCATTACTTGTTTTATGATTTCATTTCGCAATCCGATCTCACTTTCACAGACATGATTCCATTTCGTATGCCGAAATTCCATTTCGCTTAACATTTAGGAAAAACTTGAAATAAAATATTTATAATTTAAACTTAAATAACGACAATATTTTTTCAAAGTTCATGATTTTACTGATTGAGTAACTTAAGAATCAGCAACTATTAATTGCCAATGCTTCATTTCGCATGCCAATTTTCCAGTTTGCAACACAAATTAATATGCAACAGCACTGAAAGTGATGACTGCTTTTTACCTTTAACAATCAAATAAACTAATGTTTGCATGAAGTTTGAAGTAAAATAGCATTAAATAGTTGGAAAATTTAAGTAAAAAAGGTATACTTTACAATGATTCCGTTCCGCATTTACATTTACGTAATGCGTCGTTTTCGTATAATGAATGTCCTTTTCTCCCAATATAACACTTTTTCCAATTTGAGGCAATATGATCAAAACATGTAAATTATTACAATATCTTGACTATAATTATAGCAAACACAATTTTTATATTTATGTTATTAATTTCAAAAAGGTATACAATAAAAAGAATATTTGTATGATTCCATTTCGAATGCCGATATTCCATTTTGAATGCCGATATTCCATTTTGAATGGTGATATTCCATTCGCTCCATTTCATAAAATGAATAACCGCATATACAAAGAAGAAAACAGAAAATGGTGCACCAGTTGAGAGAAAGGGCATATTAATATGCCAAGTCAAGCCTGGCTTTGGAGTAAGTGTAGATGGAAAAGTATTTGATATTAATGACAATAGTTACGGGTGCTTAAAAGTTAAGTGTCCTATTTCTAGAGTAGAAATGTCTAATAAAAAAGCATGTGCCAAAAATCCATCTGTTAGGTTTAAAAGTAATAATCGAACAATTCAGTTAAATAGGAAACATGACTATTTCTTTCAAACTTTAGCAAGTATTTCAAACACCTGTCTCCACTGAATGGTGAATGTAAACAACCCACACCCAGCAGTGATAGCCTCGTTTTGATTTTGAATGAGTGATATCAGGAACGGCATATTGCGAATCGGTCTATTCGCACCACAAGTTTCTCTTTGGCAGAACAAAGTTTCCTACAGCTGACATCCTAATTCTAACAATATGTAAACAATCTGGTCGATTCTCTCATCGTGGATTGCAAAATCAATGTACTTTAGTTTATCAGGAGAGATATAAACCTTTAGGGCACGGGTTACTAACTTACTAATAATTGTCACCTAACTGGTTGTAGAAGAATAAAAAAATAAGACAGGTAACTGTGGGCAGCAGACCAATATAGAAATAAATCAGATTGCGCGTTCCGTTTGGCAGCAATGTCTGCTGCTTTACCTCGCAACATCAGTCTGTTTCACTAATTTCAAAAAGGTCAACTGAGGCGATTTATCTAACTCCGTAAATCAATACAAAGTGCTGTTAGGTAGTAATTAGTTACCAGATTTAGTACATTGTGTAATGCCAATTATCAGGAAATGTCTGTCATAATTTTTTTTTTTTTTTTTTTAAATGGGATACAGACTCGAATCCAAAACATTACATTTATGCAACCGGACTGCAATGGCTGAAGCTAGTTCTTCCCATTCGAATTTCAATACTTTAAAGTTATTCTCTCCTTTGTTCACTCAGTTGGCTCATAATGTAAAATCTGGGCGCCTTGGACGAGTGGCTGAAGGTTGGTATAACCATTCAAAGGTCGGAACCTTTGAAAAAAATAATATGCGACAGTCAGTCATCTCCCCAACATTTGAAAACGCCATTGTTTTAAATGAAAGGTAGTAAATAACTAGTCTTCCAGAAAGTAATAAAAGTTCTCAATGAACCTAAACAGAACTTTAATGAAGAATTATTACTCTGGTATTAAGTAACTGACCGGAAGTCAGCTAAGAGTTTTGAACCTGCGCACTCTACAGATAAAATACTCATCACAAACATGGCAGCAGTTTTAAAATTAGGAGCGCCTCGAACTTTCGAGTGTGTAATCGATTATACTGAGTTCGCGTGATTGGAGGAAAGGATGGTATGAAATTATTTAAGCTCTAATGAAAGTAACTATTTTATGTCTCTTTTGGAACTGGTTATATAAATACATTTTTTATATGCGGCATTGGGTATGACAATCAATGCATTAAAAAAAAACAACTGTTGTCGATGTTTGAAAAGTAACACATTAATCAGGCATTTGCTCATGTCTCCTGCTTCAATGATACTGGAGCCCATCAATAAAAAATGGCCTGTTGGAAGCAATATGTTACAAGCCAGGCTGAATATTTAAAAGATATCATCAGTCGTGGCTGTTGCTTTTGTTTTAAAGTCATTCTCTATACTGTTCACACTGCATTTGTCCTCATAATTCTCTATAATGTTCACACTACATACGTTACGTCTTCATCATTTTAGCCTTAAATTTGTCACATCTTTCCGCCAATTATCCCGGTATATTCCGATGTACCTCTTAGGCAAGTTTTTTGCAAAGAACTCTTATCAATTTTGTTTTACACATTTCATTTTAACAAGAATAAGCTTTCCTAGAATGAGGAGGAAGATTCTGTGATTATAAGTTATATATGCACTGCGGTCTATGCCGCTCATTCGCACTCCGGTCTATGTTGGACATTCTCACCCCAGTCTACGTCGCTAATTTGAAGATCTATAGCAGTGTTGATTACTGAGAGAGATATGGGCTTGAAGGGCTAGGGTTACCAATCCATTAGCGATTACTACTTAACTCGATGTAAAAGAATACAGATCAGACCGGCTATTATTGGCAATAGACCAGTAGAGAAGTAAAGCAGGTACTGAATTGTGTTTGCCAATCAAACGCTAATTTGCCCTCCTCTCATGAGTCTCTTTGCCCAATTTGAAAAAGGTTAATTGAGGTAACGGTTAACTCAATAAATTAACAAGGTTAATTGAGTTAACGGTTAATTCAATACATTAACAAGGTTAATTGAGGTAACGGTTAACTCAATAAATTAACAATGTTATTACTCTTAAATACGAATCCCTTCGCCAAAAGGAGCAGATTTGGAGTAGCCGACAATATACGGATGAAAATACAAGAGACACTCAAGCTAAAAAATTAGTACTTACTTTTGATATGGCTGAGTTACTGAACTTGAGATGCATCCACATACCAAACTGGGTACAAGATATTAAAGCTGTAATGAACGTATAGCTGATAATACAAAAGTAACTCAAGCTTGAAAAATAGATCATAATGACCTAGTTTGGTATGGATGAGTTACTCTTCTTGAGATCCATCCACTTGTAGGTATGTATATATGTATGTATTTATATACGTATGTATGTATGTATGTATGTATGTATGTATGTATGTATGTATGTATGTATGTATGTATGTATGTATGTATATATGTATGTATGTATGTATGTAACAGCACATCAGCACAATCCTGACAATATAATGCAGAGTACGTTTAATCCCCCCAAAAAGCATACAATAAAAAGGTAAAGACAATAATAGGGTAAAAACCTTAACATACAAAGTCAGTTTATATATATATATATATATATATATATATATATATATATATATATATATATATATATATATATATATATATATATAAACCGCACTGTTTAAATGTGTACAAGACCATTTTAGCTTGAGCATCATCATGGGATGCAACCCAGGGCATAATGGTAGACTCCATTAGTCGTCTCTTATGACATGCTGGACGGCGCATTGCGCCAATTCTACGTCCCCCAGTCGGGTAGAAATAGGTTTCAATGCATTGAGGGTTTAATAAACGAATAGCTGAAAACAAAAAGTCCCTGAATCATAAATTTAAGTTGCAATGGCACAGTTTTCATATGGTAGGATTACTCACTTTCACATGCATCCACATTGCAATTTTTTATGAGAGTACATGAGATAGGGTATTCAGATATCGAGGGTGTAACAAGTAAATAGCTGACAGTACAAAAGGTCGCTCCAACATGACAATTTGATCACATTGACCTAGTTTTGGTATGGCTAAGAGAATCTCCTGGGGATGCATCCACATACCACATTTCACGAGTATAGATGAAATAGGGTTCTAATATATTCAGGGTGTAACGAACAAAATGTTATAAATCCAAAAGTCACTCAAGAGTGAAAATTAGGTCACACTGACCTAGTTTTAGTATAGTTGCGTTACTTTCCTTGAGATTAATACCAGTTTTCATGACTGTAGGTGAAATAGGCTCCAATATATTCAGGGTGTAACGGATAGCTTAAAATACAAAAATCACTAAGGCGTGAAAATTGGGTATCCGTATAGCAATGTAGTATCCAAGATATGAAGGGTGTAACGAACGTAAAACTGAAAATGCAAAGTCATCCAACCGTGCCAATAATGTCACACTAACCTAGTTTTTATGTAGTTAAGTTACATTCATCTATTTGTCTTCACAAACCAGTTTTCTTGACTATAAGTGAAATAGGGTCCACTACATTGAGGGTGTAATAAACGATCAGCTGAAAATATAAAAGTTACTCGAGCATGCAGAGTAGGTCAACAGTGATATAGTTTTGGTATGTCGGAGTTACTCATACTGAGATATATCCATATACCAAATTTCGTAAGAATAGGTTATATAGGGTCTGAATTATTGAGGGCGTAACCAACGAACGCACAAAGAACGAGCGAACAGACGAACGAACGGGCAAAACGCTCCATGCTCTCCAACGAATTTGGAGATTCGCTGGAGTAGGGGTAACAAAAAGTATACTTGAGTAGTCAATATTTATCTGTTTTAGTCCTTAATACAATGTCACTGCCAAGGAAACCTCTTTTGGTCGATATCGTGACAGATTGCGCACTATTCCAACAATTATTACCTCGCGCTTTTCGAAGAAAGACGAGGATTATGTCATTCCGTCCGTCCTTGCATGCGCGCGATCGTAAAGTTGCGCTACTCCTCCTGCACCGTCCAATATTTGGATATGATTGTGGGCTGTTTAAAGATGTGCAAAACGGTTTCGAGCAATTGCCGGGGGGTGGGGGGTGGTTTTACATAAAAATTAACAAAAACTCCAATTTGTTTGCCGCCGTTGTCTGAGAATTGGTATATGCAGTCCTTAATCCATGTGTCAACACATTTGAGATGGAACTTTGAATGAGATCCCTCTGTCATGCCCCGGGGGCAAACAGATTTGATCCCTCGGTCATGACTTGGAAACAGTTGAGATCACCACACTATAACCACATATACACTTCCTGTCCACGAAAAGACGAGTTCAGATATGCTATAAACAATGACTCAACGTTATATCTTTACCTACTTAAGATTCAGCCCTAGGGACACAGATTGAAAGGATGGGACAAAAATGTGAGTGCGGAGACACATATTTTACGAACGATCTTTGGTCTAGTTAACTTTTCCACTAATTACTGAAACCCTCATGTTTTCTCTACACCTTGAATAAAAATGGAATGAACAGTTAATTATGATTCACACGCTGTATCAACATTGGGATCACATTTAAAACACATTACATTTATCAAATGTTTTTTTTTTTATATGTACAATGCTATTGTCTTTAAATGTCATACCACATTTGTTGCCATCTTTTATTTTGGTTTGTTCCAGATAATTGTGATCTTTTTATTTTGGAATGTCGACATCAACTTTCAATATAATTACATCTATTGTACATTTTACCTGTAATGATAAGTATTTTTGCGCTAGAAACCTAACCATTTCTAAATTTTACATATAACTCTACATTGTTGTGCTGTATTATTAAGCATTTTGTTAAAAATCATGAAATATTTTACCCGTGTGAAATGTTCAAGTTAAGGGGAAAAATGCTTTAAATCGTTATTTTTCCCCAACACATCATGGAAACTTACGTTAATTGTTTGGGAAGCTAATATGAAATTGGGGACAATTGTTATTAAATTAGCGTGCAAATGAAAATATCGTTTAATAATGCTGTAGGGCAGTTCGGCCTGACTTAATGATAAATTGGCAGTCTTTCACAATAGCTCAAAACAGCGAGTATTGAGGTGCATATACCCTCAATTATACGGTGCAAGTCCAGCGTTCCTACCATATTATCAATGGTTTCATTCAAACTGACCGTACAAACTGGACTACTCCTACACTTTTTAAGATGGACAGAGCACCGTTCACAAGTCAACACGAAGATTGGACCGGATATTGATTACTTATAAAATAGTAACATAGCAACATAGAACAGTTCAATAGAAGACTAAAAGCCCCGTGAGCGTTTTTTTTTCTTTTTCTTATCTTATCTTTTCTTTAGTACATAATTAAATGAAATTGTTATGCAAAACAGCTGGCAGAGGAGGTATAATCTAACAGATTGAGAGAGCTCATATCACACTTCCACGGGATTTATATATCAAACAATATATCTGGAATTCTTGTCAATACTCCCGAGAGCTAAACATAGTAATAAATGGAAGTAATGAAGTATGAAGTATTCAGTTTGTTGCATAACAAACGATTCCTTCAGCAATATGAAGAGGAGGTTCATCTTTGTTTCCGTACACGATTACATTTCTATCGAAAATGAAACTCGCAAATACTCAATCAGAGCATCCTCAGCCTTTTTCATGCCCCCCCCCCCCAACCCCCGCCTCCAAAACAAAACAAAAAACAACAACAACATTGGATGTGTTCATTGAGAGCTATTTTTAATTTCTTACTTGAAAATGAACCTATCACGTGATGAAGTACTACGTCGATGTGTGTATACAGTTAAAGTATTGATTCATTAAGAAAATAATATTCAAAAGCTGCTTTCTGTTAACAAAATATTTCTTAGTTTGGATCTGTTTAAATGACCTGCAATTTGGTCCATCCACTTGCGGGACGCAACATAGGCTACGTACTACTTTGCTGCGCAAGAACTGAGAGCTGCTTTTTTTTTTTTTTTTTTTGTTCTTTGCAAACTGAAAAGAAAGTTTTATAATAAACTAAGATTTGATAAGAGAAACTTCAAAATTTTTCGGCCATGAGGAAATCATTTCAATCGATGAATGGCCTTAATGAACGCTTTGATGATGTGTAACGTCACATGGGGTAATTCAAGAAACAATGTATGAGTGCAATAGCGGCTTCTGCAATATTTCTGAGACTGTTTTCAGATCATTGGCGGAAAAGTCCGAGAATATTTCGATTGTATATCTTAACGACAACAATCAAACTTTGAGCAAGTTTTGAATGTTACATTAAAAAGTATCATAGACGTTCACCTCTGACATTGGCTGTATCACTTTTATTCTATTCGTACGCGACATGATTCATGCTTGGCCAATATGGAAGAAAAAGCATTCTTTGATGTTGTGGCAATACTTTAGGTGCCTCAAAATTACAGATGAAGGTACTGAGTCTATCTTGAATTGATATAATAACGCTTAGACAAACATTCCATCAGGAGCACACAAAAAAACTTGTAAAGCTAAAACTGAAACTCAGAATGCCTTCCTATTATATGGTCATTAGTTTACAAATTATTACACCTTTCAAGACAAGAACGTAAAAAGAAAGTTTTACTGTATCAAAACATCAATCTTTAAGTTAAATTAATTTAATGAGAAACTAAATTAATTTAAATGACAAAGTATCAAAAACCATTTTTCCTTCTTTTCTTACTTTTCACTTTCTCTGTCATCATTGACGATGATGGTGACGAATTTGTAACTATTCTAAACCACGATTTGAAGTGTAAAAACATGACCGAAATGACAAAATACCTTTAGGCTCTCGCCTATGCAGATCACTGACATTTCACCTCAGTCCGTGTGGGTTCGAGTCTCGGGCTCGGTCAACATGGGTAAGTGAGAAAGCTTGCCAGTAGCTTCTCGTGATTCGGTGGTTCTACCCGGGGTTTTCCCGGGTTCTTCCTCCACCAGATATACTGGCCGCCATATATAACCTATGATGTGCTGAAAAATGGCGCCAAACCCACAAAACCACAATCAATTCACGAATTGTACAAGATTGGGGGGGGGGGGGGGGGAGCCCCCAAGGTATCTTTTCAGGCTTGATGCACTTGGACCTCTTCACCAATATATTCAGCTGATTTCTTATTGGAGAATAATTCCAATTATTATTAATTTACTAATTTTTCTTCAGTATGATTGGATATAGACGGTCATGTGATACTGACCTGGAATATTTTACACATCGGTAAATTCTGGTGACTACTTTCGGTTTCCAATCAGTTTCCATTGCACTTTAGGTGAAGCTTGGTCTATACAAACTCCTTACACCATAATAATAACAACAAAAAGCCCCACTCCCCCTTGACTTCAGATCAAAATTTACAACACCAGGTGAAATTGCAGATTAGGGGTTCAAAGTGTAATCACACAGTCCTTCCTGCACTCCAACACTCACCCACTCACCTCCGTAGCCAAACAAAACATATGGCAGACCTTACGAGCCACTCTAGGTTCATAAATTACTGCATTTTGGCTTCGACAGTATGTTTCACTGGCTGTTATTGAAGGTCATTGTCATACGATGTGAGCGCAGGGCAACTAACTAAAAATGGACACGATTTTGGTTCTGAAAGATCGAAATGCGTAGAAAGCAAGAACAACGAATGCTAAAACAACAGGTACTGGACGCAGACTTAATGTTGAAAAAAAGCAATAGCCTGGTTACAAAAAAATTCATACCGAGTGACAAAGTTCTTCATATCACTGTTATGACCCGCTCTGAGACGCTACCATCTCTATAGTACTATATAAGAGTCGATGACCTTTGGCTAGCCAAGATGGCGCTAGGTATTCTGGTGTAGTGTGATGAGGCTAATGAAAGAAAAGTACGAGCTGCCTAAAATCGAATGCTTTGTTGATGAAATCGGCTGATTTGACGACAGCAAGGAGGAAAATTGGAATTGTAAGGATTAAATGATCATGGCTGGATATTTATCGAAGTGTAAATTGTTACCTTATCACTCACAAAGTTAACATAAAGTCCTGCGGACTTTATTTACTTTGTGAGTGATTAGGTAAAATTTACCCTTAGATAAAAACCCAACCATGATCATTTAATCCTATAAAGTGAATCTGATCATCCTATACAAACATGATCGGCCCGAATTTGAAATATATGGGATAGTAATAGTTTCGTGAGGATAGAGTACGATTTCGTAAAAATGTCGACCAAATGTTAGGAACACATACATTTATGTTGGTACTATTATCGTACATGGCATAATTCATATGGTTTACAATAATGCTAGACATACCAGCTGTATGGATAAAGGTTACTAACCTATTACAATCAGTGGCTAATTGAGTTAAGCGTAATATTTATTCAATGGTTTACCAGTGGAATTAGTCAAAGACAAATTGTTAAATATGTCAATGAATGGCTTTTGTTAACGAATGAATTGATGATGATTTTCCTTGGATTGTCAGTCTCTTTGAATGACATTATAATGTCGATCAAAGGTAATTTTCATCCAATATGTTAAACACTGGGCACAATTTGACAGTTCAGTTCACTATTCTTATCATCGTATATTGGCAGAAAACTTCTACCAACAAGTGTTTGAATAATTATAGCATATAGTTTATTCCTCTATGTAGCCTTTTTCAACTAATTACGGAAGATGAAACCGAATTCGTATACCATGACTTTTCCATGTGACATACTGAAAGAAACATACTACCCTAGTCTAGGAAGAGAGTCTTTAAGAATTGAAACTACGCTATAAAAGGGTCATGTTTCACTTGGGCTTGGTCTGAAACAAGCTAGCATCGACAACAGTTTGCTATTAATAAACCAATGTGCATATGACGTCAAGCATGTTCACAAGACCTATTCGCTGGTACCCGGCCTAAATTGGCATCAGATTATCATAGGCTGGTAACTAGTAAAACCTAAGTGTCTTCTGACTGGTCAATCAGTAATGTCATTCACACAACAGTGACGTTATTACCATAACGGTTAGAATGAAATGAGTTTGGAAACAGCACATAAGCTGTAGTGACATTTGGAACATTACTCGGGCATATCCCTAAAGTCGGGAAATAACCTCTGAAGTAGTTGTTGGAATACACATCCATTTGATGGGTTTTAAAAATTAGCCTCTGGCGGAGTGCACCACATATGTTACGACAGAAAAGGTCGACCTTCTCGGTTAATTCTACAGTCAATCCGATGGTAGAAATAGCCAATGTGATTCGAATAGATTGAGTTTCTTTTTTTTTTGCGGAGAAATTTCTGGTGAACAAAATGCATGATTTTTCTCTAAATTACTGCGCCGGCGTACATCTGAGGCCGAAACAGGCGATGTTGTTCCCAACGGTGATTGTTTGATAGTTTCAGGTCCGGCGCGGTGGAGGATTGGTAAAAAGTGCGGAATTTCAGTACTTTGTTCAACAATGGCGGTTGATAATTATCTGCAATCGGAACAGGCTCGGATCTTTCCGCCAATGGTTTGAAAAACGCCTCATAAATACTGTAATTTGCCGCCATCACATATGCATGTACCTGGTTTACTAAATGATGTCATGTGCACGTCACACACCAGCATAGCGTTTATTACATCGAGTTATCAATTGCGATGACTTATTCTAGGGTCCTAAAACAGTCCCAAGCTTCTTTTCTCAAGTATGAACGTTCTTGAGAACTCTCTTGTGCAAATAATTCCATAAAGGTATCAAAATGCGTTTGACACGATTCTGTTTTGCCTTGCAGATGTCAGCTTGTGACATAGTTGTCAGTAATTTTCCGGCCATTTTCCCCTGTTTACAACGCTCTGTAACCTCATCGAAGTATTCCTGAGATGGAATTTGGTAGAAAAGCCACTAGGTGTTCCGATTGAGCTATCTGTGGTATGAAGATCACCGGACAGAGCAGCCAGCAAACCAGCCCTGTAGGCACGTTGAATGATGGGATTCAATTGGGGAGGAGTAGAGGGTTGGTTTAATCTATGTGTTTGTGATTCAGTCGAATCACTAAACGATAATGCAAAAAAGGTTTGGGGTGTTGAAGCTAAGATATGTGTACAACATCTAAGAATGTATTTTTAATACTATTAAACTAATGTAAGCAGTAATTCTTGTACCAAATAATATAAAATAGACCAAACTTACGAAATGAGTGCTGCTTCAGTCAATTGTTGAGAAATATATTGAATAACAACGTCTAAGGGCTCTAAATTACGAATTGTTTTCACTAATCCGCAGGATCCCCATAATAAATTGTTTACTGATCCTGCCTAAACTTCACTAATACTGCTAAAATCAAACAGAAGTCAGTTCAGTTTTTAATTCAACATTTATTATTTATTGGCGTAGACTCAAAACAATAATAACTGTATTTCACCAGCAAGACTTAAAATTCATGTTCAAGCTTCTTCAAGACGCTCTTGTTTACAGATGTCACAATTTGATCTGCTTCTGAGTAACGTACATTCTGTTTTGATTTGATGCATACCTCTGCTGTTATGTGCAGGGAGCTTGCATTGTGTGATTCCAGGGACGATTTACGCCCATCAACGAATGTAGTACCCAGCTCACTTTCGTATTTCTCAGAATACTCAGTGCAGAAAGTGCACAACAGCAAAACCTTTCCTGGGTTGTAATTAAGCCATTTTCGTATTCATTTGCCCAGCATTTCTGGTACTTTCTTAGTCTCTTCTCTTGATCACATTTTCGAACGCGACCTTTTCCGATTGGTCAATACTAACTGGAGACCCAATACATTTTGTTATCGTCAGTAATGAGATCAGTGCTTGGTGGCAGTACACCAGGCTAGTTCCATGTACTCGAAGACTGTTTTGACAATAATCACACTAATTTACTTGATGAGTGAATGAGCAGTTTAAACCCTGTCCATTTGTACCGCGAACATTTATTGTACCTTGTCAATTGCAGAATGTTGGTATGTACTCAATTAACAGAATAAACAGATAAATAAACCATTAAAGGTAATGCCGAGTCACGACCACTTCTTAAGTTCTTAACTGTTATGATAGGTGACCAGCGGTAATTTTCACTGCCTCAACGGATTAGTGACTGCTGGATTTGACTGATCTTCATGGAAAATCACTAACCGCGGGTTAGCGGATTAGCGTTAATTTCGAGCCCTGACGTCTATATCGCGTGACGTGTTGGAAATATTTTGCATAAAGGCACCAGCGCGTTCTTCGCCTGTGAAATGTTAGTCTTTTTTGTATGGCATGGAATATTTATTTCTTTGATGAATATAAAAATATATTTTTACATTCTGAAGAAGTGTTCAGAACAATTCAACATAAAAAAACAGTTTATTTATGCCTTGCAAAGCAGCTAGTTAGCTTTGTTAATGCCTGACTGCCTGTACAATATACGTAAAATATTGTATGTGACACTGTACATACAAATTTTCGACATTTTATTTCACGAAACTGCAATCTTGCGATTTCTTTCTATCCTTTTTACCTTTTCTTTATTCTGCTTCTGTTGATTGTGAAGATTCCAGCAGTGTAGTTTTCACGCCGAACTTTTAAAATATATTGGCGGCAGGTGTCAGTTTGATAGAAAATGGAATTTTTCTATGAATGTGGGTTTAAAAATTTCTAGCTATGGTGAAAAGTAATTAGTGGCAATCGACAAAACACAGAAGCTATTCATTATCCAAAATCTCAAATAATTTAAGTTAGAAATTCGTTCTTCGAGTCCCAAAAAGTACATGTACAAGTTAGTGAAAAGCTACAACTGTTTTGTGATTTTCTTCTAGGAAGGTTCATTATTTCTTGGATAGTGAAGTTAAATAACAAATCAGGAGCTTTGTCAATGACATTGCACTGGGTCAAACACTAAAATGCTATAGGCAAAACAGAACCGAGTCAGAAACATTATGATACTTTTATTTAATTATTTGCTCAAGTTCATTTAAAGAAAGTTCTCTGAGTTCAGGCTTGAAAAAAGTAAACTGGGAATGGTTCGGCCTAGAATAAGTCATCTAAGGCGAGTCACCCGTAATGAACGTTCTGCTGTGATGGTGTGTGACGTGCACATTACATCATTTGGTAAACAAGGTATATGTATATGCAATGGTGCCTACTGTAGTATTTACGAGGTGTTTATTTCCAATTATAGCGAGCACTCGAGCAGCTTCTCTTTCTCTCTCTCTCTCTCTCTCTCTCTCTCTCTCTCTCTCTCTCTCTCTCCAGAGTTGTGTGAGCAATCGGAATACCCTTGGCCTTTTCTGTCAAGACGAGAAAGAATTTCGGATTCGTCATTGAGAACTACTTTTGTTCACATGGCACATATTAGCGGCGCAAGGAGACAAAGTCACAATTGGGATATTATCGGACGTTTCTGTCACAACATATGTAGAGCACCCCGCCTGAGGTAAATCATCAAACCCATAAAATGTATGTGTATACCAACAACAACATTCAAGTTTATTTCTCGACTTTACGGAAATGGCTGGGCGATGTTCTGGTTGCTGACTGAGGTGAGTTTAGGCGCTCCGTCTTAGGTTCCTATTCCGAAAGAGAATTAGTCAAGATGAAACTTGCTAATGTTCAAATGCCATGACGGGTACAACAGGAACAAATATGGCGACCTCCTGTCCGCCATCTTGTATCAGTACATAAACTACGGCTGAATTATGCGACCTCGTGTGGCCGCCATATTGGTTCTGGAGGTGGAATCACAAAATGATAACAGATTTCACACATTTACAGCCTGTAAAGAAATTAGCATATCAGTAAGCTAAATCCCAGTAACAACTGAATATTATCAAAACTAGCCGTCATGCTAATGTTTGTTAGATGCCTTCTCTGTATTTTTCTCTGAGAATCAGTTGAACACAAAACTGTGCCAGAGATTATAACCCTCTATGTCATACAGTAGTAATTTTTATTTTGATTTTGTGATAAAGTTGAAAGATATAAAATATTTTCTAGCAGAAAAAAGAGTATGTTCTTCCCTTTCTCAGATGTTTCACTGAGAATGATATGCCAATCATTATATAAATATAGGCCTTATATAAACCGTTTGTTTCTTGTTCCCTCGAGCTACAGATTACGCTCAATACTTAATTTTCCACATGAAAAGAAATCAATGCAAGTCAAAAGCTTCTCCATTTTCCTTTACAATTCCTATAAAATTTGCAATTTATTACTCTAATCAAGGGCCACGGATAGTCTTCTTCCCCGACTTTACCACATCTGATAAGCACGATGTGCAGGATTTCCTAGTGATGTTGGGTTTATGTATTAAAGTACTATCGATTAGTCTGTAGAAATAATTCAGTTGTAGACGGCTAATAGGTTAAGAACATATTACGCTAAAGACAGAATAAACAAAAGCGCTCTGTTTTCCCTCAAGTTACATACCGGAATGCAAAAGAGTTTGAAAATAAGCTGACTCCAGTGTACAGCTCTCTTGAAAATGAAATATTTCCTAATAGGTTTGACTGTAAGCTTCTAAAAGTCACGAGAACTGCAAGAAAACTGCATTTACTTTGACGTTTATCTTGAAAGACTACACTTGTTAGAGTACTACTATTCATGATTTTACTATAAGGTCCAAACCCTGTGTCCGGTTGGTGAAAAAATTCAGTTTTCTCTGACTTTATTCACAGTATTGCGTACACATTTTCAGCATGACATCATCCAGGTAAATACATTTGACATTTGTTCAATACATGTTTAGCTATGGGCATTTGACATTTGTTCAATACATGTTTAGCTATGGGAATTGAAGTGCGCATTTGTCAATATATCCAAACAAAGTGGTTTTAAGTTACACACCACGAAGATAGTTTTTGCAATTACTCATCAGTTATTATTATGAACCAGATGTGAACATGTTTTATTCTTATAAAAGGCACGTGTGCTACTGATTTTATTTTTAAGCAAATGGAACCTTTAAACTCAGTCCATTACATGCGTAGATATGCAAGGCACTGTTGTACTGGTGTTTCAGTTCCTTTCGTGTAATGTGGTGCATATTAGAAATCTTGTACAATCTTTCACTCGGACAAAATTAATAGGATAATTGTCCATTACATGCAGTTCAAATTTAAACAAATCCCGTTAGTAGGCGAAAGCTTAATACAGTTGCAACTACCCCATATACAGACTGAGCTTGGCAACAGATGGGTGGAAAGAATAGAACAGAACTAAACATAACATAACCTTTATTCGCTGTTGGTCACAACTTGACACCAGATGACATGTAATTGTGGCATGTTAAATATAATTATATATATTGTTTTCATTGTGCCGTCAAGAAACATACATTATTTTCTTAAAATAGATATGTCCTTGGCATTAAAAATGTTTTTCCAGTTTATTGGGGTTTACAAGAAAATATTTTAAAGTATACAAATTACACTGTTGAACAAAGAAAATGCATTTGTTATGTATGATGTTTATATAATATTATAAATATTTTAGGAAATTATAAATGTTTCTTCACTTTAATATTTGCTTCAATCTTAATGTTATCAGGAAAAACATGTTTAACTAGTGTCCTTGAATTAGGTTGTTTTGATCAATATGTTTTCTCAATTTGAAGGTCAAGGTTGGATTTTTGTTTACAAGTAAAATTCCATTAAGATGACTCACATTCTAGAACATTCTGTCATGTGACCAATCTTTATATATATCATGTTTAGTGGACATTTGTTCAGTTTTGACATTACCATCAGTCTTGTAAAGAGCTATTATAGTTGTGAAAATTCATTCCAAATTCTAAGAGAGGAATTATTTTAAATATTCATTGGATTATAACAGTGCTCATAAACTTTTGGATTTTGGATTTTTAATTGATGATTTTGGAATTTAACTGAACTTATTCAGAGATTTTGGAATACTTCATTTTGACATCAGCACATCAAAGATTACTAGTACATCAGGACTTTGGAGACCATTAGCACATCATAACATTCAAGGACACAGCCGTGAATTCGGAACATTCTATATTTGGGACTTGTGATTAGAACAATCATTCTTATTGGATTATTAGGATTTCAAAACACATTACTGTAAGTGACTTTTTGATTTTTTTATTTTAATTATCTAGTAATAAATTGCTTGTTGATTTTTTACTTGATTTGTTGGTTTCACTTTCTTTCTGTTACATTTTTCTTAGACCATAGAGTCGTAACAGAAATTGGGGGCTCGTCCGGGATTGAATTTCTTTAAAGCATATTAGAGATATTAAATTTATCTTTGAAATTCATATTGAGTTTGTCTCGGAGAATTTTTTTTGTCTTTGGCAAAGATTTTTAAATAGAGAAATTTTTGTGTGTGAAACCAACAAGTATTTACTATGGCATCTAATGTTCAGAATTTCATTTCAAAACCTACCCAGGAGGGGTTAGAGTGCATGAGAAAGGATGAGTTGCTCGAGCTTGCCAGAAAATACAGTCTATCTGAGGCAAAAGTATCATTGACAAAACAGGAGATAAAGATTATTTTAATTCAATATTTAGTAGGAAAGGGAATTTTTGAAAATAGTGCTTTAAGTTTGAAGAGAAAGCCTGTATCTGGTTCTGACAGGAAATTAAGGGAATTAGAGTTAAAGAACCAGATGGATTTAGAATTGGCAAAGCTTCAGATTCAGAGAGAGAAAAAGAAGAGAGGCAGATGGAGAGAGAGAAAGAAGAGAGGCAAATACAGATGGAGAGAGAGAAGGAAGAGAGGCAGATACAAATGCAGAAAGAAGAGAGGCAGATGGAGAGAGAGAAAGAAGAGAGGCAAATACAGATGGAGAGAGAGAAGGAAGAGAGGCAGATACAAATGCAGAAAGAAGAGAGACAAATACAAATGCAGATGCAAAGAGAAGAAAGGGAAATGCAATTTAAGTTAAGAGAATTAGAACTGGCAAACAGAGCACACTCCACTCCTTTAAACACAAGTCCAGGTTTTGATGTTACTAGATATATTAGGTTAGTACCCCCTTTTCAGGAAAAAGAAGTAGATAAGTACTTTCTTCATTTCGAGAAAATAGCTGAAAACTTGAAATGGCCCAGAGAACATTGGACTTTGTTATTACAAAGTGTACTTATTGGCAAAGCTCGTGAAGTCTACACTTCACTGTCAGTACAACAAAGCACTGATTATGATGTGGTTAAGGAGTACATCTTGAAAGCTTATGAGTTGGTACCAGAGGCATATCGACAAAGGTTTAGGAATTGTAGAAAAGAAACTGGACAAACTCATGTCGAATTTGCAAGGGATAAAGAACAACTATTTGATAGGTGGTGCTCAGCCAAGAAAGTTGATCAAGCTTATGATAACCTCAGACAGCTCGTATTAATTGAAGAGTTCAAGAGGTGCATCCATAGTGATGTTAAAACCTATCTTGACGAGCAGAATGTGGAAACTTTGGAAAATGCTGCTATTATGGCTGATGATTATTCCTTGACTCACAAAATTTCATTTGGTAATAAATCGTCCTCTCAGCAGTTTTCTGGTAAAAAACCATTTCAATCTCATTCGAGTACTTCCAAATTTCACAACAGCACAACTGTTAGGAATCAAACATCTGATAAGACTGATCAGAAATCCTTATCTCTTCCTACGTGCACTTATTGTAAAACGAAAGGGCACGTTATTTCTGATTGCTTCAAGTTGAAAAATAAGCAACAGAGTAAAGACAGAGCTTTTCCAAATGCTCTTATTTCTACGAGGTCAAGGTCACGGTCTTGTATTGAAAGCAATACATTTGTTGGGTCAAACAAACCCCAGTCTGATTCTATTTTGGAGGCTTATGAACCATTCATGTCAGAAGGTTCTATATCACTTATTGGTGATTCTGCCAAACCTATCCCAATTAAAATATTAAGGGACACTGGAGCTTCTCAGAGTCTTTTATTGTCAGGTACTTTGCCTTTGTCTGAGGAGTCTTCTTCAAGTGAAAGTGTTCTTGTTCAGGGAGTTGAGTGCGGCTTTGTAAATGTTCCTCTTCATTGTGTAAATTTGGCATCAGACTTAGTTTCTGGACCTGTGACTGTTGGGGCAGTGACTTCTTTACCCATAGAGGGTGTTCATTTATTACTAGGCAATGACCTAGCTGGAGATAAGGTTGTGGTTAATCCACTTGTAACTGACAAGCCTTGTTTGGATCAGAAAGTTGATCCTGTCGAAACTGAAATCCCTGATTTGTACCCTGCTTGTGCAGTTACTAGAGCTATGGCAAAAAGAGCTCTTGAGAGTGATGTTGATCAGGATATTATTCCTTTAGCTGACACATGTTTTGGTCAGTATTTTGATGCGGTCACTTTTTCCTCAGGTATTGATCAATCAAATGGTATTGATCACAGTGATCCTCTTTTGGCAACTCATTCTCTTTGTTCTACTCAGGGTCACAAACGACAATCCCTTGTCGTTGAACAGGAGCAAGATCCCGAGATATCTTGTTTGTTTCAGAGGGCTATTAGTGAAACTGAAGCCACACAAGTTCCAGTGTGTTACTTTGTGAAAAATGGGGTCCTTATGAGGAAATGGAGACCACCTGATGTACCCGCTGGTGACGAGTGGTCAGTGAGCTATCAAATTGTTGTTCCTAAGTCATATAGACAGGAAATTCTTAATTTAGCCCATGAAACTCCTTTAGCTGGTCATTTAGGAGTCGGTAAGACTTATCACAAGATCTTGAATCATTTTTATTGGCCGAAACTCAAAAGTGATGTTTCTAAATACTGCAGATCTTGTCACACTTGTCAAATGGTAGGAAAACACAATCAGAAGGTACCTAAGGCTCATCTTCAACCCATTCCTGCATTTGATGAACCATTTAGTAGAATAATTGTAGACTGTGTTGGTCCTTTACCTAAAACCAAGTCAGGCAACCAATACTTGTTGACCATCATGTGTGCATCTACAAGATTTCCAGAGGCAATTCCTCTGAGAAATATAAAAACTAAAACTATTGTGAAAGCTTTGGTGAAGTTTTTTACACTTGTTGGCCTTCCCAAATCTGTCCAGTCAGATCAAGGGTCAAATTTTATGTCTGGAATTTTCCAACAAGTTATGCATGAATTAGGCATCCAACAGTTTAAATCTTCTGCCTATCACCCTGAAAGTCAAGGTGCTTTGGAAAGATTTCATCAAACTTTGAAGAATATGATTCGATCATATTGCTTTGATACAGAAAAGGATTGGGATGAGGGTGTTCATTTGTTGTTGTTTGCTGTTAGGGAATCAGTTCAAGAGTCGTTGGGTTTTAGTCCCTTTGAACTAGTTTTTGGTCATACTGTCCGTGGACCATTGAAATTATTGAAAGAGAAACTTCTTTCAAATGAAGATTCAAAGATTAATCTTCTTGATTATGTTTCTGATTTCAAATACAAGTTGTCAAAGGCCTGTGAAGTAGCAAGAACTAATCTTCACACTACCCAGTCAAAAATGAAATTAAGGTATGACAGAAATTCACAGGAAAGGAGTTTTAAACCTGGTGACAAAGTTCTGGCTCTCTTTCCCATACCTCAGAATCCTCTTCAGGCTAAATTCTTTGGTCCTTATACCGTTGAAAAGAAAGTAAATGACTTAAATTATATCATTAACACTCCTGGGAGACGGAAACAGAAACAACTTTGTCATATAAATATGTTAAAGGAATATTTTGACAAAGATAGCCCAGCTAATTATTCTGTTAATTTAGTTGTACCTGTCCCACACAGTGAAGATATCAACGATGGAGTACTATCAGACTATAGTGACTCTGGTATAACCAATCTTCGGAATTCAGAAATATTGAACAACCTAGACCAGAAACTTTCACATCTACAACAACAGGAAAGAAATGAACTAAAACAGCTATTACATGACTATGAGCACTTGTTTCCTGATGTTCCAACACGAACAAGTAAAATTTATCATGACGTTGACATTGTAGATTCTGCGCCTGTGAAACAGCATCCTTATAGGATGAATCCTCTCAAACAGAACTATCTGAAGAAAGAAATTCAGTATTTACTGGAGAATGATTTCATAGAACCAAGTAAAAGTAACTGGAGTTCACCATGTATTCTTGTTCCCAAGCCAGATAATACATTCCGTATGTGTACTGACTATAGAAAAGTCAACAGTGTCACCAAAACTGATTCATTTCCAATCCCAAGAATGGACGATTGGATTGATAAAACTGGAAATGCGGAATATGTCACCAAGTTTGACCTTTTAAAAGGATTCTGGCAAATTCCACTGACGGAAAGGGCAAAATAAATTTCAACATTTGTAACTCCAGATGGACTTTATCAATATAAAGTTATGCCGTTTGGAATGAAAAATTCGCCTGTAACGTTTCAACGTCTGATGAACATGATAACATTTGGTCTTGATAATTGTGACGCTTATATCGATGACGTCATTATCTACAACAACACCTGGGAAGATCATTTGGAAACCATTCGAAAATTCTTTGATCGACTCAGCGATGCGAATCTGACAATTAATTTGAGCAAAAGAGATTTTTGCCATGATTGTGTCACATTTTTAGGACATATTGTGGGACAAGGTCAAGTTAAACCTATAGAAGCTAAGGTCAAAGCTATCTCTGAATTTCAAGTTCCAATTTGTAAAAAGCAACTGATGCGATTTCTAGGTATGGCTGGATATTATCGGAAATTTTGTTCCAATTTTTCCAAAATTGCTGAACCTTTGACAAGTTTATTGAGTAAGAAAACCAAATTTCATTGGTCTGACAAGTGTCAGGAATCTTTTGGCAAGTTAAAGGCCATGCTTAAGAATGCACCAGTTCTTTCTGCACCAAATTTCAGCCAATCATTTAAATTATCTGTTGATGCAAGTGATGTAGGGGTTGGTGGAGTATTGATTCAGGAAGACAAAAGTGGTGTGGATCACCCTGTGTGTTATTTTTCTAAAAAACTAAACAAGCACCAGAAAAATTATTCCACAATTGAGAAGGAATGTTTGGCTTTGATATTGGCCTTACAGCATTTTGAAGTGTATGTTACCTCAGCTCTTTCTCCAGTTATTGTGTACAGTGATCACAATCCCCTTACTTTCATCAACAAAATGAAAGATAAAAATCGGAGATTGTTGAGATGGAGTTTGATATTGCAAGAATATAACATTGACATTAGACACATCAGGGGAAAAGACAATGTGATTGCAGATGCACTCTCACGTGCCTAGAAATGTAATATTGCTTGATGTAATTAAGTCCAGTATCATAAAACATGTTCTTATGTAATTTTGGTTATTATAGTATTAGATGTATATTCAAAAGAAAGCTTTATTATATAAATCTTTCTTTTTCTTTATGAAGGGAGGTGTTATGTATGATGTTTATATAATATTATAACTATTTTAGGAAATTATAAATGTTTCTTCACTTTAATATTTGAATAAATCTTAATGTTATCAGGAAAAACATGTTTAACTAGTGTCCTTGAATTAGGTTGTTTTGATCAATATGTTTTCTCAATTTGAAGGTCAAGGTTGGATTTTTGTTTACAAGTAAAATTCCATTAAGATGACTCACATTCTAGAACATTCTGTCATGTGACCAATCTTTATATATATCATGTTTAGTGGACATTTGTTCAGTTTTGACATTACCATCAGTCTTGTAAAGAGCTATTACAGTTGTGAAAATTCATTCCAAATTCTAAGAGAGGAATTATTTTAAATATTCATTGGATTATAACAGTGCTCATAAACTTTTGGATTTTGGATTTTTAATTGATGATTTTGGAATTTAACTGAACTTATTCAGAGATTTTGGAATACTTCATTTTGACATCAGCACATCAAAGATTACTAGTACATCAGGACTTTGGAGACCATTAGCACATCATAACATTCAAGGACACAGCCGTGAATTCGGAACATTCTATATTTAGGACTTGTGATTAGAACAATCATTCTTATTGGATTATTAGGATTTCAAAACACATTACTGTAAGTGACTTTTTGATTTTTTTATTTTAATTATCTAGTAATAAATTGCTTGTTGATTTTTTACTTGATTTGCTGGTTTCACTTTCTTTCTGTTACATTTTTCTTAGACCATAGAGTCGTAACACATTTAAATAGATAATGGAATTCATCTCATTTAAATAGATAATGGAATTCATCTCATTTAAATAGATAATGGAATTCATCTCATATCTTGATTCCGTTTAAATAGATAATGGAATTCATCTCATATCTTGATTCCTTTTAAAGCACATACTGGACATAAAATCATTCAGTACGATAAATTTGTTCCTTGTAACTATCATTCAAAAATATTTTGTAAACAGGGACATTTTCTCGTTCTCGAAGGCATTTTAGCACATTAAAAACCTGGGAAATTCACCATTATTATAGATGAGCTGAGATCTTAAAACATATAAATTTAAACTTTTTTCCAATACTTTTGTTTCGGCTTTATAACTTTTAAGCTGTTTGAAATAAAAGATGAATATTCGTATACTTATACATCAGGCATGTGTAACCTACAGTCCGAGGGCTGCATCCGACCCATGACCTGGTTTTATCCGATTACACTTACATCATGCCTGTTATACATCATCATTACACGTTGTGTCGCGTAACACACAGCGAGTTTTCTCTCTAAGTTCAAAGTCAACGGTCAGTATTTTAAGTTTTCCATCCCACTTTCACTTCCGCTCTATGATTTACAAGCCTTGTGAAATTAAGGAATGAAACTTGGTATACTTAACATCATTATAAATAGATGTGTTGGATACAATATTAGGAGTCATGTCTTTAACGTTAATGTCAAGGCTCAGTATTTTATGTTTGCCGTCACACTTTCAAGGAAAGAACCTTATTGTATCTATACGTCATCTCTAGAAGGTGTATTGCATGTCAAATTGGGAATCGTATCTTCAAGTTTGTGATCATGAGTCAGTATTTTAGGTTTCAGTCACATTTTCCGTTAGCTCTATAACTTAAGAGCTGTTTAAGACAAAAGGATGAAACTTGGTATTCTTATATATTGTCACTCGAAGATGTGTTGCATTCTGCACTTGGACATATATTTTCAAAATCAGGATCACGGGACAATGTTTTTTTTGCGGTGGGTGGGTGTTTCTGCTGTTTGAAGACAATTTTTTTGTTGTTGTTGCTGTGGGTAGGTGTTTCTGCTGTTTGAAGTGCAGGGATGGTTCCTGATATACTTACGCTTCTCAGCGTGGTGACATTTCATGTATCACAGTCTAGGCTTAATATTTAAGGACAGGGTCAATGATCAGTTTTTATTTTTAACGACTTTTCTGCATTTTTTCTATAATGCCATCTGAAATAGTAGCATGAAAATTCGTCACTTTCTTTGTCTGCCCAGTGACTCTATAGCTCTGTCACAAAGGTTACTTTCCATGTCTACCCAGTGACTCTATAGCTCTGTCACAAAGGTTACTTTCCATGTCTACCCAGTGACTCTATAGCTCTGTCACAAAGGTTAATTTCCATATCTGCCCAGTGACCCTATAGCTCTGTCACAAAGGTCACATGAAAATTCGTCACTTTCCATGTCTGTGCAGTGACTTTATAGCTCTGTCACAAAGGTCACATGAAAATTTGTCACTTTCCATGTCTTCCCAGTGACTTTATAGCTCTGTCAAAAAGGTCACATGATAATTTTTCACTTTCCATGTCTGCCCAGTGACTCTATAGCTCTGTCACAAAGGTCACAGTCAGATTTCATCATTGTATACTTTTCAGTGTTCTCCCCAAACACTTTTGAACGTGTGTCAACATACAAATGGTTCAGACTGGTAACTACCAAAGAATCCACTTTACCAAAAATGTTAATAAAAGTACTGAATTGTGCTTTAACAATTGGGGAAAAAACCTATAAATTGACCTTTAATATTGGTTCTATTTATCTTTGAAGGTAATTCTTGTTGTGTAAAAGAACCTCCAAAATGTTTGATGGAGCAATGGAGGTGCTGGGACAACAGCAATTTCGGTGTAGTGGGGCTTTGAAGGTGTAGGGGGAACAGTATATCTGGCAGGAAGTTGAAGGGGCCACTCTACAGCTTATTGGTCCCGGGAGAATACAGCTTTTGGTAACCTCACCACGGTCGGCAGGGGACACAAATTAACTGAAATTGCTTGGATAGATTAATGATCTTGTTAAACCATGCAATCTTTCTTAGCAGAATAATAGATAAACTTGTGCAAGATATGACGCACTGATCTTGAGAAATCGCCTGACCTATAATTGAATACTTTGTGTTTCGTACATGTAACAGCCATTTTCGGATTTGTTTTTCCATTGTCACAGTTAGACCTAGCTTCCCATGTCTTGGAAATCGATTTTATTATAGGGCGATTTGTGAACATTTCCAAGACAAAGCGTGGTGCATATAAATCGTGCGGAGAAGTATTTGCCAGCGTTGTTGATGGAGAAGTTTAATAGGGATTACCAGCTATTCGGGGATCAAAATATTAAAAACGTGGTTTGTCTGAACATCTTTCTTTCGTTCTATCCAGAGTTAATATTTATTCAAACTGCTATTTTTGTCAGCTGCCCATGCCGTCTAGTGATTTTTGATGGACACACTATCTTTCGCGCCTATCTCCCGTTGTAGCTCATACGGGTAATTATACTCCATATACGGCTCAACATTCCATATAAGGCTTTATTTACAACAAAACCATTAGTAAATAAATAATTATTAATGATATTATTATCAAAGGATATTATCATAAATGTTGATGTTTTCACTATAATAAATATTTACTCATTTTGTTTAATGGCTTTATGAGTAGTAGGTTTCCTTGACAGTCGCCGTTACAAAGTATTATGTGTTATTCTTGTAAGATCGAAAAGCGGGTGGGTTGGAGAGGACATGGAAGCGTTCTGCCCAACTCCTGGAGAGAAAGTATATCAAAATGCTTTCCTGGAAATGTATTCAGTAAAGAAAATTCCACCTTAATGTAACCCCCTTCTTTCGTCGCGGTCTTTTGGTCATTACCGGAGATGGCAAAATGCATGTGTGCTCAAGCGGACGTCAGGTAGGACAAATATACCAAAAACATCACTAAACATAAATTCAAAATAAAATCATTTATTACTCTATTTATTACTGTGTTAAGCAGGTGTTCCAATCCCTGTAGCTTATAGATATATTGAACAAATTTTTCATTCTTTGCCTACACACAAGTCTCAAATCTAGCCAACAAGACAGTCACCAATAACTTGTCAAAGTGGCTTGCGGTCCTTGTCCAATGAAGGCAAATGATTGGTAAATCTTTTTTTTTTTTTTTTGTTAAACAGTGGCATGAACACCGATGTATATTCATAATAAGAATAAGCACTTAAAATGTAAATTTGTTATATTTGTTTTGGTCTTCACGATAAATATATACAGTTTAAAGAAATGAAAGTAATATTTCTTGTAATAATCGAATTTATTTAACTACACTGCCATTAGTCAGTTTTTTTTTCTTCACATGTTTTAATATTTCTTTTGATCCATAATTTTTTTCCAAACTTTCATTGACATGAAGAATATGACACATATATGTGATACATTAAGCATTGTAAAAGTATTGCAACCACTTTTCGTTACGACAAGCAACGTAGGCAATTCTAAACAATTATTTTGTGTCACCGTTAGATGAAAGATAAAAGCTAAGGAAAGAAAGAAGAACAGAAAAGAAAAGGATATATTATTGATATTCATACTTTTAAAGTTGGCGTACTAATATATATTGAAAATATTGGCATTTCAACGGAATAAATATTTAAACATGCATACATATTCCTTGACACACCACCAAAGTATACAGAACGATATATATATAGGATACCATCTTTTCTGTTGGGTAATCTACATTCGGAAGCATGTGCAAATTCTTTCAACAAATGGGGAATTCAAAGACCTGAATAGTGGGTAGACAGCTACCTATGACTCTATTAAATGTTTGTACCATGACCATCTTTTGTCAAACTTTTCCCATGAACAGTTTATTTAAGCACTATATTTTTCCACATTAAAATTAAAACCAACAATCTTTTTGAACTGAGACATAATTGGCCTATCTCAATTAAATCTACATTTATATATACTAATGCCTTTCTGAAATCATGTTTTATAATACACACTTTTTCCATCTATTGTAATATAAGGATTAAACCATATCTGTGTTTCTAAAAATTATTCGGCTGTGACCATTTTGTATGATCTAGTTAGTTCTAAAAATGCTTCAAAGACCTCTGTCATAAAAAGGATTGAGATCCTTTTATATTGAGTTAATAAAATCCCTCCCAAATAAAAAGAAATCATCAATATTTGATACTGAAAATTGTAACAGACGTTTCCATTTAGACTCCTCAGACAACATTCTTTTAAACCATGTAAGTTTCAAAGCATTCACAAAATTAAATATATTAATCATATTTAATTTCCCCTCACGATAATCATTCACAGCAATATTTCGTTTAAATCTGTCCTTTGATCCATGCCATAAAAACTTGTGAAAGAGTGTATTTAGTTCACTAAGAACCATGTAGATGGATTTGGTAATGACAATAAGAGATTATTAATTCTGGAGACAGCTAAACTTTTTATTACTGTTATCTTTCCAAATAGAGTTAAAAACCTTTTATTCCATCGAATTAGCAGGTTCTTAATTTCTCGAAATTTAGATGGGTAATTAAGAGATGTAATTATTTCCAAGTTAGTTGAAAACTTTACACCAAAGACAACAAACTCAGTATATCCCCAATTAAGTTTATATTCTGGACAATATTTCATATTACTAACAGTTCTACTTCCGATCCAAACCACCTTTGTTTTTTCAATATTTATACTAAGGCCAGAAAATTTGGAATATTGATATAAAAGATGCAAAGCTGACATCAGAGATTTCTCTAAACCATCAAGAGTAAGTGATATATCATCATCATATTGAGGAAGAACGTATGTTATATTACCTATATTTATTCAAATAAGATCTTTATTTTTTTTCTTATCATATGGACTTAAATCTCTGCACACAGGATAAAAATATATGGGGGGAGAGGATCTCCCTGTCTACACCCTCTTTCGATATCATACCAATTGGAGACTTGACCATTAATAATTACATAAGATTTTATGTTCCGATAGAAAAGTTTTATCCAATTTATTATTGGTTCTTCAAAATTGAAAAAATTAAATACTTTATCAATAAATGTCGATACAACTGAATCAAATGCCTTTTCAAAGTCAATTAAAAGGAGCAGCCCAGGTATATTGTGCTTTCTGGTGTAAAACATAAAGTCATATAAGTTTCTTATATTCTGTCCAATGTATCGTCCTTTTAGAAACCCTCTTTGATCCTTATGTATGATTGTCGGTAGCACAGTTTTAACCCTGTTTGAAATACATGCAGAAACAATTTTGTATGATACATTTAGAAGTGAAATGGGACTCCAATTTGCAATATACTGCTTAGGTTTATCACCTGTTGGTATACATATAATTACTCTTTATTTCTGTGTGGAAGATACTTCCCCAGGTTCATAACCATAGTTAATAGCCCTCACTAAAAACTGTCCAATATCCTTCCAAAACAATTTATAAAATTCTGCGGTGAATCCATCAGATCCTGGACTTTTTTCATTATGCATTTTTTTGTAAAACATTTGCAGCTTCTATATATGATATAGGGTCATTTAAGGAATGTTTCTGTAAATCATTCAGTCTTGGAATGTCAGAATAATTAAGAAGCATTTCAAGATCGACAAGATCAACTTCACGCTTTTTATATAAGTTTGCATAAAATACATTGCTTTTTTGTTTCCATTGCTTTTAACAAGAGGTGGCATCATGCTACTTATGTAGTTTCTATTTTCTAAGTTACAGAAGTATTTGGTCACTTTCTCTCCTTCAATCCATATAGCACTAGACCCAACCCTTGCACCATCCATCTTTTTGTTTCTAATAGCTTCTCTTTCTTTTTTCCCTCCATTTTTGGTAATTCATTCACATCGCTTCTCTCTTATAAACTGCTTATATCTGCAGTTAGTTGCTTTGGCTGTCGATCTTGCATTTTTTCCCTAAAGGATGCATATGAAATTGTTGTTCCTCTAATTTTTAACAGAAGCATTTCACAGATAAGTTGATAATTTATAACAGGTTTAAAATCAGATATAGGTATATTCTCAAAAATATCAAATTGTTCGGACATACATATTGATGTTTAACTTTTAAGATAGCTTCTTTTACTCTTTTCACATATTCAGGATCTTTTAATAATGAATTATTAAATTTCCAGAATGTTTTTCTTTTAATTTCAATTTGGAAAACTATCTTGATTTTTGAAAAAGAATGATCCGTCCTATTTCCCTGGTTCAACATTTACATTTTCAATAATTGTGAATTAATTTTCTGACACAAGAAAAAAGTCCAGTCTCGCTTGATTTACTGGGTTACTTTTCCTCCAAGTATATCTATGGATCTCTATATTATGTTCTTTCCATACATCTACTAAATTATGTTCTATGCATATATCGAAGATAACTTCTCTTGCTCTTGGGTTATTTACATTATTATAATTGAAAGTTTCAATATTTTGATCCATCACAAGATTGAAATCCCCCTCCCAATAAAAAACAAAATCATTTTAAAAAAGCACTATATCTTTTTTAATTTAAAGGTATAAATCTGGATTGTCTCTATTTTGGTCCATATATATTAACAAGTGTAATGATTATATCCATGCTAAGCTTATTAACCGTATTATCTGTTTTTATTCCATGGAAGGTGAACTGGAAGTTATTATTCAATAATATAGCTACACCTTGAATTAGTAGAATATGAACTAAAAAAAACCATACATATTCCCAGGAAGCCCGTATGGAATTTTCCCATTTTTAATGAAGCGGGCCTCTTGAAGAAAGTATGTTGAATACTTTTTATTCATAAGAAAATTAAATACATCTCTTCTTTTTTGAGATCCTCCAACCCCTGACAATTCAATGTAGCAATATTTATTGACTCAGACATAAATAAAGTTTATTATACTCATATTATATTTGTGTACAGAGATCATATCAAACTTGGATAAGGATGATTTTGTAGATAAACCATGCCCACTGATGACGTTTAACAATAGTGCTATATATTATACTATATCAAGAATACTGCTAAAAAGGTTGATGGTGATGTGGTATATCAACTAAGATTGAGGTGAGTCATTACAGTAAGTTGATGGTAATGTGGTATACCAACCAAGATTAAGGTGTGTCATAGCAGTGAGTTGATGGTGATGTGGTATACCAATTAAGATTGCGGTGTGTCATATCAGTAAGTTGATGGCGATGTGGTATACCAACCAAAACTGAGGTGTTTCATAGCAGTAAGTAGATGGTGATGTGGTATACCAACCAAGATTGAGGTGTGTCATAGCAGTAAGTTGATGTTGATGTGGTATACCAACCAAGATATTGGTGTGTGATATCAGTAAATTGATGGTAATATGGTATACCAACCAAGATTAAGGTGTGTCACAGCAGAGTAAGACCCAAGACACATAAAAAAGGAAACTAACATGATGTTTGAAGAAATAGTAAGTGTAACAGAAAGCAGAGTGAAAGTATGAAAAGAAGATAAAAAAGAACAATACAAGAAAACAGACATTTAGATGTAAACTGTAGAAAAGGAGGGACGTGCAAATCTTGGTATTTCGGAAATCGTCTGTTGGGTACAATGAGCGCTAACAAGATGTTATGTATATATGCCACAGATGCAATTTCATATAGACGCTGGTCCTTGGCTACGTCTAGTTGCACGACTGCATGAAAGAATTATATAAATAAAATAATTACCACTAACTAAATATGTAAGTAAAATAATTACCGCAAACTAAATATGTAAGTAAAATAATTACCGCTAAATAAATATGTAAGTAAAATAATTACCGCAAACTAAATAGCTCTGACACGAAACATGAACCTGGTGCAAGAACAGGATACCCTTACTAAGGTGTTAATAATTCACAGTTAAGTGAACTGAAAATTCTTCGCTTATAAGTGTTTCCTCATATTAATTTATTCGCCATAACTTACATTCTCTTCAGTACACATTAAAATTAGCCATAAACGCACATTCGCTACAGTACACATTCAAATTAGCGATAAACGTACATTCTATACAGTACACATTAATATTAGCCACACTTTAAATATGCAGGAGTTTCTGTCATACAATCAAAACCGTAAATGATTCACGGCTGAGATGTTTTTACTGAGCATTTCTTTTAACGGTGTACATAATACTGGAAGTAAATGGTCTATTGGTCTTAGGCAAAAGTTAACCCCCTTTTCTGATAAGTAAATCATTTTTGGATGCTGGTGTGTTTGTTCATTTACAATTCTCTCTTGCCAATTAGATACACTCGTGAAGATCATTCATAATGTCAATGTGTACAGTGGTCGCAGGCATTTCCTGTTTATGAGAGTTGGCGGCTAATATAAGAATTCGTGAATTGGCAACTGGAGAGACATTGAAGACCATACTTAAGGCAATTTTCATACAAACGTCTGCTTTAAACAAACCAATTAACGCCTTCTCAGTGATATATCACTTAGGGACATACACATTCATTAATCCATGACAGGCCAATTATGTGAAAGATTGTACTCAGATAAGAGCGACCATTATCGAGTGATCGAGATGAACAAAATTAAATTCCGCAAACTCTAAAGATCACCTGCGGTCAAGTTAAAAGTACTGATTTTTTTTAATTCTCAACTTTGTGAAGTTTAAGCACCGGTAACTGAAAAGGACTGAGTTTTATTCAGCTTTGTGAAGTTTAGATACCCGTATCAGAGCAGTTAAGAGAGTCGAAAGCTGAAAAAAGACTGATTTTTTTTTTATCTCTGTGAGGTTTAAGTACCGGTATCTGAGCAGTCATAAGGATTGGCAGTTGGAAAAGGATTTTTTCCCCCTCCAACTCTGTGAAGCTTAAGCACAGTTTAAGCATCCGTCTGAACAGTCAAGAGGGATGACAGCTGAGAAAGGACTGAAGATCATACAGTTCTGAGTTTGAGTTTGAGTTAATAATATCAGCCAATCAAGAGTGACCTTACATAAGTAAAATCTTTTGTGATTTGCTGACACAAGAACTCACGCTCAAACGTAAGCCCAGAAGTTTAATGATTTCGATGCTATGATTTCAGACCAGAAGTGGTGGGTTCGAATATACATTGAGGTAACGTGTTCTTCCCACAAGTCTTCTTGATTAATTTAATTCCAAGGTCAAACAAGAACAATAATAAAAAGCCACACTGGTCTTCATAGGCCTGCGTGAGTGCAGGTTCACAAATGTGATGAGACCGGAGTTATTTCCTACTCAAGAGGCCATAAGTACAAACCATAATCTTACCTGAAGAAGAAGCAAAAGTCTTTCCCGGTTGTTGCTCATATTCGACATAGTGATTTAAAGAAAACAAGCAACAACATCAAATATAATGTTTGTTTATGAAATGCGAGGCAGAAAAAAAATAGCATTTACATACTACAGTTCAACCTTTGTATAACGATCACTCAGTAGTGGTCTTTATGTGCTGGAGATCTTTATATCTATAAGAAACGACGACCAAAAATAACCTGGTATATTACATCTATATACTGCTAGGTAGATCCGAAATAGTCAAAGCAAAAATAATGATTACTATCACTTTTCTTCTTTCTGCGATTTCGCTCCTTCTCCTTCTGGTGCGGCTTCTGCGACTTCTACACTTACGGCAACATTACTGTCACCAATACTACTAATATTACCATCACTGTCACCAATACTACTAATATTACCATCACTGTCACCAATACTACTAATATTACCATCACTGTCACCAATACTATTAATACTACCATTTCTGTGAGCAACACCATCAAAGGAACAACACGTGCTACTGCAACAAGAACGATAACTTCTACAACTACCATTGCCACTACTGCTGTCAATTTTTCTTTTGCTGCTATCGCTGTAGATGCAACTAAAGTTGTATTTAGAAATATGTCAAACAAGCACAGGCACTTGTTTCTATTAGTAAAAAAGGGGGAAACTAATGATAACACCCTCCCCTACTGCAAATTAACACAAGGTAACTAACTCGCGCGGTTCAAAATCCGACCCCTCAATGATTCCGTGCAATTTTTAAATTTTTTTTTTTATATCGTCTGCGCATTTGGTCACTCATAACTTACACTACCGTAAATAAGACATTCCAAACCTTTCCCACGTGTACGATTTAAGTACCTTACTGATTTTGTAATGGCCATTTTCTCCGTTACTTCGAATCTTGTCTACCTTTAACCTTTACGGAGGCTTCCACTTTCGGTCTACTTCGGAGTGAATGCGACTACTGGGGCATTATATATATATATATATATATATATATATATATATATATATATATATATATATATATATATATATATATATATATATATATATATAAAACACGATTATCAAAAAATAAGAACATTGTTAATTAAAATTAAAACCAAATTTATTTTCTTTCAGGAGCACTTGGAAAATAAAATTTCGTTCATGATTTCAACTAATCTGTTGATTTACTATACTACACATTTATACATAGAGGTCATGACCCTTAAATCATTTGCATCAAAGAAGAGATATCACTGAGGCAGTCAATATATAGTCACCCCGAAGTAGACCGGAAGTGGAAGCCTCCGCACTGGGTCAAAGTAGACAAGACACAAAGCACGGAGAAACTGCGAGTAAAAGTGTCCATTAAAAATAAGTACCTAAATACTACATGGTTTGGATAGTCTTCTTTACGGTGGTGTAAGTTATGTGTGACTAAATGCACAGACGGTATAAAAAAAAGTTAGCACGAAATCATCGAGGGGCCAGATTTCGAACACCGCGAGTTAGTTGCCTTGTGTTGAATGAGAGTAGGGGAGGGTGTTATCATCAGTTTTCCCCTTTTCACTGATATAATCAAGTGCCTGTGCAAGCTAGTGGCGATTATTCTTCAGTTAACGATATGAGAAGTAAACCAACGCTAGATCATTTAGTCTTATGAAAGCACATTTCCTATCAATAATAATTGAACCAACAGGGTATAAAGCAACTCGTCTAACAGTCTCTACTAAAAACATTCACTCCATGTGCTACGAATCCTAATGAGAAAGTCGATTTTCGACAAGAAAACTATCAATTGATATTTTTTTAAAAATTGCATCACGCCCACCAAGTTTGGAAATTCTCCACGGACGAAAACAATTTTCTTTTATCTTCTCCAGAATAAGTATGGGGCAAATAAGTCATAAAAAGAAAATCATATTTTATATACTAGTAAAATACCGTAAATGTAAAATGTTAATCGTAACACACACAATATTCGTCTCACATTTCAAACACAAAATTCTTAAAATGATATTATGAGCAGCAAGCAATTAATACAGAAGTGGGTGGGGTGGTAATTGGTTTTAAGTATTTGTATCATTGACATGTAGAAAACTACTTAATATTTAGTATTTCATGTGATCAATAATTTTCGTTTTGGCAAATTTATATCCAACCTTTTAATGACTTATGATGTTTTCAATGAAAATTAATTTCAGCGTATGAACATCACAATATGAATGGAGTAAAAGCACAGTTTTGACATCAGGGTACTTGAAGCTGGTCCCTCATTCGAATTACTTAAAAACTCACTTCTTATCCTTAGTGTATTCATCAAGTTTATAACCTTTGTTTTCTTCCTGTATCCCATGCTTACAAATATTGTTAACGTATTACTAAAACACTCACTTAAAATAATTTAATATCCATAAATTGATTCGTAAAAAAATATTCGTTTCTTTCGTTTCTAGAATTTTACTGCGTCAGATGGTCTGCAGGATGTTTTTTTTTTTTTTTTATACCTTTCAATGAAATCATTGCCTGGGTGTAACATTTATAATAGTGAAGTACCGTAATAAACCTAGGGTATGAAAAATCCTTTTCTATGTCTTAGTGTAAAAGTATTATTAATTACTTTCCTTTGTCTGTGTGTATGTGTGTGAGGGGGGGGGGGCTACGTGTATTTAAAAGCCAAGGTAGTTGTGATTTTACATTATCATCATAACGTTCGACTTAAGATGATTTAAAAAAATAACTACATAGCATATATTTTGGGTAAAACGGAGATATGTTTTCAACTACTTCTCATCCAGTTTTTTCATATTCGTGCCAAGATATGTAATTGCTGTTTCACAAATAATTGGCTTCAAAAGAAATCGTGACGAAACGAGTATAGTAAAAGATTTGTTTCAATTATTTTGAAAAAGAAGTAAACTATATGTTAAAAAAACCCGACTCATTCAAACGTTTATTTATTTTAGTAATGTTACGTTACGAATTGGATCCAAAAACGATTATGAAATGAAATAAATTGGTTTCAGGACCTTTGATGTGCTTTGTTCTGAGGATAAAAAAGATAATGACCTCAGATTTGACATGAGAGGCAATATATTATTTGACCCTGAGAACTCTATAACTCTTTGTATTAAGGAGTGTTAAAACCCAATATTTCAAGATAAAATTCACCATCTATCCAGCCTTTATCGAAGAAACCCCATGCATTGCTCTTATATTTTATTCCTGTTCAATGAAACCATATTTGTCTATAAAGTTAAGGGCGGGCAAGTTTAATTTTCCCATGGAAAAATGAACTGTATGACGGGAAATGTGTATGTATGTATGTATGTATGTATGTATGTATGTATGTATGTATGTATGTATGTATGCCTGTACATACATACATACATACATACATACATACATACATACATACATACATACATACAAAATTGCATTTGACGATCAAATTTTTCAGTTGGTGATTCATTTAAATGGAAACGGTTTTAGCTATTGAAAATTTTGGGGTTTGTGCTGTTATCTGCAGGTATTTTCCTTAAAGTTGCTGACGTCAGCAAGTGTAATATATTTTCGGATTGTTCAGAATTGTGTAAGGGGCTTAAAAATCTAAGCAAATAAAAGTGTATAAATGCATAATTTGGCAACAAATCAAAATATTGTTAGTTTCAAAGGAACATATCAGAGAAAATGGGATTTATGAAAGAAAATACTAATTAAATAATTGGTGATAACTAAAGTCAAATAGGAGCCATATTCGGAATGTACAAGTTAATAATGCATGTCAGTATATTTATTGCAAACTTTGGCAACTACTTAAGAAATTCTTGCGCCAACCTTGGAATGGATGGAATGACAGAAGGATGGATAAATGAGTGAATAGATGGATTAATGGATGGAAGTAATCTGACTAAGCGCATTTACATCAGCGCTTCCAAGTACGTCTTCTAAGATCAGATTTGCTAAAGTGGATTGTTGACAGACTGTAATAAATCCAATCATTCATAAAGTTCTTGAACCCTAACAAGTGTCTTTGAAAATGGTTGGATTGATACATTAACAATTAATTTGTCCTTTGTGGCACATAAAGTAAACAGAAAGTCAATCGTATGTCGTAAAAGATAAGTTCTGCATTGAATTTGGATGCCTTCTATAAGTTTATTTTCATTTTGTTTTCTACTTTCATGAATGTAACATCGTCAAAAATCAACTTAACCTTTATGGAAAACGGTATGTGATTCTTAACTTTATTCTCCTTTGCACTGTTGTTATTGTAGGTCAGGATGTCTTTATTGTCAGTCAGCCTGTCTTTATTGTAAGTCAGGCTCTGGGGAATATTGAACACATTTTCATTTTTAAGTAGTTTTTGAATTAGGGTTTTTAAGTTATTTTGAACCAAGCTTTAGCAAGTTTCAAATCGAAGTTACCAAACAAAAATCATAAACTTGATTTGAAAAATGTTTGAAATTCTATTGTACAACTAAGACAACAAAAGAGATTATGACTACATAGACGTTGCCGGATATGACATTGCATTTGCCCAGTGCTATCATGGCGTTACACACTGTGCAACCATGGCGTTACACGTTGTGCTATCATGGCGTTACATACTGTGCTATCATAGTTTACATAATGTGCTATCATGGCGTTACACTCTGAAATATTGCTCCTACTTCTACACGTTATGTCTACACGTTATGCTAGGAAAATAGATCATGATTTTAAGATTTTAATCAGTAAATTATTGATGCACACTCATTAATAAATACATTCGTACATAACAAGCAAGCAGGAAAGAATTTTATATGCTTGGTTAGTAAATACAAAATAACGCAGCACCTGAAGGCAGGTTGCTATCTTCGTCCGAATCGATCATAACAATCGAATTGCAACATGACGATACCTAAACGTTTCCTCCAAATAAACAGTCTCCGATCAAGCCGTTGATTGTAATCTATTCTGCGAGTTGATACAGCCGTATCGGCAATCTTGAACTTCCATCCCTACCGGTGAGTTAACTTTGTTACTTTCGAGTTATTCATTAACTATACTTGACAGCATTCTGACCGGCTTCAGTTTGCTAGGTTCTTCGTCGCAAATGCATGACTTCTACAAATGCATGACTTCTGCTGTCCTGTTGTACTTTTGAGCTGTTATTGGAATGTGCTATATTAGCAGTATGTGTCCTTCGCTTCTGTTTTGTTTACGATTTCAGACAACTTTGCGAAAACATAAATCCAGGGTATCGTTGCTTTATAATTTTCGACTTTGATTGAAGTGTTTAAGTTTTTGGACATGCAGTCATGCTTATGAGTTTGAAACAAAGGTTATTTATTTATTAATATGTGGGAATTATATATATATATATATATATATATATATATATATATATATATATATATATATATATATATATATTTCCACCTAGAGAAATTTCTAGGTAATTTTGATTGATCAAATAACCAATGCACACGATACGTTATTTGCACTTCTCAGGGTGTACGAACTTCACGAGACATATTCATGGGGTGTACCATTAGCGTCAATGGCAACAGCGTAAATATAAAGTTATTCGAAATTTATAAATGTATTATTAGATATATTTTTCTAAAATAATTGTAATATTTTGAAATATTTCGAATATACTTAGCATAAATATTCTACTCTGACGTAACAGCGATATTACGTCAACGGGAGGAAACTTTAGAAAACATACCCCACTTCCGATTTTAAAAAAGAAAAGCCTCAGTGATATGAAAAATGCACAAAACTTAGTCATTTCATCCATTAATTTATAATTTCTAATCCGACTGTGGACAGGGCGTTTCTAACATTGTTATATTGTTTGCGTTTCAAACCTAATGGGAGTTTCTTTGCTAATACGACGTCCATATTTGCGTGGACGAATCAATTTGTTTCAGACAACCGGAGTGATGTAGTTCATCGTCTTCGAAAAGCTCAGAATAATTCTGTAAATTTCCATAATTTTGGGATTGACATCCCTTTTAACCCATATACAAAAGAGTTAAACCATTTGCCCTTTTTACTTTCTTTAATATTTTTTTTTTTTAGAAATATTAAAACTAGACATTGCAAATATTGGATGCAGTCGACACATTTTTTACCTTTTATGTACGTGTCCTCATAGGAACCTCACCCCTTCACCAAAAATGGACTCTTCATTGCTTACACTGAAAACTCACGTTTGGATTGAAACGCGAAGAAGATGATAGTGTTAGGAATCCCCTGGCGACAATCAGGTTAGAAATTATAAATTAATGAATGAAATGAATTTGTTTGGTGCATTTAATTTATATATCCTTGATGCTTTTCGGGGTTTTTTTATGAAGAAAACGGGAGGGGGGGGGGCGGGGGTAGCAAATACTATAGAAATGAAACTGTCTAAAATGATACATTTATCTAAAATAATACCATAGGATAATAAACATATTGACACTTTTTCCGAGAGCTTTCCCTTTTGCGTAAGGTCAGAGGTCATTCAAGGTAGAATTACAATATGCTCAATTGGGTGTTCATTCACAGTCGTCATAAGAATTATTTATGCAACAAAAAAAAAAAAAATAGGGGAAGAATCAATTTCATCCCAGTTTACAGTATATATAAAAAATTTTTACACGAAATCTGCATTATTTACACATGTAATATAATTCCTTCTTAATGCCTACTGGTAATGCGAATAGGCTTAACAGGGTGGGTGGGTGTGGTATAGCCATATATTACGTATAGTACGTAATAAGTGAAAAGTTATAAATTATTAGCTTAAAAAACTGTCATTTAAATGTGCAGATACAATCTGTTTTGCGGAAAAAGGTATTTTAAGAGCTAAACTAGGCAATTTGATATTGCATTTTACACGCAATAGATCACGGTATTGGGATAGTATTGAGCTATTGCATTGTAATTAGGCCAAAAAAAATATATGTGTGTTTCCGACCGTCCCTGTTTCTCGTTGCCGACCCTAGCACTTTCCCCTCCCCACCCTCCCCACCCCCACCCCCCAAAAAATCAAATTGCCGAAATGGATTTGTGCATCTAATTGAGCCGCTTTTGCACAGTACTTTGAAGCGCTTGACATATTATTTGATTTATATATAATGTTAAAAAAACAACAAAAAAACAAACAAACAAAAAAAAAATTTAAAACCAGTGCAATAGGAAACATACATATTTTTTTTTGTTGGCCTGATCGTGTTACATGAAGACTAGGAAAGATGCAACGAGCTCTGTCTCAATCTAATGAAAATTGGAAAATTCAAGTCCTTAATATTGGAGTCCACATCTGTAAGATAAACTGATACATTTTTATTTTTTTTAATTTTGTTAATTTTTTTTTTTGTGATGTGTGCGTGGTCGAGATGGTGCTTGCTAATGTTATCAAGCATTCTTCTGTAGAATCCAGGGATAGCACTTTCCGTGTATATTTGTAATTCTCTATAATAACTTCTGTATACCTTGATTTCAGTAGTAGGAATCCAGATGGACTGTGTACTTATGTGAGAATTAATTCCTGGGTCAACATGCTGGAATGTCTGCTACGCACGAATGCCTATACCACCGACCTTTGTAGCATCAATTTTTGGTGATGTGTGTGCATGGTCGAGATGGTATGGTGGTCGGTGCTTACAGGCTAGGCGATGGGTGCCGTAACCTGCGGATCCGGGTTCGAATCTCCGTAGAGTACGAATTAAAATTCTCTAACCTGTATTATGTATATATATATATATATATATATATATATATATATATATATATATATATATATATATATATATATATATATATATACACACACACACACAATATGTCTACTTGTAAATACAAAGGAAGTCTATTTATTTTAATGCTTTATGACACTTATTTGAATTACCTTCAGAAACTGATATTGTAATAGTTTTGCATTAAAAAAAAAGAGCCATGAAGTAGCAATGCTAATAGAACAAACAACATAATTATACCCCATTTTTTTTTTTTTTTTTTTTTTTTTTTTGTAACTTACGATTCCCTGCATTGTTATTTTTACTTCCTATATTTCCAGTGATCACCCTCACAATTGAATTTTTTTTTTAGATGTATGCCCTCTGTATGTACATAATTTATCCGGCACAAAATAAACAACATTCATATGTTGCAACAGTAATATTTATCTCGAGTTAAAATATCTCTGGGATGTGAAGGATTTGTTTGGAAGAGGCTTTAACCAGTCCAGACAATTACAATCAACTTATCGAGCTCCTCTGATATGGAGAGCGAGTGATCAAACGTTCATTAGGTCCGCTTGGCTGATAATTCCCTGACACCAATATAATGACTTTTCTTCCCAGTGTCCGTACTCTTTCAGTACGATATCATTCCTATTATGAAGTCCTTTCAAGAAATCATGTCGAATATAATTTCCCTAATAAGTACTCACGTATGCTCAATTAGGGTGCCAGAGTCAAGTTCTCTGGGGGCGAAGCGTTCACTTCTTCCCTAATATAACATTAACTCCAGTAAACTATATCGGATCTAACTAAGATTTATGGGATGCAGTTCAAAATAAAAGAAACGTATATTCAACAAACATGAGATACTTGCCTTTCAAACCTGTCAGTTGAAATAACAGGCCTAATTTACTCAAACATTATGCAATGCCATGACTTTATCTCCAGATAACGATCAATGCATTGTGTATATAATGTCGAAGAGCGTACGCTGTCCTCCAAAAGTTCCTTCATACCGTATTTTATGCATTTTTCCGCCAAGACGCAAAGATTGATTTTACAAATTACTCTTAAGAAGGAAACCGTGTCAGTATATACTAGTTTAATTACAAAACTAACAAAACATATTTTTTTCAGGTTTCAAACACAATGTTTCAAATTAAACAAATAATATCTTCAAAAATATTTGACAAGAGAAGTAAGTATGAATAATTTTTTGGAGGGCAGTATATGTGTGAAAATGTAATCAGGTGGGTCTTTATTTAACGGCACTTGTAACACATTATTGGCTATATCATGCAGGGGAAATTTTGAGCAGCCGACCCGGGCTTTCTTGGGCGGGAATTGAACCCGCTACCCTTGGATTACGAATCCAGCTGAGCTACCGCAGTTCTCTATCAGATAGTTCTTCATCGCATGTAAGACTATACGTTGCGAAAATATATATCTATTTTGTTTTCCTTGAATTAATGTATATTAAGCAGTGCAAGTGACGAGATACATCTTAGATGAACCTATTTTGCCACTTAGTTGAGAACGGAATATATTGTCTTGCATGGGTGGTGAGCACATTCCATATGTTTGCCAAAATATTTCAGTCCTTCGAAGTCCAGCAAGCTGTCAAAATTCAAAATTGTTTTTAGAATTTGTATTTTCCATGAGATCTTCAGATAATTATATTCATCTATTCAAGTATGAGATTTTAGTTGGGAAAATTAATTGTAAACATAATTTTTGCTATGTGCTGGAATAGTGAAATAAACAGCAACAACAGCAACAACAAGGCCACGATAACTCACCCACTGCATTCTTCTCCAAAATCATCTATCATGAGAATGTTTTCACCAATGATAAACTATTCAGACGTACTATTAAAACCTTATTGGCTTTATTCCTCCGAGGTGCGTCATTGAACGTTTTGATTTACTTTAAGAACGGGGATCCAATAATACAGTTTGTCGCCTAATGACAGTTATACGACAGAATGAGAAGCGGAGAGCGCGCTGCTCGCAAGTCTTTATACATAATCAGAGTTCTTTAAGTAAACTAGACAAGAAGACATTTGGGTGGTAAGAAATATACGTGGTCGATAGGAATGTAAAAAGCATCGGCATCATCTGTTTCATATTTATTAAAATATTTTGCCTCCTCTCGATCCTAATGGAATTAAATCGAAGCGTTCAAACTCGAAGAGATAGCATGGAAGGATGGAAAAATTGTATAGCTTGATGCGATGGGGTTTACATGTCAGATGATACTTTGGACATTCAGGAAAGATCCCAAGGGTTAGAAAGTAAAGAACACTTTAGACCTGTTTCACATATAATCTGTATTTCCTACTCTGTATGATCACTTTCGTCTTTTTATGGAGCGGTATCTCCTGTGGTAGAAAATTGGATCATGGGTATATACGTCGTTTGAAAATGAAAGCAAACTCAGTTTACTGCATGCGATGATATGTTAGTTTTTACATTTTCAACTCTACAGGCTTACAAAATTATTGATATTTTCTTAAAGTATCTATACAATAGGAATGCTATGCCGGTTGAATTTAATTAAGGAATATATAAATCTGTTCTGCAATTACAATAGTTGAAATTTAGGTGCACTTATGAAAAAATATAAAAGTGCATAAAAACAATAAGGAATTTATTACTTAATACTAATTTTAAATGTGTTTTTTAACGCTATGCCACCACATCAGTTGCAAAAGTTAACCAAAGTCGCTAAAGTGTGAAATATAGGTTTGGATATACTTTTATTCATAAGGTGGATTCCATTGAAAAACTGTATGACCCTACAACTATTGGTGCAATTAAGACGGACATGAACACGTGACCGGGCTATAACAGATAAACGGAACCGACAGACGTCGATAACACTATATGCCCTTCCATAAAAATGAAAAATGTTATAAAATTTTCGTAACAATGAAGGGCCTAAGGTAATGCAATATTCTATAATGACGTATCTTTTTATCTGAGTCCATATAAGGTATCAGAGAAGGAGTTATATTTCTGAAATACCTTAGTTTTCCAGAAAATAATAATATATATATCTTGGAATTTTATATGAACGAGAAATATTTCAAATATTGGAATTTGTTATGGAAGAGCATGGGATTATCAGAAGTGGGACTGTATTTATAAACCAACACAATGAGTTTGATCTTTTTTGTCTTTCATCATCAAAGCAAGCATCTGAATTGTAATACATGTGTGCACCATTTACCACAATACATAATATTACCAATCATTTACCACAATACATAATATTGCCAACCATTTACCACAATACATAATATTACCAACCATCTACCACAATACATAATATTACCAACCATTTACCACAATACATAATATTACCAACCATTTACCACAATACATAATATTACCAACCATTTACCACAATACATAATATTACCAACCATTTACCACAATACATAATATTACCAACCATTTACCACAATACATAATATTACCAATCATTTACTACAGTAGATATATTATTAGCCATTTATAACACTACATAATACTAACAATCATTTACAACACTACATAATATTAACATGAAGGAAAAAGTGGATATATAAAATTCTCCAATTAAGTTTGCCTCGAGCACCTAGAATGATGTTCTTACTTGAGAACTTTGCACACAACTTTTTTCTTCTCCTTTCTGAATTATAACATGTTAATTGTAATTGTAAAAGCTTGTCATATTTTGATTACTTTTACCTTTTTATGAAAAAACACTGTATGCTTCTAAAATACCCGTATTTTCTTGAGTTTATGCGCAAAGATCGTTTACAATTTCGTAAAACATTCATGAACTAGTGCTAATCAGTATGATAGAGACATTCATAAACCAGTATTACTCAGTAGGATCGAGACATTCATAAACTAGTACTAATTAGTATGATAGAGACATTCATAAACCAGTATTAATCAGTATGATAGACATTAATAAACCAGTACTAATCAGTATGATATACATTACTAAACCAGTACTAGTCAGTATGATAGACATTAATAAACCAGTACTAATCAGTATGATAGAGACATTAATAAACCAGGACTAATCAGTATGATAGACATTAATAAACTAGTACTAATCAGCATGATAGACATTAATAAACCAGGACTAATCAGTATGATAGACATTAATAAACCAGGACTAATCAGTATGATAGACATTAATAAACCAGGACTAATCAGTATGATAGACATTAATAAACCAGTACTAATCAGTATGATAGACATTACAAAACCAGTACTAGTCCGTATAATAGACATTCATAAACCAGTACTAATCAGTATGATAGAGACATTATTTAAACAGTACTAATCAGTATGATAGAGACATTAATAAACCAATATTAATCAGTATGATAGAGACATTAATAAACCAGTACTAATCAGTATGATAGAGACATTAATAAACCAGTACTAATCAGTATGATACAGACATTCATTAACCAGTACTAATCAGTATGATACAGACATTCATAAACCAATACTAATCAGTATGATAGAGACATTAATAAACAGGTTTTAATCAGTATGATACAGACATTCATTAACCAGTACTAATCAGTATGATACAGACATTCATAAACCAATACTAATCAGTATGATAGAGACATTAATAAACCAGTACTAATCAGTATGATAGAGACATTAATAAACCAGGACTAATCAGTATGATAGACATTAATAAACTAGTACTAATCAGCATGATAGACATTAATAAACCAGGACTAATCAGTATGATAGACATTAATAAACCAGGACTAATCAGTATGATAGACATTAATAAACCAGGACTAATCAGTATGATAGACATTAATAAACCAGTACTAATCAGTATGATAGACATTACAAAACCAGTACTAGTCCGTATAATAGACATTCATAAACCAGTACTAATCAGTATGATAGAGACATTATTTAAACAGTACTAATCAGTATGATAGAGACATTAATAAACCAATATTAATCAGTATGATAGAGACATTAATAAACCAGTACTAATCAGTATGATAGAGACATTAATAAACCAGTACTAATCAGTATGATACAGACATTCATTAACCAGTACTAATCAGTATGATACAGACATTCATAAACCAATACTAATCAGTATGATAGAGACATTAATAAACAGGTTTTAATCAGTATGATACAGACATTCATTAACCAGTACTAATCAGTATGATACAGACATTCATAAACCAATACTAATCAGTATGATAGAGACATTAATAAACCAGTACTAATCAGTATGATAGAGACATTAATAAACCAGGACTAATCAGTATGATAGAGACATTACAAAACCAGTACTAATCAGTATGATAGAGACATTAATAAACAAGTATTAATCAGTATGATAGAGACATTCATAAACCAGTACTAATCAGTATGATAGAGACATTATTAAACCAGTACTAATCAGTATGATAGAGACATTCATTCACCAGTACTATTCAGTATGATAGAGACATTAATAAACCAGTACTAATCAGTATGATAGACATTACTAAACCAGTACTAGTCAGTATGATTGACATTACTAAACCAGTACTAATCAGTATGATAGAGACATTAATAAACCAGGACTAATCAATATGATCGACATTAATAAACCAGTACTAATCAGTGTTATAGAGACATTCATTAACCAGTACTAATCAGTATGATACAGACATTCATAAACCAATACTAATCAGTATGATAGAGACATTAATAAACCAGTACTAATCAGTATGATAGAGACATTAATAAACCAGTACTAATCAGTATGATACAAACATTCATAAACTAGTACTAATCAGCATGATAGAGACATTCATTAACCAGTACTAATCAGTATGATAAAGACATTAATAAACCAGTACTAATCAGTATGATAGAGACTTTAATAAACCAGTACTAATCAGTATGATACAGACATTAATAAACCAGTACTAATCAGTATGATAGAGACATTCATTAACCAGTACTAATCAGTATGATAGAGACATTAATAAACCAGTACTAATCAGTATGATACAGACATTCATAAACCAATACTAATCAGTATGATAGAGACATTAATAAACCAGTACTAGTCAGTATGATAGAGACATTAATAAACCAAGACTAATCAGTATGACAAAGACATTCATAAGCCAGTACTAATCAGTATGATAGAGACATTTAATAAACCAAGACTAATCAGTATGACAAAGACATTCATAAGCCAGTACTAATCAGTATGATACAGACATTCATAAACCAATACTAATCAGTATGATACAGACATTCATAAATCAATACTAATCAGTATGACACAGACATTCATAAACTAATACTAATCAGTATGACAGAGACATTCATAAACCAGTACTAATTCGTATGTTAGAGAACAAAAAGCTGCGTTAAAATGTGTATAATTTTAAGGAACAATTAAAAATTCTGTTCTAACCGTAATACTCCAGAAAAAAAGTAATTTAAATCAAAAAAATACGTATTTACATCTATATGGATAAATAATTGTTTATGTGCATTCAATTAGGGAAATATATTGAATATATATTCTTTAGATGCTCATTGTTATGCAGTATATTAGAATAATTTAAAAACAACAACAACACGAATTAATTTGGATCTTAACATGCCATTTAACTCGAGGCGTATAAATCTTTTATGTTTTTAACACTAACTTGAAACATAGTGATATATGCCTTAATGTGATCACCAGTGAGATAGCTGAGTGTATGGATAGTTTTTCTGGCGTAATAAGCAGGATATGTGTGTATATATGCGTGTTTGAGATTCCATGTAGTGTATGTATGCATTAAATATAGCCAGGAAAAAGTGAAATACTCTGCACTATGGTTGAAATTTTAAAAAAAAGTCTATGCTAGTTTTTGCCAGCTTAAATTTTTCTTGCAATAAATTATGGAAAGATATTGTTGAGTACAGAAAATAAATACACAAAATCACTCATGTTTTGATTATACAAGACTCCTTATATGTCAAAGGCGAAATCAGATGATATTGAAATTCAAAATCTTTTTATATCTTAAGTGTTTTGGAATGAGATGATTTGTGCATCCAGAAATTCTTGTGAGACTGCATTTTGTAAAACCTATTTGATAAAGTTTCTGTTCCTTCTTTGTTTTTTGTATCCAAATAAACCATAACCTTTTAATTCTAGTGTCAGTCTTTTCTGAAGGTCCACGATGAATAACATCTTCCAGAGTCACTCCAACCACTCCAAACGTTATATTTGCTTTTGTTACTTCTAACATTGCTTGTTTATTTTGTACAACAGTTGACAATTTTACAGCACACCCACCCCCAACCCCCAACCCCCCCAAAAATAAAACAACGTGTTAACAATATACTTGAATTTTTGTAAGTAGCCGATTGCTTTACAAGAGTTTAAGCTTCACATATTTTTTAAAAAAATACACAAAATCTCAAAAACAGTCTTTATTAGCTGCAGAGCAAGTAGATATTGTTTTTCTTAAAAATCAAACAGAAACCCAACTCAACCTAGGGTTGATACAGAGGTATTACATTAACCTGGACATGCAAAACTGTGAATAATTCACATCACACGTTGCTAAGAGAATAGTGTAGAGTTTCCAAGAATGAATACCCAATTGTAAGAAAATACACATATCTTGGTTGAAACTGTCATGGTATATTTCAAGATGAAACAAAATTAAGAAAGCTAAAATAAATAAATAAAGAAAGATGCCAGATATAATTGCAAAGTGGATTCAAGTGTCTCATAGTAGATATGTGGTAATTGTGGTAACATATGCGTTTATTTACAGTTACTGCACACTAGCGAAATTAAAGCAGGTTTTACTGCACACTAGCGGATTTAAAGCAGGTTGCGATATCCATGCAAGTCCGAGCCGGGATATTTTTTTCTTTTATCCTAAGATAATTTTTTCAAGTAATATAATGGATAGAATTTATTAAATATTTGTTTTCCTATAAATCAAAGCAAAAGTATTTTTTCAAGGTATTTGAGAGACACCCCCCCCCCCCCTCACTTCGACAATTAAATAGTCGGTCCATAATTTAGGTTGACCTGGCACCTCAGTTGGAATAAGCGTCACCATTCCCCCTAGATCCAGTCCTTCGAATCAATTTAATTTTCTGGAATTATTACCTACTACAAACTTTACCTATTACATAAGGGAATTACTACTACAGGTGTCATTACTTAGCCTAGTAATCGGAGAGCTTATTGTTGGAACACGCAGTACAGAACGTAAGATTGGTTATCGTTTTATGTTTCTTTAGCAAGAAATTATCACTAAATGTCTTGATGTCATCGGTTATTTTGACTGCAATTTTAGGGTGACAAGAGATAATCTTCATTATTTATGGCGCAGCTAAGAGAACCTACCTTAACACTGAAAATTAGAAGTCTGCACGTGACAGTGGACATATTGTAAGATAACATGTTCTGGCCACGTAGTCACGAAACACTCTGATCACAGAATTTGAAGTCAGAAGCACACTTCAAAATTAAAAAAAGAAGACACACCATCTACAGCTTCTCAATACTGTTGAAATTCGATACGTATGTATTGATGCAAGCAATAAACTATTTCTGAAATTCGAGACAAATAATTGATTATCATTTTTTTATATATAAATTTGATAATGAATTCAGATTATTAACTTGGGTGGTAGCTGCTTGTGCATATCACATACATTTAAACAAATATAACTACTCAGTTCTTTTCACACACAAAAATAAGTGCAAACGACTCCGGTTAGTGTATTTATTTGATATCTAGTCACTCCAGAAAAACCTTTCTATAATATTCAACAGTCACTCTACCGTTTCAGAATAAGGATATCAGCATCTTAAAATATACCATCGTACACATATTTAATTTAACATAAGGTGTTTTCAAATATAAATTGCGTGTTATACCAATAATTGCTGAAACTTTCAAACTTCAAATCGGTAGAACGACCCAAATATTATACTTACGCAGCTTTGACGCATTTCATTACTTTCTAAGCCAAGTTCAGTTCCATCCAACAATTTGGTAATAAATAACCCAGTAGCTATCTATGATTCAGATTGCATGGAATTTCAGCAGTACATATTTTACATCAATTGTTCTACATGTTTGACAACCTATATTTAGTTCTTTTTAGGGCGGATGTACCCGAACACACCGATTGTAGTCTTTCTGTACATCACAATTCCTGATAGTGCAAGATTGTGGGATTCAGTGATCTCTTCACGTTCCTCTCGCTGTTACCGGGGGAATCCTTGTTAGTCTATTTTCCTTCACTTAGTAATATGAATGGAAAACACGTGTCATGTCTGCTTTAAAATCCAAGTGAATGTAAATTTTTAAAAACGATATTACCCAGTAGCGGCGCAAGCGGGGGTCGGGGTGGTGGTAAATTGCCCCCGGGCGCCGGGCGATGCGAGCGCCGTCGGGAGTTTTTTTTTTTCCTCAGCTGTAACTGGGGCTTAGATGAGGGGTGGTGGTGGTGGTGGTGGCATTTGGCAACTGACATAAAAACTGTTCTCTGTGGCAAAGAAGGGGCGCCACTAGAGAACATTACGCCTCGAACCCTCGCGCCACCACTGATATTATTATACAGATGCGCTTCCGTCTGTACATGTAGAAGAGCATGCTTGTTTGATGAACAATAGTACTAGACGCTGAGAGGAGGAAAATGTTCAGTAGAATCAGACTGTCAAAAACGATATAATTTAAACAAATTCACTTTGAAAAGTTATCTTTCGGTATATTTTGTTTACTCACTTGAAGAACTTTTTTTATGTAAAGTAAGGAATGGCCATCTTATGATGCCGAACTGTGAAAGCTGCCAGCTGTTAGAAAGACCGGGCACGACACAATCGACTATCTCTCTCTCTCTCTCTCTCTCTCTCTCTCTCTCTCTCTCTCTCTATATATATATATATATATATATATATATATATATATATATATATATATATATATATAGAGAGAGAGAGAGAGAGAGAGAGAGAGAGAGAGAGAGAGAGAGGGAGGGAGAGAGATGGATAATCTCCTCATAATGACCTTTTTTACCGTTTCATTATTGTGAATCGTTTTGTTTCTCTATGGACCAAACTTCTGTGTCTTTGTGTGAGTGTGTTTATGTGTCTTTCTATATGTTCTTTATTTTCTCCTCCTAGGAAGGCAACAATTAAAATAATATAAACAACAGCTAAAAAAGCATTCACACCAGGATTTATGTAAAGAAATAACGTTGGATCCACTTTAAGGTTGTCTGTACAAAGTTGCTTCTTGTGCCCACTTCTTTATGTCCCATTTATCTGTCGCTTTTCAGTCTGCTAAATCGTACGTGCACGTAGAGCCATTAATTGAGATTTTGAATACGTACTTTGCAATAGTGATGCTTTGTTTAGTACAAGTGAGGTCATATAAAAAAAAACAAAAAACAGAAAGATCCGTGATTAGTTTTAAGGATATCCCTCATGTTCGTAAATAATTATATATGTATTAAGAACACTTATTGATAAAGTAGAATGGTACGTAACAATATTTTAAGAAAAGAATGATACCGTTAGAAACTTGTTTTTTATTTATTTTTTATTTTTTTCTGGAAATATTCAGCTGTTTTGTTTTATGTTAATAGATGTAACAGCTGTACCAGATTTCGACGACCGACAGGGCAATCTAAACTAGGATTGTCTTTTTTTAAATTTTTGAACTTAGCCCGAGTATTTGTAGATCCAGATAATACTCCATCATCCTCATCATAGCGAACATTCAGAAAGCCCAAATATGAAACATTCCCATCGCAAAAGGTCTTCTATGACACGATTTATGATTCGACTGTTCCAGAAACACATGGCATTTACTACCGTTACTAGATAACAGGAACACACGACATTTACTACCGTCACTAGATAACATGAACACACGGCATTTACTACCGTTACTAGATAACAGGAATACAATGAAATTACTACCGTCACTAGATAACAGAAATACACGGCATTTACTACCGTCACTAGATAACAGGAATACAATGAAATTACTACCGTCACTAGATAACAGGAATACACGGCATTTACTACCGTCACTAGATAACAGAAATACACGGCATTTACTACCGTCACTAGATACCAGGAAAACACGGCATTTACCACCGTCACTATATAACAGGAACAGACACATTTACTACCGTCACTAGATAACGTGAACACACGGCATTTACTACCGTCACTAGAATATTGAGCCAGCGAACACTTTTTGACAAAGTCGGTTTTACCGCGCATGCTAGAAAATTATTCCGTGAGGACATTGTATGTATTCCATCGATTGCTGTCTAAAGGTGTAGTCGTGTGCACAACCCCCATGTCATTCCCCGCTATATATATATATATATATATATATATATATATATATATATATATATATATATATATATATATATATATATATATAATAAATCTTGCTCGGTTTAAAGAGTGAATTAAATTTTCTTCCTTGGAATTTTCCTCCAAACTGACACAATAGAAGGATGCTGGTAGATAAATTGGCTAGGACTATGCCAAGCGACGCAAGGCAAGGGAAGTGTATAATGTTAGTATTAAACCTATCTGTCAGATAGAAGCTTTTATTGCTTTACATAATAAATTACTTATGCTTCATCCAACCTAAGAAAAGAAGAAACAAGAAACTTTGAGATATTTTAATCAAATGTTAAACAATATAATTGTATTTAAAATGATCGCCATTGAGCCTTACTCTATTTAGATAAGGGGACCGTGGTAGGTTAGTTGGCAGAGCGTCAGACTCGTAAAACAAGGGTTTGATACCCGCCCAGAACAGTCCAGGTTAGCTCCCTCGTTGTGTCGCAATGGAAAGGCACTTAGATCTCATTTCCTCGGCATGATATAGCCAATAATGTGTTAAAAGTACCGTTAAAAGCAACAAAAAGAAACTATTCATGTACGATTTTGGTCGACACAGCTTGTTTGTTGTTCAAAATAAAGTATCTTAGATAATTTTTGTATACATTAAACGAATCCCTACTTATCTGGGGTTTTCTTTCATGTCATCCTCTTTAGTGTACTTGATGTTATATATCCCTTCGTAGTATTGCCAATGTATTACTTGTGATTTATATTGCGAATGAAGTTTTAACGCAATAATTAAATTTCATGCATTTGTGTACATGTATGGTCAAGAGCAAGTTGACCTTAATGCAGAACAAGCTATTCGTTTTGGACGATGAAGCGTCAATATATCAAATGAAGACTCTTTCGTTGATCGTATACTTTTGTAACAACCAACAGGAAAGATTTTTAAAATATGAAGTTTCGTTATAGTGAGGGAGATGTTGAGGTTACTGAGCTTTAAAAAATAACAGAAAGACAAACAAAACTAGGGTTTTATGTCTACATTAAATATGTTATTGGGTCGAATCAATACATATATATATATATATATATATATATATATATATATATATATATATATATATATATATATATATATATATACATATATATATATTCAGTAGTTTCAGTAGTGACAAATTATAAATATCAGCCAGAATCTATGATACATTTAGCACGTCAGATGATTTCTTTCCACTCAGTGCAAAGCTTGCAAAGTAATTTACGCTTAATTACTCGGGATAATTAATTTGAAATAAATAGTAGCAATTAATGGGTTCCCTAATCTTATTTCCAGGACATTCGGTTGCTGAACACAGGTTCTGTTGATGAAGACAGGCGGTTTGACGGAAATATAAATGTCATCATTGTAGATACAAAGATAGATAATCAGGTTTTATCCGTATATAACATGCACCCAGTCGCAAAAACCCTATCTCCAGATTTGCTGAAGCATTATGTGCTAAAAGATCTAAGTCTATGGTGTCTCACAGTTTGGTGTGCGTGATACACAGAGAAATACACCAGATTTTGTATCTAGATTTAATTCAATTATAGCGTCGAGTTAAAAAGGAACATAAGAGTGAATCAGACCACCGGTGACTTGTGTATGTTCTTGGTTTTTATGTAGGCCTTAATTTACACATCTCAGGACAGATGTATGTAGACAAGATGCAACCCCCTATTTGGTGTACATTGAGTTCAGAGATATTTCAAGCTTATTATGATTTTTTAAATGGTCAATTATGAGCTGAAAATGTAGAATTTAGAAAAATTACTTTACAACAAGTTTGATTTGAAATATTAATGAATACGTTATTTTCGGTAGTGAATTCAAAAATTTATGTCAAACAAAACGCGATTAGGATATAATTTACTTTAAAAAACGAGAATGCGGTAATTGGTTGTGTGCGTCAGTAAATATTGATTTTTTAAAAAAAATCATACCCTCGAGTTTTAGTGTCAGCCAATTATGATTTTTATTTTAAATTTTAGTGCTAATACCTATAAGAGCGCGATGGTATGTTGTGCTAGTAATTGTACATGGTGCTCTAGGTATAATCATTAGCTTTAATCAACCGATAGCGGCATCTATTTTCTTAACATAAAGTGTTGTAACCGTGGATTATATCCCAGGTATTTAATTTTTTTTCGTAATGACAATATTAACCACGACAATAATAATATTTCTGTATTCACATCTTCAAGTTCATGTAACTCTACAGAGAATAAAATGAGATCCGAATTCCTAATTACAGACTCTATGATCCAAAAGAAAAATTGTAATGTATTCATTCTATAACAAATCGTTACTTTCGTTATACATGCACATCATCGCTTTGACTGTATGGTGCTAACACGTACAACGTAATTCTTGGGAGGAAACAAATACAAAAAAGGATTGTTGTCAAAAACACGAAATATGCAGGATTGTTGTCAAAACACGAAATATGCAGGATTGTTGTCAAAAACACGAAATATGCAGGATTGTTGTCCAAACACGAACTATGCAGGATTGTTGTCAAAAACACGAATATGCAAGATTGTTGTCAAAACACGAAATACGCAGGATTGTTGTCAAAACACGAACCATGCAGGATTGTTGTCAAAACACGAAATATGCAGGATTGTTGTCAAAAACACGAAATATGCAGGATTGTTGTCAAATAAAATATACTGGCTTACATATAGCCTATCATGTACTAAAACCCTACAAAACCAAACCAAAAGACGAGACAACCGCCAACCAATACACGAAGGACAGCATCATAGAGAACGACAACTTCTACAACCAATATCTTCACTATCTGCGGTTCTCCCACTACTGTTGACAAAACGCAATAATGAGTGTCAAACCAGACTAACAAAAAGTAGGTAAGCAAGAGATCTCTCACAACCAACTGAGGGTGGTGGTGGTGGGTTTGAAATCAATAGTTACAACTGTTTTTTGGTCAAAGAAAATCTTTCCAACAGTGGAACTTTGTCCGCAAATTGTGCCTCAAGATAGACTACGTGTACTATCGACGTTAGTTTTTCTGCGTACAAAATGTTTTGTCACGAGGGAAGCCTTCAGAAACATAGAACCAGCCTATAAATCCCAAAGCGCCATCCAGCGATAGACAGAAGTGAAAAGCGAGTTCCATTTGTATGAAACAATATTTTCGACGAAAACCCTGACTAAGATCTGTATGAAGCATTGCTATGACCACGAGAGATTACTCTATTATATTGTGTCATAAGGCATTCCATTTGCTTGGTAAGGAATTTTCCATAGATAGAACTAGACCGACAGTCTCAAAATTCAACACTATTTTCTCTAATATTATTGGGGGGGGGGGGACATTTAGGGCTAATAAAGTGTAGAGTGTAAGAACAATCCATCATTGTCAAAAATCCATGAAAGAATTTGTAAGTACTTTTGGGTGAATTTATGAGAACCAATCCTCCTCACAGATATTTCTTACAGGACACATTTTCCGTGTTTAATCCTATAAACCATATTTTAAGAATATAGGACGAACAAATAGAGTCGTTTGAGTTTCAAATGATTCCATTTTGAAATGCTATAAGATGATCGAAGGGAATTATTATAAAATAATTAAATGTTACACATAGCTGATATATATATATATATATATATATATATATATATATATATATATATATATATATATATATATATATGTGTGTGTGTGTGTGTGTGTGTGTGTAATTGAAAAAAACTGACAACCAACAGTGCAATACTTGTTCTTTAACTAGCCTAAGCGCTTTCGACTCTCATTAAGTCTTTGTCAGATACAAAATTACGAAACAGAGACAAACAATAAACACAAAATAATACGTTGAATTTATTAAACTTTCAGTATTCTTAGGTGACGTATCCAGTAAGATCCATTTTCGTTCCTGATTTCGGAACTCTAGTTTCGATTGTGGACAATTGCAGTTAGTATAATGTCACTGAAAGCATAGCCAGGGGAAGAGAATTATTCTTCTACTGGGCTTCTGTTCAACTTCTTTGTCATCCAATCAGATCCTTGAAGATTGATCCTTTTGCATAGTTTTTAGGTTTCTTTGACATACTGAAGGCCGCAAATGTTACATGTGATGGGGTAAATTACATTCTCTGTTTTGCATGTTTTGTACTAGGGAATGCGTTTGTCTCTATTATATGTTGACATGGTTTGCACCTTTTATCACACAGGGTCTAGCTGTACCATTATTGACTTGTGATTGGCGTTAACCTTGCTCTGACTAGGATGTTTCTGAGGTTTTACGGTGTGCGGTAGGCTACTACTGGTTTGTTCGGGAGGATTAGCTTTAGTGTGTCACATGATTCAAAGATAGGACAGTGTTCCTGGATTATTTGACCTACTTTTGAGTTGTCTGGATGGTATGTCATGATAAATGGTATCCAATCAGCTTTTTTACTTTTCTCTATACTTTAAGAGATCATTACGTTTTTTTTTTGTTCGGCCTTCTTTGTTGCCTCCGCTCTCAGGTTTTTGTCTTAGCTTCGATTCATCAAATGTTCAGACAACTCCTCTGACCTTGTTTGGAATGTTTCATCGTCGGAGCAAATTTTGCGTATCCTCAGTGTCTGGCTGTACGGGATGTTCCAAATACAATATTTTGGATGACTGCTGGATGGGAGAAGATACTGGTGTTTATCAGTTGGCTTCGAGTAGATGTGCGTGTCATCTTAATCAATCCCGAGGGGGAGGGGTCAACTTTCGGAGTGGGTGTAACAGTTTTGAAATTAGAACAGTATATACGATCTACAAACAGACCTTATACTATGTTTCAACAAACTTGAGTTTGATACATAAGTTTTAATTAATAAAGATAAACTTACAGTTGCTTATCTTCATTATTGGCACAGGGGCTGCGATCGTGTGTTATGACAATTACACTGTGTGGTATGCATTAGAACTGCATGTAACAGCAGAGACATTACCGCTGAATACGGAAAACTCCATGTCCGGCATTGTACCCTCTCGCCAAGTACAGTAGGTAAAACGCTTTTAATGGCTAGATAATCCATGAAAGCACCTTATTGCCCAATTGCAAAAAGTCATGTAGTTTGCTTTTGATTATGGTGGTTTACCCAGAGCTCTAGCGGTTACATGATCAGACTGTGCTTTGTGAATATTAATGAATGTTACAGATCTCGTTACGCTCAGTGCAAGTCGACTGTGCGCGATTTTTGCGCGATCGCACATATTTATGGAAGAATGGGGTGGGGGAGATTCCTGCACACACTATATATACGTATCCAAGATTACATTGAGTGTATGGAGGTTTTAATTTAATAAAATAGCATTCAATAGCTATGTATGTGTTTGTATTTCAGTAGGAGTAGAACCTATACAAGTGCTGTCAATGCGTTCACTTATCAAAGACCTCACAAGGAAGAGAATTCAACAGGGAAAACAAATTTCCGAATTAAAGTTGCAATCTCATTACATGGTAATTACATTTTTGACTTACAGTGTTAAAGACGTTTTACAATTGGAAAGTACTCTCCGGCATCTTGCCATTCATCATGCATCAATACATACATATGTAAACGTATACACACACACACACGCACATACGTACATACATACATACATACATACATACATACATACATACATACATACATACATACATACATACATACATACATACATACATACATACATACATTTACCCCGAATTGTCATTTCCGAATTCTCTGATTCAACTGGTTTTAATTGGACTTACCACATTGACATTTCTAACAATGAATGGAAGATAATAATTTCCTTCCTCCTGTACTTTTTAGTTTCAAAGTATGAATAGATCGGCGAGAGTCCTTCCATAACTTCTAAGATACTTTCCAAGACTGAACATCTGCGTTTCAAGATATATGTATGTGCGTAAGCTCTTTTTTATTTGATTGCAAGCATCAATTTAGTATGGCTTTTCTTTGATGGGGTACAGGAAAGGTTTTGAAATTCAAATAAATATATTGATGTTTTATCTTAATTTCCATTTTAGCTATTCAAGGCATTTTCTCGATCTGTTTTTAATTAGCAGATATGGTCTATGCAAATAGAAGTGAATGAAGTATCAAATGTCTCTTGAATGGATACTTTAGAAAAGTAAGTGCGCGTGCCTCCGTGAAGTTTTCTCAGCCACCGATTGACGGGGCTCAAGCCGCACTTAGTAGTACTTTTTGTAAAAAATGTATTTGAAGCATAATCTTGTCGATAGCTCTTTCTTTGAAGTCATGAGCCTAATCATTCATGGTTTTGGTCTGGATCTATGGCTGTTTTCTATATTAATAAATTATAACACTCTGTACTTTAGCTGGGCCACCGATTCGGTCCATAAGTCATTTATTTGCTGGAGAGTCTTTAGCGTAAATTATGTAAATTGCAATTTTCTTAACTCGGCACTTAAATATGATTAGAACGCCTATGCATGCATCGATTCGAAGAGAAACTGTTAATAGAGTCCCTGATCAACCTTACCCTTGACACATAATCCGACCATAAAGGCAGCTAAAAGGTGACTGGATGTTTTTTTTATTAAGAAATATCGATCTATTCAGAGAGCAAGAATGATTTGCTTCTCAAACTGTCGGTTGCAATCAAATGGTTGGTCTGTCACAAGAGAACGTATATGTGTGCTTACGGCCGTATCTCTCAGGAATTGGCTTGAATTATTCTCTTCTCAATAATTTTAGATCCACTACGTGTTTCGCGTGACAATTAGGATAAAATACTGTCTGTTGTATCTACAACAAGTAGTTTTGGTGATATCAACTGTCTTTGCAGATTGAAAACACTTTTTGAAAAAAACTACAAAGTGACTAAACAAGTAGTTACTAAAATCTAAGACAGAAAGAAAAATGCAGACTTTGGATTTTTACCATTACAACATGAGTTATTTGAGACAATCCAATGGTTTAGTTGAGTATGGGGACTAGATAAGCACAATTTTTTTCTTCTTCAGGTTTTGGTTGTTGTATGAAAACGAAATTGTAAAAATAGAATGTTAACTTTCCTTTTAAGCCTATACCCAATAATGACGGTATACATAGAGGATATCTACGTTTTGTTTTGAGCAGATATACGGAAATATTTCAAGAGTGAAGTGGGAGACATTTTATTGACTTCGCCACTCGTAACAGTACAAAACGTTTCCACTTCACGAGTGAAATTTTTCCTTATATTTACTATAAAAAAAAAACCCGTTGATTTTCTTTTTGTTATTTATTTTGTTAAAGCAAAAACCGTCGATTTTCGTGGATTTTTTCTCCATTTTGTGTCATTGCGATTAACGGCTGCATTACTGCATCAATAAAAAGAAGTTCCGAAATTTTACAATAATTTTAGGACAGCGACCTTTTACAAATTTAGCTTGCACATATAATGCATTAAATTGTATATTTTGTCAAGTTAATAACTGTTTTTAAGGGAAAAAAAGAGATTTTTTATTTCGTTAACACATTTCTTGCCCGGATTGATACAGTAAACATTGTTGGGGTGGAGGTACTGTAGAGAGCGGTCGCATCCGACAGATTTCAAAGCATAGCAAAACAAAAGATTTTAATGATTGTGCGTTTTCTTGTTTGGATTTTGGTTCTTTATTTTGTTTATGTCAGCATTCAAATGTGAAGTTTTGTCCTTGGCAAGCTTGCAGTCAAGTATGGTAACAGATGTTGCGTTCAAATTTCCATTGCCACTTACTTTTGGTTTGCAATCAACACTCATCAATGCCCGATTTTTCCATCGTTGTCAGACACGATTATGATTGTGTTGTGATTGTGTTGAGAGTTAGAATTGCTACTTAAACAATTTTATTACTCTATTTAATCAACAGTTTTCCTAAAAATGTGTCCGTTCGTCGTAGAGTGTAAAATCGCATACTATACTGTATGGGTTATACAGAATATAGAATAGCAACAGCTCATGTACATTCAGTCACTAATACTTTACAGGATTCATGTAGAAAACTAATTGAAAAAAGTTAATACTTGAAGCCTACTTTTTGTTTTTAGACATTTTATGATGGCGCCTCCTTATTGATTAAATAAATGTATACACTTTAGAGGGTCTACTGTTTTAACACATTTTAAGATCTGTTCATCCTGATGGAGAGAGTGAGAGAGAGAGAGAGAGAGAGAGAGAGAGAGAGAGAGAGAGAGAGAGAGAGAGAGAGAGAGAGAGAGAGAGAGAGATGCCTAAATATGGAAATACAGATTTGAATTACATACATAAGGGCATATATATTTTTTAACTGGGAAAAGAAATTAGATCCACTGTGGCGATATAATTTTTCTCTCACTGATATATTTCAATATCTCATTATGAAATATATAATAAATTGAAATGTATCAGTGGGAGAAAAATGAAGCCACGAGTGACGATACAAAATGTTTCCACTTCACGAGTAAAATATTTCCTTATATCTACTCAAAAAACGTAGATTTTCTTTTTATTATATATGTATTTTAAGGAAAAAATTCTTCGATTTGCATGGATTTGTTTCTCAGTTCTGTGTAAATGCGATTAACGGCTGCATTAATACATCGATACAATGAAGTTCCGAAATTTTACAATAATTTTAGGACAGTGACTTTTTACAAATTTAGATTGTACATATAATGCTTCAGATTGTGTATTTTGTAAAATTATTGATTGTTTTCGTATGAAAATTAAGAGACTTATTTTCGTTAACACATGTCTTGCGCGGATTGATACATTGAACATTGCTGTAGAAACATGATAGACCGATCCAACAGACTTCAGAGCGTAGCATCATTAAACAACAGGTTTTAATGATTGTGAGTTTACTTGTAAGGAGTTTGGATTCTATTTTTGTTTTTTTCTGCATTCAAACGTGAATGTTTGTTTGTTGGCAAGCTTGTAGTCTATTTAGGTAACCGACGCTGTACCCAAATTTCGATCGTCACTTAATTTCGCAATCAATACTCATTAATGGCTGATTTCTCCGTCGTTTTCAGACATGATAATAATAATAATAATAATAATAATAATAATAATAATAATAATAATAATAATAAACACTTTATTTTATGAGGGTAAATCAGTGAGTATAATATAATATTCTCCCCTCAGACCCTCAGGATAATTAAGTATAAAAGCACGAAGTGTATATGATATTCATTGACAGAGTAAACTAGATTCTTATCAACATGAACTCCCAAAAGTTTTTCTGTGTCAACGTTTTCAGTTAGATTATCTTCAATGTACAGCTCAAGATTTGGATTTCTGTTCACTGTTAATCTTTGCGTAGTTCCAGCAACATTGCCTTAGTTCTTAGGGGATTGATAAACATGTTATTCAGTGAGCACCAATATTCAGCTTGATATAAATTGTCACCCAATTGTTTGTTGAATGTTTTAACATTAGAATCAGACTTATGCAAAGTAGTATCATCAGCATATGGATCAGTTTTTTAATGTTTTACATACAGCGGCAAGTCATTTTTAAACTATGAATAATACAGGCCCTAAAATAGATTGTGACGAGAGTTAAAATCGCTACTTAAACAATTTTATTGCTTTATTTAATCAAGAGTTTTTCTTTAAAATGTGTGCCGTTTGTCGTTGAGTGTAACAGGTATGATACCGTATGGTGACACAGAATATCGAATAGCAACAGGTCATGTAAGTTCACTAACTGATAATTTGCATGATTAATCTTGAAAACTAATTTTAAAAAGTTAACACCTGAAACCTACTATTTATTGTCTGGATTTCATTTCTAGGCATTTGTGATGGCGCCTTCTTATTGATTACATAAATGTATACTAAAAGGTCAACAGGCTTGACATATTTTAAGATCTGTTTATCCTGATGGAGAGAGAGAGGGGGGGGGGGAGAAGAAGAAAAATGAAATAGGCCTAAATATGGAAATACAGGTCTGAATAACATACATACGGGCAGATATCCTCTAAATGGAAAAAGAAAGTAGTTCCAAAAGTGGTGTCGCCACTGTGGTGATATCATTTTTCTCCCACTGATCTATTTCAATATTTCATTATGAAATATATATTAAATGGGATTATCGAGCTATCGTGGACATGGACTTCTTAAATATTCATACATAAAACTTCAGTTATTCTCTCAAGAAACCCATTATAATCTATCCTAGTTCCTATTTCCAAGATGAAAAGTTGCCTTTGAAGTGTCTCTTGATACCAGTCTGCTATGCTGGAAATAATTTTTTGACAATTTGTTGAGCTGTACTTAAATCACTGACTTTGTTGTTATTTCTACAGCAAGTATAGGAAACTATGACATTTAGGCGGGACATTTTATATTATGTCTACCAAGAGTCAAGAGTTTAAAAACGTCCATAATCAACGGTTACCGTCTATACTAGCCTATAAGTTTGATCCAACTGTAAATAAAACAGACCTAGATCTGCCATCGCATAACACCCCGGTAGATCTGGGTCTATGCAGTTTGTACACAGAACCTCATCTGCGGCCGCATTATGCAACGGCAGATCTGGGTATATATATGTTTGCAGCTGGATCAAACTTATCAGCGAGTACGGTCTGTATTATGAATTCTTTTACAAACTCGGTTGTGTTTTTCCATTTCTTTCTGTAAGATAGAAAAATAAGGTGTGAACTAGTCCATGCAAACATCTATACATTCTACATATAGATTTACTTTCCATTTCAAGAAATGGTCGCATTTTAAGAGCCATTATACCATTAGAATACGCAGGCTTGAGCCAGTTCATACCATTAGAATACGCAGTGCTGCGCTAGTTTTATTATACCATTAGAATACGCAGTGCTGAGCTAGTTTTATACCATTAGAATACGCAGTGTTGAGCAAGTTTACACCATTAGAATACGCAATGTCGAGCTAGTTTATACCATTAGAATACGCAATGTCGAGCTAGTTTATACCATTAGAATACGCAATGTCGAGCTAGTTTATACCATTAGAATACGGTGTTGAGCTAGTTTATTCCATTAGAATATGCAGTGCTTAGCTATTTTATACCATTAGAATACGCAGTGTTGAGCTAGTTTATTACCATTAGAATACGCAGTGTTGAGTAAGATTACACCATTAGAATACGCAATGTCGAGCTAGTTTATACCATTAGAATACACAGTGTTGAGCTAGTTTTATACCATTAGAATACGCAATTCGAGCTAGTTCATACCAGTAGAATACGCAGTGTTGAGCTAGTTTATTACCATAGTATACGCAGTGTTGAGCAAGTTTACACCATTAGAATACGCAATGTCGAGCTAGTTTATACCATTAGAATACGCAATGTCAAGCTAGTTTATACCATTAGAATACGCAATGTCGAGCTAGTTTATACCAGTAGAATACGCAGTGTTGAGCTAGTTTATTACCATTAGAATACGCAGTGTTGAGCAAGTTTATACCATTAGAATACGCAATGTCGAGCTAGATTATACCATTAAAATACGCAACGTTGAGCTAGTTTATTACCATTAGAATGCGCAATGTCGAGCTAGTTTATACCATTAGAATACACAGTGTTGAGCTAGTTTTATACCATTATAATACGCAATTCGAGCTAGTTCATACCAGTAGAATACGCAGTGTTGAGCTAGTTTATTACCATAGTATACGCAGTGTTGAGCAAGTTTACACCATTAGAATACGCAATGTCGAGCTAGTTTATACCATTAGAATACGCAATGTCGAGCTAGTTTATACCAGTAGAATACGCAATGTCGAGCTAGTTTATACCAGTAGAATACGCAGTGTTGAGCTAGTTTATTACCATTAGAATACGCAGTGTTGAGCAAGTTTATACCATTAGAATACGCAATGTCGAGCTAGTTTATACCATTAAAATACGCAACGTTGAGCTAGTTTATACCATTAGAATGCGCAATGTCGAGCTAGTTTATACCATTAGAATACGCAGTGTTGAGCTATTTTATACCATTAGAATACGCAGTGTCGAGCTAGTTTATACCAGTAGAATACGCAGTGCTGAGCTAGTTTTATTATACCATTAGAATACGCAGTGCTGAGCTATTTTATTACCATTAGAATACGCAGTGTTGATCAAGTTTACACCATTAGAATACGCAATGTCGAGCTATTTTATACCATTAGAATACGCAGTGCTGAGCTAGTTTATTACCATTAGAATACGCAGTGTTGATCAAGTTTACACCATTAGAATACGCAATGTCGAGCTAGTTTATACCATTAGAATGCGCAGTGCTGGGCTAGTTGATACCATTAGAATACGCAATGTCGAGCTAGTTTATACCATTAGAATACTCAGTGTTGGGCTAGTTGATACAATAGATTACGCAGTGTTGAGATAATTTATGCCATTAGAATACGGTGTTGAGCTAGTTTATACCATTAGAATACGCACAACCACCACCACTACCACCAACACTATGCACGTGAATTCTTGAAAGAATTATTTCCCAATATAAATTGCTCTGTCTCTAAATATAATATTGGGCCTGCACACATATACAATTCATATAACCGTACATTCACGATTAGTAAGATGTTGTCCCCGTGCACCTAGCACAGTGGATGATCTTGTTGTGAGTGTCAGACAGGCATCATCTATTTCAGCTTTAAATTATTTTTTTAATGTTTATATACGTAAGTGTACCATATAATAATCACTGACAATTATTCCCTTGATATAATAATAATAATAATAATAATCACAGAAGACTTCGACACGATTGTGCGCGGTGCTCTTCAAGTTGATTTGTATCAAGTTCAGTTTTCAAAATCTCCATTTTGTTCATGTGGTGTTACTGAAACAGTTCAGCATTTCTGCTTTCATGGTACGAGTTATTCAACACAAAGGAAACAACTAATCTTATATTCCGTATTATTATTATTACTGAAACGTCTTCTGCAGGGTAATAATAATCCAGGTCAGACAAAAACAATATTCGAAGAGTCTATTCTAGAAGTGAAAATGTATGGAGGTAAATCTCCACCCACCCACCCCTTTCATTTGGAAAAAAGGGGAGAATTTTCTTAATATGGGAGGGGTTTAACGCAGAAATTAAAGTACGAGCAGGAAATATAATGCGCTAGTATTGTGTCCCCTCTCTCCCTCTCTTTCTCTTTCCTTTTTTCCCTCTCCCTCTTTCTCTCCCGCTCTTTCTCTTTCCCTCTTTCATTTGTAGACATTAATAATTCACTAAACTGTTTATTATATGCCGTTATATTGTTCATTTTATTTCCTTTTGTGTTTCATATAAGGAAATCATGTCGTAAGTTGTTAGAACTTTGTCAAATTCAATTGCAATTCAAACTAACAACGGTGACTTCAAAGGTTTTGTTGTCATCACGATCACTACTACTACTACTACCACCACCACTACTATCACCATCATTATCATGACATCAAATCCACTTCCCCAATTACAGCCAATATTGTGCAAATTGTCCATCAAGTTTACAGGTTCAACAAGAGGGGCATATATAGATTTAAACCGCAACCGCTTGTGAACTTAACTTGCGGAGAATACGTATGCTTGTACTGTTTGCAATATGGCAGTAATGTTATTGATTTTGAAGGAGAGCTAGCTCCATCATCCTGCTAAATTGCAGACTAGTGTAGTCATGTCCAGGTGCTGTTTACGGCTTGAGATTTAATTGTATAGACAGAAGTTTAAAGTATGAGTGTAATATTCACAGTTGTTGAGGAATAAGCACAAAAATAAACCGTCTGTACTCGCTTATAAGTCGGGTCCAACGGAAAACATCATTGACCCAGATCTGCCAACCTGTAAATCGGGTGATGAATAAATGTCCGAAAAAGTGAAGCTTGGAATCAAGCAGGAAGTACCTAATGCTATGATTTACCTTGATTAATTCTTCATTTTGAAAAAAATCTTTACTTGCTCTTCAAATTACTAACCTTTCCATTTCATGGATGACTGTGATTTAATGCTTCGATAGCTAAAATGTTTATTCATAACTAGAGTTCGGCCTTACATCGTATTTGTATGGTTTTTACTTGACTTCAAGAGTAGGAATACAAAGAAAGTCATGCCTGTCTTTTGTGTTTAAGATCTACATTTATCACAGAGTTGTTACACTTTACATACAGTGTTTGCGATTTCTTATTTTTGATACGTTAACACGTTAACATATCACTTTCTTTGAATTTGATTGGTCCAAATACGCCCATGAAATCCTTGCGCAGTATTCTCATTATTGATTGGTTGCGACCGTATGAATTTTACTTGCCCCGCCTTCTGAAGTCAATTTATTTTACTCAACAATATGGCGGCCGTCTTCACAATCCGTAGCCGAATGGACATTGGGAAAAAAACAGGTGACTATCACAAAAACGCACATGGAAATCTCTGAATGCCAAACAATAATTAGAACATGAGTAAACGTTCGTACAGTTAAACCGAGAAAATACATCACGCTGTCCAACTCGAACATGCCGAATCTAAGCAGAGAAACGCCCTACACCCTATTGTAATGCAGACTGTCACCTTTACACTTTTCGGTAGAAACGTTGTAAACAGTCTCATTGAAATCCATGTATATGGCACCAAAACTAAACCAGCTGATCTGACCGTGTGAACTTTATGACATCACACATAAATTTGCATCGGAGATCAAGTGTTGAAAAATGATGTTATCCGTGTCAAATTTTTATTGATTGGAAGCACATTTGCTCTTTGAATTGTAATTTGTAAACACAAATCTACTTTCAAATGTTATTTGTTATCGAATTGTGCAATATTGCCTCAACTCGAGTCTCGGACTATTTTTTCAGAGCCAGAATTAAATGAAATGTCGACAATTATTCCTTCTTCTTTCTATCTAGACTCTTTCCACTCTAAATAAAATCTATGTGATAACCAAAATCTCAAATGGGTCATGATTTCACATTGAATTTATGAACTCGTTTAATAATTTCAAACTTTTTCTAGCCAAACTTGCAAAAGGTGGAAATTATTCAACTCGTTTCATAAATTCAGTATTAAATCACTACCCATTTCAGATCCTACATTGCAGAGCCTTTGCAACTTGTTCAGTTTCATGTGTATATCAATGGAATTTTTTTGGTCATTTCTGTTTTCTTCGTCATCGTCTTTTACTTACGTTTATAAAGATCCAGTTGACTTTTCTTGATGTTGGCTATTATATGAAAGATGTACAGACGTATAGCTTGAATTGTAATTGATTCTCCATTGAAATAGAGCAAATGTAATAACATACATAGAACCAAAACAAAAAATTGATCGACTGCAGCTATGAACAATTTTATATATTCCAGTATATACTTCAAGCTTGATACAGAGTCTGAGAGTAATAACGTGTTCTTGGACAGATATACCCTAGTTTTGATACGCTCAGGCTTGCATAAGAGTATGTTATTGTTTTTGTGTACCCTCGAAGACGATTGTAGCAAAGAAGTCTTATGGGAATTCACTTCATTAACCTGTTTGTACTATAAGGGATGACGGTAGCCAAAAAAAACCCCGTTATGGTCGTGGTGGAAATTAACATCGTGACCGACATTTTGAAATGGACCAGTATGGTCTCAAAGTGAACTCCATTGAAAACATCCATATGTTTAACAGTAAGGGCCGTTATGGGGATTTAACATTAGACCATATGTTTAACATTTGGGTCTGTATAGCACCCAGGGGATCATCTTGGATTGGACATGGCTTCAACTTAGATTTTATATGGCCTCAACTTGGATTTAATATGACCTCATCGCAGTCTTACTGATCAGCACCCACATCTACTAACCAACACCCACGCGTACTAACCAATACACATTGTTACTGACCAACAAACACGATTACTAACCAATACATAATAGTATGGACCAGCACCCACATCTACTGACCAGCATATACACCTACTGACCATCATCCACACCTACTGACCAACACACAATCTTAACTGTCCAGCACACACGCCTACTAGCCAACACCCACGCTTACTAACAAATCAGAGTGTTACTGACCAGCACCCACATCTAATAACCAGCAATCATGCATACTAACCAATACACATTGTTACCAGCCAGCACCCACAACTACAAACAAATGTGTAAGGTAAGATGCAAAGTTAGGGTGTACCGTAATGAGGATTAAAACCTAATTTTAGACAGTCAATCACTGACTATCATCATCCAATACTCACGAATTTACAGACCAAACAGGGAAAAGAAAGTACCTTGGACAGAGTGCTGCAAAGAATCTACATTCATATATCAGAGATTTATATGTAAAGCATTATCTATATCCCAGATTATGTTTGCAGTGTCTGTAAATTTGCATATCTTGTACTAGTGTTATAAAAATCAAGGTAACCAATTCATAATAACACTAAAATGGATGTGACTAAAAGTAATGCTAATATTAGGGAAACTATCACGGAATTCAGCGGAAACAATGGGGAGAAAAAAAACGCAGAACATACATTAGATTCAAATGGCAGACACTAAAAGCAATACTAAAATTCCGGAACTAATCCTAATTTTAGCGGAGTCTAAAAGAAAATCCAGAATATTATATTAAAAGATATGGCAGTGACTAAAAATAAAGCTCAAATTAATGAACTGTCACGGACGTTAGCGGAGACTAGAAAAAAAAATCCGAAAAAATGTAAAAATTATGGCTAGGCTCAAAGTATTACCAAAATTCCGAAACTGTCACGGATTTTAGAGGAGATTAAAATAAATCCGGAAAAATGAAAAAATGATGGCTTTGACTAATAGCAGTACTCCGAAACTGTCACGGATCTTGGCGGAGACTGAAGAAAGTCCGGAAAAAATATACAATTCATGGCTCAGACTAAATGTAGTACTAACATTCTGAAACTCATAATGAATTTTGCGGAGACTGAAACGGGATTTCTTAAAAAATGCAACAATTAAAGTTTCAAATTTAAAGTATTTTAATTTCTATACATGTTTTTTTATTTGGCAGTAAGTGGGTAGTATCCCTTTTCTGAAATATATGGGTGGCCCTGAAATGGACCGTTGCTTTGAATAAAGTCCAAAAAAAATCACAGGTCTTTCATCATCAGCTGTAACTGTCTTAAATCTTTTCCTCGTCCGAATCCGCAACCGCTGCTGCTGATGATGATGGTTTGGTTTTTGAGGGAGCAAGGTAGGTATATTTCTCCTGGACTTTGCCAAAGATGTTTTGCATAACGCTCTCATCTCTTTAAGGCCATCTAGGATTTGAAATGTTTACAAATCCACTAGGAAACAAGCAGACATGTGGGATTATATATCTTTTTCAAACTGTTTGAAAATTTTGTCTAATGAAAATTATTTTTCTAAACTGCTTTGCCTGAACGTTTTTCCACACAGGTCAGTAGACTCCTTGTTTGAATAATGGTGGGCGAGCGCACTGACAATATCCGCGACTTCTAGCACGTGATTTTCACTTGTTAAATTTTGTCTGGTATCGATTAGATCACCCTTGAGTGTTTTCTTAAGTATATATTCTTACCTGTAGTTTAAAAAGTAACGGGGTTGAACTCAAGTTCTTCCAAAATAATTTTGTCCTTCCCCCCAAATACATAAACCCTTATTTAATAAGGCATCGTAATGTAATTAGTATAATACATATATGAAGTCAGAATCAATAATGGCTATATGAAGCCACAAAATGAGTGCACGTGCAGAATACTGTGTTGGTGTGGCATCGTGTAAATATATACATATGCAATACGTACGTGCTGACCATATTGACATATCTTTTACTTTTTAAATTAAAATACATAATTGCCATCCATATTGAGACTTGCCATGTATGAAATGCTTTGTTTTTCGCACTGCACAAAGACCTTTACATTTGCCGCTACCCAATTGGGAAGCCAATATCGTAGCCCGGTAACAGTAAAATCTGTCTTCCGATTGGTTAGTCAGTGACGTCAGTAGCACAACAGTAAATGTCATTCCCATAAAGGCTAGTTTGGAAACTTCTCCCTGAACTGCAGCGATTGGTTGGTAGCTTCACATCGGCGCGGTGCATCGTGGGAAAAAAAGTGCTGCTATTCCGTACTTTCATTACGATGGAGGATGATAGTTATTTAAGGTCCACGAGCACCGGCAGCGTGATGCAGTTGTCAGCGAAACCTATACAAAGCCGACTGCCATTAGGTACGATTAGATTTAAGTGGTTTCCTCTCGGCTGTGAATTCTTGGATCTGTATTTAACGTAGAAATACTTGCAAGATATTTCAAAGTAAATAGAAACAATCAGGGACTCGTTCATAGATTCTACTAATTAAACATTCAAATTTTTTTTTAAATATTTTTTTTATCACAATCGGCGTAACTTCTGCTTCAAATTAGAGATCTAAACAAAAATTCGAGCGAAGCAATCAAAACTTAATGTGGTTATTATGCCAGCGGGAGGGTTGGTTGTCAATTAAAGGTAAACTTGAATGCTGACATACAATTCATAATTGTGCCGAATATGATGTTTAAGACAAAATGTATCATGTTAGAGAAAACGAGGGTAGTTTATAAATGATTTTATCACTATATTATCACTGTTCAAGATAGTGAAAAGCATCGTTAATTTCCAAATATCTGTATGACTGAAGCCATATTTTCTCTCGTTTTGAATATATTTTGTAGGTTATCAGTTGATTCAAGGAACTGCAATGGGCAGACCCAGTACGTCTGTTATGTAGCTATGTATCAGTAGTCTGGTACGTTGATTTATTCTCTGCGTTACGAAATGGAGTGAAGAAGACGGAGCACGAGACCACAAATTTATAATGAATTCCATACAATACGGCGGATGTGCCGTTAAAGTCTCTTTCAGTCTGAGAGAACGAGATCTTGATAGTCTAACGAACTCGCTGCCTGAAGCAAAGGAGTTCAGCTTTGTGCCAATTACTGTTACGATGTGCAATAATGCACATAAGGTATAGGCGGTAAATTTAATGGGTTTCATCTGCTCCGAAGAACTTGAATATATTGATATTTAATGACACCAGCACCTCCTGTACAACCACCGTCAGCATCTGTGTCTCATGAAGTTGCCTAAGAGATTACTTTCATAGAATGTTATTACGGACCTTGCATAAAGTCGTCCTTAAATTCGATTTAACAAAAGGATTAACCTACCCAAAATAATGTAGACTAAACTCATCGTTCAACATTTTATCAACAATGGGATAACATTCTTTGAATCATCCCCATCTTCTGGTGATATTTATTATGCTTATCAGAGAGCTTATCTCGGCAGTCTCGGAGACCCAATTCTTAGAAATAAACTAACCTATTGATTTTAGCATCACAAAATGTTATTTATGGATGCATTTCAAACTTTGCTCGAATATTTATAATCCCAAGTCACGATCGGTCTTATTATGTATATACAGTTTTATTGATGAAACCTACATTATGTAAAGTCTGAAAGTGTCCTAAGGAATAATACATGCATGATATATAATCGGATTATTGAAGGCCTTACTTGAGTCCTAAGGAATAATACATGCCTGATACATAATAGGATTATTGAAGGCCTTACTTGAGTCCAAAGGAATAATACATGCATGATACATAATCGGATTATTGAAGGCCTTACTTGAGTCCAAAGGAATAATACAAGCATGATATATAATCGGATTATTGAAGGCCTTACTGGAGTCCAAAGGAATAATACATGCATGATATATAATCGGATTATTGAAGGCCTTACTGGAGTCCTAATAAATAATACATGCATGATATATAATCGGATCATCAAAGGCCTTACTTGAGTCCCAAGATAAAAACAAATTTAACTTCGCAATTTAAAGATATATTAAATGAGAGCTTTGTGTTTTGCCCCTGTAGCTTTGAAAATGATTACTCAATCTTCGGCACCTTTAAGCCATTATTAATTCTAGCAGCGATACAAATGCACCTTTAAGCCATTATTAATTCTAGCAGCGATACAAGTGCACCTTTAAGCCATTGTTAATTCTAGCAGCGATACAAGTGCACCTTTAAGCCATTATTAATTCTAACAGCGATACAAGTGCACCTTTAAGCCATTATTAATTCTAACAGCGATACAAGTGCACCTTTAAGCCATTATTAATTCTAACAGCGATACAAGTGCACCTTTAAGCCATTGTTAATTCTAGCAGCGATACAAGTGCACCTTTAAGCCATTATTAATTCTAACAGCGATACAAGTGCACCTTTAAGCCATTATTAATTCTAACAGCGATACAAGTGCACCTTTAAGCCATTATTAATTCTAACAGCGATACAAGTGCACCTTTAAGCCATTATTAATTCTAACAGCGATACAAGTTCACCTTTAAGCCATTATTAATTCTAACAGCGATACAAGTGCACCTTTAAGCCATTATTAATTCTAACAGCGATACAAGTTCACCTTTAAGCCATTATTAATTCTAACAGCGATACAAGTTCACCTTTAAGCCATTATTAATTCTAACAGCGATACAAGTGCACCTTTAAGCCATTATTAATTCTAACAGCGATACAAGTGCACCTTTAGCGTTTATACAACTTTTTCTCGGCATACAATTGGAGAATCTGTCTGATGACTTCCTGTCATGCTTGAGCAATTTGAGATATTTTATATTTTATCACCTATTGCTCTTTTTCCATTACAAATTTAGTGCATGTAATCTTTCCCCATTCCTTGCACTACATTGTCAGTCATTTATACCGTGTCTTATAAGTTATTATACTTTCCAAGCATATACCGTCGGGAACTCTGTATGATGACACTCTGTCGTGTTCAAAAATTCTGGGATATTTAATATGATGTCACACACACACACACACACACACACACACACACACACACACACACACACACACACACCGTTTTTCCTTTGTGAAATTGGCATAAATTGTGTAATCATCCATTGTACTAGCTTTCTGCTAAACATCTATACAAAATTTTGTCAATGATTCTTCATCATAATGGTATATCATGTGAGATTTTTTTATGACATCATGATTGAGCATTTTGTTTTGAGATATTTAATTATTGAAGAATCTGTATGATGACAAACTGTCATCACTGAGCATTTTGAAATATTTCAAGTTTCACAATACCCCCCTCCCATAATTAATAATATTTGTGATATCCATTTTGTTATCATCATTTGCATTTCTTTGCCATCCAACGTTAAGATTCTTTATCTGATTCCATGTATCAAGGGCCAGCAAAATCTTTCTGATGACAGTCTCACACAATTTAATCACCTACGGCCTTTTACTTTTATGCAATGTCTCGTCCCTGACATGATAATGTAAATATTGTTTGATCAACCCTCCTTGTACTGTCACACACCAACTTAAACTGTAATGTTTTCTCAGACACATAACTTATATGTTCAGATTTACCATTCTGCTACACCGAAATAAAAACATTTTTAAACACATTTGTTGGACTGTAAGAATCGGGTTTTCTGATAATGGAGATTACGTTTTAATCCTGACTCTCCTCCTCATCAAACAATAAAGGTGACTTTGTCAGCTCTTTTCAGAAGCCCACACTGCCCAACAAAAAAAATGGTATAAGGCAACATTACCTTACTGCACCTACACATCGTAAATTTGCATGCTGCATTGCCCTCGAAAATGCACTTGATTCATTTCAAATATTCGGAAGAGCAAGTGCAACATTCTCTGGTACAGTTTATGACAGTAATGACTTTAAATTCGCATCGCGCACTCATCCATACTCTGGTGGATCATGAGGAGGTGGGTGTGCATGCAATGCACTTTCCCGTCTCATATTTGTATTTTTTCATTTTCTGTGAAGGCTTCTATTGTCTGCGGCAGGGTGCAGAGTCTCTCATGTAGACATGGTGCTTTTGCGAAGCTTCGCTGTCAATTACTTGTGACGTGCGTCGGACATGATTGAGCATTTTGATTGCCAGTAGCATGCTGTCATGCATTTGGTAGCATGCCTAATGATATCGGTCATAGTGGCATTGATGTCACCCTTCAGAGAAAGGTTCCTCTGCCTATGCCATAATAGCATGCCACAGTATCACATACTGAGAGGGCATGGGCAGTTAACAAATATGGTACCATGGTCTGAGGTTTCTGTATAGTAGCACAGATGTCTGTCCCAGCCTGTTTTTGAATTGGTAGTTCCATAACAACAAAGGATGTTCGGCTTTGATCTAGGTCATGGTGCAACATTAATAGAAATACATCTGTGTCATCTGATGATACAGATTTTCAACCAGGATTGTCTACTGCAGTCATCACCATTTGCTGTACAAGGATTTTGTCGGCTTCTTCATGAGATGTGGACATATCGTATCTGTGGATAACCACACCGCTGTTTATTTCAATTGGAGCATTTTGTCTCCTACTGAAAATTAGTGATTTTGTTTGAGTCTTTGATGAAAATCTTGAATCTTAATGAGTTCATCAAAAATGATAATGATTATCTGTTTCTTGTTTCCAGTAACTGTCAGGACTACCCACTGAGGAGGAATCAGCATATCTGAGTTCAACGAAAGCACTCTGTGCTGATCTCTGTTCTCTACTCTCCAATATCTTCTAACAAACTGAAGTCTCCGTACCTGTCAAATCCAAGTACACATCATCTACAGTTGGCTCACTGAATTCAGGGCAATCACCGTGGGAAAGCATATCTTAGAGGAAAGCAAAGTCTATTTCTCTTGCTCTTCTAACTGCAGTAGCTGTATGAGCTAACACTGTCAATGATAACACTTACTTTTGCACTTTCGACACGGGCATGTCTGGTTTCTTTGACATACGAAAATGCTCCATCTGAACACCATACTCAATGGGCTCCATCATATCAACCTTATTGACAAGAGTTATAATCTCCTGCATATTATTTTGTGACTTATTTCGGCTGTGTCAAGAGAACTGCTAACGAATGTGTAGATATTTTTCTATTTTGAGATGTCCGCATCCAAAATATCCACCACTACCTAATCCAAAGCAGCCCTTGAAATGTTTTTTAATCTATCGTTCTTTTTTTGCAACAAATGCTTCAAGTTTATCTCAAAGAAAGAATTTCGTCATATGAACATATAAACCTGAATTCATGCATCTTCTTTAAGGGAGCCTTTTAATTTCTCATAAGCACCTTGAACAATATGTAGACTTGTTGGAAGATTTGAAAGAACATTAGTTATTATGTTAGCAGAGCCAAAATAGTTTTGTCTAACTTCGAAAATAACTTTGCAAGCAATACCATCACCGTGTAATTCATGGAGTCTGAAGCGATATCTTTACTAATTTTAATGGTGTAACTTCTCTTGTCTGGTACAATGGCTTTTACTTCTTTGACAATTTAATTTCCAGCTTTGGTGAGTACAGTGTCAATACCATTGCCTTTTTGATCAGAAACTAACTTGAGCAGACCCGATGCATCAAAATACAGTCACACTTGTAATGCCATTCGGCAACAGTACAAGCATGTCTTCACCAAAGTGATCTGACATCCGTTTGATCAGCTGTCTACGCAACGGCTTTTATCCCCCACGAGCCTGATAGGTTGCGAACAATTCCGCAGAATTCCAAATGCGCGACAAATCCTGATTAACCAGTTCAAGCAGTGACTAGAAGGCGGTATCTTGATAAAGGGATGCACACATGAAGCATGTGCACCTGGGTTAATTGATCTTGGCGTCATACATTTAGACATACATTCGACATGGTATCATTATCATGCATCTACAGCATGCAGATTACAGCATGTTTCCAGTATAACTTGTTTGAAATGTTGTTTTTTCATCAGTACTTCAATCGGCTGTTCGACACAACACTACCCGCCTTAGCCGTCTTGGATTCTTCGAATTCATCACTGTATTGCATTGGAGACCAAAGAAAAGACAATGTTGTAGAAAGATAAAGGCGGGATGTCATAATGCTTTTGCTGTCTTGAAGGAATTGGACTTGTTTCTGTTGCTCCTGTCTTTTAAGATGTCGTTTTACTTGCAGTGGTGACGTGTAAGTAGACACATAGTTTCTTTGACACATTATTGTGCAAGCGCAATCTGAAGCCAGTTTAACTTCAAATTAACTGTATATGCCATCGCCATAAATCATGATGCATCTTCTAATATTTCTGATTCTTTCTTCACCAACATCAGTCATTTTGTCAGACTCTGGCTGGCACTTAAACTTCCACTTAAAGAAACGCTTTTCCGTGTTCTTTCTTTTAGAAAGAAAATTGCTTTTGAAAAGAGATGAAAAATCAGTGTATAAATTCTGGCAAAGGAACCCAAAACAGATTTAAAGTTAGAATTTTGGCAAAACTAAAGTGTGGTTGATTTCTAAATTCAAGGAAACATATGAGATTCAATATGAAAGAGATAGTAAAATCTTTAGAATCACAGATAAGATCTATTTTAAACTTCAACCATTGACCTACTTTACAAGGAACGATTCGATGTTGACGACAAAAACTTTAGGTTCCGGATAAATCATTACATTCGGTAATAATAATAATAATAATAATTATAATAGCAGCAGCAGTAGTAGTAGTAATACAGATTTGATTCAAGGTATGTTTTGTGCATTATTTATATATCCGATACTTGCAGTATTATAAGCTACAATGCCAAAAGGTTCTTCTGCAAATGAAGACATTTGTTTTTGTAAAAGCAATTGTTTTGTTGTCTAAAGTGTTTCTGAAGTCTAATATTTGGTTTTTCAAATATTTCAAATTATTAATAATGAATGAAAGCCCTCATATGCAAACGTCTGTCTAAATGAAAAAAGGGAGATAATAATACCCGTATTTTAAAAGGCTTACTAGTGACGTTTACCTCAGTCGATTTCTGTTGAAGCAGATCTGAAGATATAAAATCCACTTAAAACAATTGTACATACACTAAAGCAAGGCAAGGGGAAAATCAGCGTTTATCTGCCGGATGTTTGAGGATATATTCAATTGATCGATACATTTTGTCTGCTTTAAAACACGTATGGATTATATTCATAACCAGCTTGTTTCCTTTTAGAAAATGCGTATTGAATATTTGAAACCTGACAGGTTTGACTAACATTACAGATATTCAAAATGAATCATCCGATGAATTGTCTTAATTTAAAGCTGTCAGTTGAAAATATATCTACATCTGTGTCTGAGATTACGAAATATTCGAGATGACAGAATATCATGTCTAATATTTATTCGTACAGATGACAGAATATCATGTCAAATATTTATTCTTACATGATTTAACCGGTTATAGCTAATTGGATTGCATCAGCTGTAGGCTACCCAGACTAAATCGGAATCGCACGTGGTGCTTGAGTACAGTTTTTTTTCTGGTTTAAAATGCACATTTTGTAGGTATTTCGTAAATGATAAATGTTCCTACTAAACGATCACGTGAAGATAATGATCATACACAGTTTGCTACGTGAAAACATATGCCAGTGCAATCTGGAAAGATTTTTAATTTCGGGCTCAAATTCGTTCCTTGTGCTTCGGCAAACATTTGTACACAGCGAACCGTATATGACCCTTATATTACAGAGCTGACCATTCATTATTAAGTATAAACTCTCTTGTTAATAAAAAGTGCCTTCTTCAGACTTTGAAATCTGAGTTTGAAAACATCTTTTTGTAATTTGACGTGAGTGGCAGTAAAAGGGGCTTTCTGGATATATTAAAATTAATGCATATATAAGGTGCTGTAAAGGCTCAGGAATGATGTTTTTACTACTTGGGTGGTAAAAATAATGATGTTTTTACTACTTGGGTGGTAAAAATAATGATGTTTTTAGTACTTGGGTGGTAAAAATAATGATGTTTGTAGTACTTGGGTGATAAAAATAATGATGTTTTTAGTACTTGGGTGATAAAAATAATGATGTTTTTAGTACTTGGGTGATAAAAATAATGATGTTTTTAGTACTTGGGTGGTAAAAATAATGATGTTTTTAGTACTTGGGTGATAAAAATAATGATGTTTTTAGTACTTGGGTGATAAAAATAATGATGTTTTTAGTACTTGGGTGATAAAAATAATGATTTTTTAGTACTTGGGTGATAAAAATAATGATGTTTTTACTACTTGGGTGATAAAAATAATGATGTTTTTACTACTTGGGTGGTAACAATAATGATGTTTTTACTACTTGGGTGGTAAAAATAATGATGTTTTTACTACTTGGGTGGTAAAAATAATGATGTTTTTAGTACTTGGGTGGTAACGATAATGATGTTTTTAGTACTTGGGTGATAAAAATAATGATGTTTTTAGTACTTGGGTGATAAAAATAATGATGTTTTTAGTACTTGGGTGATAAAAATAATGATGTTTTTAGTACTTGGGTGATAAAAATAATGATGTTTTTAGTACTTGGGTGATAAAAATAATGATGTTTTTAGTACTTGGGTGATAAAAATAATGATGTTTTTAGTACTTGGGTGGTAAAAATAAGGATGTTTTTACTACTTGGGTGGTAACAATAATGATGTTTTTACTACTTGGGTGGTAAAAATAATGATGTTTTTATCCGTTTTAGAGGAGCATGATATGATATATTTTCAAAAGTATTTTTCAAAAGATTTTGGAGACTTTTAAATTATTTTTTACATATGCCATCAAGCTGATTGTCTGGCTGTCCATTTTCTAACGGATTTCCAGGACCATAGTATCTGTAAGAAGGCAGCGTCAGTCCACCCCTTGGTAACAATGACACGCGTGCCTTATGTCCAGTTTACCGCCCTTTTTTGATCATAAAAATCTTTTTTTTTTTCCCTAGTATTACATATTATACAGTTACCTTCCATGATATTGCTGCCAGTTTTTTCGTTTGTGTGATAACTTTCATTACTTGTATCGGTTTCATTTCTACATCTCAAACAATATGATTTCATATTTATATAATTATATTACATAGTTTTTGGCAGAACTTATTTGTTCTTTCTTTCACATATTGTGCATATTCTTTTTGTGATATTTCTACAAGTTTTAGTTTTTGGTATAACTTCATTCTTTGTGTTTGTTTGTTTCTTGCATTTTAAGCAATATGATTTCATTATATAATTATATTACACAATTTTTTTCATATTGTTTTATAAATATTTCATGAAAGATTGGGTTCCTAAACTTAATATATTAATTGGTTGCTCAATTTTATAACGATGGATTATGTAATTCACATGATAATGTCCACATCTAAGTGAATCAATATGTTGTATATGCGCACTATTATACATAATTGGCAATTTGCTTTGTATCATATATTTATAATAATATCACTTAAAGGCAGGCCGAATGAATCCAAACATTCAATATTATCATTTTAGAATCACTATAAATAGCAACCCAATGTGTACTATTTCCTTCAATAGAGTAGTCAATATTAACATTCATGGTTTAATTTTTTTTCTTTCTTCTTTTTGCAACATATCTTTGCTAAAACAACTTCTAAAATTGTTTGTCCCATCTTTTCATAATTCTTTGATTTATAAATTTGTAAGAGGCTAGATCTTTTTATAAATGGGGGTACTGTTCCTGGTAAAAGAAGTCGTTTGGCTAACTTTTTTAAAATACCTTTTGCCACGAGTCCCTGGCAATGCTAATCCTCTGCAAATAAAGACCAGGAATAAACCAGCAAAAATGGGCCAGTAAACCACCCATGTTTGTTCTAACTGTGCACGTAACAATTCCAGATCAAATCCGCGTTTGATTATTATTATTATTATTATTATTATTATTATTATTTTGCTTTCATAATATATTTTATTTGCGTTTTTGTCAACTTAATTTGTCACTCCCATTGAATTGAGACGGTTCAAGCCTAAGTGAATCTTGCTGAGATGGTCTCTTATTTTCAGACTCTCGTAATTTATCTTTTGATGTTGTGATAAAGTAAACCCGAATTCAATGTATGGCATTTCATGTTATTATTGTATATTAAATACAATTATTTTGTAATTATACCTCGTTTCTTCCCAATACCAGATCCAGCTGTAGCTTTCTGGGTTGCCCCTGTTCTCGCCCCACTAGTAGCAGCTAATCTCAGGGTTGGTAACAGTTTCCCTAATGTAGGTAACGTCTTTGGCACAAGTTATTTTATAAATTATAAAGTAGCACTAATAAAACCTCCTTGATTTGTTAGCTTGGTTGATTGGGGTTTTGTTAGCTTGTATACAAAACCATACTGCCTTCTTTTTGCTACAAGGAATTTAGAAAATTGCTGTTTATTCGTATATAATTCGTCTGTACTCTCAGAAAATTGTATCACTGTTAATATTATTTCTATAGGTTGATTTTTGGTGTAAGCTCTGACAATAATATTATTCTGATGTTGTGTTAAATTTAAACCTGTGACTTTAATCATGATCTTATATTCATCTTACCAGCTAAAGCATTCATTCTTACATATCTGTCACTCAACACAACACATTATACTTGGTATGGTGCATCTGTTCCTGCAGGAAACTGCAAATGACATCCTAATTTTCATATTATTTCAATGCGTGATGTACTATTAATTAATTGCTCGTTGTGTTTTCATACGTGAAATGAAATATTGAGTACAATATTGAAAAATCAGCTATATTTATTGAACTTTCTGTGTTACCATCCTGATATTTATTAATATCTTCTTGTAGCATCATATACGCACGGCTTACGTTTAAATTATTATTTTTTTTAAAAAAATTTGTTTGGCTCTCTCAGGATAATGAACCGAATTTATTTTCACGAATATTTGCATTAAATTAGCTTTATCAAATATCATATTGGTTTGTGTTTGAGCATTATTACTACCAGCTGCTTGAAACGCAACAAAATAAATGTCTTGGAAGTTGCTAGGCTGCATTTGTTGTGATTCTCTATGTTAGTGAGATATCGTTTGCATTATAGTGTTGTCTGTACACACGCATTTGCTCAAAGTATTATAGTTTTGCATATTCAGATACCAATTGTGAATCTACATCAGCTTGACTTTTTATATTTGGTTCAACTTTTGAAATATGTTGAATTTGAAATTTACCATTATCAGCAATACCAGCATTCTTAAAAATAAAAAATAGCGTTATTCTGTGAACGATCTTATATTAGTTTATGTTTAACCCCTCTTGTTATTGTGTCTATGTCTCTACAACAACCGAAAAACCCCAATGGATAATGGTAAAAACATACTTATTTGTTTGTTGTTAGAGATTGTCCGTGCAAGACCGGTGTTACAAATAGGGTTTCTTATACAAGCATTCAAAACTACCCTAAAATTTGCTCCGGTGACTTCTGCGTTGTCAGCAACTGTTGCACCTGGAATGAATTATGTACCAGTCTTGAACTCTGTAGTACCAGCAGCACCACTACCGCTATCTTTGAATCAAGACATATTCGTTGCAGTTGAAGAATTATCATCATCTGAAAATAATACTAAATTCATTATCGTATTTACTCGTGGTAAATATAATGATATATCTTCTAGAATTTGGTTTGTAAAAGATATTGTGCATATACAAATAATGACCAACCATTATTTACTAATGTTACCTAATCATTTACATTAAAATTTGTATTTATCAAGTTTAAATATTTTTCCACGAATCTCGAGCATGGCATTATGTGATAACAGAAAAATATTCCTATCTCTAGTTTTTAAGATAATTTGATTGCTATCCATATTGGTATCACATGGTAGATACTTAATATACTCAATTTTGTTTTAAAAATTGATCTATTGGGGTTGCAGAAAACAAAATATATGTGGGTAATATTGATAGGATTTAAATTAATTTCATCACAGTTAAGATATTTAAGTAAAAGTTTCATTGACAAATTTGTTTTTCTTTGACCTGTCTTTCCAATGATAAGATCATGGCAATCAGGTAAAAGGAAATGATATTTGGTCTTTTTAGATTGTTCTGCATCAAATTGTATTATTTCCATTGTATAGATTTACTAAATAACGTTTAAGGTACCTTTGAAACGGTTCTACATAGTTTTCTGTAGGTTGAAACTCTTTGGTTTTATCAAAAATATATTTGATTACCTCGTTGCTATCAGAATCAATCATAGTTAAGTAATTGTTTCATATACCTATAATTACATTTATGTTTATCGATTTTTTTCATGAAGCTTTAAACTAGTATTGATTCCAGTTGCTATAATCGGGGTAATAGCTATTATGTTTACAAAAATAGGAATAACAGGTATTGCACTCAGACTAGCACAGCCACCAATTACTGATGATATTAACATGACAGCCCTACTTGCATCACGATATAACTTATAACTGCATAAACGTGTGAGATAACCATGCAATAGATTTACATCTGTAATATTTGATAACACATTACATATTATAATGCTGCATTAAATTGAGAAACAAATATTGATAAAGTTGCATCCATTTTGAAACTAAGATTAAACTATAAGATTATTATCACTTGCTAAACACCGCTATAAAAAAGTATCGTTTAATGATGACGTTGATAATACCTAAGTTTTTATTCCTTTCACTTTAGGGTCTAAATCGTTATATGAAAACCCCACTATGCGCAGTCGAAATAATTGTAGTTGCTACTGTTATAGTGTAATATTCTTTTTATTAAAAATATATCGTAAACGTTTTAGCATAAACGTTTCTTGATTTTATTGAAATTGGGAAATTCTAAAAAATGTAATTTATCATAGGTTTCCCCAATGTCATTAATATAATCAGGAACTGGTGTATTTTGCCTGAAATCTTGTGTGCACAAATAAGATGGTTGCATTATCGTAGATTCAAATGCTCAAGTTCTGTTTTCCCATCAACTAATTTTCCAAATTTTATTTTTACGATAACTATTTTATCATTTTCATTTAAAGTATGAAATAAAGCAGCATGATCAAAATTACTTATTGCATATATCGGTGGAACTGAGGTGAACTTATTTAACTTGCAAATCTTGCATTCTCTCCTGTCACTTTTGATTTATTTATTACCACATTATCATTTTCTGTTTCACAATTTACAACCCAATAAATAAATTAATTTGGCGTGGGGTGTCTTTTCATTAGTATCAAAACGAAGAGTTTGTCAGTTAAAGCTGTTCCCTCTTTTATTAATATCAACCAATTTTCTTTATAAAATCTGACCCTTTAGATTTTAAATGTATAGGTGTTATAGTGGAGCTTTTCATTTGCAAACTATATTTTATCTAAGATGGTTGCAAACTCATAATCATCGATTGTATTGATGTATCCACATATAATTTGTTTGTTGAATCTGTCTTATTCTTTGATAAATAACTTGAAGGGATCTTATGTATACCCATATCTAAGTCTACTGTTAATGTATCACCAGTTTTCATAAAAAAATAAGCTGTATCAACATAGAACGTGGTACAGCAGTTTTGGTCAGCTGTTGGATTATTGAGATTTGTTATTCTTTTTTTCACCCATATTTACATTAGAGAAAAATAAAATGATAAAACGTCTTGCACCATTAACCAAACTCCCGAATTGAACTATCTGGTCACCATTTGTTTTTATTACCTACCGTCAGAAGATAAAATATTTACAGGTCGTTTTCATCATCATAACTAATAACGTTTTGACCATTACCACGCTTGACCATACATTTTCCCAGCTCAATAACAGAGCAACCGATATGTCTAACGGTGTCGTTGTCCATAGAAATGTCTAAGCTTCCAGTCATTATGTCACCTGTTTTTAACAAATAAATATCATCTAACTCTGTAATTGTTCATCAACTCTTTGGAATCGATTGTCAATGAAATTTGTTGCAACAGTGTTGACATTATTATCTATGTACTGTTCTGTTACTGCATCATTCGCACTAACAGGTTGACCAAACTTTACAATCTTATTATTGTTCATATCTAGATTCTGCAACAATTCTATAGAACCAGACTCTAAATCTCACCCACGATTAATGTATTCATCCAATTCATTTTTAATATTTATAACTTCATTTATTGTTACATATTTAATGGTATTCAATTCTACATCAATAGTGTTATTGGTTAGTGTTCCAAAACTTACATAATTCATTTATATTAGATAATTATATAACCAATATGGAAGAACTATTGTATACGCATAAGGGACCTGTAAAACAGAAGAAAACTAATATTATAAAATGTTATCAAAAGTTGGTATAAAGAGCCAGATGAGGACAATACAATAAAATTACTTATGAAAAAGAGTAAAAATGTAAAAGACAATATTTCATTAACTCAAGAAGAGATAATAAAACTGTATTTTGATAATGAAATTGCGATTGAATATAATAATGATAGATTGCACAAACATGCATCATGTTGGATAAAAAAAAGGATTACAACATTTGAATAAAAGATCTTAAAGTTGTTGTTTCTTTTATTCTATAAGTAATCTTACTTTTTAATTCGTTTTGGTTTTAATATAGGTTTATTTATGATAATGTTATAAAGCTTAAAGATTATTAAAACATTTAAAGACATTTTATTGTTTTTCTTTTATCTTGTAAATGATTTTGATGTAAATTAACTCCATTATTAACACTTTTTGTATTTTATTTCTTCTCTTCTTTTGTAGCTTAAAGTAATGCGATTTTAAATTTCATAATCACCTAATAAAGTTTTATATGATATTTCTTATTATATTTTGATTTTGTGATAAGTCTATATTTGTCTACATAATGACCAACATATTCATTAAATATTTTGTAACCATAGTGACTACCACAACTCAAACAAACATATCCACCATCAATATCTAATATAATATTTTCTATAACAAGAGGAATCGGTATCTTGGTTATCAAATGCGTCCACATTGTTTGTTTTATTGTCAGTTTTAAACTTATCCCAATCAACACATTCATTGAGCTTGTATACTACTTCTACATCTGACAAATGGTCACATTCAGTACAAACATTCTATATCTTCTATATTTATATGCATACATACATACATACATACATACATACATACATACATACATACATACATACATACATACATACATACATACATACATACATACATACATACATACATACATACATACATACATACACACACACATAATATCTTTTATACTGTTTTAAACACAACATTTTAATATATAATGCGTTAAAAAAACTAAAAAGTCTTAGGTAGAATAAAAAAGATTTACACAAAACAGTGAGTAAAAATTCAACCTTATGAGTATTACACCGTGGAGATAATGCTGTTGAAAAAATACCTTAGTAGTTTCAATGATGAAATGGAAAAAAATCAGGCTTATTTTCTAAAATCCAACAAATATGAAAATTACAGACGATGATAAATTTGTGATTCTAAATTAGGTGATGATAATAAGGTTAGAGATCATTGTCATTTTACTGGTAAATATAGAGGAGTTGCCCATATAGCTTGTAATCTACAACTTAAAATATCCCCATATAATACTAAAGTCCCTTCGGTATTCCATAATTTAAGGGAATATTATGGGCATTGAATAATGTTTGGTATTGGAGCATCAAATAAGAAATAACATGCATACCTATTAATATGGAAAAATAAATATCATTTGAACTTGGACAGTTACTATTTATTTATTTTTGTAATTTGTTAGTAGCAGTTTGGATAAATTATCAAATAATCTGTATAAAGGGGATTTAAAGATAACAAGTGAATTTACTGATAAAGATAAACTGGAGTTATCAACTAAAAGGGTGTTTATCCATATGATTATGTTGATAGATTTAAAAAAATTAAAAAAACTAAACAACCAGAAAATTACTCGTCTTATTCATTGCAAAGTAAATCAGAAATATCATATGAAGATTATACACATGCACACAGGGTTTGGCATATCTGTAAAATAATAAATAGCCTTGGTAAATATCATGACCTATATCTAAATACTGATGTTCTGTTACCTGCTGATATTTTTGAAAGTTTTAGATTGTGGGCACTCAGACATTATGGTTTAGATCCACCTCATTATTTTAGTAGCCCAGATAAGTTCTGTGATGCATTATGAAAAATAACAAAAGCTAAAATTGAGCTATTAATAAATATTGATATTCATTTGTTTATTGAAAAATAATTGAGAGACGGCACTTCAGTGGTATCAAAAAGATATGATTAAGCTAATAATCCTATGTTTAGTGTTTAGGATACAAATAAGCCAAATAATTGGATTATGTATTTAGATTCTAACAATTTGTATGAATCGGCAATGATGCAAGCTTTACCAATTCTGAAATTAAATGAATTTCAGTAGATAAATTACCGGATCACATTCTAGATATATATTAGAAGCTGACTTAGATTACCCTTAAAATCTACATGATGCACATAATTGTTATACATTAGCACTTGAAACGTAATAGTTAAAGAAGAATAGTTGAGTAAATATCAGGTTAAATTAGGTTAAATTGAATATATATATATATACAAATACAAAAATATTTTAAAATCCTCAAAATCTTTGAAAAAATACTTTTGAAACTATATCATGTTATACCCCTCTTAAACGCAAATAAACTTCATTCTTTAGACCCCCTAAGAACTAAAAACCTCATTCCTGAGCCTCCAAAACACTATTATATATTTGTCAATTTTAAAATATTCAGAAAGCCCCTTTTACTACTACTGACATGATTATGGCCAAACTTCGAACACGAATTTTCCATGTTTTGTTTTGGTAGCGTTAGTGTTTTGTCGTATATTAATTACTCAATCATACCCTGAAATTTCGAGGTTTCTGTTCCATCAAGAATGTCACAGGAACTACTCATTGGACAGCGATATATTTGATAACGTGAGGAGAGGGATAACTGTGTACTGACAAATAAATAAGAGTGACATCGGGTGAGATCTTTCAAATCTGCAGGCACTATATATATATATATCTATATATATATATATATATATATATATATATATATATATATATATATATATATATATATATATATATATTCAACTTCATGTTGGGAGCCATGTAGCTCAGATGGTAGAGCGTTGGACTCGGCATCCAAAGGTCTCCGGTTCGTTACCCTCCCAAAATAGCCCGTGTCGGGTGCCTTGGTGTGACCTTGTGAAGGGCACTTTGCTCCAATTTCCTCGGCATGTTAGCATTTTATAGTCATTAATGTCTAAAAAGTGCCTTTTACAACCAACCTACTATCACTTAATATTATCAGGCATTCTCCTGTAGGATCCAGGAATAGCACTTGAAGCTGTTTGGTGTATCTTAGTAACTTACAGTATTAACTTTTCTATCGATGTATTGTATCATTTTGAAGACTGCGCAATTTAAATTCACAAAGGATTCAATTAAACCCAGCTGAAAGATACAAAACTTATCCATGTAACTTATACAGACAGCAACGCACTTATTATAAACAACAGAGACGCAAGAGGGACAAATCCAAACAGAAGATGTCTATGAAATATAATAGTAGCTATGAAAAAATCTCAATAAATAGCACCAAGTGTTATTGACGTCCTAAAATAATTATAACTTTAATAGTAATGGCGCAAACATAACTAAGGATGTAAGAAAATGGTGATCCACTCAAAGATATCTATATATGATTTAGATGTCTCTGACTCTGACAATCGGAACATCCTCGGCCTTTTCCGTCAAGTCGAAAAGAAACATCGGCTGTAATTCGCCGCCATTGATAACTATATTCTGAACTAATTTGTTCGCATGGCACGATAAGGAGACAAAGTCACAATCGGAACATTGCCGGCCTTTTCTGACCTAGCATATGTCGTGTACTCCTGAGGCGAATCACTAAACCCAACAAATTGACGTGTTCCTACAACCACTTGAAGGTTATTTCTAGACTTGACTCGGCGTGTCATGAACGTGTTCCAAAAAACAACGCGAAACATTGATACACATTGATAAACAATGATACACATTGATGAACATTGATACACAATTTCAAAAACATATCATTCCAAATTTTAGCTACCTCCAAAACTAGCAGCAAATACAAAATATATACAGGAAGATATACAGACCAGTGCGCTATCGTGGTCATAGTAATAAAGATGTCTTATATGTAATAGCAGATATAACAAAATCTTAACCTGGATAAATGACAGCAAGACTATCGACTTTCTACAGATCCATGATGAAGACATAACCACAGACATAAGGAAATGGTGATTCCCGTAGTGTGTAATGAACATGTTTGATTAGGGACCGATCATTTAATTGGGGGGGGGGGGGCTTTCGAGTTGGGATGGGTTTTTTTTATCCTTTTACCTCAATATAATTTTTTTCAACTAATGGATATAATAGTTTTTTTGGGCTATAAATCAGAGCCCCCCCCCAAAAAAAAAATAAAATAAAAATAAAAATAAATAAATAAAAAGCAGACATGTCAAGGAGGAGGAAAGGAGATGAGAAACACAATTATCGCTTAGGCATAGTTGTTCTCTAAAAGTCCAAACACAAACTTCCCAAGATGTCCAAATTTAGTCAACTGTAAATAAAAAGCTACAAGCCCAGTAATATCTGCACCAATCAGACGTCGTTCCAGTGTACTTGCGCACATGTAGAATTCATTGACCAATCAGACGTCGTTCCAGTGCCCTAGCGCACATGTAGAATTCATTGACCAATCAGACGTCGTTCCAGTGTACTAGCGCACATGTAGAATTCATTGACCAATCAGACGTCGTTCCAGTGTACTAGCCCACATGTAGAATTAATTGTAGTAAAAGCAGCTGTTATACTTACACAATGGGAAGGATCCGAAGTAAATTAAATTCACTATCACTGATAGCTTAAAATCGATATGCATTCTATCAGAGGAAGCCGTAGCGATTGTGTATTTAGAGTAGAGTTAATTACAGCGTCGGTAAGAGAGTATATCTGTTAGGCACGAATACCTATATTCAACTAAGTTCCATCCTTTTGTGGGATGTACGCTTAATCGAAAGGTTATAGGTTGGTGCGTGCAGGCAAGGCAATGGGTGCCGTAACTCGCGAATCCTCTTTCGATTCTCATCAGCGTACAAATTATCATTCTGTAACCTGTAGCATAATATTCTTTCTCCAAAATATAAAGTTATTAGTACTTTTAATTGTCATTTGAGGACGGCTTACTTTTGTTATTTTTATGTAGGCGAATATTTTAGTAAAAATATCTGTTGATGATGACAATACAGTTTTTGTGTATTCAACATTAATTGTATTTAATACAAGAGTGTGAAATAATTTATTGAATTCATGCTTTTAAAAGTAGTATTGATGAATACTATGTTTGTTCCACGTGTATAAGTGATTTTACAACTAGATTTTCACATTTAGTAAATAATGTGTGCGCCTCTTCTGCGAGAATACGAATTTTCTCTCTCTCTCTTTCCCCACTCCTACCCCACTCCCTCTCTCCCCACGTTTTACTTTCAATGCATGCACGATACGAATTAAATGCTTCAATCTTATTAGTTTCGAGGCTGGCTGACTACCAGACCTTCGAGACTGGCTGACTGCCAGACCTTCGAAGTTGGCTGACTGACAGATTTTCGAGACTGGCAGACTACCAGACTTTCGAGGCTGGCTGACTGCCAGACTTTCGAAATTGGCTGACTGCCAGACTTTCGAAGTTGGCTGACTGCCAGACGTTCGAGAGCAAATGACGTAGGAAATCGGCCGTTCATTTTCAAGGGCAGGCTTCCGTCTTACGTGCTAGAACGGCTTGATTATAGACTAATCAGTCCCTATATGAATTAACCATATCGTATTTACAGGACAAAAACATATTTTGAGATATGCTAGTTTATGGTCGATGCAGGATGTTTTGATGAGTGCAGACTTGTTAGGTATTGGTTGATTCACATCATATCTGATTTTCATTTCAATGTGAAGGAATGGAATGTCTTATTGCATAGATAGATAACAATTTTATTAATTATATAACTTCTCCATTAGCTTGTTAGGAGCCGCTATGGCTAAGTGATCAGCATGTTGGACTCGCGATCGAAATGATACGGGTGGGAATTTTACCATCGGATCAGCCTCTGCACTAAATTACTTGTGTTGCTGTGCCGCAAAACACCAAACTAACCAGACCATTAGCTTGTCGTCTGTATCGACTCACACTCTACGAGGCAGAAGTTTTATTTTTATGTGGATTCAATTATGAAGTTTTTGGATGATGTACCACCAGAAAAAGTAATGGACTTTCTAAAGGAATGCTGTTTATAAAAAAAAAATTAAAAAAGTTAATAAAAAAAAAGAACTTATTTTTTAAAGGTATAACATTTTTGACATGTATTTTTTATTGTGTATACCTTTTAAAGGAATTGTAACATCTTAACCTTTCATCTTTCATTTTGTAGGAGTCATGTTTACATTTGTCTGGAAGGATTTATTTTCGTAAAGATTTTAGCAATTTTTTAACCTTTGCATTTTCAAAACATATTTTTACTAAATACCCAGGATTGCACTGATGTGCCATTAAACCCTTTACATACATGCATACTTACAGACAGATCTCCATTAGCTTTGTTCGAATTAGTAAAATCGTGAGATGCTGTCTTTCCTAAAATATTATGTAACCCTCACAGACGCACGTGATGGTGCTATAAGATTCCAAAGGTTCTCCTGATTGGTTTTGTTCAGCCAGACCTCTCGCGTGGCTCTGTGAACTTTTCTTCATACGAGCGTCTGATAAAGAACGTAAACATAATAAGTTTCATTGGCTAATTGAGACACGCCTCCTACACTGGCGTCTGTTGACACAAATGACGTTTAATGACATCCTTTTTGAACTTACACTATAAATTTGGCTTGAATGATCGCAGAAAGTATTTTTCGATAAGTTTCTAGATAGCGAGGAATGTGTTTATATTTACGATTGTACAAAATTTTACCGAAACGTCTTCTATCAGTAACAGCGATCAGTGAAGCATTTTACCAGACACTTTATGAAGGAGATCTCACGGAGCCACGATGGCGTCTGGTTGAACCAGACTACCTGACGGTTAAGTCGGAATCTCTTATTGCACTCCACCTATGAAGTCATTGGCGGGGCGACGACAGAGACTCGGACTACAGAAGACGAAATTCAAGTGCTTTGTTTATCAATTGTGCTAGAGTGTGCATCACACATCATTTATGAGTGACGAAACTGTTTGCATGAGTCCTTCTGCTCGTCTGTCCATCCATCTGGTCCTCCCTTCCTCTGTTCTTGCTTTCATTTCAAATTAATGCTCTAGCACTGAAAAGTATTTAGGAAAAATAAAGAAAATGTGAACATTTGATGTTTATCATAATTTTTTTAATTATTTATTTACTTATATTTTCTATTATGATTCCCATAATTTAAATTCATATTAGCATTTTATATTATGAACTAAAACAAAATTTTGTGGAACTTATCTGTTATGGAATTTTATATGCGAAACACTTGAAATTTCTTTAGTGTATTCTTAGTAAAGCGGGAAATTGTGGCAAATATATATTAAAAGTCATATAATACAGTTCGGTTGATACAAGGATTTCTCAAAACCAAGAAAAGTTATATGAGGCCGTCCTTGTCTCAGTCCATGAGAAGTGATATTCAATGAGGCCTACGAATCCTCCCTCTCTCTTTTCTGGCCTTCTGGGGTTGATAAATCTTTGTATCAGCCGAAATCAGAAGTCAGTATAACAAAATAAGCACAAATCTTAAATTTCAGCATGAAATTTGAACATATTCGTGATAAGTGTCATAATATATCAAAATAAACTGACAAATAAAAGAAGCAACGAAGAAACAAAAGGAATGACGAAACAATCAAACTTACAAACAAACAGAAACAATCAAACGATATCATTGACCAACACGCCGTGTCATGCGACAGCATAACATTAATAGTACTGCATACCTTTGGTCCAAGAGAAAGAGTTTACAATTAGTATAAAAAAATAGTTTCATCTCACAACACGCCCAGAATATTGATGAGGTAGTAAGAAGACCACAAGAGATTACTCAATTAATTGTTTGTCCAATTGTATCGCATCTGCTAGGGCATGGAATTGTCATCATGATAGAATGGTATATAATTACAGTATTCTCTCAGGACATGTTATCTTCTCTAATATGATTAAACAGAGAAACTTACTACTTTAATAAAGCTGGAAGGGTTAGTATAATTAATCTTTGTCTCAGTAAATTAAATAGAAACCACTTCATACTTTGATATATGGTATTGGGACACATTTATTTTTAGCGATGGCATTGCTTAAAGATGCTTTGTTTTGTAATATTTTTCATATTGACTGTACTTGTAACGTGTTTTTGCAAGAATGGAAACCGTACGAAGACGGAAATAATAAGCAAATGGTACAATACAGTTGAACTTATGTATTGTATGTACCAAATTGTCTTCATCAGGTTCAATAACTCAGGGAAGTAGTTACAGATGGCTACTGGGGGAGGGGGGGGGGGGTCATACGTGAATTAACATTAGCCCGTAGATTTACATTATGGGTCACTTTGGGGTCATAACGGGAATTTAACATGGAAAAATGTATAGGGTCAAAAATGTTTATAGGGTCAAAAATATTATAGGGTCAAACATACTATCCAACATAATACTACAATCCAGCAACACACCCCTACTATCTAGCACACCAGTCATACTATCCAATAAAAAGGGTAGGAGTGTTGTTAGATCTCCATCTCAGAGATCATCTTTTCAAGAACAAAAACTTTTCAAAAAAAATAATAAAAAATAAAAATGGGGGTGTGGTGTGGAAAACGTGTCCCTAAAAATAAAATCTTCTTTTTCTGCCAAATCTTCATGGTGTATTGTGTCATCGGAGCAGCCATTGGAAATTTGAGTTTGCACAATGAGATAAACAAATGTGGACTATTTTACTCAGCAGTTGTATTGTTTATATTCTTCCCAGTCCTTTGTTGCAATATACCAACAGTAGCAACAACAGCGGTACTTTCGCCAACGCTAGTAAAATTAACAACTATTCCAATCACAATATCAGCCCTCTTTTGGAACATTAAAAAAATCACTCTCCTTTGACAACGAGTGACTCCTCGAAGACCAGAACCATAGAACTATGAATAATCAATTTTATTTAAGATTACCTAGTGACAGTTCTATGGGTGTGTTTCCCAACAACAAATTATGTTGTTTCGCGGTCAAATTACCTCAAGACATACAGTTGGATCACGAAACTCACTGGGGGAGTACCTTTAGTAGAAATCATTTATCCCACTCAAATCAAAAATGTAGTTAAAGATCAAACCGCTTTCGAAATATTAATGAACAAGTTCAAGAACACTTGGACAAAAATGATCCTCCCAAAACACCATCACAGGCAAATCCCCAAATGAATATCTATTGCATGAGAATTCCTGCATGATATTTTTTTAATGCTCAACATCTCGTCGAAACGATTTCAGCTATTTTCAACTATCAGTTTGGCAAAGCACTGGAGTAAACTCGCCGAAGTGTACTGATTCAGTACCATACAATTGATCACCATCTTAAAATGTATTTTTCCGACGGTCTATCAGGTTTTCTCCCATTTTTTTATTATTATTATTATTTTATTTTTTTTTGCTATGCTGGGTGGAAACACGAACAGTGCACCGCATTCAAAAGACATTCACAACAACGATCGATTGTACAAGTATTTTCGCTTCCCTATTGAGTTGAACGAGTGACTGATTTTGATGTTTGTGTATTCTGATATCGTCGAATATAACGTCGTGGGAAACAAAGCTGTTCTGTTGCTAAGAGTCATTCCTTTCAAAGTGGATTCTGCCATAACTGCTCACGATGAAGGAGGAAACAAGTATCACGTTCAGCGAGAATTCGTACATCCTCATCATCTTCCTGTCAGTAAATCTTTTTACATTTTTTCCGTATTTATTTCAGTCTTTGCTAAAGTTATGAGATTCGGAATTTTAGTACTACTTTAGGCTATGGTGGCCGTCTCAAGTTTCGTCTTTTGCGTAGCTTTAGATTTTCAAAGAAAAAGCATTACCCAGATTTTCCTCACTGGTTGTCCTGACTATTTAAAAAGACCTTGTATATCTCAGATATTGTTAAAAGAACTTTGAATTCCCTTTATTTTGGTCTATGATTGATGGGTGCAATTTGGGTTATAGAGTATACAGCTTGGTCTTACTTAAGATGTGCACCTCTCAAAAAAACTGTATGCTCCGCTTGGTCATTTTCACTTCCTGGACTTCAAAGGTAAATTTTAAAAAAAGAGCCGATAGTTTTTTTTGTTTGCTTTTTATATATTTTGTTATTCATTCATTGTACTTTCAGAGGCTGGTATTGCCTACTCTGGCAAAATTCGTTTCCCTATTTTAATAACTGCTGAAAATAGTGTACTTTTGACTAATTCAGGCTGATTTTTCGAGTACTTTGGAGCGGCCATTTCTGTCTGCTGTGTGCTTAGATCATGTGCAATTTACACAAGTACAATATGATGTAAAGAAATTTCTGCCACAGTACATGAAAGTAGCATAGAGGTAACATTCTCTCCACTGTGCATGTTGCAAATGCAAACAACTTCATCTTACACCTGTCACTCTCTCAGAAGCACGTATTATCGGTAGAGCGCCCCCTATGACAAATTTTTTGGACATTTTATCCGGATTTGTTTCAGTCTCCACTAGAGTCCGTATGAGTTTCGGAATTTTAGAACTACTTTTAATCAAAGGCATTTTATTTTAATGTTCCGGGTTTTGTTTCAGTCTCCGCTAAAGTCCATATAAGTTTCGGAATTTTAGTGCTACTTTAGTCTCGTCTATTTTAATTTAATGTTCTGGTCTCCGCTAAAGTCCGGGACAGTTTGGGAAATTTAGTACTACTTTTAGTCACGTCCATTTTGGTGTTATTATGAGTTGGTTCCCTTGATTATAGATATTTATAACATCAGTACAATAGATGCAAATAAACTGACACCACCATCATGATCTAAGGTATAGGTAATGCTTTATACATCAATCTGGGACATATGCATATAGACACTAGGCAGCAGATCACTACACACAGCGTGTGTCACGGAATTGTATAAATCCCTTTTATTAAATACATGTACTCGGGTTTCGTTTTTCAGTATAACAACGATACCCGAGAGTGTGTTATGTATATTGTACAATATTTCGAAACAGTGAGTTCGATTCACCCCATGCCGCACGTGCGAAGTGCTTTCGATGGGAAAAACCGAATGCATCAAGCGTACGGACGATGTAGAGCTGCATCGTCTGTGTATAAATGCCTCACCGTAAGACTAAATCTTTACATTACGGAACGTCTTGTCAGTGAGCAGTCTACTTAAGGATTTGCACGTCTTCAGCTGTAGAGTTACGTAAATTATTGATTAATTTATGGTGTATATTTTCTATTCTTGTTTGTATATTTTCTATTCTTGTTTGTTCCTAATAAGAGCTTTATATTAGCAATATAAAGTGGCATTTTTAGGAAACGTTTAGTACCATAAGATTCTTATCGGACACGTGTAGGTTCACTTCTGAACTTGTTTATTGCTTCGTAATGTTGTGCCGATAATGTAATTTGTATAACTTACCGTATGTAACGTCATTACGTGTTATCGTATATGCCCGTGTCAATCATACTACACGGTGTTAGATTTATTTTCAGCTGTAGAGATCAGAGTCGACGAGGTCCCAGCTATAGAGGGGACAATAGAAGTTGACTATAGCAGCTGTAAAGCTAACCATAGCAGCCGTGGAGCTGAATAAACAGTGTGTTGCTTGAATATCAGGTGATCGGGCGTTGTTGACCCATTGGTGGGCGTGGATCGCTTGATTGACCAGTCCGACTAGCAGCCAAGTATGCTAGTGACGGAGTGCTTGTGAGTCACTCCATATATGTAATCTTTTAGCCGTGGGCTAATTTTGGGTTTTTGTGATACCCAGTGGTTTGGGAGTGTAAGGTATTTTGCAGGATATCTATCCTATTTGTTTGCACCACATTTTATTATTTGAATAAAGTGCCTCATGTTTCATTATTTGAGGGTATACATTTTTGCTATATGAGTAAAAAATACATCATTTTTGCTATCTGAGTAAAACACATCATTCCTTTCATCGTATGAGATGAATCATTAGCCTTTATCATTGCACTGTGTCTTTATTTATTTGTATTCATATTTGGGTTACCGTATTAGGTTCGTGCGGATTATGTTAATTTGTCCAATATTTGGACCCTATACACGCACGTATTAATCATAACCTTTCTTCCCATTCAAGTCATTCATCAATAAACATTGCATTTTTATCACCATCAACAGTGTTCTGTTATAAATCCGAAATCCAACCCGGTTATCTTGTTACAGCGTGTTGATGGTATAATGCGGGGTTTGGGATAGTGGATGACTGAATGTTGACCACTACACATGGCGTGTAGATGGCATAATGTGGGCTGATGGATAGTAGATGGCTAAGTATTGGTCACTACACACGGCGTGTTGGATAGTATATGTAGGTATTGGTCACTACACATGACGTGTGGATGGTATAGTGTGGGGTGATGGATAGTAGATGACTAAGTATTGGTAACTACACTCGGCGTGTTGGATAGTATATGTAGGGTGTTGGTCACTATATACGGCGTGTTGAGTGTATAATGTGGGCTGTTGGATAGTAGATGACTGGGTGTTGGTCACTACATACTGCGTGTTGTATAGTATATGTGAGATATTGGTCACTACACAGGGCGTGTGGATGGTATAATGTGGGGTGAAGGATAGTATATGATTCAGTAATGGTCACTACACACGGCGTGTTGGATAGTATATGTGGAGTCTCGGTCACTATACACGGCATGTGGATGGTGTAGTGTGGGGTATTGGTCACTATACATTAGTAGATGAATATGTATTGGTCCCTACACACGTCGTGTTGGATAGTATGTGTGGGGTATTGGTCACTATACACAGCGTGTGGATTGTAAAGTGTGGGGTGATGGATAGTAAATGACTAAGTATTGGTCATTACACACGGCGTGTTGGATAATATATGTGGGGTACTGGTCACTACACATGGCGTGTGGATGGTATAGTGTGGGGTCATGGATAGTAGATGACTAAGTATTAGTCACTATACACAACGTGTTGGATAGTATATGTAGGGTATTGGTCACTATAATGACGTGTTGAGTGTATAATGTGGGCTGTTGGATAGTAGATGACTGGGTGTTGGTCACTACATACGGCGTGTTGGATAGTATATGTGGGATATTGGTCACTACACAGGGCGTGTGGATGGTATAATGTGGGGTGTTGGATAGTAGATGACTGGGTGGTGGTCACTACACACAGCGTGTTGGATAGTATATGTGGAGTACTGGTCTCTACACACAGCTAGTTGATGGCATAATGTGGGGTGTTGGATAGTAGATAACTAGGTATTGGACACAACACACGGCGTGTTGGATAGTATATGTGGGGTACTGGTCACTACACATACACTCCTACCCTTTCATTGGATAGTATGAATGGGGTGCTGGATAGTAGGGGTGTGTGTTGGATTGTAATCAAAAAGCAGTTGCTGGATTGTAGGGTGTATGTTGGATTGTATGTTTGACCCTATAACGTGTTTTGACCCTATAAATATTTTTGGCCCTATAAACATATTTGAACCCATAATTTTGTCCATGTTCAATTCCCGTTACGACCCCAAAGAGGCCCATAATGTTAAATTCCCATTTGCCCCCAAGAGGCATCTCCATGTAAGTCTATGGGCTAATGTTAATTCACATATGACCCCCAGTACCCATCCATAACTATTGAGTAGGGAGCTGGAGATTTTGGACCCTACCCCTTTCCAGACATGCTTTGACACCCCATTACAGACAAACGCCTTGATTTTGAATACATCGTGTCAGTAAGGTGTTAATTAAATTATAAAGAGCACCAACGAATATTACGAGGGGAAAATTTGTTGTCACTATTAGCGTATTATCTCCCTTTATCTCATCCCTTTCATTTCTGGTTTCATTTTACCTGGTGAAAAGACGTTCTACTATTAATCTTTCCCCAGAATTTTGATTTAAACAAAAAAAGAAAAAAAAAAAAAAAAAAAAAAAAAAAACCATAACCCCGTTTGAGACAGATCAAGAATCCCTTCTTTAATGAGTGCCCCCCTTCCCGGGCCCCCATAATTAAATCTGTATTATGCTTGGTTGGATTATCATAAGAATCCAAAAACTCTGCACAAATCTACACATGCGTGAGAAACTATAGGACTGACATATAAGAGTAAATGTAGTACACATTTTTCTTAAAATGATAACCTCCAAATTATTTATTTATTTATATATTTATTTACTTATTTATTTATTTTTAGAATAAATAATTGCTTTAGTAATGTTACGCATTTCAAAACATATTTCCTATTAAAATGCAAACATCCATATTTAGGTCATATACCTGTGCATTTTTCAATTTTTAAATACAAAATGATTTTATTTAGTTCCCTGTCCAATGAAACCTTAAAGTTATGCTTGATTTCGTAATTGGGGAATTGGCACGAATAGAAAGAAGAATAAAGGATGAACAATTTACTTTAAGTGGGTCACCTTAATTGAGGTATAAAGGATAATGGCATTTGAGTGATTTCAGATAATATTAATTAATAAGATAACTTTTGTTTGGCAGAAATAGACTACACAAGTATATAGTATTTATTTTTTAGGTCTTCTTGACCCATCTTATAATTTTAATAAAATAAATGAGGGGCGGTGCATCAAAATGGTTGATAAGTTGATCATGTTTCATTGTGCAGGATCGGCTATGACAACTCTCTGTCTGTCTCTGTCTCTCTCTCTCTCTGCAAGATGGGTGCCCAAATTGTGTTGACGATAATTAAGCAGTAATGCTATCTGGTAATCAGTCAGAGCAAATCCTTTATCACGCATATTCAAGTCCCAAGGGCCACTTCCTTAGGTGATTTAAGTCCTACGCTCAGCAATATTGATCAGTGATACAAAAAACCCTGCGTGATAATTACATCTAATCAAATTGGTGAAAAAAATAAACGAAAACGGGACTTTCCCCAGTGTCTTTGTTATTAAAAAGAGGGAAATATCGTAGACTTAATCTATTGTGACACTTTAATGATCAATATCATAATATTTTTTATTATTCCCTATTAAGATTTCATTTTGAAAGCCTGTACTGATTTTTTGGATTGTCACACATTTGTATAAAACATACATACATACATACATACATACATACATACATACATACATACATACATACATACATACATACATACATACATACATACATACATACATACATACATACATACATACATACATACATACATACATACATACAGCTAACTGAATAAATTCCCATAGTCGGTGATGTTAATATTTGGCGCAACTACTCTACTTTCGTGGTAAGGCCGTCAAATCACTCTTGAATCCTATGAATGATCTATCCAAGAAAATACAATTTTTAAAACAATGAAAATGATATGTTGCGCGCTTTGCTTTGATAAAAATTACCTTGTAGGTGCCCACTATCAAAATTCAGTCTGGTGAGATTTCCTCGTTTGCATACTTTTGTTACTGTGCGAAGACAACAATAAAATCAAATTTGTTTTAGGTTCAAGACTACTATTGCGTACAAGTTAACCATACGAAGGCTTTCCTGGCTTTTATTTTCCGCCAATCAGTGACATTCATTCTTTAAATACCGCCGCATATAGTGTAATTTCCTAGCTCGTAAAAGAATTACTTGTCTATTACCATATAGACTTAGAGACTACTTCTTCTACCATCTTCCTTTCTCTCTCCTTCCTTCCCATGTTATTCTCCTCCGTCCAGTGTGTGCACATTGATAAATGGATGGATTGCTGGACGGATAGATGGATGGATGAATGCATGACTGAATGAATTAATGAATAAATGGATGAAATGGTTCGCCTTTTTGTCAGGTACAAAACCTTTATCGACCAATTCCATTTGATAATGACAAATATCACGACAGATAAGTCATCTTTTTGCTTCTTTGTTTCAGAACATTTATACTCGATATAATATAATATACGATGGACCAATTAACATAAACTTAACTTAATTAGATTAAAAAGAGAATTTCTATTAGTACAGGTCGCAAGTCGCTGGAAACCATCTTGAAATGATACGCAATGGTACGATCAGACACGATAACTAAACAGTACCGTACTTAAAAGGTACGCAAAATGGTAGTAAAAGACAATATAAGTACTGTATTACTTTTTCACGTTCCCTTCTCTAGCAACAAAGTTTCTTCATCTTTAGAACCAGATCAGCATTTTTGGAATAACTTCTTTATGCATTGAATGAGAGTTTATTATTAGCGACGGGATATTGTAATATCGTCCGTGTGTACGTGCCTAACCACACCTACTTCTAAACCGCTGGTTGAACATTGACTAAACTTGGCAGATAGGTTGCCTATGTCGTGACCATAGGACTATAGTTTGGGGATTTTCCCATGGGGTCTCCGGGTGGGGTCAAAAGTCAAACATACGTAATTGCCATTATGGTGACATTTTTATGTTTTTATTTACCACTTTTTGTGTATGCATTCGTAGTAAACAAAAAATAAAATATAAACGGATTTGGGGTTACGACCCCTAGGTCAAAGCATTGGGGGTGGGATGGGGACATGTACCATAAAGCGGGGGAATTTCCATGGCGAGCCATGGAAGTGGCTGAAGTTAATCTTTGCGATGTTTCATCATAAAATGTGTAAAACATAATAAGGATTCCTTTATCTTTGTGCCTGACATTGTTAATGGTTTTGCAAAATTTTTAAAACTTGTACCTATATCTGGAAACATTAGCTATTGTCTCTTTTAGTATCAATGTACACCCTCAGATGTAAGGTTACAGTCAGTGTAAAAGATGCTATGTTGAACTGCTCAAACAATTATTCCCATTCTAGCCCTTTAGGATATCATTTTTGTATAACGTCTTTATTAGACAGTTTTGTTGGCTTATAGAGGAAGAGATTATGAGTTTTCGTGCACCTCTTGTACGGATAGTCTAAATGATCTGCTTAGGTTTGATAAGATAATATTTCCTTCATGCCACCGTATTGATTTCTCTAATTGGCTCTGATTTGGTCAACAGTCTATCATATTGTTAGGGTATCCTTTTCTAACATCAAGCGACAACCAGTCAGTATTTAAATCGTGGTTAGAGCGCCTGGTCACATCTCTTTTCAAATGGAAGTATTGAATAGTTCCTTGATTAGCTTCTTCCTCAATACTCCCCCAAGCCAGCTCAGATTTATTGGATTCGTTTTATGAAGGCAGATATAAACAACTTGGACAATTTCCTTTCCAAAATGCCAGTTTCAATCAAAGCGCTTGTTTCTTAGAAGAGAATAATCATATACACTATTGCAACATTTCTGTCTGCTGAATTGGATCGAGTTGTTTCCTGCTAAATATTTTACCTTTCACGTCCTCTATTTTGCGTAAAAACGGTAATTGAATACTTTTTAACGCATCAAAAGCCATGCATTCTGGAACCATTCAAATTCTGTTTGTTTCTTAACCTTTATCATGAAACCTGCCCAAGTAACAAAGACAAAGTGGCTGCGAACCGACTTTTGTAATAACGTTGTTTTTTCGTTCAAATAAATATCACATACCAGGAGAAGATTCATACATGCATATAACATTCAGTTTTAGCTTGATTATACAATTTACATTTACAAGATTATTTTGTCTTTAATTGGAAAGGTAAACCTAAACTTAATATTAACAGCGCCATATGACAGGGTCCAACAAATCCTCTGTCGAGAGCCCTCAAACTACCACGTCCCTGCGTCCGGGGTAGCAAAACGTCCTAGTGGTCCCCAACGCAGTGCCCGCGGGCGCCATGGCGCCCGCCAAGGTTCTCTGTGTGCCCGCGCAAGAGGTTTTACGGAAAGAGGTTATAATGAATAATTAAAAAAAGGGTTAAGTTAATTGGTTGGTTCCCGCCACTCTCTCATTAACTCACAAATGTGAGTAGGCAGCAAAAGGTTGGGGACCCCTGCTATAGAGCACCAACCGGAATGCCATATAATTGTTGTTGATGAATAACGGACAACCGTATTTTAGACCATATTTCTGTCGTTTACTATCAGAAAACTAAGCCTTTGTATTGCACAATTTCCGATGCTCAGTATAATACACATACATCACAGCCAGAGGTTAGTCAGAGTTTCCTCTAACCATTCTCACCCCGTTTTAGATATCAGAACAGTTATGTTGGAGTGACATGAGAAATAATACATTAATAAAATTGTGTTCTGGACGGTCAGAGCCTATTCCCAATCGAAAACATGAAACACTGGATAATCCGGCTGATTTGTCGGCTTATTAAAGTTACAAATTATTTGTTAATTGCTATGTTTGAGAAGATATATATTCTACTTATCGATATAAGGCAGGTAGGTTCGATACCATGTCGCTTAATGTTGTCATCCTCTGTTTAAAGCGGGTGTCCTATGCCACCACCGCGTGGTTTCGACGAAAATAATAATAATAATAATAATAATAATAATAATAATAATAATAATAATAATAATAATAATAATGATGATGATCCTCCACTTTTAGCATTCCCACACTTTTAAATTCATACTGTTTGATGCTTGATGTGGATTCAAGGTTGCTTATAAATGTTATAGTTTTATTCTGTGCTAAGTGAGCCAAAGATCGCAGGATTCTATTTCCTTTCCAAGCTTTTTTGAAATGTAATCAGGATCCTGATGTAAAAACATGATAGCTCTGTCATTTGCATATAATAAAAGATTACAATTAGAGTCTATGCTATTTACCATATCACTCACAAAATACAAAAAGGAGAGGTCCTAAAATACTACCCTGTTACACCACATGATATTGCCAAAAGTCTGAATGTGTTGTATGTTTCTTAGATACTACTAAAACCATTCAACGGACATAACTCCTAATCCTAAAACTTTTTACACAATATATCATGATTCACTGTGTCAAAAGCTTTTTGTAAGTCGAGCATGATCATTCCCGTGCAGGGACCTTTCGACGTCTGAACCGTATTGTGATCAAAAAGATGTATCAAACATGTATCAGTAGAGTACATTTCCCTAACACCCGACTGTAGTTCATACAGTAAGTTATTCTTAATTCAAAAGTTTTAAAGTTGAACATAGGGTGCTCTTTCTAGAATCTTGGACACAATACTGAGTATGCTAACGGGCGTGTAATTGGACACAATACTGAGTATACTAACGGGCGTGTAATTGGACACAATACTGAGTATACTAACGGGCGTGTAATTGGACACAATACTGAGTATACTAACGGGCGTGTAATTGGACACAATACTGAGTATACTAACGGGCGTGTAATTGGACACAATACTGAGTATACTAACGGGCGTGTAATTGGACACAATACTGAGTATGCTACGGGCGTGTAATTGGACACAATACTGAGTATGCTAACGGGCGTGTAATTGGACACAATACTGAGTATGCTAACGGGCGTGTAATTGGACACAATACTGAGTATGCTAACGGGCGTGTAATTGGACACAATACTGAGTATGCTAACGGGCGTGTAATTGGACACAATACTGAGTATACTAACGGGCGTGTAATTGGACACAATACTGAGTATGCTAACGGGCGTGTAATTGGACACAATACTGAGTATACTAACGGGCGTGTAATTGGACACAATACTGAGTATGCTAACGGGCCTGTAATTGGACACAATATTGAGTATACTAACGGGCCTGTAATTGGACACAATACTGAGTATACTAACGGGCCTGTAATTGGACACAATACTGAGTATACTAACGGGCCTGTAATTGGACACAATACTGAGTATACTAACAGGCCTGTAATTGTTTGCATCAGCGATGCTATCCCTTGTTGTAACGAGGTATAACTCTAGCTAATTTCAGTTCATCTGGTACATTACCACATGATATAGACCAGTTAAAAATACAAGTAATTGGAATCGTCAAAATATTGACATCATCTTTCGTAAACCTTGGTGGAATATTTTCAAGACCTGTACCTTAACATTCAATGTTCTAGAAATGGAATGTTCTTGATCGGGAATAAACTTTAATCTTATACGCCAACATAACAGTTCAAATATTTAAAACGGGATGGGAAACGTCAGAGGAAATTCTGACTACGATAGAGTCCTACTGAGGATTCTTGATTGTTAATCTCCTAAAATGCACTCTCATTCCTGACACTTATTGGTAGTGGCGATGTATACTTAAGGCAAAAAAAAAAAAAAAAAAAAAATATGTGTTTCCTAGTGCACTGGTTTTAAAATTAGGGTAGGTAGGTATTTTTTGTTTTTTGTTTTTTAACATTATATAAATCAAATAATATCAGATAATATTTCAAGTGCTTCAAAGTACTGGACAAAACCGGCTCAATTAGATGCACAAATCAATTTCGGCAATGTGATTTTTTTAATAAAAAAAACAAAACAAAAAAAAACAAAAAAACAATTGGAGGGTGGGGAAAAAAGTGCTAGGTCGGCAACGAGAAACAGGGACGACCGGAAACACATCTTTTTTGCCTAATAGCATTTGTATTACATATATTTCGGCCCTTATTTGGTGTGCGGGAGGCTATAAATATTGTTCTATTGAAATCAAGTGAACTGACAAAACTCCTTACGAAGATTGGCAGGGTATTGTGTGAAGAAGACTACTGATGAAACATACATTTAAAGACAGGCATTTTAAACGTGTAGAGTTAAGAGACCTGAATGAGTACCAAAACAATCAAACGTATAATTGACCAATCGGTGCTTATTCGGAGGTTTGTTCATCTCCAGAACCAGGAGAACATGACTCTGTTGAGTTAATCCTCCTTTGACGCCTCAGCCTTTATTACGAATTTTTAAATACAACAATTTCTCACCAAGGAATGCTCTTGCATTGAGATATATTCCATTTAAAGTGATTTATTTCATACCTTTTTTTTTTTGTCGCATCGAGCACAGAACCGCCATTATTGTTTTTTCTTGTGCTCCTCCATTAAAAGAGAGTACGTCTGATGGCATCACACCACTACAATGTGAATCCAAATAGTTTTGGGGAGTTTTCAGTAAACAATATTGGTCGCATAAACTATTATTTAGCTGCTGTCCTTTTTGAAAATATTTTCTTAAAACATTAAATATGTATAAGAAACAACACAAAGACATAAATTCCGTGAATGGTTTAGCTTTACTGCTTTATTGCTTCTTCAGACTGAATTCAAATCATTGTTTACGTCATTAAGTCCCTTTGGTTTCTAAGAGAGTAACGTTATAAAGTGACGTCATAGCGTGAATCATTCTGAGACGTTCTAGCTACAGTTTTATATAAGGTGTTAAATGCATAAATAGCATGGAAAAATGACATAGTAAAAGATATCTAAAACTGGATCATTAAGCATATGTCTTTATTGAGAACTCTAACAGTAGAATATATATATATATATATATATATATATATATATATATATGCATAATTTATTAAATAGTGTGAATTTAGCAATTAATTAAGTTTTATGAATAGTTTTAGAATTATAACCTTTTAGATATGTCTGGCAGTATCCAAACGGTGAATCCGATACTGGATTTAAATTTGAGATGAATACATTTTTCATTAAAAGGAAACGAAGCTTGCCTTGTTTTCTTTTAATGAAACATTATACAACAAGTGGTGTATCAAAGATACAACCCACATACTTTAGATATATTTTATTTATACCACATACAAATACACCGACCAAGTATTACGGTTTTGTTGTGCCATGCAATAAAAACTCATCTCTCAGGAGAATCATGTATAGTGTATGCCAACGTGGTCATGTAGGTGGATTTACTTGTCTTAAATTAAATATTAATTGTTGTTCTAAAATGTAATACTAATATAGGTGAAGCAAAATCTATTCAATCCTGACAGTTGAATGTTCTGCGCCTTGAATGTCACCAAAAATGTATTTAAGAGGATCGAAATAAAGGGAATAATCGTCATTTAAAGGTATGTGTAATCAGATTCTAAAAATATACACCCATTACCGAAACTGTCGGTACTGAACGTCTACATGACTTGTACTTTAATAATATACTTTCTCTGACAGCATGATGTATTCTTTTCGAGAAAAAGGACAATTTTAATAGGAGTCTGTGTTTCAGCAACTTGCATAATTGTAGTAGGTTTTAACCTGTGTTTCTTTGAAGGAACGATGTTTTGTGAAATTCAAATAGCATCTGAAATCATTAAGTGGGAATTACTGTTATGGGAGGTGGCACGACAATGATACCCAGTAAAGGGATGATAAGAAGTAGTGTAGGTAAATTAAGCAGTATAATAAAATGCATTAGTTATGACTGGTCAATGGAAGTGTTTTTTTAAAAAATTCTCAAAAGTTTAGAACATTAATGAACACATTAGTCAGGTGGTTGTAAACAAATTTTGAGAAAGTTATGTGAACTTACTGATGTTTACGTTCTATTTCTTATCAGCGGAATTATGAACCTACCATGCCAGTTGAATAGAAAATAATTCTTAAAAATGTTTACCTGAAACCAAGCATATATAAACAATCACATTTCCATTGTGTACATTTGATCAAAAGACTTTATGTTTCAGAGGGAAACCTCTACACCACTCTGCCATGGGCATTTATACTTCACACTAAAAATGTTGGTACTGTAAATGTGGACACAGGTGATTTACAGTGTGTGTACATTTTATACACGTTTTTTTCACAGTGATAGTGCACACACTGAGTGCAAATTATTAGCATATGTTTAATTCATAAGAACTATAACAAGAATTATATACTCCAGTTTTGTCCCATAGACTTAATAGCAGAAGTAACTGAACAATATTTGACTTACACGTCATCGTCAAGCCCTATACGTCGTTGTCAAGGGCATGTGCTATAACATCATGACGTCATACAACGTTTGACCTTGTGACGTCATCCAACTGTCCCGATATATTCATGCGAGTCATGGATGTTATTATGATTAAAGTTGAACAGAGAATAAAAAGAGCACATTTATTTGAATATTTGTAATGTTTTCCTTAGTGTAATTTTAAAGAGCTCTGGTAAATGATACTTATTAAAACTTAGAGCATATAATAAACAGGTTATTGAATGTGTATTGTCTGATATCTCGGTTGGACTCGTTGTTTTGGTGATGTCAACTAAAAAACTCATTGGCCACACGATAAAAACAACTCGTTCACGCGAGATATCAGACAGTATACATTCAATAATCTATAATCATTAATTACAAAAAAATTAAGTACAAAAAAATAATCTCCTCTCTAAAAATGACTTGAATCAAAGTAACGCAGATACCTTATTCTATAGCATATGTTCATCTGACTATGTCACCTGTGGTAAATATTAAGAATTCGTAAGGAATTGTCTGTATCTATTACCTTTTTTGATTGCCTTTGTTTCATTGCCTATTCAAATGTGACAGATTTATTCCTGGATATATGTTGATAATTAAAGACACCATATGAATAATAGAGAGAAAAACAATGTCAAGGTAAGGATACTCCCTAAAACGCGTTGCGAAAGCAAGCCACTCCTCTGATCCTTTTCTGGGCGTATTTCAAGATAATGCATGCTGTTCCTGTGACATACTATGTTTTTACAGACGTACAGTTAGACTTCAAGGCGACTGACATTTCATGCTATATGACACGTTGATAAATCACGTTTGACTTGATGCAGTAAGACTGAATATTTGATATATTTAAGATGCTAAACAATTTAAAAAAATGTTCCATACGTAACTTAGGAATTTTTTTTATCTGATGCATTTAAATGATGTGCTCATATTTCTTGTTCATAATTATAAGAAATCGTTACACGTGCTGCAGGCTAAGCTGATTAATTTCAATACATTACTACATCACGCATTGGGCCTTCGCAGATGCCACGTGTCATATGATACATTGGAAATTTGATAAAATCTCCTAAGTGGTTAAAAAAAAAAAAAAAAAATTAAATTGTAGAGACGAAAAATGGTTGTAGAAACATTTAATTCTCTCATGAAGATACAATAGCTTGCGTTATGATGAGAACAAATCAACTATATATTCACAGACGACAACAACGGATTCTAGGTAAGAAATATTTATATCAACAAACTGAATATATGTGCACTATATCTTTTAACTTAAGTTTATGATTTTGACCTTTTTTGCATTGCGCATCATAACAAACAAAAGTATAAATGTCTCACTTTTCTATCTTTTTAAGTTTTGGGTACAATTTCTTTGCAGTTTATTTCTCGCAATAGACGATTTTCTTTGTCATATATGGGTTCGACGATTCTTTGATCCCCGATAAGGTTATACATTGGTTTATAAAAAAAATTTCTCACCACTCTCTGAAGTTCCTATGGAAGATCATTCTGCTTGTCAATACCCTTTATTTATAGATGTTATCCAACTTGAGTTTTATTCGGAATGAGATGGCTGAAATATTTCGTAGATAAGCGAGCTAATGTCAAAATGTATTCAACATTAGACATGACTGAATTGAAGTTTTACCCACGGGTGCGATTGAAACATGATGTTACAAACCAAATGGGTCGTACCTTGAAGGTAAAAAATTACCGTATATACTCGCTTATAAATCGGATCCAAGTGTAAACAACATACACCCAGATATGTCGTCGCATAACGCGCTGACAGATCTGGGTTTATATAGTTTGAAGTTGGATACGACTTTTAAGTTGTAATGAGTAATATTTCATTCTGATACGCTAAAAGACATTTGTACCCAATTTCCTTCAGAAACGAAGGAATAGTTTTAATTTTTGTTGGAGTAAATGTTTTGCTTGTTGGAGTTATTTGATATAAAGACAACCTTGACTTATTTATATCTTCTTACTCTAGTCTAGTATTCTACCTCGAACAGACAATTCGACTTTAAACGACAACGTCTAGCATCGTTGTTAGCATCTTACCAACACCAGTCTAGCATCATTATTAACATCTTACCATCACCAGTCTAGCATCGTTATTCGCATCTTACCATCAGCAGTCTAGCATCGTTATTAGTATCTTACCATCACCTGTCAAGCATCGTTATTAGCATCTTACCAACACCAGTCTAGCATCATTATTAGCATCTTACCATCACCAGTCTAGTATCGTTATTAGCATCTTCCTATCACCAGTCCAGCATCGGTATTAGCATCTTACCATCACCAGTCTAGCATCGGTATTAGCATCTTACCATCACTAGTCTAGCATCGTTATTAGCATCTTCCCATCACCAATCTAGTATCGTTATTAGCATCGTCCCATCACCAGTCCAGCATCGGTATTAGCAGCTTACCATCACCAGTCTAGCATCGTTATTAGCATCTTACCGTCACCAGTAGCTTTTCCTCCTCCTCCTTCTACTTATGCATCTTTTTTCTTTCTTATGCTGCTCACTGATTTTAAGCATTGTTTTCTATCGCATTTAAGTGTAATTCGTTGAACTTGTTGTTTCTATGGAGATATAGTTTTCCATATATGTTTTTATAAAAAGAAGCGATCTTCTCGACCTTGGGTTAAGAAAGTACCGACCAGAGACACGAATAACATTTTAGTGACAGTGTCTGAACAGTCATTGGACATTGCAAGATCGCCACAGTTTTGAATACCTTGTAGGGTGCCAGACACATTAATTGTGTACTTAACATGCAATTGCTACTGACTTGACTTTGGAATTATACTAATGGAACAAGAAATCTGGGGGCAGAACAAGCTGGGCATTAAGTTCAATTACTTAATGGGTTTTGCTTGTCCGTGAATCGTTCGAAATCTCCAAGGGTTTTCTGTCTCTTTGACTGACTCTTTAAGGTCACTCGAGGTAATTTTCAGATAATAAATTGAATACATATTTTCTTACACACTTTATTTTAGTTCACGATGAAAACTATGCTATAAGGTTTCAAGTCACATGTTCTTTTTTCTTTGCCCTTTTCCTTTGTCTCGTTTGATTAAGTTGTATACCTGTGCCATATTGGATGCAGCATGCAACATTAGCTAGGAAAGGACACAGACATTCCATGCCCAGTTGTAGTTGGTACATTAAGAACCTTTGTTTGATTTATTCATTTAAATTCTAGTATAGTTCATTTTTGCTTTAAGAAGTCATTCAATGCTTCATAGGGTTTTCCTCGGCACTATGCTACGATTAATAACCTGTTTTTTCAATTTCAGTTTCTAATTGCATTTTCTGTTGAAAGTAATCAGGGTATATATGTGTACTCTGTCCTGGACAGGTGTATTATTTACATCAACTATCTGGTGATTTGATTGTAAGTAAACAGAAGCGTATGGCATTGGCGTTGGTAAATTAACACTTTTGACAGTAAAATAATTTAAATTCATATTATTTTATGATGGATCAGTCTAATGAAGTAGAATCAATTAATATATCACCTTTAGTTGAATGATTTATAATAGGTAGGATACCGGCAAAGAACAGATTTGTGCCTGATTTCCTCTTATCATCTTTTCCGATTAACATCAAAATTTCTTCACATACATGTACTGAGTTAGCATACCTAAAAGTAGTGTTATGGTTATTTGCGTGGTAGACATACATGTACCGAGTTAGCATACCTAAAGGAAGTGTTATGGTTTTTTGCGTGGTAGACAAATAAGTATGTATAGAGAATATTAAAAAGATCAAACATCAGTTCTGTATAGAGTGAATAATCAGTACACATCGACGTTTTATACCTAGGACAATGCCGTGATTGTTAAAACAACTATAGTTTTGTATATCTTAATATGTCTGTATGTATGATTCAGATTGTTATATCGTGACATGTTTGCATGTATGATTTAGATTGTTATATCGTGAATTGTTTGTATGTATGATTCAGATTGTTATATTGCGACATGTTTGTACTTATGATTCAGATTCTTATATCGTGACATATTTGTATGTATGATTCAGACTGTTATATCGAGACATGTTTGTATGTATGATTCAGATTGTTATATCGTGACATGTTTGTGTGTATGATTTAGATTGTTATATCGTGACATGTTTGTACGTATGGTTCAGACTGTTATATCGTGACATTTTTGTACGTATGGTTCAGATTGTTATATCGTGACATGTTTGTATGTATGATTCTGATTGTTTTATTCAGTAGCGTACCCCCCCCCCTGGGGGGGGGGGTGGACAGAGCGGTTGCCCCGGGCGTCAGAGGTCTTGGGGCGCCAAAAATGCGGATACAAATTCAAGCCTCGTATTCTGGCCCTTATGGCCATCATCGTCATCCCGGGCGCCATTTACCCTTAGTACGCCACTGGTTATATTGTGATATGTTTGTACGTATGGTTCAGATTGTTAAAACGTGACTTGTTTGTACGTATGGTTCAGATTAGTATATCGTGACATGTTTGTACGCATGTTCAGATTATTATATTGTGGCATGTTTGTACATATGGTTCAGATTGCTATATCTTAACATGTTGGTACGTATGGTTCAGGTTGTTATATCTTAACATGTTCGTACATATGATTCAGATTGTTATATCATGACATGTTTGTACGTATGGTTCAGATTGTTATATCGTGACATGTTTGTACGTATGGTTCAGATTATTATATCGTGACCAGTTTGTACGTATGGTTTAGATTGCTATGTTGTGACAGGTTTGCTTCAGAACTCTTACTCTTTATGTTATTATTTTGACATATATATGTGTAACAAAGAGTGCCAAGTTTATTATAGTATAATATTTGTGATGGATTTCAATGAACCATATAGATCAGTACCTTGATTACCTTTAATTCTGCACCTTCTATCCAAAAAGCAAACATCATGCAATTTACATCATATACATGACATTTAGTACAATAATTATTTATAAAATAGAACTATAATATTTTTAAAAATATTGGAACTATATCCATCTCCATATTTTCTTTCTTCATCTGGAATCAAAACTCCGGGAAGATGCTGTAAATTATCCACTTTTCCTGGACAGAGTCCTAATACCATGGTAATGAACAGAGTCCTCATACCGTGGTAATGGACAGGGTCCTCATATCGTGGTAATGGTCAGGGTCCTCATCCCGTGGTAATGAACAGAGTCCTCATACCATGGTAATGAAAAGAGTCCTCATACCGTGGTAATGGACAGGGTCCTCATACCGTCGTAATGAACAGAGTCCTCATACCATGGTAATGAAAAGAGTCCTCATACCGTGGTAATGGACAGGGTCCTCATACCGTCGTAATGAACATAATCCTCATCCCGTGGTAATGAACAGAGTCCTCATACCGTCGTAATGGACAGGTTCCACATATCGTGTAATGGAGTATTTTCACACGCATGTCGAATATAAATAACAACACTCACACACACACACACTATCAGCGATTTGATGAAGTTTTTTTACATACTCACATTTTACTTTCCATATAGCATCTATTTATATCTATCATACTTCAATGTCACCATAAACCTATCTATCTACCTATCTATCTATCTATCTATCTATCTATCTATCTACCTACCTACCTACCTACCTACCTACCTACCTACCTATCTATCTATCTATCTATCTATCTATCTATCTATCTATCTATCTATATATCTATCTATCCAACCATCCATCCATTCATCCATCCATCCATCTATCTATCTGTCGAACTTAGTTGAAACGAAATTATTAGTTACAATGTAGATTCAGTAATAAGTAGATAATGTATATGTGATGAAGCTTATTTTAAAAAATGGAACTTAAAGTTTCAATAGAGTTATTTCATATCATTTCAAACTACAGATTTAATAAAAGGAAAAACTACAGCAATGAAGAATATATTTATTCTCTTTATGAGTTTAAATACATATTTTTTGTATTATTAACCTTCATTTAAACTGAACATGGACAACATTGGGCTTACTCATCTGACTACAACAAATGTTCTGATTTTGAATTTTTGAAATAGCAGGAGCTTTCTTGGTATGTATGTTAATCATTCAAGCGAATCGTATCTGAAATAAATTAGTTTTTCAAAGTCCCTTTCTTTAAAACACTGAAATATGAGTGACTAAATTATCTCCTTGAAATAGATTCACGACAGTTAAATATATCACCAAATACAGAACTTGAATTTAATACAAATAGTATAAATACATCAATGACATATACGAATGACATTCATGTTGTCAGACTCTTATTTTGTTATTCATGTAATACAGCTCGGACTGTCTATATGTCCTTCCATATGTCTGTCTATCTATATGTATGTGTGCATATGCCAATATTGTTAAAGAAATAATAATAATAATAAATAATAATAATAATACACTGTATAATTCATAAAAAGATATGTAAATCCTACATCATATTAGTGTTCTAGCACTACTGCTAAAAAGTAACAGGCAATCAACGGAAAATCAACTTAACTGGTAATTCTGATGTATGTATGTATGTATGTATGTATCTATGTATCTATGTATGTATGTATGTATGTATGTATGTATGTATGTATGTTTTGAGATGTATGCACTTTGTGATTAAAGAAATGTACAGAATATTGGTTCTGTAATTTAATATTGTGCACAAGTTCCACCATACATCGAATCTAATGGCTTTCATTTTGATAAATGTCATTTGTAAAGCAAAATACAAAACTCGTTAGGAAAATATGCACGACTCAGATGTTTCATATATTAGACAATCATACTAAAATATAACAGTGCATTCATAAGATTGAGTCTGATTATTTATGAAGGATATATAACTTACTTGACAGAGAGAATTTGTTCCCATTCATCTAGTGTACTATTGATCTCTTGAGGAAGACCCATACAGATGATGGAGTAGAAAAAATGTTCTACATTTGAAAGTATATAGAGAGTAACACATACAATACCATCTTTCTTCCATCAAAATGTCGGATAATCAGATTTCCATAACTCAAGCACTAAGCCATAGAATACTTGCTATAACTCGAATATCTCGCTAGATCCTGGTGTAAAAGCATTCTCTTGTCTTTCGACCTTGAAAAACTCGAAACTACCGAAAATTTGAACCAAAACTTTGGTCTCGCAGTGCTTCAAGTTCTCGAAATTTTACTGTATATAAGTGTGACAAACTATGGTGAATGGCGGAATTATGAATAAAGTAACAGCATTATCAAAAAAGATTAGGTATTTTGGATAAATATGACTTTCAAGGGAAATATTTCAAATATTTCACCAAAGGTTTCATCAAATAAATTAATACACATACTTGTATCTTGTAACATGTGTTATTGATTCTTAGATATGCTTCTTTACAATAACCACCGCGAAGAGTTGCAACATGTTGTTTTATTGTTTCTTGTTTATATTTGCCTGTTCAATATGATGTTTCATTAGTTATCCATTATCTATTAGAGAAATGATTGACATCAAATTAGTTAGGGACTTTCAAGTCAGCAATTGTTAAAATATAAATCAAGTCTAGAAGCATATTGCTAATTGCAGTTAAAAACGTAAGCAAAATATAGAAATAGCAATAACAAACACAACAATGTAAACAAAATATAGAAATACCAATAACAAACACAAAAATGTAAACAAAATATAGAAATAGCAATAACAAACACAAAAATGTAAACAAAATATAGAAATAGCAATAACAAACACAAAAATGTAAACAAAATATAAAAATAGCAATAACAAACACAAAAATGTAAACAAAATATGTAGATATATGTAGATATGTTGTTTACGCTTTTGTGTTTGTATTCGTTTATATGTTTATGATTTCCGCCTTGAAAAAGAGATCCATAGATCTCGTAAGCGCTTGTCCAGTTTCTTGGACTTGCTGCACCGTGCTTTGCCATTTTTGTTTCATCTGTCTGTCTCTGTCTGTCTGTCTGTCTATATATATATATATATATATATATATATATATATATATATATATATATATATATATATATATAATGATTGATGCTAAAAATATTAAACTCGAAAAATAAAATCATTGGCAGATCAGCATGATCATTTTTGTCATCACTGAAATAAATCTACCAGAAGTTATTGTACGCATGTCGGTGTTGACAGTCATGCCCTTCTATAGAGAAATGAATGCCGAAGAAATATGTAGGTTATCGTAAAAATCAAATTACTGTATCAAAGTCAACTATGAACTGGATTGCTGCCTATTAACGCGAATAACTGACCAGGAGCAAGAAATGGTAGAGTGTGTGATATAATTTTAAAGTTCCATTCAGGACAGGAGGCTTAATATACAAACTTCATATATTTCAGGACAATTGTAGTAAATGAAAAGTCAAATCTATTAAAATTACAGTTGTATGTAGCAATCTAAACTTTAAACTGCAGGTACTTTTGCCTCGAGTCTTTATTATTTTCACCTTTCAGTTTTGGCGCCTGGATTTCTTTACGGAGTGACTTAATGCTCCAAAAGCTAGATTTTTTGTTTGCGTGTCTCAGAGGCCCATTTTCTTTCAAACGAATTCAGTCAGAGATATAAATTTTGGACTGTTTAGCCAGTGAAATAGATAAAAACTCGCAGTAAACATGTGAAATGGAACAAATGCCTAAGAAAATTGACGATATGAAGCAATAAGCCACATCAAAAACTGATGGAAGGCTATAAAATGAAGACATGAAACCAAATTTATGTTTTTTTAGTTAATACGTTCTAAGATAATAGTGTTGTTCAGAGTACCCAAATTATGGTACTGCCATTAAATTAATATTGTTCAATGCATGAACTAAAGTGCACATAAGGTAATGGGGAAAAATTAAATGATATCATTGTATTAATCTCTGAAACTTGCTAATATAGGTCTTTAATATTGGAACCCAAGGGATATGACCAATCTTGAACAGCTAATACCATTTATCAGTATGGCGCTAGAATTTCCCGCATTTTGGCCATATATTGCTCTAGAAAAATACTGTCAATTATATGGTGTACATGGAAAGGGCCATATTATGGAAATTTCCATTCCAATCTTTATCTCATTTAACTTTTGCCTTAGCACATTATCTTCTGGTGCATATTTTAATAATTTCTTCTTTCGTTATTTGGTTTTGCTTTTCGAAGTAATAAATATTTGATGAAATACTAAATTATGCACTTATGCTAACTTTTAAAAAAAACGGAGTCCCTAATATCATTAATTCATTGTTACATTCTGGAAAATACGTGCACTTGCTGTCTGTAGTGGTGCTCGAAGCTCCAATACTATAAACGGTAGACAACAATGCCAAGCCTCGAAACGTTAAATGTATTTTTATTTTTTTTATATTTTATAATTTTTATTGAAAATAGTATCTATCTGAACATTTTTATTGCCTTTGATGATTCTGGTAATCGCTACTGCAAGGACTAATATAAAGAGAAAAATACTTAAACATTCATAAAATCTCATAACAGATTTGAAACTAAAACATCTCAATAGTCATTTTAATCTGTATGTTGCTCAGTGTAACTCAGGTTCTCCACGGGGAAGGAGATGGCAATTATTTCGAATATATTACACCATTTTTACTGTACAAGATTTAACATAAATCATTATATCAATACAAACGTATATAAACAGGGTAATTAATTTTTAATTGATTGAATAGATAGCGTGCTCGTTGTGTTGATATGAATACGATAAGGACGAGAATTGGAAGGGAAGTCAGATCTGTTCTATTTGGTAACCAGTCTAAATCTTTTATCATAGAAATATGTGTTATGTATAAATTAATTTAAATAGACAAAACTTGAGACCTAAGGGAAAGGTTAAAATCTCTGATGTTGTTTTCATTGCAATAATATTAAAACAGTATTAATTTATTATTTTTCCCGTCAGAATATTGATAATCAATAATCGCGTTGTCCATCCGTCCGTCCGTCAACAGTCTGGATAATTTTACTTGAAAGTGTTTAACAAATTTGGTAGTTAGCTTTTATTGATAAAAACCTCGAAAGAGTTCGATTTTTAACCCTCCGTGTCATCATTTACTGGAGCTATATTACCCTGTCTTTGGTTCCCGCATCATGAATTTACCAAGGATTGTTGTACTGCAACCCAATTTAACATGCAGCTTTATACTGATGAGACCTTAAATGCGTTTGATTTCCAGTATTCCACGACATCATTTCAACGGCCTGTATTCTCCAGACATTTTGAGGAAAAAAACTCAAGCTCAAAGTCCCAAAACTTTGAATCTGTAACCTTAATTAGAATAAACTAGAATCAGAGAACTTTCAGATTTTTCTCAGCTTGGTCTTTCTGATAGACCGTCAAATATGCGTGACGCCGAAGTGCACCGTAAGTATAACATCATTTTACATCAGTTATGATTCATGATTTGTCAGCCACCTATCTGGTTACTGCAGCTTAATTTTACAAAGGTTCCGCTCAACAATTTCATACTTTACACAGGGGATTGATTTTTTTTAAAGAACAACAATTTCTAAAGATCTCCTCACTGGTTATCCTGGTTATTTCAAAAAGACTTTGTATAGCTTAGGTATTGTTAAAATAACTTTTAATTCCTTTTATTTTGGTGTATGATTGATTGGTATAACTTTGGTTACTTCAGGTGTGCATCTCTAAAAAGACTGCTAGCTCTGCTTGGTCATTTTCACTTTCTGTACTTCAAATGGAAATTGAAGACCCTCCCACCCCCACCCACCCCAAAAAAAGCTTGTCGATTAACGTTTCTTTTTTTTTTTAAATTTTAAAAAAAATTATTTTATAATTTATTTATATTACTTTCTCAACTTTAATTATTGCTAAAGTTTGTGTACTTGTTGCACTAGTTCATGTTTATTTCTCGAGCACAAGTTAGCAGCCATTTAGATCAGCTGTCTGCTTTAGGCAGCGCTTTGTTTTATTAATACTACGTATAAAGAAATATCAGTCACACAGCACATGAAAGTAGCGCAGAGGTGTGTCACTATTCTCTCCAATGTGCTTGTTGCAAATGCACACAACTTCATCATATACCTGTCACTCTTTTAGAGGTACTAAATAACTGTAGAGCGGAACCAAATGAATCTAGGATTTCAAGCAATTGTAACATGCACCTTTATATTGATGTAACCGTGACTATGTTTGATCTCTAACGTTCCACGTTTTCATACAGGAGTTATGGCTCCTGATTTTCTATCCTCTTGACGTTGGTTTTCGCAGCATGACTTTACCTAGTTTTTTAAAATTTCAACCAAATTTGGCATACACCTTTATACTGATGAGACCTTGAAAGAGTTGAACATTCCACGTCATCGTTTAGAGAAGTTATGGCTCCCGAATCCCCATCTTCTCGTAACTTTGGTCTCCCATACCCAAATTCCTCGGTGTAAGGCCAATGCGAGCAAATTGTACAATGTAGTAAGCGGTGCCCTTTGTGATGCACCCATCGCTAATAGCTCTAGTCTCCACAGATGGACAGTTGATAAGGAACGTTTTCTGATATAGAAAAGGCATATTTCATAAATTGATAATCGTCTTTCAACTATCTGTAAACTTGTATTTTATATGTAGGTTATAGTTCGAAATGTCTTGAAATGGTAAGAAATGGTAAGAACCAGAATCGCTGAAATCTAATTTAGTCCATTTAATGTAGTCGAGTTTGAACTGATTGTTGACGCCCTTAAAAATGTCCAGCGCTATCGTCATTTATATAAAAGAGGAGTTCAACGGGGCATGCGAGTTCCCTTATCTGAAATTACAAGAAATTGCACAGAGTTGAGCTGAAGTATTGTGTATTTATTTTATATATTTTCTATATTTTTATATTTTTCGCTTCCTTCTGTTATATATTTTGTTTTCATTTTTGGCTTTATTTTCAGTATTCTTTTTTCCTATTACGCATGAATTGTAATGCTTGATTGTTCTCCTCATGGAAAACAACATATGGATGAATTTGAATTTATTTGTTCACGAATCCACTAATATTTTGTGCTCTAATGTATGTATAACCCACGTTATAAGAAAAAAAAAAGAAACACCAACCATTGAAGAAATGGTTCTGGTCGTAGAAAAAATATTTGCGATGGCAGGTTCTCTTTCAGCCAGTGTATTTACTTCTATGGTACACAACACCCCCACAACACAACACCCCCCCAACACAACACCCCCCAACACCCCCAACACCCCACACCACCCCCAACACCCCCACACCACACCTAACACCCCCACACCACACCCAACACCCACCCACCCAACCACCATTGGATTAAATGAATACAACAAACACAATGTATTTGAGTGACGATATTTATGTAATGCACGATATGTTGATGGTACAAAAATAAAATAAATGAAACAAGCTATACATTATAACAGACTCTTGCACATGCCATACACACATTCATAAAAATATATATGTATATATATATATATATATATATATATATATATATATATATATATATATATATATATATATATAATGATAATGACGAGGATAGTGATAATGGCGACACAGTATTGCAAATAATAAGGATAATAATGACGGTTCATATACCCGATATGATATGGTTCATACAACCAAGATGACAGTCTAAAAAAAACCCCCAAAATTTCACAGTTCCAAAACACTTTGTGGCTGCACTGCCTCAACCCACGCCAGGTTCACTCTGGTTCAACTTCCCAGTTTCACTCTGGTTCAACTTCCCAGTTTCACTCTGGTTCAACTTCCCAGTTTCAGTCTGGTTCAACTTCTCAGTTTCGCTCTGGTTAAACTTTCCAGTTTCACTCCGGTTCAACTCCCCAGTTTCACTCTGGTTCAACTTCCCAGTGAATTGTTTGTTAAACGAGGTTATTTTCTCTGTCGAAGCTTTATCCAATTTACGATAATAATAAAAATAAGAATGTCACGAATACAATATAAAGCATAAATGTACAAGGGAATCAAAGTTATCTTAACATTATCACTTACCCCTATGGCTTGAGTTTTGTGGTTCCAAGACCGACACTCCGTGACAAGATCCAAGCGATGATGTACCGTTATAGTAAAAACCTACTATTTATACTATATATATAAAAAAAACAAGACGTTCAAGACTTAAGGTAAAGTACCCGTGCATGTCGATAAACATGGGCATCACGCTGCTAACGACCTACAACGAGATGTACTCATTCAGTGACTATATGTCAAGGTAGACAAACAAGCTACTCTATTTAACGCTGTAAGCATCGACAAAGTCAAATATACGTTATCATCGTTTAATGCAATACCAAATTATTATTTTGCCTTATTCCGTGACAATACCTCCCCCCCCCCCAAAAAAAAAAAATAAATAAATAAAATGGACACATTTTGCGCAATTACGGAATACGAGTAAAAGAAAATAATCATTACTAATCTTGATTTGATAGACTGGGTAAAAATTTATCAAAATTGCCAATCATGCCCTACTCAAGTAGTCTGCGTCTATATTTTCAACTCCTCTTATTGCCTATACACGGAAGCGATAAGGTTGTAGTGTCAGCGCCCAACGCATCAATCGAGCGTTAGCGACCTTGGCCTTGTTTAAATACAACAGGGGTTGGTGATCAGTCTCGAGAACGAAATCTCTCCCAAAAAGATGCGCATGATATTTCCCAATCCCCCGCACTACGCCCAATAACTCTTTCTCAATAACGGAATAGTTTTTCTCCCTGGGTAGCAATTTCCTACTCGCATAAGCTACGGGCAACTTATTGTTATCTTGCCCTTGCAATAAAACTGCTCCCATCCCAGTATCAGAGGCATCTGTTCTTAAAATAAAGCGTTTGCTAACATCTGGCAATTTTAATATAGGTGCACTGATTAGTTTCTCTTTCAGCGGACAAAAAACTCTATCTTGTGGCGGTCACCACTGGACTCTATTTGGCTGCCAGTTAGATCAGTTCATCACTTGCACAGAGAATGAAAGAGGAGGTAGTCTAAGAGTTAGACCAGTTCGTCACTTGCATACAGAATGAAAGAGTAGGTAGTCTAAGAGCTAGACCAGTTCGTCACTTGCATACAGAATGAAAGAGTAGGTAGTCTAAGAGTTAGCCCAGTTCATCACTTGCATACAGAATGAAAGAGTAGGTAGTCCAAAAGTTAGACCAGTTCGTCACTTGCATACAGAATGAAAGAGTAGGTAGTCTAAGAGTTAGACCAGTTCGTCACTTGCATACAGAATGAAAGAGTAGGTAGTCTAAGAGTTAGACCAGTTCATCATTTGCATACAGAATGAAAGAGTAGGTAGTCTAAGAGTTAGACCAGTTCATCATTTGCATACAGAATGAAAGAGTAGGTAGTCTAAGAGTTAGACCAGTTCGTCACTTGCATACAGAATGAAAGAGTAGGTAGTCTAAGAGTTAGACCAGTTCGTCACTTGCATACAGAATGAAAGAGTAGGTAGTCTAAGAGTTAGACCAGTTCGTCACTTGCATACAGAATGAAAGAGTAGGTAGTCTAAGAGTTAGACCAGTTCATCATTTGCATACAGAATGAAAGAGTAGGTAGTCTAAGAGTTAGACCAGTTCGTCACTTGCATACAGAATGAAAGAGTATGTAGTCTAAGAGTTAGACCAGTTCATCACTTGCATACAGAATGAAAGAGTAGGTAGTCTAAGAGTTAGACCAGTTCGTCACTTGCATAAAGAATGAAAGAGTAGGTAGTCTAAGAGTTAGACCAGTTCGTCACTTGCATACAGAATGAAAGAGTATGTAGTCTAAGAGTTAGACCAGTTCGTCACTTGCATACAGAATGAAAGAGTAGGTAGTCTAAGAGTTAGACCAGTTCATCACTTGCATACAGAATGAAAGAGTAGGTAGTCTAAGAGTTAGACCAGTTCGTCACTTGCATAAAGAATGAAAGAGTAGGTAGTCTAAGAGTTAGACCAGTTCGTCACTTGCATACAGAATGAAAGAGTATGTAGTCTAAGAGTTAGACCAGTTCGTCACTTGCATACAGAATGAAAGAGTATGTAGTCTAAGAGTTAGACCAGTTCGTCACTTGCATAAAGAATGAAAGAGTAGGTAGTCTAAGAGTTAGACCAGTTCGTCACTTGCATAAAGAATGAAAGAGTAGGTAGTCTAAGAGTTAGACCAGTTCGTCACTTGCATACAGAATGAAAGAGTAGGTAGTCTAAGAGTTAGACCAGTTCGTCACTTGCATACAGAATGAAAGAGTAGGTAGTCTAAGAGTTAGACCAGTTCATCATTTGCATACAGAATGAAAGAGTAGGTAGTCTAAGAGTTAGACCAGTTCGTCACTTGCATACAGAATGAAAGAGTAGGTAGTCTAAGAGTTAGACCAGTTCATCATTTGCATACAGAATGAAAGAGTAGGTAGTCTAAGAGTTAGACCAGTTCATCATTTGCATACAGAATGAAAGAGTAGGTAGTCTAAGAGTTAGACCAGTTCATCATTTGCATACAAAATGAAAGAGTAGGTAGTCCAAGAGTTAGACCAGTTCATCACTTGCATACAGAATGAAAGAGTAGGTAGTCCAAGAGTTAGACCAGTTCGTCACTTGCATAAAGAATGAAAGAGTAGGTAGTCTAAGAGTTAGACCAGTTCGTCACTTGCATACAGAATGAAAGAGTAGGTAGTCTAAGAGTTAGACCAGTTCGTCACTTGCATACAGAATGAAAGAGTATGTAGTCTAAGAGTTAGACCAGTTCGTCACTTGCATAAAGAATGAAAGAGTAGGTAGTCTAAGAGTTAGACCAGTTCGTCACTTGCATACAGAATGAAAGAGTAGGTAGTCTAAGAGTTAGACCAGTTCGTCACTTGCATACAGAATGAAAGAGTATGTAGTCTAAGAGTTAGACCAGTTCATCATTTGCATACAGAATGAAAGAGTAGGTAGTCTAAGAGTTAGACCAGTTCGTCACTTGCATACAGAATGAAAGAGTAGGTAGTCTAAGAGTTAGACCAGTTCATCATTTGCATACAGAATGAAAGAGTAGGTAGTCTAAGAGTTAGACCAGTTCATCATTTGCATACAGAATGAAAGAGTAGGTAGTCTAAGAGTTAGACCAGTTCATCATTTGCATACAGAATGAAAGAGTAGGTAGTCTAAGAGTTAGACCAGTTCGTCACTTGCATACAGAATGAAAGAGTAGGTAGTCTAAGAGTTAGACCAGTTCGTCACTTGCATACAGAATGAAAGAGTAGGTAGTCTAAGAGTTAGACCAGTTCGTCACTTGCATACAGAATGAAAGAGTAGGTAGTCTAAGAGTTAGACCAGTTCGTCACTTGCATACAGAATGAAAGAGTAGGTAGTCTAAGAGTTAGACCAGTTCGTCACTTGCATACAGAATGAAAGAGTAGGTAGTCTAAGAGTTAGACCAGTTCATCATTTGCATACAGAATGAAAGAGTAGGTAGTCTAAGAGTTAGACCAGTTCATCATTTGCATACAGAATGAAAGAGTAGGTAGTCTAAGAGTTAGACCAGTTCGTCACTTGCGTATAGAATGAAAGAGTAGGTAGTCTAAGAGTTAGACCAGTTCGTCACTAGCGTATAGAATGAAAGAGTAGGTAGTCTAAGGGTTAGACCAGTTCGTCACTTGCATACAGAATGAAAGAGTAGGTAGTCCAAGAGTTAGACCAGTTCATCACTTGCATACAGAATGAAAGAGTAGGTAGTCTAAGAGTTAGACCAGTTCATCATTTGCATACAGAATGAAAGAGTAGGTAGTCTAAGAGTTAGACCAGTTCATCATTTGCATACAGAATGAAAGAGTAGGTAGTCTAAGAGTTAGACCAGTTCATCACTTGCATACAGAATGAAAGAGTACGTAGTCTAAGAGTTAGACCAGTTCATCATTTGCATACAGAATGAAAGAGTAGGTAGTCTAAGAGTTAGACCAGTTCATCATTTGCATACAGAATGAAAGAGTAGGTAGTCTAAGAGTTAGACCAGGTCATCACTTGCATACAGAATGAAAGAGTAGGTAGTCTAAGAGTTAGACCAGTTCATCATTTGCATACAGAATGAAAGAGTAGGTAGTCTAAGAGTTAGACCAGTTCATCATTTGCATACAGAATGAAAGAGTAGGTAGTCTAAGAGTTAGACCAGTTCATCATTTGCATACAGAATGAAAGAGTAGGTAGTCTAAGAGTTAGACCAGTTCATCATTTGCATACAGAATGAAAGAGTATGTAGTCTAAGAGTTAGACCAGTTCATCATTTGCATACAGAATGAAAGAGTAGGTAGTCTAAGAGTTAGACCAGTTCGTCACTTGCATAAAGAATGAAAGAGTAGGTAGTCTAAGAGTTAGACCAGTTCATCGCTTGCATACAGAATGAAAGAGTAGGTAGTCTAAGAGTTAGACCAGTTCGTCACTTGCATACAGAATGAAAGAGTATGTAGTCTAAGAGTTAGACCAGTTCATCATTTGCATACAGAATGAAAGAGTAGGTAGTCTAAGAGTTAGACCAGTTCATCGCTTGCATACAGAATGAAAGAGTAGGTAGTCTAAGAGTTAGACCAGTTCATCGCTTGCATACAGAATGAAAGAGTAGGTAGTCTAAGAGTTAGACCAGTTCGTCACTTGCATACAGAATGAAAGAGTATGTAGTCTAAGAGTTAGACCAGTTCATCATTTGCATACAGAATCAAAGAGTAGGTAGTCTAAGAGTTAGACCAGTTCGTCATTTGCATACAGAATGAAAGAGTAGGTAGTCTAAGAGTTAGACCAGTTCATCATTTGCATACAGAATGAAAGAGTAGGTAGTCTAAGAGTTAGACCAGTTCGTCATTTGCATACAGAATGAAAGAGTAGGTAGTCTAAGAGTTAGACCAGTTCATCATTTGCATACAGAATGAAAGAGTAGGTAGTCTAAGAGTTAGACCAGTTCATCATTTGCATACAGAATGAAAGAGTAGGTAGTCCAAGAGTTAGACCAGTTCATCATTTGCATACAGAATGAAAGAGTAGGTAGTCTAAGAGTTAGACCAGTTCATCATTTGCATACAGAATGAAAGAGTACGTAGTCTAAGAGTTAGACCAGTTCATCATTTGCATACAGAATGAAAGAGTACGTAGTCTAAGAGTTAGACCAGTTCATCGCTTGCATACAGAATGAAAGAGTAGGTAGTCTAAGAGTTTCTTTTATAGATACCTCTATTTTGAGAGAGAGATAGAGGGAGATAAAAACCCGTTGACGCAAAAACGCAACGAGAAGTGAAACGTGTGTATGCCACAATTATCGTATTAAGGCACCATGAGTGTTATGCTAATTAACACTTAAAAACTAAACTTCATACTTTACGCACGCACACACACACACACACACACACATATATATATATATATATATATATATATATATATATATATGTATGTATGTATGTATGTATGTATGTATAATGTACATACTTTATCCCTTATACCATGTCATACTCCGTAATTTGCTCAGAATTAGTCTCGCCAGGCACCTTGATTTTAATGGTTACAGTAAGGTGATGAGAATGTTTTCAGGGTTTAGATTTGTCCAATATTTCCATTTATTGTGAAAAACACTTGTTTAGAAAAACCCATGTGTACTATATTAAATTGATCTGAGTTGAATAGAAAATTTCTCGATGATTTTCAAAGTCTTTTTGCACGTTCAAAAGAATGAGTTGATCTCTCGCCGTCAGTGACATCTATAGTATTTTCATCCTGACCAGGATATTATTTATCAAGATTACAAACTTTACTCTTATATTATGGCCTGAAAGTAAATCGAATACGTCAAGCAGTTAAATTCGTCATATTAGAGCCCAGAGAATACATGTATGTGCATTTTAGAATAAAAAATACTTAGAAAATGACGTCCTTAAAACTCAATTACCGACTCTTCCTCAACTGAAATCTTGCTTTGATATTAGCCTTTGGTAGATGGATGGAAATGTCGTTAACTTGAAATTGTCTTCTTAAGTGGGAGTATCTGGATATGACGAAAGAGGATTGTCCAAGGGATATATGCGAAAATGAGCAGCAAGTTTGATAGCATCAGAGAGAGAGAGAGAGAGAGAGAGAGAGAGAGAGGGAGAGTAATCTCCATAGGCACCAGTTACCACTGACACTGTTATCTGAGGAAATTAATAAGGTTCTTATTATAGTGACACGCGCATACAAATTATTTGAATAAAGTAATATAACGAAATACAAAAAGCACACAAAGAATCATGGACCTACAAGCCACGTTAAGAGCATATTTGTATAAATATTGAGCGGCGCAAATTTTTAAACAATACTTTTTTGTTGTCATGCTTGAACAGATTTTTTGACATTCATATTATTCAGGGCTCAGGAAAATCACTCATCATCTCGTCCTGACAGAGTAAAAATTGGCTGGGCCGAGTAAAACTTTAGACTCGCACCTTGATAATAAATCTAAGTGCATTTTCTATCCTTTACAAGCGCCGAAGTTCAACATCGCTTAACATTGCCTGATCTGCCTACTTGTTTTCAGTCTAGAACATGATGCAAAGGAAACGACTTCGTTTTTTTTTTTGTTGTTTTTTTTTTCTTTCGTTTTTTTTTTACACAGGTACCCGATGTAAGCGTCATTCCCCGATGTAAGCGTCATTCTAAAATGGGTAAATTAAATATTATGAATATATTATGTTACAGTTTCACACTTTGCCCTTTATTTCTTAATGGTGTTTGCATTTACAGTGACACGTTTCAGTAATGTAGACGTCATTTTGATGTGGAGAAAAAGTTCCCTTTCAACAAGCTATCACACATCTTCATGAGTCAGAACTCTAAGGTGTTAAGAGAAAGAGAATGTCAAAATGTTTTCATCTGGTCAGGCAATGTTACAGTTGCCTCATGTCATCGATATTTTCAAGACTGAAGCTTTATTGATACAGTGTCATGCCAAAGGAAAGATGCCAGCAGATATTTCTATAAGTATGTAATTACTTTTCAGAAGAAAAATGTTGCCAACTTAAATTTCAAATGAATATTTTAAGTGTCTCTGCCGATTCCCACTAACTTTCACAAAATGCATGTTGTTGTAAACTATTATACAGCAGAGAATTCGAGACAACAGCTGATTGGTCGAAATCTAGTTGGGGCATTGACCTAGAAATGTTCCAATTCTTTTGGCCAATCAGCAATCTTCCTTTTTTTTTATACCGCCCATGTGTAGCTCTCTAGAATGGAGGCGGGCCAAAATTGATCATTTAGTATGAAAGTTGGTGGAAATTGAGACTGTTGGCATTCTTCTTTTAAATGTAAGTTACTGACATTTTCCTTGTGAAAAGTAATTACATGCTTATACAAATATGTGCTGGCGTCTTCACTTAGGCGTGACAATGTATTAATAAAGCTGCACGGTCTTGAAAATACTGGTGGCAAGCGTAACAATGTCTGACCAGACGAAAATCATAAAATGTTGACATTTTCTGTCTCTTAATTTCTTCCATATCTAACTCTTCAAGAGGTGTGATAGCTCATTGAAAAGAAAAAATTATAACACCTAGATTACTGAAATGTTTCACTGTAAACGTGAATACAACTAAAAAATCAAGGGCTTTGTGCACATGCAATTTCTCGAGTTACAAACCTTGTCTCTTATTATCTGTTTATCTAAGAAGCCATGTATTAGAACATACTATTTTAGTGATTTTGACCCATTTTAGTATCAAGCTTGCATCAGTTACCTGTGGTTTTGACCCATTTTAGTATCAAGCTTGCATCAGTTACCTGTGATTTTGACCCATTTTAGTATCAAGCTTGCATCAGTTACCTGTGGTTTTGACCCATTTTAGTATCAAGCTTGCATCAGTTACCTGTGGTTTTGACCCATTTTAGTATCAAGCTTGCATCAGTTACCTGTGGTTTTTACCCATTTTAGTATCAAGCTTGCATCACTTACCTGTGGGCCTGTAGTAAAAGCGTAAGCAGTGTAGTGAAGAAGTGTATTGTGTTGAGTATAATGAAGACACGGACGAGTAACTCTTGCAACTCACTCGTCCCAGGGACGAGTGCTTGGGAAATATTTTCCTGAACCCCGTGAAGGATAAAGCGAATTAAGAAGCAAGTGAATAGTTTACTAAACATATATTTGCTTGAGTACCACAATTAAATCTAAACTCCTGTGTGGGAAATTATATTTGACTTGATTTCCTTCCGTAACATTATAATAGATTTAATAGCCAATTGACCAGCGGATCCAACAAAACGAATCATAGTAGCTGGATATATGGGTATATCATCGAGTGACTCTTATAACCATGTTTGATTGCTTCGTTTATCTCTGCTTGCAACTTGCGACAAGTAATATAGGATTTCTGTCGACTAGTTAATGTTGTTTTATAAAAATAGACCATGTGACAAGGTGAGAGTATTCTGGTTGCTTTTCTCCCCTCAAAGGGGGACTCCGAATGACAGAAATCATCATGTTACAGGGTAAAGCCGAAGTACATACATCTTGTCCTATTGGTCGAAAATTAGGCAAGCGTTAGTCTCGTTCTTGTTCAGATAAAATAAAGGGATGTAACTGACCTTGTGTATATATATATATAAGGTTTACGTGTACTAAGATTTTGATTGGTAGTGTTCTTGGCACTGACACATATCTGGTAAAGGATAGCATTCTCGTCACAAGGGGATACTGCAGCGGTCGCCGAATGGCAGGAACCATTTTTCACCCGGTAATGTAGAAGTACATAATGTAGAAGTACATAATGCTTTATTATTAAATGAATGCCTAACATTCATTTTTTTGCATATATGCAATACTTTTCCAAGCCTTTGTAACAAGCATTTCGATTGGTTAAAATCATATCATGCGACTCAGAAAACTAGAAGTTATTAGCTCATAACAACAGAACGGGACTATTTATGTATTAATGCGCTTTGACAATATTTGTAAACAGTGGTTAAAATATAGTTATGTTATTTATTTCTTCAGATTCGCTATTATTTTTTGTTATAACTATTGAAAATCAAGCACACACTCTGAATGAACGGCCTTCGCTTCGTTACGACCGTTCATGCAGTGTGTTATTGATTGTCAAGCTTCATGGCTTCATGAATTCTGTAAAATAGGAAGTTCAGTTCTTAAGTGTTAATTTGCATAACGCTTATGGTACATTATTACGATAATTGTGACATAAGTGTGTGGTTATTTCAAATACTCTGTTGCATAACTTTGGAATATAAGTTCAGTACACGATAAAGCCCGCTCAGATTTATTGGGTCTTAATTAATCGGTTTTAATGATAGAGATGAATGTCTGTGAGCTATCGTGAATTAGATCTCAGATTTATTGGGTCTTAATCAATCGGTTTTAATGATAGAGATGAATGTCTGTGAGCTATCGTGAATTAGATCTCAGATTTATTGGGTCTTAATCAATCGGTTTTAATGATAGAGATGAAATGTCTGTGAGCTATCGTGAATTAGATCTCAGATTTATTGGGTCTTAATCAATCGGTTTTAATGATAGAGATGAATGTCTGTGAGCCATCGTGAATTAGATCTCAGATTTATTGGGTCTTAATCAATCGGTTTTAATGATAGAGATGAATGTCTGTCGTTAATTAGATCTTTGGAGCTTAAGCTCCTGTTATTTTTTTTTCTTTTTGTTCTTTTCTGCAAAACCTTAGTTCACTTTACCTTATTTATTCACGAGTGAACTGTGGTTTGAGTGTTTGAGTGTTTCTATAACTCATAAAATTTAAGATTATGGATATAAATCTAATATTTAATCTTTAGACCATAAAGCTATCCTAACGATACAACTTTTGCAAAAGCACATGCCTTATTTCTATCATGTCAGATAATGATTAGAAATCAATATTATATGATGTAATTCAGTCGGATATGAACGTAATCATCATCCATAGGTTCAAATTTTCTGACTGTTTAGTAACAAATTGTTTTGGATACTTTTAATGGCAACTTCTTATTTGAAAATTCAAATACATGTAATCGCCGTAATAGCCCCAAATCATCAATTCAGGTTGGAGATTAAAGTGACGTAAACCTGTTTCAAGCAGCATTGTTCCGCTGCAGTCTGTAAATGTCAAATCGACTTTGTGCGACGAGAAGACACATAAAACACTTAATTTATGTCTTCCATACAAAACGAATTAGCAGATGTTACACTGAGAACAAAATTAAATCAAATAATGCTACGAAAGCAGACTATATTCATAATCGGCGTCATCGTCTAAAAAAATTAGATTTGCATAGAAAGAAGACATTTCTTCCAGCAAAGGAAATCAACCCATGACAACATTTCCGCATGAGGAACAGATCCTATATTGCATCTTGTAACCTTCACATTCATTATGGCCACGAAGTCGTGTATTCAAATTTTATATCACATTGTATTACAACACTAAGCAACGTCACGTAGCAACATCATTGAGTCAAGTCCTACACAGTATGTGATAAAAATACGACTCTTAATCTTGAAGCAATTCCTGGCATCTACCGTATGTACTCCCTTGTAAGTAGAGTCCAACTGCAAACTGCAAAGACCCAGATCTACTGTCGCATAATGCACCCGCAAATCTATGTCTATGTTGTTTGTTAGGAGTAGTCAGTAGAATAAATAACATAGGCCTTTACCATGATTTCATGCATTTAAGATGAGATGTAATTCGTGCAAGATGTTTTCTTTAATGACTAGTGAATAAAACACTACTCACACACGTAGTCCCATCATGCAAAATGGACCTGAAGTTAGTCAAGACATTGTACACATATTCGTGTTGCCAGTCATTCCATCTACAGGTAATTAATGCCCAAGAAATGTGTGGGTTATCGTACAAAATCAAATTACTGTATCAAAGTCAACTACTACGAAAAGGACTGCCGCTTTTAAACTCGAAATAAACTGACCAGGAACAACAATTGCCAGTGTTTGTGATATAATTGTCATATTCGTGTTAGGAAAGAGGGCTTGATTTACAAAGTTCATACACTGAATGACAACTATAGAGAAAGACATATTCATTAAAATTACAATCGTGTGTAGAAAATGTTAAAGTTTTACTTAGCTTCGAACAGCAATCTATAGTTTAAATTGCAGTTGCTTTTTGCCCCAAGTCCTTATTATTTTCGCTGATCGGTATGGCGCCAGAATTACTTTACAGAATGAGCTTCAGCTCCAAGAGACAGGTTGTTTTATTTTTTCACGCCTCAGAGGCGCATTTTCTTTGGAAACAATTCCGTCAGAGATATAAATTAGGACCGTTTAGCTTCTGGAATAGAAAAGGAAAACTCTTTGCAAAAAATTGAAATGGAATAAATGCCCTAGGAAATTGGTTTCAAACAATAAATCATTTCAAATTAATGCAAGGCTATAAAATGAAGCCATCATACAAAATGTATGATGCCTTAGATAATACGTTCTTTCATAGAAACATGACCCATTGTACCTAATTTATGGTACTGCCATTAGACTGATATTGTTCAGTGCATGAATTGAAACGCACATACGGGAAAATACATTTTATTGTTGAATTAATCATAGAAACTTGCCAATATAGGAATATTTGTAATAGAACGTAATGATCTAAATTCTTTAAGTTGTATGTGAACAAGAACGAGACTAGCATTTCATTAAGTGCTAAACCATAGGCCATTTTGTATGTATTTTGGCATTACCTTGCGATGGGATGGTTCCTGTCAATGGGCGACCGTTGCAGTCTCCCCTTATGGGAGACAGGCGATATATCTATATCTCACGTTACTATATATAGAACTGATAAAAATAAAAATTAAATTGTTGATAAAAATTATATATTACTTATCGAACGTTTGTAGTAGAGATAAATAAAGCAATCAAGTCCATTTATTAGAGATACTTGATGGATAAACCTATATATGCAGCTATTATGTTTCCTTTTGTTGGATTCACTGGTCGGCCAATAGACTGGTGTTATACCTTGTAGAAAGTCATTTAGGGAAATCAAGACAATTATAATTTACGACACCAGTGTTCAGTTTAATTTTGGTGCTCATGTACATCTCTATTTCGCAAACTGTTCACTTGCCTGCTGAAGCAGTCACTGTTATAGATGTTAGTTTAAATCAATGGGTCTTATTGATAGAGAGGAATGTTTGTGAGATATCGTGAATTAGATCTCATGGGCTTTAACTCATGGATTTTTCTTCAAAACTAATTTCACCTTTAGCTTACTAATTCACGTACAAATTGTGGTTTGAGAGTTTGAGTATTTCTATTACTTATAAAGTTAAAGATTATGGCTATAAGTCTAATAATTGTTCTTCACGCCATAAATATATGATAACAATGCCACTTTTGTAGAAAACATTGCCTTATTTCTATAATATCTGATAATGATGAGTAATTATTATTATTTGTAATTCAGTCGGATCTGAACGTAGTCATCCGTAGGTCCAAGCAATCACGACACTATATATTACCAATCACATCAGTGATAGAATGGAAACATCAAAGGTTTCCACAGACAAATTGTTGTAGTCGTTTCCAAATTGATTTCTGATCTTTTAGTATCGTTTTTCTTCAGAAACTTTCTATAGCAGCTTCTTATTTGAAACTTCAGTTTCGTGTAATATCCCGAAGTTTTCAATTTAGGTTTTGGATTATTATTACGTAAACTTCTTTCAAGCAACATTGTCTAATTGTTATTTCACTGCGACGATAAAAACAATAAAGCACTTAAATCAAAGAAGTATCTGAGGTTACACTGAGAACAGATTTCAATCAAGCAAAGCTACGAAACCAGACTTTATTCGTATTAGGCGTATCATCCTCTGAAAATCTCGATTTTCATAGAAAGAAAACATTGCCTCCAGTAAAGGAAGTCAACGCACATATTCCATAACAACATTTTCTCAAGAATGACAGATACTATATTGTATTACCCCATAAACAAAATTATATGAATATGATTGATCAATTATTAATATATATATATATATATATATATATATATATATATATATATATATATATATATATATATATATATATATATAATAAAGCATTTCTTTTAAAAATTATTCCAGTAGGGTGTAAGGACTTTAACACGGTCATAACTAGATCAGGTAACTTACAAGCGAGGTGTAAGTAATTCACATGACGACTGGTAATGCATAAAGAAAATGGCGGACTGCCTCTGCTTCAAAAGTTTAAAGGCAAATATCAAATTTAAGATCCAAATATGTAAAATAATTTTATATACATAGTTACTGTGTGATATTTTATCAGTGGTAAATATCCCCCAAAATAAAGCTAGATTTTAATTAAACAGTGCTGATTCGTCAGTTTTTCGGCAGTTTATATGTTTGTTTGTTTTGTTTTGTTTTTGGTGCGGGGGGGGGGGGGGTAACCAAGGAGAGGTAACTGCTAAAACTATTACGCTGTTCGTCAACACACGTCTGTGTAGCTAGCAGTGGCAGCTCAGAGATTAGTATGTGTTATTCTTTCAACAAATAGGTTTCATTAAGGTTTATGATGTAATAAATTCATTATATGTTAATTTACCGAGGTGTACGGAATGTTATAACAGTCTATAGCTCCATTCAGTGAGCTGACTAAAAGCTTAGTGTATGGTATTCAAGACGGTCATACCATTCTGGACACCCTGGTAAGCTAACATGTAACTCATGTGATTAATATTATCATCAGCGTATGATCTCGGGTAATGAAATCTATGTCGCACTGTATCATAACACTAAGCAACCTCACATAGCACCATAACTGACGTTATGTGATAAAAAGATTTAAAACTTCAAGCAATTCCTGTGATATAATAGTTTCCGCTTGTTGCATAAATTTCATATCAAATGTAACTCTTGTAAGATGCATAATTTTTCAAATTGATATACAGAGAAGAAGAAAAAACAATTAGGTCAGTTGTATACCATTGCATATCCTCACACTTCCAAGCTATCCCACCAGAGGCATGGCCTGATCCAGGGGCAACATTCTTTTTTCATAGCCAGTTAGCATATATGTGGTTATAAGGTGAGAATCGTGAGTTTCCAAATTATAAACCAAGGGCAAATCCCCTACTCCAGGGACATGACCAAGGGGCTGTGTTGGATGCACAAGTGCGTAAAGTTCGAAAAATGTAAAAATTAATTCCACGAAAAAAAAATTTGGAAGACAAACCTTTGCAAATAAATGTAAACATTAAGTACAACATTTGTCCCTGATGTATCTAATATGTGGAAAAAAAGTTAGTTTACGCTCGAAATTAAGTCATAAAAATGTGCTATCCTCCACAACAGGAATAAGACAACTGTCAAGATAGAGCTTTGGATCATCATGATAACGATGTAATCGACAGAAATTCATAGAGTTAGTTTTTCGTTTCGAAAAATAGAACCCGTTTTCTTCTACCCATTTCTGAACTTTGTTTATGCTCATCTGTAGTTGGCGTTCAATAGTATACATATTCTTTGATCGCCAGCACCTAATGAGCAGTCAGTTTCTGGATTAAGGTATTTCACATAGCTGTTAATTTTGATGTTGAATAGGGTGACTGACAATATGCTGCCCTGGGGTACACCCATATCCTGAGGATAGGTTTCATAAAGGGTGCTGCCTACCTTAACTCTTAAGTTTCTATCTCTCAGCAAATTGGAGATAAAGTTAGGTAGGCGGCCCGTTAGACCTAGGTTGAATAGATCATTCGTTATCCCGTACTTCCATATGGTGCCGTAAGCTTTCTCCAAGTTGAAAAAGACGGCAACTGCATGTTCTTTCTTTATAAGCTCCTCAAATAAATGCTTCAAGTCTGACATTATGGTCTATTGTGCTTCTCTAGCATCTGAATTCACACTGAATGTCTGATAGTTGTGTCTTGGGTTCGAAATACCAGAGAAGTTTATTATTTACAATCCGTTCCTTGGTTTTGCAAATCCAGTTTGTTTATGCTGTGGAACGATAATTGGAAGAGTCGGTTTGGTCTTTTCCAGTTTGGGTACTGGTATCACTGACGCTTCTCGACAAGACTGCGAGAAGTCGCTAGTTTCAAAATTTATTGAAAATGTTTAGCAGGGTATTGTAATGAGTAAACACATGGTCAGTAATGTTCGTGTTGCTAAAGTTAAAGTTCTGGTTTGAAATGTAAGCGGGCTTTGATATATAATGGCCAACTCTGGTTGCGATGGTGGTGTGGTGTGAAGTGATGGAATAAACAAGAGCTAGAGCTAGAGCTAAGACGTCCTTTCAAGTGAAGCAGCACAAGCCACCCAGCCGGTAAAATCACATTTGACCGTAGATCGCCGAACAGGATAAGGCAGAATTAAGAATCTTGAAAGGTTAAGGACTAGTCTTTCGTCGACCAGAACAATGGAGCTGTAATGGAGCTGCAATGCCCCTTTAAAGAAACACAGAGATTTTGTTAGCCAATACCTTGCAAGCATACATATTGTTACTGAAAATATCTCTTCTCTCATTACATCGTCTCGTTCGTCTCTCTGTCGATTTTGAAAGAGACCACGACCCTTTCGTTGACCCAGAATACGACCCAGGCGGCGACTCGCGGCACGACACAGTCGACGACAGGAGCGACACAGTTACGGATCCGGAGAACGACCTAGTTGGCGATCAGGCGTCGAGCTGAAGCTGGGAATATGACAAATCCCGCTGGGGCAGAGATGTGTCATATTCTGGAGCGCCAGACCTCAGATAGAAACAGCGGGGTTTCACTCCAACCTAAATACGTATTCCAAAGAACCCGAGAAGGAGAGATTCGGATTAGTGTAGCCCGAGTGATTTCCGCTACAGTATTTAGAGTTGTGTCAGCTATGTGTTTCAAACGTTGATAGTGGATATCATCTGGTCCTGCTGAAGTGTCATGGGCTTGATCAACACAGTCTTCTAACTCTCTGACAGTGAAAGTTCTTTTTGTTGTTGTAATATTCAGCATTAGCATATTTGAAATTTTAGAGGAACCTTTCCTTTCAAGTTTCTGACAGGGCGGAAGGTTCCAGAATAATTCTCTTGTGAAGAGGTCTTCAAGAATGTTTCGGCCAGTGTATCTGAGATTTCTGGTACGGTTGGGATCATTTCAGCAGATTTATTTAAATGCTTGATACAGCTGCTTTTAGTTTTACCAATGCTGTTTCGTACCATGTTCCACACTCATTAGTAAGCTAAGACAGAGTTAAACCTAGAGACATAGGATCCCCATGTTTTCATCTCGCTCTATCTAATGGTACGACGAGCTTTTAGCTCGGTATATACGGTATTTATTCTTTGTTTCAAATGTTGGATTGGCATTGAAATGATGAAGGATCTTTTTCCGTTTTCTGATGGCGTCTTTGCAACATGGTTTGTTGATACGTTTAGGAATTGGCGAAATTTTTTGTATTGTATCCCCAGCAGCATCCTGGCGTATCTTTGTAAACAGAAGTATTGGATCCACGTCGTTGTCAAAACAATCAGCTGTCAGATTTGACTCGCAAAGGAATTGAAACGATTCCCAATCTGCCTTGTTCAATTTCCATCTCTGTCCGATCCCTGGAGGATTGGGAATATTACTTCTTAAATATATTGGAAAGTGGTCACTACCACATAGGTCGTCACCAACTTCCCAAGAGAAGTCAATTAAAAGAGATGAACTGCAGATAGTCAAACCTAAGGATGAGTAGGATCATGTGACAGGATGCAGATAGGTATACGACTTATCACTAAAAAGTCAAAGATTGTGTTTTGAAACAAAGTCTCCTATTTTCTTCACTCTCTCGTTGATATCTGTACAGCCCAAAGTGTAAGGTGCCCGTTAAAGTCTCCAAGCAAAACGAAAGGCACCGGCAACTGTTCAATAAGATGGTCAAGCTCAGATTGATTGATTGGAGTGCTTGTAGGGAGATATATTAAACAAAGTGAAAGAGTTTTATGTAACGACACATAAACGGCTACGGCCTGTAAAGTAGTATTGAGATTAATTATGCTGTGAGAAATGGAATCTTTTTATAATGATGGATATCCCCCCCCCCTCGTCAGCAGCATTATCAGTATTTCTTGAAAGCTGGTAAAGTTTTAAGATTTACTCTATCGTTTTCTTTTAAAAAGGTTTCCTGAAGACAAACAACTATTAGATCATGTTCTTTAAGTATAAGACTAATTTTATCAATATTTGCCTTTAATCCTCGGATATTTCACTGTATTATGGTGTCAGACATATTAATGAAAGTGGTGGAAGTACGGGACTTTTTTCGAGCTTTCCCTGGTGCGATAGCAGGGAGCCCTGCAATGTGCGTGCTCTCTAAACTCCCAAACTTATTAAAGAGCTTGATAGGATTGTCAGATCATTTGGGAAGTCTCGTAGATTCAAATCCTCTCCTTGTTTTGGTTTAGAGAATGCATTGCCACTGGTGCTAGCGGTCTGCTGCTTGTTTTTGGTGGACCGGAATTAACCACTTTCTCGGAAAGAGAGTTGGGAATCTTCTGTGCTAGACTGATTCTACGTCCACTGGGTGGTTTGCTGATCGTTTCTTGGGCTGGATCTTGGTGGTTTTCTATTTGTAGCATTAAATGTCCTAATATCTACATTATCACACTGATTATTTGACTTATCTACTTCGCTGTCGGTTTGGGTAGCTGCTAGCACAGGTTTTAGTGGCGTAAAGACTGTGAAGTTGGTTTGACCACGTGGTCGTGTAATATCTGTTTGCGTGCAGACAGCATTTGTGAAAGGTTTCTTCTCCAATTTAACAGCGCTGGAGTAGGATTTGCCAGCTGTGTTAAGCGGAGCTGTGGCTTCCATAACCTGGTCTGAGGAAAGCTGATGCTTTTCTCCTATTTCACGCATTGGATCTCCTTCTCTATTTTCCACTTAGGACAGTCTCTAGACTATGAGAAATGTCCTGCCTGGAAATTCGCACAAGATAATTTATCTGAGCAGGACGATCTATCGTGAGCCTCCTGCTCGCATCTGGGGCAGACTGGTTCCCTCTTGCAGCCATCTTTGTGGTGGCCATATTTCTGGCAGTTGAAACACAGCAAAGGATTAGGAATAAAAGGATCAAGAGGGATATGTGAGAACCCGGTTTTGATCGATGTAGGCAAAGTCGCGCACTTGAACGTCAGTATGTAGTTGTTTGTTTGAATCAACTTGCCGTTACGACGAATGTTGATTCGTTTCGCTTGTGAGACGGTATGAGAGCTGAGATTTAAGAGCATCTCAGCCCCACTGTTGACTAGTTCAGAGATTTGTGTGCAAATGCTTTAATAGATGTCTCTACAAACCGTTGTGAGCGAAGTAGGTTGTCAGAGTGAGCGTTGCAGCTACACTCTACAAGGAGTTGGCCCAAACTAAGATTTTTTTTAACACTGCTTGGCCATGCGTTGAAGCGTTTTGGCTTGGTTAGATTTTGGTTCTCATCACTGGATTCAATAATGAGAAATCTCTTGGTTAATTTCCCCGATCGGGCGAGTTTCCTCATCCAAGTCGCTTGTTGAAATATTCCTGGTCCTTTTGCGATAAGGTCTCACACTAATGGTTGGTTTTGCCATAAATTTAGATTATTGTTTCGTTCCCCGTGCTCTACACCCCGCCTTAGAGCCCAACAAGGAGACATATATTTATACTCTGTTTTTGCGTTTCTCATGTCAGAACTATACATGATGATATACTCGAGCAAAGAAGAAACTGCACCCAATTAAACATTGCCACCGCCCTCAGAGGTTATGTTCTTGTATATTGTTTGAAGCAGAACATTTTGTAGTTTGATCACCAAGGTGATTCTTGAAACATATATTATTCAGTTAGACTAAAAGTCTTTAACGCAGCCACTGACGCAACTCAGGGAAAACAGGTTGCCTCCACCCTGTCGCCTTTTACGACAATGCGGCGAGGACGCATCGGGCCTATTTTACAACTCCAAAACTGAAGGGGGGTGGACAGCAAGACATAATTTCCATATCTTATTTCAAAATGCACTGGGATTAAAGTTGGTAGGTCTTTCGGACTCATTTAAACATAACTGTCACTGATAATTATGAAAAGATTCAAATACTATCAATGCTTAAAGAAAAATCTTTGGTTGACAAAGCACATCTTCCATGAAACACATTGTTTATGATATGAGAAACACATAATACACACTCACATATATTTGAACTTAAAAATATAACTTACAATTACACACATTAACTACACTGACAAGAATTTTATTTAATTTTTAGTATTAATCATACTTCTATCGCAAGTATAAACTGCATAAACTCTAGGCAAACATTATTTTCCAGCTACCATATTAATATCATATTCCAACTATCTTCAAATTATGTTATAAAATATAAATTGCTATTTTTCCTTAAATTGTAGAAGGTCTGGTTGTGATGTAAATACATGCAGTGAACGGGAAAATAAAAACAAATCATAACAACCAATGCACATTGCAGGTGATTATTATTATTATTATTAGTAGTAGTAGTAGTAGTATTAGCAGTAATATTTCATCATTTGAAAAATAAATATTTTAAACTTGTTTTGTGTGTGTGTGTGTGTGTGAACTTATCAGTCTGCGATTATACAGTATTTATCAAAGTCGAGTTCTTCCGAGTCTTAGGTATTTAGAGTCTATTGAATTTGGCAAGAAGAAAATTTAATTGTTTTCCCTTTTGATGATACTTTTAAAAGATGCTTGTATTGTCATCTATATTTAGATACTGGACTTCAATACTGTTTTACATGTAAACATTTATTCAAAACAAAATTTTCCTCTTTCCAAGAACACAAATTTGAATGTATTTTTGAAACAGAAACAAAACCCATTCAGCGGATGCACTGTAGGTAACGTACAGGTCAAATAAAGGTAAACAAAAATAATTTCACCACCACAGTTACGCTTCTATCAATGTAAGCTAAGTTCACAATCAGTCTAAGCAGACAAAAGGGTTATGGATCCTAATGTTTGAGAGTCACTGCCAGGCCTCTACTATGCTAACTTGAATAGTTCTGTTAAACAGTGGTACTTTATCTGATGTGGTACTTCCAACAAAAAAAAAAAAAAAAAAAAATGAATAAGGAATATAGAGTAATACAAATTCATTATGTATGATCCCCTTCTGAATGCATCTGCAGTACAATGTGCGAAAAAGAAAGGAAGGGAGGGAATAAAACAAAAAGTGATCCGAATAAGTATAAGGCTATTACGCTTCTACCAGTTATTGTAAGGTTTTTGAAAAGATTTTATTAAATAGGATACAGAATGATCTTAAGTTTTCTTAGTTTTCAATTAATCCCAGACAGGGGGCTGGATTTCAGAAGGGTCTGGGTTGTAACATGTTAGTCCATGAACAATTGTATGCAGCTTTTCTTGACACAGAGAAAGCTTTTGACAACGTATGGCATGATGATTTATTTTACAAATTATATCATATTGGTATAAATCCCAGAATACGGAAAGTGATTGTCAGCTTATACTCAAATATGTATGGCAGAGTTATTCTTTCCAAAATAATTTCTCGAAGATTTCCTGTTTTAAAAGGGACACGCCAAAGTGGTATATTATCCCCGTGGCTTTACATTGTGTTTATGAATTAACTTCTTGATGTTTTATCAACGTGTAAGCATGGTTTTGTATTTTTTTATAACCCCGTGCCCGTGTCCTACTGTAGCAGATGATATGCTTCTTTTAAGTCTTTCGAAGTCAGGCTTGGATGAGTTACTGATTAAATGTAACGAGTACTCCAAAAAGTGGAGTTTGGGATATAATTACAAAAAAACTAACGTTATAGTTTTCAACGAAAGCTCATCTGACTACAAAAGAAACAATAGGCGATGGTTCTTGGGTTTTGAGAGTGTTCAAGAAACAGAGTCATGCAGAAATTTAGGTGTCAACGTGTCAAAGTATAGCAGAATAGATACCGAACTTAAAGAGGCTAAAGATAAACTCGTAAGTTCGTTATTCAGTTTTATTGATATGGGAGCAAATAAGTATGGATTTATTCCGCTTACAGCTAAGATTTTATATGAAACTATTGCAATACCCCGAGCTTTGTATGGTTGTGAAACTTGGTTTAACCCAAGCCCTCAGAATATACTTGCACTACAGAAAGGCCATCGAATTAAGCCTATTAGGTATTTTACCAATTGAAGCTTACATTGACATAAAAAAACTAATTTTCTTTGAGCAACTTTGCAGGCTCTCTGCAGTTTATTTTGCAAAACAAGTTTTTTTACTCCGTCTCTTTAGCTATCAGACCCCAAGATTGCAAGTTAAACAAACTAGCTTTATTCCGGAAACGTATAAACTGCTGGATAAATTTAATCTAAAAGACGTTATAGAATCGTACATTCTTCAAGGTCGATTCCCGGTTCAATAAATCTGAATGGAAAAGTATTCTTAAATTCCAAGTCCGTCTGTTATATGAAAATACTGTGAAATGTAGACTTTATGAAGATATTTCTCTTAGTCGATTTTAGAAGTTATTGCTTAATGGCAGTTTGATTCCCTCTGTAATATGGGAAGTAGGAAAAAGATTTCCAGGATCTCTTGAGTCATGTCGGCTCGTTGCCAATATCGTGACTAAACTTTTTTCATTTCGGGAAGAAACTGCGTGTACTCGTTGTCAAACAGTCTGCACTAAAGTCGTTGATCATTTTCTATCCGCATGTAGTTATCTTACACAAGACCGTGACACGTTTTGGCGTCATATCATTGATAAATTTGGGGTGCATGTTTACATGCACTTAGATTCAATGTCCAATATTGATTTGGTCAATATTCTCTTAGGAATGATGACCCGTGATTTGTTAATTCTTTTAAGCAATGAACAACTGATGTATTTCCATCTCATATGTATTTTAACTGTTGCTTCCATGTGGAGAAAATATACAACAAACTTTTGACTTATCGATGCTGATAATGAGCGTATTTTTAGTTAGAGCCTTGTCAGTAACTTTATAATTTAGTGTATTAACACCATGTATTATGTGCAGTTCATCATTGGTAGTATTTACATCATCGCAATAGAAAATGATCCCAATACTTTTATATGAAGGAAGCAATGACGGCATTTAATAAAGAATTTTGTAATAAGTACATTGTGTTTATCTCGAATGTTAATGAGATTTGCTGTTACTTCCGTGTGTGTTACTAAGTGTTTAAGATTTAGTAATGCTAATCATTTAATAATTTTCTGAAATTTATTTTCATTTCGCTGTGGCAGGAAATCTTCAAAGCTACTTTGTAACTGTACCAGTTGTGTTCATTTAAATGGTAATACCACTGTAATAATGTGTAGAAAAACAAATGCTGAGAACAAATTATGACCCGACGATATATCAAGTTAATTTTCATTGGTTCTCATGGTGAATGTTCACCACATATGCATTTACTTACCCATGATCATTTGTAAATGTATGTTATTTCTAACCTTTAATTACCGTTTCTTTCCATTTGTGCTGTATTTTTTTTTACTATTGATTGTACTCTTCGTAATATACGGAGGAAATACAGATATAAATCAATCAATCAATCAATCTCTCTGTCTCTCTCTCTCTTTCTCTCTCTCTCTCTCTCTCTCTCTCTCTCTCACATACAAGCGAGAGAGAGAGAGAGTATTTATTGCATTCTCTATTAAACAATATACTAATAACATTAGAAAGCAGATTCTGGTTATGCAGATAACATGTATGACTATACACGTAATTAAAGGTCATAATAGTGAGAAACGAAAATTGTTACGACTCTAGGTCTCAACAATAAGTAACAGAAAGAAAGTGAAACCAACAATTTAAGTAAAGTTCTCAAGCAATTTATTTCCCCACAATACAAAGTAAAAATTCAAAAGACACTTACAGTTTGTAAGTTAAATTCCAAATAATCCTAAATCTCCTATCACAAGTAAAAAAATATAGAATGTTCCAAATGAATTCCAATAGCCTTGAATGTCCTGATATACCACGATTATACAATCCAGAATGTTTTTGAATTAGTTCACAAAAGTCCAAAGTAATATATTAATCCAAAAGTCAATGATCACTTAGTAATTTGAATGAATGTTTAAGTAAATACTTCCGCTCTAATGATATCTGAGTTCAATGGCACAATGTAAAATCTTATCACAAATGGATTCCCACATACTGATCTAAAACAGGAATGAAGCTAATGCGTATAAAGTCTCTATTATATACCTATTTTCTAATTATCCTCATCATAACAAGACGTGAGTCATTCTATGGAAATATACCCAGCCTAATAGAAAATAAGACCGGCCTTGAACTCAAATGTTGGTCAACATGCTGTTGACAAGCAACCGTATTTTAAATTACAAACATTACAACCTTACTATAATGAACAAATGTAAGCACACATTATTGATTCAATATACATAACAAAATATAGTCTAGGACTCCCTCTTTAAGCTCCACGATAATTTCTAGTAACGAGAACTGTATCTATCATAACTGAATGCATATCCTGTCCCTCGTCACTCACGTGTGGGAAAATGTAATTGCACTTTCAAGTTGTTGCAAACATCGATAGGAAATCACGTTAGGAAAGCATGAGATAGATCATTAATAATCCATCATTCTTAGTTCAACGTTTTGAGCGCCCCGCACCATCGCCAATAACTAAGCGCCTCTCTTATCTGGCGACTTACAATACAGTTTTGAATATTATCCCTACGCTGACCAGCTCAGCGGACACGTATGTATGTTAACAGTAACAAAATAGTTCCAGACTCTTCGTAAAAATGTGTTAACATGTGTTTATGCAAAACGTAACACTGCATATGCTGAGTGGAGTACTTTCGTCCTCAGATCTTCAGTTTCGGAGGTGTGTAGTGTTGGACGTTGTCAAGCTCTTCATTTTCGGAGGTAAGTAAATCTTGCATGAAGTCTATAATTCCATAAATAGAAGTGATCGGTTTCAAAAACATCAGAACTGAAGTTTGCATTTTGAAATGCTCTTCACCGTCCCTCATGACAACTTACTTGGTGTCATTTTCCATAGGTTGAAAGCGTCTAGCTCTGTTGTATCTGTTGTCCTGATTGTTATTTCTTCTTTCTCCATCTTCTTGGTCGATCTAATTCCATCTGTACAGACATTTTTTTCTTTCTTTCTTTTTCTGACACATTTCTCCTTCTTGGAGGTAGGCCTTCGACTTTCCTATATTAACATGGGAACATCAGCTTCTACGGTAGCAGTCGTAGTTGTTCGAGTATATATATATATATATATATATATATATATATATATATATATATATATATATATATATATATATATTCATTCCTTGTGCACTATTTATAGAACTCAAAAGTGAGATCATCACTTTGCCAAATCTAAAATTTTGACCTTTAATTATCTACGTAAGCCCATGTTTTACATATACTTTGCGGGTCGGAAAGGTGTGCTTATACAAGGACAACAATTTAAATGTTTTGCATAATTTACAGAGTGCTCCTTTAAGCAAATATAATTTTCGAACAGACTGTAGTTACATATATCCAGCGATCATTATTGATTTGGCAAAGTACGCGAGACACTCTTTATTGCTTGTAGCTCCGTCTCCTAAACATGGCAAAGTACGCCAGACACTCTTTATCCAGACACTCCGTCTCCTAAACATGGTTGCATGTATGGTCATGCAATTTCATGTGTCCATTCACATTCATCATTCAACTAGCCATGGTAAGTTTTGGAATTATGTACTGTACCGACCAAGCAGGCGAGACATAACATTTAACAGAATTACCAGCAGGTTCATTCTTAGGACAGACCTTCACATTGGCATCCAATTATAAGCGTCAAAGAAAAGAAGAATCTTTCATTTTGATTGATTTCATAAATGAAAATCACAATAAAAACTGTTGTATGTCATATTTCACTCGCGTCCTCTTTTCTAAAGTACCAATTTTATTCTTGTTTCTTAAATAACTAGTAAATGAAGCATTACTCGCACACAAAATCCCATCATGCAATATGTACCGGAAACTTATCACTTCGCAGATGACAACCGAGCAGCACAACAGGTAGGGAATTTCATAGAATTAATACACTGTGTTCTTCTTCCAGTTGTAAGGTTGTTCTAATAATTATAATTATTATCTGAACTTACATGAGATTAATTATAGTAATTTTATAATAATTAATTATAATTATCATCCGAACTTACATGAGATCGCCAAGAATAGACTTGGTTGAAGCAGTGCATAGACACAGATAGTCCCTTCTAATAATATGAACAACAAAGAATCCACACAAAATAATAACAATTCAATGATTTTGTTTTTATGATTTATTTTATTCCTTGGTTTACCAGGAAAAAAATTCTCTTCCGGATTTCGCTTTAACCTGTTGGTACATTTCATTTACTGTTTTGTTTAAGAATTTACTCAATTCCAATTATCTCTTTTTTCCTATTTCAAACTATGTATTGTTCAAATTTGATTTAATAGTATATTATGCTTTTATGGAAGTTAGTTTCTTCAGAAATTGAGTCACTTATATAAACAATACAACTTCAAAAATACGTTACACGGTCGGATGTTAGTGACCTTCGACGGTATACTGGTTTAAACATATTTTAGTTGCTACAACATGCAAAAGGGATCGGGCTATAATTTCTCACAACGTTAGATAAGCCCTTCCCCATACAAATATAGTGATACAACTTAATCAAACATGATAAGCGGCAGAAAAAAAATGTGCTGAAAAATAAAAGATAAAGTTCGAAAAAGGAAAAAGGGGTGTTACCAAACTTCAGAAAGAGTAGAATTTAATATGTGATGCACCTATATCAGATATCAATTGGTTATTGTATTGTCTGAAGAAGAAAAAATCATTCACTTTATATTTAGAATCTAATGAAGAAGCATTATGTATATTTAATGTATTTAAAAAAAAAACATTAAACAAATAAAAAAGCCCCACTAAATATATTCAAATCTCGCTTGGTTCCGAGCTAAAATGAGCCAAATAGGAGTGTTGTTGAGATGGGAACGAACATTTCGTTAAGATTAGGTATTAGATTTTGCCTTTGAACTGTGTATCGTGTGAAAATAAAAATATAATTATATCCACTTTCTGCTTCTACAGTCGCCTTGGATGTTTGTGGTAATAAACTTTTTAAATTTTAGGAAAACGCTTTCCGTTTTGATATTGTCAGGTAGGGTATTCCATATGAGAATACAAGAATTAAGGAAAGATTTTTTTGTTATTTCAAGTTTGGCATTTTAATCTAATGAAGTTTTGTCGATTATGTTGCTTTATTTCATGTCGTTTCTCCGATCAAGGAAGGGAGTAGTTTGTTTAAATAACTTGGATAATCATTATGAATAATTTTACGAAAAGTACAGAGTTTGTGGGATTTTCTTCTTCCTGAGAGAATTGACCAGCCACATTCCTCAAATATATTTCGTGCGAGGCACTTCTGGTTAGACTTGTGACTATTCTAACAGCATCTAACTGTAATCTCTCCAATCTATCTGAGTCTGCATTAAAACATCCATCCCAAACGACATCTGCATATTCCAAAAGGGCTTATTGTATGATAAGAAAATTATATCTAAGGATTATCTACTCAACTTATATTTGAGGGATCTTAACATATTTAGCAATTAAGATGCTTTTTTAACTCTATTTTCAATATGCAGACTTCAAGTGCACGTATTACTAAATGCAAGGCCCAAATGTTTATAATTGTCAATGAATGCAAGTGATTCATTTTTTAACTTTAATTTGGAAAAGAGCGGGTTATTCTTTTTGCTAAAAAACATGGTTTCAGTTTTTGCTGAGTTAAAGTTTACTAGTCATTGATTTGACCAGACATTTAAAGTTTCAAAGTCAGCATTGAGTATATATTGGTTATCTTGCATACTTCAAGAAGAGTACGAGAGCGAAGTGTCGTTAACAAAAAGTCTGGCGAGAGTAAGTAGATCATCAGCAGTATCACTGATATATACTAGGAACAATAACGGTCCTAGAACTGAACCCTGCGGTATCCCAGCTGAAACATACTGAGTGGTTGATTCTGCGGTTTCTCAAGAACGATTAGTGTTCTATCGGAGAGAAAATTGGTAAACCAATCAATCAGATATGATACTATTCCAGGGCTTTTAAGTTTATGAATAAGAGCTTTATACCAGATACGATCAAATGCCTCAGATACATCGCCAAATATCACGCACATGTCTTCTCCACTATCGAGTGCTTTACAAATATAATGATACGTATCAATCAGTTGGTATACGGCTGAATGATTTGGAGGAAAGGCCGATTGATATTTGTAAATAAGATCAATTTCATACAAGTATTTGTATACATGTTTGAAAATGACCCTTGTCATGATTTTGCGTTTACAGATAAATAAAGAAATGGGTCTGTAATTAGTGGGATCATTTTTGCTATCTTTCTTGTGTAATGGTAATACTATTGCTTTTTTTCTAAAGAAAGGGGAAAATGTTCGCATTAAGAGATCTATTGAATAAAATACATAAAGGTCTTATAATTTCTGGTGCTGCACCTTTTACAAGATTGTGACTTATCTTATCAGAGCCACAAGCTTTTCTTTAGGAATTGTTCTTATAACGTCTTTAATTTCCTGTTCACTTATTACAATGCTTGTCAATTTGCTCATTGTGCGAAGTGATAATTCTGGAATGGTTACACGGTATCGTTAATTTTAGAAACCTTCTCTAAATAGCAGAATGCAGTGTGTGATTTGCCATCATATTACGTGAATAGTAGTGGTAGTACATTACAGGATAATTTTTGTTTAACTAAGTGTCGGGTGAGCCTCCAAAAACCTTTAGAATTGGATCTGATGGTGTTCAACTTTCGTAACCTTTAAAATAAAACATTCCTCTGCAGTTTTTAAAAAATATTATTGTTTACCTTCTTTTGAAACTTTTTATATACTATTATAATCTGCAGATATGAGAAGACTTTACATTTTGAATCTTTCAATTTGTTGTTTTTTAAAAATTCCTACTGAAAATGTTGTCGCTTTTGGTGATTTTAACGATCGTTAGCACCAGCAAGCGCGAAGGCCTATATACGAAATTCACTAAAATTATCAGCTACACAACTCTGTACACAAGCGCATGACTCTCTTTCCATGTCCCTAGGAAGAGACATTTTCAATTGACTCTCTTACCTCGTCCTTAGGTAAAGACATTTTCTATTGACTCTCTTTCCCTATCCTTAAGTAGATACATTTTCAACTGAGCCTCTTTTCACGTCCTTAGGTAAAGACATTTTCAACTGACTATCTTGCCCCGTCCTTAGGTAAAGACATTTTCAATTGTCTCTCTTGCCCCGTCCTTAGGTAGATACATTTTCAACTGAGTCTCTTTTCCCGTCCTTAGGTAGATACATTTTCAACTGAGTCTCTTTTCCCGTCCTTAGGTAGATACATTTTCAACTGAGTCTCTTTTCCCGTCCTTAGGTAGATACATTTTCAACTGAGTATCTTTTCCCGTCCTTAGGTAGATACATTTTTAACTGAGTCTCTTTACCCGTCCTTAGGTAAAGACATTTTCAACTGAGTCTCTTTTCCCGTCCTTAGGTAAAGACATTTTCAATTCACTCTCTTGCCCCGTCCTTAGGTAGATACATTTTCAATTGCCTCTATCTCCCAGTCCTTAGGTAGATACATTTGCAACTGACTCTCTTTCCCAGTCCTTAGTTAGCTACATTTGCAACTGACTCTCTTTCCCAGTACTTAGGTAGATACATTTGCAACTGACTCTCTTTCCCCGTCCTTAGTTAGCTACATTTTCAACTGACTCTCTTTCCGAGTCCTTAGGTAGATACATTTTCAATTTACTCTCTTTTCCCGGCCCTATTTAGATATATTTTCAACTGAATCTCTTTCCATGTCCTTAGATAGCTACATTTTCAAATGACTCTCTTTCCCCGTCCTTAGGTAGATAAATTTTCAACTGACTCTCTTTCCCCGTCCTTTGGTAGATATATTTTCAAATGACTCTCGTTCCCCATCTTTAGTTAGATAACTTTTCAACTGACTCTTTTTCACCGTCTTTAGGTAGATACATTTTCTATATACTCTCATCCCCCGTCCTTAGATAGATATATTTTCTATATACTCTCTTTCCCCGTCCTTAGGTAGATACATTTTCAATTAACTCTCTTTCCCCGTCCTTAGGTAGATACATTTTTAATTAACTCTCTTTCCTCGTCATTAGGTAGATACATTTTCAATTCATTCTCTTTTCCCGTCCTTAAGTAGATACATTTTTAATTAACTCTCTTTCCCCGTCCTTAAGTAGATACATTTTTAATCAACTCTCTTTTCCCGTCCTTAGGTAGATACATTTTCAATTACCTCTGTTTTCAAGTCCTTAAGTAGATATGTTTTTAATTAACTCTCTTTCCCCGTCCTTAGGTAGATACATTTTCAATTACCTTTGTTTTCAAATCCTTAAGTAGATACATTTTTAATTAACTCTCTTTCCCCGTCCTTAGGTGGATACATTTTTAAGTAACTCTCTTTCCCCGTCCTTAGGTAGATACATTTTCAATTAAGTCTCTTTCCCCGTCCTTAAGTAGATACATTTTAAATTAACTCTCCCACACAGTCTTTAGATAAAGACATTTTCAAATAATCTTTCATGACATGAATCCATATAATAACTTCCGTTATAGCTGATATTCACATGTAATTCTTAATTTTAACAGTAGAAATTACGCGAATAAGCGAACGTTCCAGTCAGAATATTTGTTTTTGCGAATATTCTAATAAAAAATTGGTATTCGAATATTCGTTTGTTTACCTAGCGAGTTTGGCAACATTATGTAAAAGAAACAAACAAGGCGAAGTGTAAACTACCCAACGTTGAATTAGTTTGCAGGGGAACAACTTCAAACCTGCTAAATCTCCTGAAATTCAAACTCCGACTCACAAGGTAATAAAAATGTGAAACTTCAGAATATTCACATTGCTAACAACATTGCTATTTCTATTCACTGTCATTCAGGACTCTTGAAAAGATAACGTGTAATACGGCAAGTTGATGAAAAAGTATGGCATGGAATAGGGGTTATATCCAAGTCAATAAATCATTTACGTATCAATCAACCAGATCTCCGAGAAAGAAAACAAAAATGAGAAAAACAAAGAATTTTAACTGGTGTCTGATATTCGTTCCGGCAGGAGTGGTTGTAATGAATTCCGCATACCATCTCCCATCAGCACTATCATCTTGCGTCAGAAAGTTATATTTCCACAATTGGCTTTTTATTTAAGTTTTGAAGTAACTGCACGGTTATGGAAAATATTATTTTCTTTAATTTCTTAAAAGTCAGTAATGCGGATGTCAGGTTTAGATCAGTAAGATGTACATGGACCAGTTGAAATGACTTTGAAACAGAACCATTTAAGTTGTAGGGGTCAAGGAGTCCGCTGTTGCAGACAAGTTTGCTGTGCATTAGTACAAAGCCATAGTTATCAGCATATATTTTAATTTGTGCAGGGATTATTTCACATTTTCTTTCCTATGCCTTTTTGAAAATGACTTAACTGTTTGTTGGGAATCCCTCTTTACCCAAGAAACTCAATGGTCTAATCCAAAATTTGGTTGAGGCAGGGAACTAGTTCCCTGGTACCTGACCCTGGTAGAGATTAATTTATACTGTTTGCAGAAGCCACAAGGCAATTTAACACCTATTATAATGCACATATTACGAACAAGATGAGGTCAACACCAGTGCATGGGTTTCAGTTAAAAGAATTATTTATTAAGTCTGAATATGAGTTTATTATGGCTTTGCAGAATCTCCCAATGTCCGATTTGGGCAGTTTGTAGGCGGTCAAAAATTCTGTTCCGTCGGACATGTCCGGCATATAGGACAAATTCCAGACACCTGCAATCATGGTATCCAAACTTAATTAAATTCAGTTGAAAACATGTCAGTGCAATTTTGATTCCTAACAAATCACTTCCCAGAGAAATTTCTGAGATAGTCCCCGCATTTAAGTGAATAGGTAATCGAGTTTCTGCACTTCTGAACCGCCCGTGTCCAGCACTAAAGGAAAGTTTATGCTTGTACTGAGTTTGATGATAAATAGGGAAAATAACACTGACAGTCATTTGATTTTAAGTCTGAAACCTTAAAAATTTACTAGAGGTCCTTAAGACGTAATTTAATAGATCTAGGTGGCTGAGTTCAGCGTGTTTGCATCGCGGCTTGTTGGAGAGAGGGGTGATTATGTCAATAAAGAGGATGGATTTTATACCTTTATTAACATCCACGAATATTAGAATCTTGTTCTAAAACATTGAAAGAAAATAAGAGCATTTTGCATTCGTTCGTTTCAGCGCTAGTCAATAAGATTTTGGCTGAAAATGTAAGTATTGTATATTTAGCAGTAGCAATCAGTAAAGAATTTACTTCAACCAACGAAAACGGGTCTTTCAAAACCATGTTGGAGGTAAACGTGTGTAGTTAATCCGCACATATGGTTTACTTGAAATGCTATAACCTGTTCATTACTCTTAATTATGATTTCATTTATTGTCAGCAGTGGCACCTAGGGAATAATTAGACTCAGTCGGTCTATAACAAAGATACTTTTATACACCTAACCTGTCTTATGATTTGTATCTTCAAAATGGTATCCAGACAAGTCACGCAAAATAATAATTTTTAAGGACGAAGCCTCTCCACGCAGACTTGTCTTGAACTCTCAAGGGAGCGTGTGGATGACAGTTTTACAATTTGTTTCCTGTTTAATATTCTCCCTTTATCTTTTTCTTTTTGTGTGTGTGTGTGTGTTCGCATTGATCCCTCACGTACAAGATTCGCATATTTTGGTGCTAAATGAAGACACGAATTCTTTGAGACATTTTCATTCAGGACAGACAAGGAATCAGTCTGATTGCATATGTCGTTCCTTGGTGAAGTCTCGGTTAGACGACATGTTCGATAATGTTCTTCTTATTACGTTGATAGCTGACAATGAGAACATCAGGATAACAGACCACCGAAATTCCAACGGGATCCAACCAAAAGTTTTGTATGCGGCTTCGGAATATTTCGAATGGTCCCTAACGTTGTTTTTTTATTGAATTTTGCCTTTGCGAAGACTCTGTGTCCTCCTACTGAAGTCATAGTTAATCATTAGTGGCATTGAGTATGCGTGATTCAGAACATACAATTATATTTCCCCAAATTTGCCAATAAATCAATACATAAAGGATTCTATGCTGATTTATACGTCAGGTTGTATATTTACAGCTTCTTTACAACTACATGTGCAGTCACTCGCTGGCGCTCTTGATGACGAAATCGTAGTATTACAAAACAATTTCTATATGTCTTGTTGCTTGGTTTGTCCTTTTGTCTGAGATACTGCCTATACATGCGTAGTTTTGTGATGAAAGTGTCCGTGTTTTGCATGTATATGAAAAATGTAAAGTTAAGGACATTTAAGACAGATATTAAAACAAAAGAAATCTGTTGGGTTGTGGGTATTTCTTCGGGTGCTGTATGGATAAGGGTTGCTCTAAAGCTACATTTGCAAGAAGATTTTAAAAAAAAATATTTATGTAACTTGAACGCTTTAAACGTTTTATATTCAAAAAAGATATCCAGTGGCGGCGCGAGGGTTCGAGGCACCCGGGGTCAATGTTCTTTAGTGGTAACCCTACTTTGCCACAGAGAACAGTTTTTATGTCAGTTGCCAGCCTCCATCCCCCCCCCCCCATATAAGCCACCAAAGGCTCTCCCTTCGCCTGGCGCCTGGGGGGCAATTACCCCCTCCCACCCACCTCTCGCGTCGCCACTGAAGATATCCCTGTAATTACATCCTCAGCCAAGTCTCTTAAGCGTGATATTTGTTTTGAATACAAGATCAAAACATTACTACGAAAAATATAAATATTACTTGGAGGCAAATTAACACTCATTCTGTCTACTTCTTTATCATATGGTACCGCATCGCGACATAAACCTAATTCCATCAATTTTAACCATTTAATAGCATACTATAAGAAACACTGTATTTTGTTGCGTTAGTTTCCATTACAAAATTTACTTTATGACTAAAAATTCGACAAAAGAGAGGAATCAGTAAAATTCAGAACCTTTATCCCCTGAGAAAGTTTTGTGTTGCCAAAAGATTCACTTCTTATTTTTACAATATCGTATATTAAAAGACCTTCTCGCTGGTTTTACTTCATCCGAGTAACTTATCTAGGGATATCGAAGATAAAGTGCTTCTCTCTAGAGAAGACTACTTGATTTTGTTTTCACAAGAATCGTTCATTTCTATAAGATAACTTAGTACAAAGACATAACGAGGTATGATTTACATGTTATGTCTCTTCGTTCGATTTACATATCGGAATATCATGTTTTAAGGCTAGATACATTGATTTTCTGTAACAGATGATATAAGAACCGAGCTTAATTCAATACAGACAGGTTAGTATGGTGATTATTACCAGATATAGCCAACCAAGTGGACATTGAACGAAGATGACTGTAGTGTTCATTATTCTTTCTCAATAAAATACTATTTTATCTAGTTATTACCTTTAAGATTCGCTCTATTCCGATATGTTTTTGGTTAGAGTTTTACAGAATAAAGGGGTTGTGACAATGATTGTTCAAGACAACTACCGCAAACTTCACAAAATGATGCAATATTGATAGAATGTAAAACAACGTAATTTTGACAATTTCTCAGAAACCAAAGACAGTAACCTCGCACAGAGAATAGATGATCTGCAAAATACCAAGAGTTATGTCTCCTTCCTGACACTTCTATTAGTTTTCGCTTGAAATATTTAACCTGTATTGTGCAATAACTGCTATTCACTTTCACAGGTCAACAGTTACTGTGTTGCAGGCTAAATTCGAGACTAGCGGTCAGGTATAAATTAGATAATTTTGTATTTTGTATGCAAGCGACAGGCATATGAACTCCTGATTAATAATAGCAATAGATGATTTTTGTACAAAAATATTACGTTTATTGCTGTTGTGTATGTGTCTAAACCTGCGGCTGGTGCAGTACACGCAGTGGCGGCGCGACGGGAGGGACGGGGTGAGGCGGCGGGGGGCAATTGCCCGTGGGCGCCGGGCGAGGATAGGCGTCCTCGGGAGCTTTTTTTTTTTTTAGTTGTAACATGGACATAGATAGGTGGTGGGTGGAGGCTGGCAACTGACAACAACTGTTCTTTGTCTGTGGCAAAGTAGGGGCGCCACTAAAGAACATTGACCTCAAGCGCCTCGAACCCTCGCGCCGCCACTGAGTTCACGTGAATTTCATCTGAAATTGTGTGTACTCACTACATTTTAAGAATGCTTTTCATGTTTATTTTTCTTTTCTCTTTTGGAGATGGGCAAAAAACCTCCAAGTCTTTACCCAACCCGCATTTTGATGTTACACAGTAAACCAAACTGTGTAAGGGCGACTGTTACAGAGTAAACCAAACTGTGTAAGGGCGACTGTTACAGAGTAAACCAAACTGTGTAAGGGCAACTGTTACAGAGTAAACCAAACTGTGTAAGGGCGACCATTACAGAGTGAACCAAACTGTAAGGGTGACTCTTACGTGATAAAATGATTCGTAATCTCACTTTAAAAATGAAATAAGAAATATTTGCGGTGAAAATATCAATATTTCTGATAATATCCAATCCATTGAAAATAACGTCCCTAATGAAAAGTTTAGATTTAACAGCACCAATAGGAAAGTGGCATGTCTGATTACACCCCATTTCCGTGCTTATAGTCGCTGGGGTATCGCCCAAGGGAAGTAATTTGGAAATTATCTATTAAGCAATACTAGAATATGAATTAAGCTCATGACATATTAGTCTTTGCTTCAAAACAATGAAAATATCGCCTTGAGCCAGACACCGCCTAATTCAACATCGATAAAAAAAAGTCAGAAAGGACTTACTTTCATCATTTCTGTATTGTCCAGACGGTTATTCGAATTGTAGTCTGCCTCCTATCCATTATGAATCATACCCCACGTCCTGTCTTCAAAATATTTAACTGGCACATGTACAATCGAGCTGACGATTATTTAATTCCTTCATAGCTTCTAGATTTCAAGCCATACCTTGCACCTTCAGTGCAAACTTTAGTAACTTGGAAAAATGCAGTCGTCTACGGTGCAATAGTGTAAAGTCAGGCGATTTTAGTAGGTGGAAGAGCCTAATTGACAACATAAGGTGCATGGTTATGAAGCGGACACTCGTGCAGGTAAAAATAAAAGTCAGTACATGAATACTGTATACAACGTGCAAGATACCTACCGCTATATCGGGTACAATTAAAATAAAGGGAACGACTACTAAAGTGAACAAATTCTCTGAAACAGAAATAAATGTCATGTAAGTAAAATAGAGACTTTTTATCCATTTGTTTAATTATATGCCATTTAATTATATGCCAACATTCCAAAATAATGCAGTCTGAATAAAAGTGTCCTGACTTCTTTTTTTTTATCAGAGGGAGCATTCGCGTCACAAACCTGTAGCTAATCATGTATATTAGGCTGCCCCGTCTACTAAAAAATAGCATGGCTTTAATATCACACTCGCCGTTGACGACTTTATTTTTCCAAATTACAAACGTTTGCGCAGATGGAGCAAGGTCTGGTAGATCTGTAAAGTATGAAGGGATTACATAATTTTCAGCAAGACTGTAATTGTACCAGATAAATACTTTTGAAAATTTAAGGTAGGGTACGAGACGATTCATAATGGATCTGCCGCTCATTATAGTCTTTTTTTTTTTGGGGGGGGGAGGGGGTTCGTGGTTTACTTGCTTACACTGATTAAACATTATTGCAAATTATTCTACCTGCATTAATTAAACATGACATCCATAAATGATCTTCTTTGAACTTACAATAATACTATAGCTTCGTGTAGCTCAAAAAGCTGTTCAGTTTAATTCGTTTTTATCGCTCAAAGCTCCAAATGAGAAAAAGTTATCAAAGAAGATTTCAAATTAGTTAAAATCCTACATAGAGCCTCTCTGGCATTGCTTTACTGCCTTCAGCTTCTCGTCTTCATATCATCTCGTTGCAAAACAGTAAATTTCCTCCCAATATTGTTTTGATTTTTATTTCTGTGCCAACACCTATTGTGCAATATTGTTTTGAAACGACCTCTATCGCATTGATAGGAGCTGATTGTTGTGCTGATGGACATGTAATAACTATGGTAAACATGTAAATACCCTTTTAAAAAAACACGCCATTGGCAAGAAATACCACGTAGGCGCTTAAAATATAATTAAGTCAGTTTATCGAGACATGTATTAGATGCTTATCCACCTGAGTCAGATCAAGCTTCTCTTGGTAAAATAACATTTACATAAAATGCAATCTGTAATTTATGTGAAGAAACCATGTAATTTAAAATTGTTGGCAGGTGTTCGCTGGACATAGGAGATCATCTAAGCATGTAAAAGAGTTCTTGTTGCTTTAAGAAGAATATGTTGTTGTGTTTTGCTATCGCGCAAAAAAGACTACGATAACTTTAGATTCTTTTTAAAGAAACAATGTAAGGTCTCACTACAATAATTGGGCAATCAGATATTATTGATTCCTATTGAATCAATAATCAGATGTTACTGAATCCGATTGTAGTCCCCAAGAAATTCATTAATTTGTTTCTCCGTGAATTTTCGGGCGTAGGAAAACAAAGCAAACAGGTGTGATTCGGACGGTTTTTGAATGGTCACTTGCACTAAAATTTCCAGTTATGTCATTAAAATGCAACTATTTTTAGAAAATGCAACATAACCTATGCTGAGTTTGTGATATGTTGTGTTCAGGTTACTGCCGAACATAAGTAAGACAGTATTGATGCATCTGAACTTATAATTAATGATGCACTGGATTTCATGAAAAATGTAGAAATAGAAGGAAATATATAAGGAACATAATTGGTGTACTAATACTTTGAATAGCATAATATAGAAAAATCCATGGTGATGACATTATTTTGATCATTAAGTAACCTAGATTTATTAACAGCTAATTAGTTTAAGCGTGTATGTGAAATAACTAAATAAATACATCTTTAGTACATATTTTTGAAGAATGAAATGCTGAAAATGTATAGCATTTTCCTGTCTAAATGTGGGAAGCATCAGATATATCCAACATTTCTTTCATAAAAATGCACATACTACACGCATTAATTTGTCACATGTTTGCATAGCTTTGAATTTGTTTTGAACCTTCAATTAGATGCAAGCAAAACTGCTACACGCATTAATTTGTCACATGTTTGCATATCTTTGAATTTGTTTTGAACCTTCAATTAGATGCAAGCAAAACTACTACACGCATTAATTTGTCACATGTTTCCATAGCTTTGAATTTGTTTTGAACCTTCAATTAGATGCAAGCAAAACTGCTACACGCATTAATTTGTCACATGTTTGCATAGCTTTGAATTTGTTTTGAACCTTCAATTAGATGCAAGCAAAACTTGATTACATAAATTGTTAATATATAATGTGTTTCTTCACCCTTGAGCTAATGGTACAATGTGAATAGAACACATAACAGGTAGTTCATTTATTCCAGTTTGATGAAAACATGGTAACTTTTGTCAGGCCCTGAAACAATAACTGTAGTAATGCTTAGTCTGACTTGATATAAATTATGAACTCAGACATTTCTTGACCATTATGTATGGAAAAGAGTTTGATTTGTCCATTGAATATGGCACAATAAATGCATTGTTTGAATTGTCTTAAACATTCAAAGGATTAGTCTAACAGTGAACCAATGTAATCTAATCTAATCTCAGTGTTTAAATTCAGCACATTTTATTCTGGTTGTATGTGCACTTATAAATGTTAAGCCGCAAAAAGTATGAAAGTAAGGGCTTTAAAAGTGCGCTCATCAGTTATTGCACACAACAGCGCATATATATCCTCGAACAGTCATATTTCGTGACCTTAACGTGAATTTTAACGCGTTCGTTATAATATTGTGAGAATCTATTCAAATAACCATAAAAAGTGTTCAACTATATCTACTTCATTTAATCATCGTTAAAAATACTTTGGCATTCATGTACATTAGTTCAGAATTACCGTTTTTCCGAGCGTGTGTAAGTTTACTTATTTCCGGAAGTGCATCCATGGTTCGTGACACTGACTAAAAAGTCACGTGGCATATGACCGGAATATGCCAGTTAGTCCAAGATGTGGATATTATCAGTTTATAGCGTCCCCGTGTTTTTCAAAATATAAAAAAATAAAAATTAAAAATTAATTTTTTTCCGTTCATTCTATATGTAATTTGTGCACTTACATTACTGCTTGCTTGTTCTTTACCATATAAATACATGAATCAAGAGAGAGAGAGAGAGACAGATAGAGAGACAGAGGGGGAGAGAAATTTAAAAATAGACACTGGTGAATGGATACACATTTTATTATAAATGATTCAATGTCTTTTGATGTAGAATATATGTTTATTATGAAATAATACTGCAACGATAAAGTCTATAGTGAATATACATTTCCCGGGCACATTTTTCTTACGTTGTATAAGAACTCCACATGATTAAAACCAAATATTTACATTGGCTTTGCTGTTGTATAAATTCACAAAGTGGGTTTTCCTGTTCAAGATATGTAAACAAAGCCAACATGTGATCAGCGGACCTATCTTTAGCATATAATACAAAATTCAAGGCCAAAATGTCAGACACAAATAAGGCATTAGTGAAAATATCGATTTTCAATCTGATTTATTTAAATTGCATGATATTGCCTGTTTAAATCTCATTTTGTCTGATTTTACTTATTAAATACTTGCTGTCACTCTTGAAGAACGCTGGTGACACAGTTGATGACGTCATTATCTCGAAACAAGCGCGTTCGGTCGCGAGAAACATGGCGCACGATTGAAGGGTTAAACAAGGTGCCCAACAATAAGTATACAATTTTAGAAAGGAGGCAAGTTTTTCTTATGTTAAAAAAAAGTGTCATACGCACGTGTTTATTCACGGATTTACTAGTCATTAATATTTACTTTCTAAAAAGTTGTAAATATACAGTAACTTATTGGACATGTCTGAGAGAGGTAATTAGGGGTTCTTATGATTTTAACATATCCTAAACACCAGTGTGATGAACCTTTTTTCAAGAGGATTAGCCAGTTAATATACTTCCATGTCTATTTGCGAGTCAAACTAAAATGCTTTTTCTTTCATTGGTGTTGCAGTTCAATTTTGAGTGCTTGTTTACAACCCTATGGTGAAGTATACACTTGATGTCCAATAAGATGCACCAAAGCACATCATTTTTATTGGATAGGTTTAAGGATGAAACATGAAGCACATCATCAAACCCGCCTAGATTTATTTGATAGGTTTATGGATGATCGCTCGTGAAACGCTGAAGTATTTAAACAATTTTTGTAATATAAACAAACAAAAAAAAACCAAGAAAACCCCAAAAAACAAAAAAATTTATATTTGTACATAGCTGTGGATCCAAGTAATCCAAAATCAATAAAAATATTTATAGTTTGCTGTGCCATATCTTACGCTATTCTTAGTTGAATATCTATCTCCAAATAAGGGTCATTATATAGACAAGTATGGGGGGAAAGTACCCTGTCACTAACTGTCATTAAAATAATAGCTGAATGAGTATTTTTAAAAAGAATTCATAAAATTTGCAAAGGTTCACAGACTCCTCTTATCAAATACACAAAATAAAGGAAATGTTGGAGAGTGAGTTTTCAGTATGACACATTTAGTGAGATCATGTTATAAATTGCTAAAGACTTGCCATGGTCTGGTACACTTTTCGCTGACTTCATCATTTTGTTTCATAGGACAATTATTGCGATTATTAAATTTGTATTAGAAGTTTTCTTTTTCATTATTTGATAAGAGACAGAAGTCAAAACCACGTCATTTTACAATCAATCTCTTCTAAAGTTCATAGCCCTACAATTCACATGTATAAAAACTGACGTCATATCGATCACGTCAAAATGTAATTATTACGTGATTTCTGCGTTGATTTTTACAAAAGCGGACCACCTTAATGGAAACTAATTGGTTCATTCAAAGAACACGAATGATTTGCTGCTCAAAGTGTCAGTTCCAATCGAAGTGTTTGTTTATCAGATGGAATAAACCATCGTCAAATAGTTCTCATGGGACTTCACCAGTTATTTTCTGCAAAATTAACTACCGACTATACTCCCGTATAAGCCTCGTCCAAATGCAAACAACACAGACCCTGATCTGCCGTCGCATAATGCGCCGGCAGATCAGGGTCGATGTTGTTTGTTTTACTGATTAGTACTTACAAACTGCATAGACCCAGATCTGCCGGCGCATTATGAGACCGCAGATCTGGGTCTATGCAGTTTGCAGTTGGTATCGGTTTATACGCGAGTATAGACGGTATTTTGCGAGAGTATCTATTTGCACTGAAACTGAGTTTTGATGATTAATATTGAATAAAAAAATAGTTGTCTGAAAGTAGTATACGATAAATATATATCAAAAGTATAGTATCCATTGGAGTATGGATTATGATAAATATATATCAAAAGTATAGTGTCCATTGGAGTATGGATTATGATAAATATATATCAAAAGTATAGTGTCCATTGGAGTATGGATTATGATAAATATATATCAAAAGTATAGTGTCCATTGGAGTATGGATTATGATAAATATATATCAAAAGTATAGTGTCCATTGGAGTATGGATTATGATAAATATATATCAAAAGTATAGTATCCATTGGAGTATGGATTATGATAAATCAACTAAAATGACCATTTATGGGCCTTGTATGACTAATATCCTCAAAGTTGATGAGCTTCGTCTCAGAATAAGAAACCCCGAGTAGGATTCACGCGTAGCCCACCACCCACCCCACCCCACCGCCCGTCCCCTGTCCTATTTGACGATGGATGTTTAGGATTGCATCCGCAATAGAATGGAATCTGCGATATTTATATCAATCAACTTGTTGTAACCTGTTTCCAAATACTTTATACGAGACTTTACTAAAATTGATAAATTCTAGTATCGGACTCTGATGAGGGTATGTGCCAAATATCGTCTTATAAAATTCTATTCCTCATAACTTTCCCACCCACCCACATATTTTCGTTTATCAGTTCATGTTTGATCATTGACACCCAGTAAAGACGTTAGAAACAGAGATTTTTCTATTGCAATGATATTACATAGACTTATTTCATTGACAATATATCTATTGCTATGATATTACATAGACTTATTTCAATGACAGTATATCTATTGCTACGATAATACATAGACTTATTTCAATAACAGTATATCTATTGCTATGATATTACATAGACTTATTTCAATGACAGTATATCTATTGCTATGATATGACATAGACTTATTTCAATGACAGTATATCTATTGCTATGATATTACATAGACTTATTTCAATGACAGTATATCTATTGCTACGATAATACATAGACTTATTTCAATGACAGTATATCTATTGCTATGATATTACATAGACTTATTTCAATGACAATATATCTATTGCTACGATAATACATAGACTTATTTCAATGACAGTATATCTATTGCTATGATATTACATAGACTTATTTCAATGACAGTATATCTATTGCTATGATATTACATAGACTTATTTCAATGACAGTAGCAAATTGGTCAATAACAAATTTCAATATATTACACAAGATTTTCTAAACAAGGAATTGCTCTCGATCTATGAAAGCTACACAAACAATACGTATCTATTTCTCTAACAAGCATCATATCCAAAGGTAATTCAGTTAGGCTATCTCGTCTCTGCCAAGAGAATTTGTGACAATTATCAATATCCGATTCTGAATCACTAGCAGACGATCCGCAGTTTACAGACAACAAAGCAAACCAATTTTGCAACCTACACCAGAAACTGGATGTTTTAGAGCAGATATCCTAGTAATATAACACACGACTGAAGGACAACTTGATCATATTTTGTTCTTTGTTCAATGTAAAAGTATTTGTTTTCTCAGTTTTTTGTCGGTAAAAATTAACAAACAGTGGCGTATCTTCAAATTGTGCCCCCCCCCCCTCCGCAAACATTTAGAGTGGGCCCCCATAAAATTAATGTAAAGCGGGATTTTGCCCCCTCCTTGCGCCCCCTCCACCCCCACCCCTGCCCGCATTTCGGGCGCTGCGGGGGCAGTAGTTACGCCACTGTCAACAAAGATCATGAAGCAAACATCGAGTTGAGAAGATATGATTTTATTAATTTACACAGCGTCAGTCTTAATGTATGTTTACTTTAGTTTCAACATATGTGATTGCCATAGAAGTAATATATTTGCAAAAAGGATTGGAAACAAGTTCATCTCCGTTATACAAAACAGAATCACACGGCGAGTTGAAGACGTGATAGAAAATAATGAACAACATAAATGGAAGGTTAAGTATAGAATAAATGGGAACAGAAAAGACAAGATAGAAAATAGCTTGAGGGATTAAGATGATGGGACAGGAAAGGGAAGTGTGGGTTTTGCCCCAGGTTATTTTTTTCAGTTTCAATACATGTCAAAAGCTACATAGGATTGTCGAGAAAATTAACATGTGAACCCCGCCGATTAGAACAGTGGTGAGTCTGGAAAATACACGAAAAGATATAATCTATGTATCTTAAGTCATTCGACCCATCATTTGGACATATGTAGTGAGGAAACTGAGCAAAACAATGGAACCATATATTCTTAAATTCCTTACGGCGAAAGTAATTTTTTTTTAAAGAGGAAAATTCGTATAGATTTACCTTGAAAATATTAAGTATTATTACTTTCCAGCTCAAAAAGTTTTTCTCTTGAGGTCCATAAGGTCAGAAAAAAGAAAAAAAATATGTATGTATGTTTTTTTTTTAAAAACATTACATTTCAAGCGCATCAAAGTACTGGCAAAACCGGCTCAATTACATGAACAAATCAACTTCTGCAATGTGATTTTTTTTAATTAAAAAAAAAAATTTTTTTTGGGGTGGGATGGGTGGGAAAGTGCTAGGGTCGGCAACGAGAAACATGGCGGTCGGCCAACCGGATTTATTTTTTGTTGTTGGCCTAAATAGGTGAAGACTGAGCCTCGGCGTTATAAGCAACAAGGCTCCGCTGTTTTTATCACGCTAGAAATTAAGTTCGTAAGCTCCAAAGATTTGGTTTGGAGTTTTACGGCACAACAATATAAGTAGGTTAGTTAGTGTTGAGGCAATTGGAGCGAAGTGCATTGCCTAAGGACACACCACAGTAGCCGGCAAGGACGGATCCTATGATAGGATTCGAACCCGCAAACTTTTGGTCGCGATTCCGGCACGCTAGCCACTAAGCCACCTCAGCTTTTCGTGGTTACTTACAATTACAACTGTTTTTCTGAGACTGCCAGTTTTAGTAAAATCTATTTTTTTTTCATGACATATTTTGGGCCATAAAACCAGATATTCATAACCTATAGTGCAGTGATAGCAGATATCCACTTTCTTCGCCGCGTATAGATTTAATTCAAACACACATGTCATCTCGATCTTTGCATAATATTTTGTTGTGGATTTCCAAACAACACTGTCATGTATCCTACCTGATATTTCTCTGGGAAAAGGCGTTTTGTTTCTTAAAATACAAGCCTGTTTTTGCACTGGAGCTGTATTATACACTACAAGATCAATATTGCATGGTCTATCATCATATATACCAGTTGGGTAGGCAAGGAGTAATTACCCACTTTAAATTCCTGCCAGGTAAATGATTTCGAGTAATGTGAGGTTAACTAGTAACTATTGGAAACAACTAGGATGGAATATTAGATTATACACATAACAGAATTCATTCGGCAATAAGTCTTATTTACCGTCTATACTCGCGTATAAGCTAATACCAACTGCAAACTCCATAGACCCAGATATGCCGTCGCATAATGCGCCGGCAGATCTGGGTCTGCGCAGTTTGTAAGGACTAACCAGTAGAACAAACAACATAGACCCTGATCTGCCGGTTCATTGTCCGACGGCAGATCAGGGTCTATATTGTTTGCATTTGGATCCAAATTATACGTGAGTATAGACGGTAATTGTTTTTGGGGTGTTATTGTCTCCTATTTACAAGATAACTTGACTTAGGCACGACCTTAACCTTGAAATTTAAGAACACGAATTGGGACGACCACTAACGTTTCTGTATAATGTAATTTAACAATGTATAACTGCGAATATATTTTAATTTTCTCTTATATTTTCTTTTCTTTATGGTTTAGTCAGAGATGTTAGTTTTAATGTATTCCATCTTCCCATAAATCACAGGGATTATTTCAGCTGTCGTAGAAAATCTCACTAAGGAACTATCGCATCCATTAGCAGCACCCAAATTTTAATGAATACTGGGTGGGAAGACATAGTTGGAATTAATATAAAAAAAACATTCGTTTATCGGTGCAATATAGACTAAAAAGCGGAATTTACCTCATTCATTTATCGCCCTTCAGCCTGAGGGGTGGTTAGTGTTTACAGGTGTTATGCGGGGTGGGGGTTGGGGGGGGGGCGTATATTTGATACGTAGAATTTTATTTTCAGTGCACTCAAATATATAGGGTACAACTCTTTGTGTAAATCAAAAGATAGGGTACAATGGTACGTCTCAAGATAGGGTACAACTGTTTGTCTCAGTCAAAAGATAGGGTACAATTGTACCTCTCAAGATTGGGCATCATATTCAGTTTAACAGTGTTGGGGAGAGTATCAGATTTGTATGAAATATGATTTGCTATTACAACCCCTCTTCAAAATCGATCTAGCCAATACTGCGAAATTCTCCATCCCTTATCACCGACTTGATTATTTAAAGTTCCAAACTTAATATTTGATCTTTGCCAATTCAAAAAGTCTTGTATTAATCCCCTTCTTTTTCATAGTAAATTCAATAAAATCAGAACCTCCTATCGTGGCCATTCGTTTCATTATACAGACGGTTCGAAAGATGGAGACAAGGTTGTAGATCCCTTTCATACTGACTTCCACAACTTCAGACAATTTTTTAAATTTTTATTATCTTCTATTAAGGAGCTTTTTTGATGATGTATCACGGAGAAAAACTTGTATTTTCTTCAAGAATACGGTTTATATAAGGGTTTTATCTTTATTTCTTTTAACTTTTAATTTTATACCTTTTTAAAATTTACTCATCTTAAGATTTTTACATTCTATTTTCAAGGAGAATATATTTTACTTTTTTTTCGGAAGGATTTATCTTTCTGAAGAAAGTTAGCAATTTGCACCTTTACCAATTTTACTGCGTTTTATTTATTTTTTTATTTTTTACACGGCACTATGTAGCCATGCTTGTGCTGATGTGCAGTTAAACCCTCTACATACATATACTGTGACGGCCTTCGGTAGCGTGTGTACATGTGACTGTCAACATTGTGAATGTATGTAATTAGATGTAATTGTATTGCTTACAAATAAGTGTGTATTTGCATACATATCCTAAAAGTAATTGAATAACCAAACTCTGATTTTAGGTTCCTCAGTTTATATAAAAATAATTGAATCACATTCCAGAATAACAGATGTAAATATGTAACTAACCAATATATTTGAGAATTAAAATAATTTCAACTATCATCTTATTTGACACTACTGGCACAGTGGTGAATATCACAGTAAAAGAAACAAAACAAACTTTGGTGTGTAACTAAAATTTCAATTACACAGTTGAAATAAATAGAACGATGGAATTAGAATGAAAATTTCAGGTCAATAAATCTTCATATGGGGAATTCAACTTTACTTCAACCCTTACTATATGAAAATAAAATCTGCCTGTTTATAATGGCAAGGAAATAATTTACATGTAATGATTTTACTTAATAAATTACATATCCAGCAAATTTTATAATATGTGATCGAACGACATGCAAAAATTCCCCCTCCTTTATATGAAAGAGACTATAGTCAAATCAGTTTTATTTACTGCAAGTTGAAATACTAATAAATTTAATTTATGTACCTATAATTTTGATTTCTGACCGAAAATGAGGATGGTTTCCTAAGGAAAAAGTTTGACCATCCTCCCAATTTCGCCAAGCATCTGGTTTATATACCCTTACTAAATCCTGTAAGGCGTACGGAATTCGCGGAATTCCTACATAATTATGCGGAAAACCACCGCGGAAAATCTTACCCTTACTACGAAATTCATTCAAGAAAATAGCAATATTCAATGAAAAACAACGGAACGTTTACAGTAATTTAATAAATATTCATTAGATAACAATTACTTCACACAGAACACAATTTCCTTGTATTGAAACATACAAAAAAATTGTCCACAAAAACTTTAGAAACTCGGTAGCGGGAATAAAAACTAGCGATGACCCGGAACTGAACCCTAGCGAGGTCACCACAATGAGGTCAAACACCGCATTAGAAGAAAAAGTAACAGCAAGGGAAACACTCGCCGATAACAGGCTCAAAACAAGATACAATATGAAAATTACATAACAGATACAGGTATTCAGAGTTAGTAGCATTCACTGTCAACGAATTCCATTGCTGATTATTCATAAAACATGTTCAGTACATATCGACGGGGGAACACCCTCCCCTCATTCCCAACAGATGCAACACTGCTGTAAACATGCTAAATCCTCATAACATACATACATACATACATACATACATACATACATACATACATACATACATACATACATACATACATACATACATACATACATACATACTCGGGAAATCTTGACTACTTCCTAACTAAATGGTCTCGCTGCAGCGACAAGCCGATTTGATACTTTCATATAATTTTAGACGCCAATTTCATGATAATTTAAAAAGAAAGGAGATTTTTGCTGTCCGGGGAAAGTCAATGCTTGTATACATGGATGTAATTATACATCTTGAAGAATGTTAGATGTAGAATGATTGGTGGACGAGACACACTTTACTATAAATCGACCAGAAATGACGATATCGGAACAGCATAACACGTTTACGATATACAATTTGAGAACACGGAGGCAATGTGTTTTGCATTACTTGACATTTTTAAAAATATATTTTTGATAGAAATTGCTCAGCGTGTCGCTGCTTGGTGCAACGCAATCAAAAAAGATTGAGCACGCATGTTGCAGGCTTCTGCGGAGTATATATGTCAGACAAGATTTTAAAATTCAGTTCCATTTTTTCAAATTGCTGTAAATGATAAAAACATTTTGACTTAATTTAATAGTTTAAACATTTACTCTGTACTTTTTGACACTGGGTAATTGATATTTACATCCTACAAAGAATAGTTTGTCTTTATCTCATAACAAGGCGGGAAATGAACCTGCGTAAGAGTTTGTAATATGTTAAATTACTTCACTGAAACGTATTTTCAAGTAAGTTACAGAAACTAACTTATTGATAGTGCTGTTTTTCACAAGACATTACTAGGAATAACAGTAGATGTTTTATTTTAAGTACGAAGTGTCTTTCACAAACTCATTGCTTTTCTTACTTACTATCAAGTTTGATGATATTTCATTGTCATAACTATATTTTTTAATGTAAATGTAAATTTGACGTGAACAAATACAATAATTAAATAGACATGCTAGAGTCTGAGTTATTTGGAGAATAGATTTTATTAATCCTAAGATGGGTATTCTAAATATATCTCTGCAAAGAATGCATAGTATTTGCATATAATAGAGACCTTAAGATTTCTTCGTTTGTTAAATTGACTTAAAATAAGATCGATCCCGCGGAAACATCTTGCGAAATTCGAAAATTGCATATTTAATGTTGATCAGGCCCATTAATCTGCTATATCATCGAATCCATCCTAGATCGAGTAAAGCAAAAAGCTGAAGAATATGGTTGAAATCAAACAAAACGCGTCGACAAAAGCCATCGTTATGAGTCAGTTGTGTTAATCAAGAACCATAACTCAGTATATAAGAGACCTAACCGTTTTATTATCGAACCTGTCAGTAATATTGATGGGATACATCTACAGACTAAAATTACGGAGGAAAATGACAACGGTGAAAGCAAAAGGTTCACAAGCCAAACGGAATGCACATTCTAACCAGAGTTAGACAGACATATATGAGGAAAATCGGCTTATATTGAATCCTCTGAGATCTTGTTCAAAAATAAAGACAAACAAACAAGCAAAAAAAAAAAATATTAAAAGCCTGATGGGATAAGACAATATCTCATGTTCAAAGTGATACCAAAAGCTAAAGAACTGATAACCAGATTTTTTTTTGCCTTCTCCTCCATGTCGCTCATAAGCATAATATTATATTTTTTTTAAAATGTAAAATAAGCACCATTTTATCTTTCAGTCAATGTAGATGTCCAGTGCTTATTAAACTAGCCGGGAGGTAATTCTATTCTATCGGACACTGGTTGAAGCTTGCATTTTTGCGTCTCCAATATTTGTAATTACATTTGATTAAAACATACCAGTCACCACACAAAGCTATGCTAATTATCTGAATCTAGAACGTAAACAAACATTGTGATTTAGCTTCCTACACATTACGGTCCGTAATGTTTGCTAATCACGCCACAGAAATAATCACTTCTCAGAACTTGTCTGTTTCTAGAGCTCATGTCCATTACCTGCAATCTATTGGATCATCAGGACTAATTATGGCATTTGTTTTGAATATTCCTTCACTGCACAGTGTGCACGGAATATCTTCTTTTACTAAATATATATATACATGTATATATATATATATATATATATATACATGTATATATATATATATACATACATATATATATATATATATATATATATATATATATATATATATATATATATATATATATAGACAAGAATGATACTGGTAATTTCGAAAAGTACCAAGAGAGGACGCTAGTAAATCTGCATGAAACAGAGTTGATACTGTCTTTCCATAAACGAAATCTATTTTATATTCTTCATAAAAAAATTTGAAGGTCTTTACTAAGAACGAACCAACAGGAATTTTTTTAATGTGATTTCTCGCCTGATTTACTGGTAAACGGTGAAAATATGTAGCATAGCTACTTTAGCAAGAAAAGTAGGTCACTACAACCACATTTCTATGTGACCAAGGTTAATGCACACATCAAGTTTCATGACCATAGATGCAATAGTGTCTAGGAAATTGTGATGCGTGTAAATAAATAAATATAAAATAAATAATATATAAATACAATCAATGTAGCATAAAAAGTTATAGTCCGAATTTCTCTGACCTTTTCCCATCCCGTTTTGGATATTTGGACTGTTATGTTCAGGTGCAAGGTTAGAGCGCATTCCCTATCGCAAACAAAGAATTCGCCAAAAGCTCGCGGTAGCCTCTTTTTAAACAGACGCTAGCAAAATAAAACCACATTTTATTGAACGTTACCTGCCTGATATCGATAAATAGACTATTTATCTTCTCATTCATAACAATTAGAAACGTATATCATGTCTTTAAAAAGTCAACGCATTATCCCAATCTAATTACAATCGAGATCCACTTATCAATACAACAGAATTGGAAAGGTCAGTGGAAATTTGGACTTGAAAGTACATGTATGCCACTTCTACCGAAATGTACCTTCTGTCTGGGGTGATTTCAAATGTGAACACACCCATGAAATTTTATGACTGTATACACAACTGTGTTTATTATGACTATGACCTACTTTTGACCATTGTTAGTCGTATCCTCCAAGGATGACATACCATTTATCTTGATACGATTTGTCGGTCACTTAGAACTTCGCGCATGCGATAGGATACAATGCAGTCCGATGTATCTACGAACCAGAGTTTCTGGCGTATTTTGCCCAAGTAATTATGATCGCTCGAGACGCCTAAGTACAGTATTTTTGAAAACTGTGTTGCAGGCGCATCGCCCCAAAATTTACCTACCTACATTCGAAACAAAAATGTCCACATATCAGTTTTTGAGTGCCCTCCACCCCCACCCCCACCACTTGTTCAATCACACATATGAATGTGCGCATACACTGTAAAATCCGTGTCTGACTTTAGAAGGATGGCCGAGGAGCAGAAATTATTCATTATTTTAAGGAAATTGTTATTCTTTTCTTTTTAGATCACACATTTTGATTTAAAACTAATATTTAGCACGATTCGGTCCATCATCTCTACCCCCTTAACTACGCATGTTGCAAAATTACAAAGGAGACATGATATCATCGATAAAAATAAATCCTTGTCGGGTACACTGTCCTCTATACATTGTTGTGTGTCGTGAAAACCAATCTTTTAATATAAGTCAACCTTTCTCTTCAATCAGCTAATGTAGACAGTCCAATATTGTCGCGCACTGTTTGTTTGTGTATGTGTGTGTGTGTGCTTCTCTCGTGATATATAATGTTGATCCTCTTTTGTTTTATTTAAACAAAATGTCATTTTAGAGGAATAATCGTGTTTATAAAATAAATGACGTTACACCGCTACCACGCTAAATACCCATCAGAAATTTTCCATTTGATTGAAATGTGTAAAGCAAACCATTACATTTTGAAATGGGAAGCTTTAGCAATACTTCTGTCATTTCAAGCACTAAATCAAATTGTTTATTTCGACAACTTGGCGTATTTATTTTAATATTCTTACATAAAAATGCGCGCGCAGCATTGTTTGACGTATCCATTTATAAACATCGGATTTCGCGCAACAATAATGCCCTAGTGTGATGTTATATTTTTTCGGGGCCTGGCCTAGAACAAATAACTCTGCATTCGTGATGTATTAGCTAAACATGCAATCCTGTTACGTTCGCCAATCGCACAGAAGAGAAACATTTTCAGAGTAAAGAAAAAAGACGTTCTCTTACCCGTATACTACGGAGGGTGGGGGATGAGGGATTTTCTGCTCCACAGTAACCGGAGTTCATTCTCATATCATCAAGCAAATACAATTCAAAATCTGTGTAATTTCACGTATCTACCTGCCAATCATTTGGAAGTTGCTTTATTCCTCATACATCTTTATTTCTCATAGATGACATATATTATGCTGAACAATTCACAGAATAGCTTATTTCTGGAAAGATCTTCGAAGCTGGCTCTCATGCTACATCAACCGTTTTACATCAGCTGATGGGAAGCAGCTCCGCTCTAGAAAAGGATTAAGCAAAATCAACGTACCGGATAGGCGCCTTCGCTAAGCCAACTTTAAATTGGAACTGACATTTTCATTTGTTGTTGTTGTTGTTGTTGTAAGAATAGCGATCATAATTTGTCTTCCTCCCTCGGGATTTGGCGAACGTGGAATACCAGAAAAAACATGCATGATCCCTAAGTTCAAAACTATTTCCAGCACTTTAGTTTATCGCAGTGACTCGTCAAGTGATTGTTTTACGTAATGCTCTGTTACTCTGATACAAAATTCCCCTCGGCGGCTTAAAAAAATGGTTCTTTATTGGCGTGTTTAAAGCCATCGAGGTCAATTAATGTGCAAGATGTGCCCGCGTCTGAACAAGTCTTTCCGCTGAACAAAACACTAAATATATGGGTGAAGTTTTGATGTTAATTAACAAAGGTTTTTCCACCAAACATTGAACTTAACAAAATTAGTAAAAATATATACATTCTTTCCGTAAAGAGAGAGAGAAAAATATATGTTCGTGATGAACGAATTGATCCAAACGTCACTTACCTTCATAAAGATATTGAACATTACATTAGGTGAAATTATTTCTTCTCTGCTTGCGGGGCTAATTTTATTAACTTATAGTCTAAATAATCTGAGTCACAGCTGATGAAGAAAATCTAATTTATTCCAAGAACACACACACACACACACACACACACACACACACACACACACCTCGTTTGGTCAAACACATCCATTCTTATTCAAATACTGGTTTCGAATCTAGGAGCTCAGAGCTGTAGAACTGGTGAACAGCCTCTATTAAGGGCTCGACGTAAAAATTTGACTTTTTTGCGTGCTTAAACCCAGGTAAACAATATCAAATAGACAACTTGGCGTGGTGTTGATGCAATTATTCAACACACACATATATATTTCATAATGAGATATTGAAATATATCTGTGGGAAAAAAATGATATAGCCACAGTGGCGATATCACTTTTGGAAATACATTCTTTTCCGATTAAAAAAATATATCTCCCCTTATGTATGTTATTAAAATCTGTATTTCCATATGTTGACCTATTCTATTTTTCTTTTTATTATTATTATTATTCTGCTCCTTCTCTGTCTGTCTGTATGTCTCTCTCTCTCCATTAGGATGAACAGATCTTAAAATGTGTCAAGACTGTAGACCCTCTAGTATACATTTATTTAATAAATAAGAAGATGCCATAAAAATATATAAAAATCGAACTCCAATAAAAAAGCCGGCTTCTATAATTAACTTCTTAAAATTAGTTTTCAACATGAATCCTGTAAATTATTAGTGACTAAATTTACATGAACTGTTGCTATTCGATATTCTGTGTCACCTATACAATATCGTATGCCTTTTTCGCTCCACGACAAACGGACATATTTGTTGGAAAAAATCGTGATTAAATATAGTAATAAAATTGTTTAAGTAGCGATTCGAACTCTGAGCAAAATCATAATTATGTTTAGTTTAAACCATATTTATTTTGAAAAAACTTTTTCAAATGCAATTACAAACATACTCAGCAACGTATATATACTCTATCTATCTATCTATCTGTCTGTCTGTCTATCTATCTGTCTGTCTGTCTGTCTGTCTATCTATCTATCTATCTATCTATCTATCTATCTATCTATCTATCTATCTATCTATCTATCTATCTGTCTGTCTGTCTATCTGTCTGTCTGTCTGTCTGTCAGTCTATCTATCTATCTATCTATCTGTCTGTCTATCTATCTATCTGTCTGTCTGTCTGTCTGTCAGTCAGTCAGTCAGTCAGTCAGTCAGTCTATCTATCTATCTATCTGTCTGTCTGTCTGTTTGTCTATCTATCTATCTATCTATCTACCTATATATATATATATATATATATATATATATATATCACAAATGATCGTATCAAATTGAATATCATTTCTTGAAGCACTGCACGATTCACTTTATACTCTAACTCAAAAGGGTCTTGAAAAAACAAAATGGATATGAGATTCATAGCCTTTCTGCAAAGAACACAAAACAAACAAGTCATGACCATATGTATGTGATTAGTAGCATATTAAAAGACTCAGGAATGGGCGGCCAGAGGGACTAGAAAAGCATCAATTTGGACATTTGCATACAAAGTGTCCTTATGTTAGCATATCTATACTGAGAGAAGCGATTTACATTACTACTGTGATATGTACAATGACTGGATATCTTACAGACTTTTTATTATAGTAATCCGGACGATTTGTGCGCTTGCAAACTCAAACAAATTGCTGCCTGTATAGAGTAAAAACGAAAGAAGAGACTATACATCTTGATTCCATACTTTTAGCTATCCTCAGGAAAGACATAAATTAAATTCTAGTCACAACATCGATTTTTGATAATTGCTATCTTCTTGTCTTCAAAAAATACATCGTTTGAGGAAGTTTATATTGCAGCCAATCGAAACCGGCAGAGTTTTACTGTATATAAATTTTATAAGCAGGAGCAAAACAGCAACAATTTAGTTTCGTGCGGTGATTTGATTAACAGAAAGGAGATAACCAGGAAGAAAGACAATAAGATATGTGTTTTGTTTGCTTGTTTGTATTCTAGACGCTGGCGAGATTCTAGGACACTCACATTTTATCTATATCGTTTTGGAGTGATAATAATTTGCATCTATAAATTGTATCCATACTTTGTATCCATAAATTGTATCCATACTTTGTATCCATAAATTGTATCTATACTTTGTATCCATAAATTGTATACCTTCATTCGTATGCTTCAGTGACATCAGTTAGAAGCCGAATTTGATAATCGACCGAATGCGTGGCTCGAATTTTCCCCTTTTTGTACTTAGGGAGCATAACTAAGTATAAATGAAGGTTGTACACATGGGTTATTTCAGTGGTCAAAGATTGGCATTTCTGAGTATCATCCGTTACTGATAACGATCTGACACGAACTAAGTGAACTTATCATGTGCCTTGGTTTAACACTGATTAACCGTTATGGCCACAATCAATTACATTTTTATAAAATGCCTCTCTACCTACCCGTGTGCACACCATGGACATTATTCTAGCTTCTCTCTAGCCACGTGCATACCATTAACAATATTCTACTTCTCTCTAGTCACGTGCACAACCTTGACATTGTTGTAGCCTCTCTACATAGCCATGTGCACAACATTGACATTGTTGTAGCCTCTCTACCTAGCCATGTGCACAACATTGACATTGTTGTAGCCTCTCTACATAGCCATGTGCACAACATTGACATTATTGTAGCCTCTCTACATAGCCATGTGCACAACATTGACATTGTTCTAGCCTCTCTACCTAGCTATGTGCACAACATTGACATTGTTGTTGCCTCTCTACATAGCCATGTGCACAACATTGACATTGTTCTAGCCTCTCTACCTAGCCGCGTGCACAACATTGACATTGTTCTGACCACTCTACCTAGTGTTACGACTCTAGGTCTTAAAATAATGTAACAGAAAGAAAGTGAAACAAACAATGTAAGTAAAATCAATAAGCAATTTATTTGTAGACAATTAAAGAGAAAATTCAAAAGACACTTACAATAACGTGAATTGAAGTCCAAATAATCAAATAATCCTAAGTGTCCTAATCCCAAGTCCTAAATATAGAATGTTCCAAATGAATTTCAGTAGCCTTGTCTGTCCTGATGTGCTGGTAGTCTTGAATGTTCTGATATGTCAGTAGTCTTGAATGTCCTGATATGCCTGAAGATGCCTGAAGATGTGATCCAGAATATCTTTGAATGAATTCACATAAATTCCAAAGTCAAATATTAATCCAATATGAGAATGAGCACTTTTAGTAATTTCAATGAATATTTCAATTCCTCTCTCTGAATTTGCTCTGACTTTCACAACTGTAACATCTGATTACTAAAATAAATTCCTTAATAGACTGATCTTAACAATATGAAGTTTAGTATAGGAATAAAATCTTCTTTACCAAACTTGTATAAATATAAGGATAAGTCACCTGACAGAATATTCTAGAATATGAATAACTCTAATGGAAATTTCCTGTGCGTACCTGACTTTTCTCACGTCAAGATATGCTATGTAAACAAGACTGACCTTGAACTCAAATGAAGGAAATATGTTGTTTACAAAATGACTAAAGTACAACTTACCTCACGGTTCCTCAATATACATAACACCAGCCATGTGACAACATTGACATTGTTTTAGCTTCTCTACATAACCACGTGCATAACATTAACATTGTTCTAGCCTCTCTACCTAGCCACGTGCACAACAATGACATTATTCTAGCCTCTCTACCAAGCCACGTGCACAACAATGACATTATTCTAGCCTCTACCTAGCCATGTGCAAACATTGACATTGTTCTAGCCTCTCTATCTAGCTATGTACACAACACTAACATTGTTCTGGCCTCTCTACCTAGCCATGTACACAACCTTGACATTTTTCTGGCCTCTCTATCTAGCTATATGCACAACACTGACATTGTTCTGGCCTCTCTACCTAGCCATGTGACAACATTGACATTGTTCTGGCCTCTCTACCTAGCCATGTGACAACATTGACATTGTTCTGGCCTCTCTACCTAGCCATGTGACAACATTGACATTGTTCTGGCCTCTCTACCTAGCCATGTACACAACTTTGACATTGTTATGGCCTCTCTACCTAGCCATGTACACAACTTTGACATTGTTCTGGCCTCTCTACCTAGCCATGTACACAACACTGACATTGTTCTGGCCTCTCTATCTAGCCATGTGACAACATTGACATTGTTCTGGCCTCTCTACCTAGCCATGTACACAACTTTGACATTGTTCTGGCCTCTCTACCTAGCCATGTACACAACTTTGACATTGTTCTGGCCTCTCTATCTAGCTATGTGACAACATTGACATTGTTCTGGCCTCTCTATCTTGCCATGTCCACAACACTGGCTTAGAGAGTGCTTTGAATATAAATTGTGACTTTTATCTATGTTTTGCCATCTATCTGAAAGTATTCCCATCTGTAAGTATTCCCATTTATCTGTAAGTATTCCCAACTATCTGTAAGTATACCCATCTATCTGTAAGTATCCCATCTATCTGTAAGTGTTTCCATTTATCAGTAAGTGTCCCCATCTCTCTGTAAGTATTTCCATCTATCTGTCAGTATTCCCATCTATCTGTAAGTAGCCCCATCTATATGTAAGCATTCACATCTAATTGTAAGTATTTCCAGCTATCAGTAAGTGTTCCCATCTATCTGTAAGTATTCCCATTTATCAGTAAGTGTCCCCATCTCTCTGTAAGTATTTCCATCTATCTGTCAGTATTCCCATCTATCTGTAAGTAGCCCCATCTATATGTAAGCATTCACATCTAATTGTAAGTATTTCCAGCTATCTGTAAGTAGCCCCATCTATATGTAAGCATTCACATCTAATTATAAGTATTTCCAGCTATCTGTAAGTGTTCCCATCTATCTGTCAGTTTTCCCATCTATCCATAAGTATTCCCACCTATATGTAAGTGTTCCCATATATCTGTAAGTATTCCTATCTGTCTGTAACTAGTCCCGTGTATCTGTAAATATCCACAGCTAATTGTAGGTATTCCCATGTATCGGTAAGCATTCCCATCTATCTGTAAATTTTCCCCTCTATCATTAAGTATGCCCCATCTATCTGTAAGTATTCACATCTGACTGTAAGTATCATATCTATTTGTAAGTGTTCCCAACTATCTGTAAGCATTCTCATCTATCTGTAAGTATCACATCTCTCTCTAAGTGTCCCCATTTATTTGTAAGTATTTCCATTATATCTGTAAGTGTTCTATATGTAAGTATTCCCAACTGTCTGTAAGTATTGCCATGTATCTGTAAATATTCCCATCTACCTGAAGGTATTTTTATGAATCTGTAAGTGTTGTCTTCGTAAGTTTTCTCATCGATATGTAAGTATTCCCAACTACGTGTAAGTTTTCCCATCTATCTGTAAGTATTTCCATCTATATGTAAGTATTCACAACTATCTGTTAGTATTCCCATCTATCTGTAAATGTTCTCTCCGCAAGTTTTCTCATCGATATGTAAATATTCCCAACTTCGTGTAAGTTTTTCCATCTATCTGTAAGTATTTCCATCTATATGTAAGTGTTACCAACTATCTGTACGTATTCCCATATATCTGTAAGTGTTCCAATCTTATTGGAAGTATCTCATCCATCTGTTAGTGTTCCCATGTTTCTGTCATCGCTTTAAGTTTTTCCATCTCTCTGTAAATGCATCCATCAATATTAAAGTTTTCCCATCTATCTGTAAGTATTCCCATCTATATGTTGTTGTTGTTGTAGTGGTTTAACGCCATTTTTTAGCACATGATAGGCTATACATGGCGGCCAGTTTTATCTGGTGGAGGAAGAACCCGGGAAAATCCCGGGAAGAACCACCGGCCCACGGGAAGCTACTGGCAAGGTTTCTCACATATCCACATTGGCCGAGCCTGAGACTCGAACCCACGCAGACAGAGGTGAGATGGCAGTGATCGGTAAAGTCGAGCGCCTTATACCACTCGGCCACCCGGGGCCCCCCATCTATATGTAAGTGTTCCCAACTATCTGTAAGTATTCCCATCTATCTGTAAATGTTCCCATCTATCTGTGAAGATTCACATCTATCTGTAAGTAGTCCCATCTTCTCAGTAAGTATTCCCTTATATCTGTAAGTAGTCCCATCTATCTGTAAGTATTCCCATCTATATGTAAGTATTCTCATCTATCTGTAAGTGTTCCCATCTATCTGTAAGTAGTCCCATCTATCTGTAAGTGTTCCCATCTATCTGTGAAGATTCACATCTATCTGTAAGTAGTCCCATCTGTCTGTAAGTATTCCCATCTATATGTAAGTATTCTCATCTATCTGTAAGTGTTCCCATCTATCTATAATTAGTCCCATCTATCTGTAAGTATTCCCATCTATCTGTGAAGATTCACATCTATCTGTAAGTAGTCCCATCTGTCTGTAAGTATTCCCTTATATCTGTAAGTATTCCCATCTATCTGTAAGTAGTCCCATTTAATTGTAAGCATTCTCATCTATCTTTAAATATTCCTATCTATCTGTTAGTGTTCCCATCTATTTGTAAATATTTCCATCTATCTGTAAGTATTCCCATATATCTGTAAGTATTCCCATCTATCTGTACGTATCCCATCTAGCTGTAAGAGTTTCAATCTATTTGTAAGTATTCCAAACTATCCGTAAATATTCCCATCTATATGTAATTATTGCCATCTATGTGTAAGTAATTCCAAACATCTGTAAGCATTCCCATCTATCTGTAAGTATTCCCAGCTATATGTAAGTATTCGCATCTATCTTTAAGTATTCCCATCTATCTGTAAGTATTCCCAACTATATGTAAATATTCCCATCTATCTGTAAGTATTCCCATCTATATGTAAGTGTTCCCATCAACCTGTAAGTATTCCCATCTATCTGTAAGTATCCCATCTATCTGTAAGAGTTTCAATCTATTTGTAAGTATTCCAAATTTTCCGTAAATATTCCCATCTATATGTAACTATTGCCATCTATCTGTAAGTATTCCCATCTATCTGTAAGCATTCCCAACTATATGTAAGTATTCCCATCTATCTGTAAGTATTCCCATCTAATTGTAAGTACTTCCATCTATCTGTAAGTATTCCCAACTATCTGTATGTATTGCCATCTACCTGTAAGTATTCCCAACTATATGTAAATGTTCCCATCTATCTGTAAGTAGTCCCATCTATCTGTAAATGTTCCCATCTATATGTAAGTAGTCTCATCTATCTGTAAGTGTTCCCATCTATCTGTAAGTGTTCCCTTATATCTGTAAGTAATCCCATCTATCTGTAAGTAGTCCCATTTAATTGTAAGCATGCTCATCTAACTTTAAATATTCCCATCTATCTGTAAGTGTTCCCATCTATTGGTAAATATTTCCATCTATCTGTAAGTATTCACATCTATCTGCAAGTATTCCCATCTATCTGTACGTATCCCATCTATCCGTAGGAGTTTCAATCTATTTGTAAGTATTCCAAACTATCCGTAAATATTCCCGTCTATATGTAACTTTTGCCATCCATCTGTAAGTATTTCCAACTATCTGTAAGTATTCCCATCTAATTGTAAGTACTTCCATCTATCTGTAGGTGTTCCCATCTATCTGTAAATGTTCCCATCTATCTGTAAGTGTCTCCATCTGTCTGTAAGTATTCCCTTATATCTGTAAGTAGTCCCATATATCTGTAAGTAATCCCATCTAATTGTAAGCATTCTCATCTATCTGTAAGTATTCCCTTCTATCTGTAAGTAGTCCCATCTGTCTGTAAGTATTCCCTTCTATCTGTAAGTAGTCCCATCTATCTGTAAGTAGTCCCATATAATTGTAAGCATTCTCATCTATCTGTAAGTAGTCCCATCTATCTGTAAGTATTCCCTTCTATCTGTAAGTAGTCCCATCTATCTGTAAGTAGTCCCATCTATCTGTAAGTAGTCCCTTCGATCTGTAAGTAGTCCCATCTATCTGTAAGTAGTCCCATATAATTGTAAGCATTCTCATCTATCTTTAAATATTTCCATCTATCTGTAAGTGTTCCCATCTATTTGTAAATATTCCCATCTATCTGTAAGTATTCACATCTATCTGTAAGTATTTACATCTATCTGTAAGTATTCACATCTATCTGTTAGTATTCACATCTATCTGTAAGTATTCACATCTATCTGTAAGTATTCACATCTATCTGTAAGTATTCACATCTATCTGTAAGTGTTCCCATCTATCTGTAAGTGTTCCCATCTATCTGTAAGTGTTCGAATAATATACTGGCAGATCTGGATATGTTTGTTAGGTCTAATCAGTAGAAGAAACAACATAGACCCTGATCTGCCAGCGCATCATGCGACAGCAGATCTGGGTCTATGTTGTTTGTAGTTGAATATGACGTATAATCGAGTAGATACGGTGATCATAAAAAAAATCTATATTTTGACAACTTATCTCGGTATCGTTAAAACTCGAATCTCGACATGCAGTTTCTTAAGTTGAATTGTACGTGATTATGGTCAGATATATACTAGCACCAGACCAACATGAATATGCAACCACAAGAGAATAATATACTATACATGTGCACATTGCCATGCACCATAACAATGAATAAACCTATGTTTATTAAAGTTATGTTAATCCTGGAGCTATTTAATTCCGTTCCGTGACAGACAGCAACTTAAGCAAATGGAGGCAAGTAACGCATCCGACTACTCTTGTATGGATTAGAGAGCCAATCAAACGTGCCAATAGGTCTGCTAGATCGATAAATTCTACAATTTACCAAAATATTATATTTGTTGTGGGGCTTTTTGTTTATTTAGGAGGCTAGCAGACATATAGCGTTTGCTTAAACCGGAATGAAGTCAAATATAGCTTCCTTAGATATGATCAGGATCAAGCTCAGCCGGTTTCAATTTTCGCTTCTTCCTTGGTCAGCTTAATTCACAACAATCGCTATTAATCATGCTTACATTTTCGGATTGGTTGTATTGTAGGAGACTGTTTAATTCAAAGAACATTATTGATTTTTAATAAAAAAAATATATCAGTTGCAATCAAGTTTGGTACATTATAGGGAAGGAAGTGTTTAGAGGAAGCAATTTCTCCTGGGGCGTGACTTAAGTTTGTTTTCTATTAAATACATCTCAAATCTAGAAGTTCTTCTGCAAATTCCGACATTTTTGCAATTTACACTAATATCATTTTCTCGTGGTTCCATGAATGGCGTTAATGTAATGATGAAACTAAATTTGAAAAGGGCATAGCGATAACTATCGGTATGAGCGATAAAACTGAACAATGTATTCGCTGGTGGCAAATGTATGCAACCTAACTGGGACTCAGACTCTGATCTCCATCATTACTGGCCTGGTCTGGAGATCATAAAACTCTGAGCGTGAGTTTGAGATTGAGTTGCCACTATCAGCCAATCAGAAACAAACTTTAAATGGTAACGTCATTTGTGATTGGTCGAAATAAGATCTCAAGCTCGAGACTGATTACCAGGCCTGATAGTTAAAAAGTAGGTCTTTCTTGTCATGTACACGGTGGAGTGTTATTTTAAACATTTTGCAGAAGCGTCTCTCAAGAAGGCCTGTTTCCTCTTTTAGTTTCGGGAAACTTTAATAATTTGAATCCCAAAATTTGCCTTCGTCCATGTTGGTTTGAAATTATTCAATCATGAATCATTTGCAAGCTTGATCAATAAGGGGGTAATTCAAACTTTTGCCTAGTTTAGGTAGGAAACATTTCCAATTTTACAGCACGCCGTTTTTTAAATTTCATTTGTAACCCAAACGTACGGAGGGGGTGTTTAAAAAGTTTTGAATATTAGCGAGCTGTATAACAAAGTTCTTTATTAATGAACAGTACGTCAGAACATTCCCTCAAATTACTCTACATGCACTTCTCCACACTTTCTCAGTCTGATTATCCAATCATTAAATGCCATTTTGCATTCACTTTTACGTATGTTGTCCATACACTGGAAAACTGCACGTCCAGCTGCATGGCGACTTTCAAATCAGCTGCCCCTCAACAAATCTTGATTCAGACGGAATCAATTGGTGCTAAATCATGGCTGTGTGGGTGATGTGGCAAAGTTTGGATGCTGTGCTCCTTCAGGAAGTCTGTCCCGACTGCGGAATAATGCGCCGGTGCGTTGTCATGGAGTAGACAGATACCTCGGATACCGGTGCGCGGACGGGTTGTTTGGTAGTGTTCCGCAACTTTTGGCAACACTTTGGAGGCATAAAAATATCCAGTGACACTAGCAGAGTAAGGCACAGGTAAGTAGACGACCGGGCCTTTGTATCGAAAAATAATACATATACAAGTATATTTACAGTACGACTACGTCGAACAATTTGTCGTCTCTGCTCGTTTGCTCCGATCTAAACTTTATTATTTTCTCTCGAATCTTGTTCAGAAAAGTAAGTCCCTGTTTCATCACCTGTGACGATCTCATTCAAACGTCTCTGGCCACACTTTTCATATTTGGTGAGTAGTTGTTTAGCGATTTCAATCAGAGTCTGTTATTTATCAGCCGTCAGCAAATGTGGGACCAATTTTGCACAAACATTTTTGAGCTTCATATGATTATTCAATATATTAAAAACAGCTGGCGAATTAATGCGCGTGATAATAGAAATATTTTCAACTGTATATCGAACATCTTCATCAATTTCCCCTTTCACAGCATCCACTTTCCGCTCACCAATCTCAGACAACGGTCTTCCAGAACGTGGATCATCTTCCATGGATTCGCGACCATCTTGAAAACGATGAAACCACATAAAATTGTAGGATATGACAGAGAATGGCATCTGTAAATTTTATCCAAGTCGGCATGGATATCAGTCAGAGAGTACCCTAAGCGCTCCCGGATTTTACAGCATGCTCTTTGCACAGTAGTATAATTGTTCTCCTTAGACATTGTTAATGTCACTGTCATTTTCCTATGTTACGTCACACGCATAAATCTGCTGGTGTCCGACGTGCTGCACCTGCTGCTGCAGATTATTTTATAGAACGTTATTTTGTCTACCGGTCGGCATTAAAATATTTTGACAGATTTAAAGAACCCACAAGTTGTAAGAAAATATTTTGGAACTTTTCAAATGCCTCTCGTATAATCACTCTTAAAAGTAAGCTTAGATGTCGCCTCGTGGCGTTTTTAAATCGGTTGGCTAAAAATGGTTTTCTTGAATTACTCAAAAGGATGTGTGGAGAGAGTTAACTTTCCTAGCACAAAACCTACATGGAAACAGTATAAATAATACCAATGCATATATAGAAAAGAAGTATGGAATATAGGGATATACTGCCAACATAATAAAAAGTACCAATGTATGCATATTGAATATATATTAAGAATAACATTTTTTTCATGCCTGAAATATAATTGACTATCGGTAAGAAGGGTCACTGAGCAACATTTTTGACCAAAAATAAATGCAATTCTTATTATGGTGGCGCTCTCCAGTTTCGTACTTTGCATAGGGTTAGAAATTTAAAGAAAAAGAATTAGCCAGGGTTTCCTCACTGGCTGTCCTGGCTATTTAAAAAAGACCTTGTATATCTTAGGTATTGTTAAAAGAACTTTGAATTCCCTTTATTTTGGTGTATGATTGATGGGTGAAATTTGGGTTATAGAGTATACAGCTTGGTCTTACTTAAGATGTGCACCTCTCAAAAAACTGCTAGCTCCGCTTGGTCATTTTCACTTCCTGGACTTCAAAGGTAAATAAAAAAAAAAAAAGCCGATAACTTTTTTTACTTTTTGGATATTTTTTAATTCATTCATAGTACTTTCAGAGGCTGGTATTGTCTGCTCTGGCAAAATTCTTTTCCCTATTTTAATAACTGCTGAAAATAGTGCACTTTTGACTAATTCAGGCTGATTTATCGAGTACTTTGGAGCGGCCATTTTGTCCGCTGTGTGCTTAGATCATGTCCAGTTTCCACAAGTACAATATGTAAAGAAAGTTCAGCCACAGTACATGAAAGTAACATAGAGGTATGCCAACATTCTCTCCATTGTGCATGTTGCAAATGCAAAATACTTCATCTTACACCTGTCACTCACTCAGAAGCATGTATTATCTGTAGAGCGCCCCCTATATCAGGAATAAGACCATGGTGTAGAAACTGTCATATAAATTAAAAATCAAGACCATGGTGTAGAAACTGTCATATAAATTAAAAAATTAAGACCATGGTGTAGAAACTGTCATATAAATTAAAAATCAAGACCATGGTGTAGAAACTGTCATATAAGCTAAAAAAATCAAGTTTAAAAGTATCCCTCCCGAAAAGTTTCATTTGCTTGGCTAAGGAAGGAGATAGTATGATTTTCGCATCTGTCGGAAAACCATTGACTTTTAATTTCAAACCTACCAATTTATGTCCTGCTGAGAGTGACCATTATCAGCACCAATTTTCATCATCATTGGTATTGTGATGAGGGTTTTTTTGGTGCAGACATTTATGCATAGATTTTAGTTCAATAAGGAAGCTGCTATTAATCGTCTTTCAAGACTTGTAATTGTTTTTTTTTTTTAGAAAAGCACAGTTAATTTTATATTTTATAGTTTCATATCACGAATATAAATTATGCAAAAGAAAGCTAAACAGCTCAGGGGCCTCAATGCATTGACCTTACGTTGTTTGATGTAAGACAGAATTCAATTATGTAGTGACGTGGAACACACTGATGAATATGTAGTGACGTGGAAGAAGCGGATAAAATCTGTTGTGACGTTGAAGACACTGATGAATATGTAGTAACGGGGAAGACACTGATAAATATGTAGTAACGTGGAAGACAGTGATGAATGTGCAGTAACGTGGAAGACACTGATGAATATGTAGTGACGTGGAAGACAATGATGAATATGAATATGTAGTGACGTGGAAGACACTGATGAATATGACGTGGAAGACAATGATGAATATGTAGTCACGTGGAAGACACTGATGAATATGTAGTAACTGGAAGACATATATTATGAAATGATAATTTTCTCTCTTTACAACCTTGAAAAAACTGTCATTTGTGTGTCTGTGTTTGTGTGTGTTTGTGTTTAACATTAACATTCATCTATTGAGTTTTTTTATCTGATGACTTTTCTATATGGATTCTATGAAGCACTTGGTCTTAGTCAACTGTCATAACAGCCAATGTCTTAGTCAACTGTCATAACCGCGAATGTCTTAGTCAACTGTCATAACAGCCAATGTCTTAGTCAACTGTCATAACAGCCAATGTCTTAGTCAACTGTCATAACCTCTCTTAGATTCATACTTTGTAGGTCTTTTTTTCAAAGTAGAAGGAGTTCGTTGTTATTTTATTGATTGACTACCTTCTATATTTTCTTCCTCTTTTTAACTTTTTCAAACTGATCATCATGGGCAACTTAACGTGTAACATGATATGGTGAAACATCTTATTTAACAAATTATTCGAGAGATTTCAAATAAAGTATTCAACTCACGTATGTCCAAAATATCACTTCTTTCCTGCTTTGCGTAACAAGTTATATGAAAGGTCATTCAGAAACGTATTTGCATGGCAGAATTACATTGATGTACAATAGGCTTAGCGAGAGATTTGCTAAAATATATCCAATCAATGAGGCTAATAACTTCTCTATTGACACTGTGATACTAAATATCCAACACTTAGTTTTAGCAATTCTGAGGTTTGTTGATAATCATCCTTCACAATTAGGAAAGTTTTTGCATTCGTGACATTAGATCTGTGACGCCACACCTCTCAAATACGAAAACCCAACTACAACTTTAAGTGAAGAATAACAATATTTACAGATCTAAGGTAAAAGTACCTTTTAAAAATCAAAGTTCAGGACCAAGAGAGAACATGGAAGTAGAAGCAAGTATGTTTCTCCAAAGCATTTTTTACTTTAACTTACTTCCTCTCTAGTATTATATCAATGATATTCCGACCGTTTATTGACTTAACTTCTCTTTAAAAATTAACTATGGACAATACATACAGTGGAAAAAGGGATAATAATAGAACTAAAATCAATGCGGCAAATATTTTACCCTTAAATCTCGGAAATTGCAGCAGACACCTAGTCTTACAAGAGAAAATTTAAAACCGTAATCAGAGGACAGGTGGACAAGCATCAAAATAATCCATTATTGGTTTCATTTGTGTAAATTAGCCTTTTCCATGCTCTTATTTGAAAATGTACCTTTTGTTTTTGTAAACCAGTAGTAGAACTATATAACCTGTTTTGATTAAGTTGGTGTCGTTCTACGTGCAGTTTATTTCATATAATCATGTATCCATACATACAATGTGTCTTCCAGGGATAAGCGTTTTCCTCTCTGTTTAGTATATAGGAGTCAATTTGGAATATAGGTGTCAATCTAGAATATAGGTTTCAAATTAGTAAGTTAAATTTCTTCTATGTACCTTGCGTTTCTTAATAGAAATCGTTTCTGCATTTGCCATTCACAAATTGAGTACTTGATTAAAAGTAATCGTATTGTACTGAAAACATATGTTTTCCGATTTGTAGTCTAGGTTACCACCTTCTATCACTTCAGAAACTTTTCCGAGTGTAATGTTAAATCCAAACCCCTGTTGTAATGCAAAAGGATACAGTGGACATTTATCTGTTAGTATCTCAAAACCAATTCTAAACTTTTTCCATACACTGTGAATTGTATAGCTTGAAAACCAGTGTTTTGTGCATTTTCTGCCCCTGATTGTAACTTTCTCAATTCATCGTTCATAATTACTTGTTTGTTGAATCCTATTTGTGGTAGCCAAATCAGGTAAACACAAATCTTTTGTGTATCAAGAAGATGTTGTAGTCATCAAGCGTGAAAAGATCCCCACTTCCACAGTATTTGGTGATTACTTTCATAGCCATTATATCCAAATTATTAACCTCTGCATTATTAGCTTCCCTCTTAACGTCCATATCAAACGAAATGAAAAACGTTACATGGTACAATTAAGATATTTTGGACTTAGCTTTGCAATTGCTATTTGTAAATTGTTTTCAGGTTTAATTTTGTTCGGTGTGTATATGATACAATGGTGTGTTTGACTGAGCCATTTAACTCTATGTTCATGCTTGTTAGGAGCTATATATTTACTATACATTGACAATTTTACTATTTATTATCTGCAAAGCATCAGAGCCTCACCGAAGATGGAATCTCAGAGAAACGTTCGAGATAATTTGTTTTTTTACGAAAACCTGTAAGCAATAAGCACAGTAACACCCATCACAAGTACACTGAATACGTACTCACATTTCATTTCTTCATCAGAAGGTTGTGTTAAGGAATTATATATCATCTTTTAAATTATAATATAGTTTTTATTTGGTTTTATAACCTTTGTATTATAATTCTTTAATTCAGTAGCTAACGCTATGTAAACTGCATGTATACGGAATGTTTACATGACTCATTGCTCTGTCTAAGGAAATCAATAATTATGTCGGTCTACATAACAATGGAGACCATGTGGTTAGCGCGTAAAATGTGTGCTGTTCTGTGACCTGGTTCCCGTGTACTAGGAGTCATGGCTTGTTGATTTGAAATAAGAGTTTAAGATCGCAGTTTAGATCTGTTTCTTTGAATCGGAGTAGTTTTTTTTTTTTTTTTTTGTTCTACGCAGTATAGATCCTATATAGCTAGATTTTATCACTGCGTGGTTCATTCTTAGACAGTTACTTAGGACAGTAAAGTGAGAGGAGATTATTTATTATATGTGATTCAGCTTAGTGGAAAATTTATTTGGGATTTAGTACTAGATCTGAACATTATTTCAACTCCGACGGAATTATTGAAAACATTTAAGAACTATTGTGATATTCTACGTTCACAGGAGTTTACCTGGAATTAATAACATTTGGATTATAAGAACATTGATTCTTGTAGGCACATAAGCACATTAGTGTCCTCATTCAGAATACTTTGGATAACTTCCGGATTAGTGAATTCTATAGAACATTTTAGGATTATTTAGGAATTTTTAAATTTTAGTTATTTTTAATTCTTTCACTTTGTTTGTTTAAAATATATTATATTTTAGGAAATTCAATTTGTATTTTAGAAATTGTGAAAGCTTGTTTGAGTCGTTCTTTCTTTTGTTACATTTACCGCTAGTCGTAACAGTTGGTAAACAGTTAAATTTGGGTAGTCTTATTGTTTTAGTTTTATATCATTGTCTGGATAATAAGGTAGATCAGAGCCTACGGTAGATGCATAAAGATCAAAAGCCTTATCCAAGTTGTTTAAGTACGGAGTCACCAAATCTTGTGCCTTCAATCCTTTATTCAATTAATCCAGTGTCTTGGCTCTGTTAATTTATTGTCAACATGTTCTCTCCATGTTTTTAATATTTTTCAAATTATTATCCTCCAAAGTCTTACGTATTTGAGTATAAAACATCCAGCTGCCTAACTTAATATAACAGAATCACATACATGTAAGTTACGGTTATTGTTGAGATTTCAATCAGTGTGAATTTTATTATTAGTGTAACATCTTTCTTTTCTGGTTTTGTCTCAGTGCTCAAAGGAAAGCCTAAACTGTGTTTCATCTCCAAAGGAGAATCTTTATCGCTATTCCATTTTCATCTTTTATGCTGATATTATATCTGTTCATTGTACCCCTTTGTAATTGTTGATAGTGACAATTAACATTGTATGAAACAAGTCTCCGTTAAAAAAATAAGATGCAAAGATTGTTGCAAAGTTTAATTGTTAGAGTTGAAATATTGTTTTTTATTTTCTTCTTCTGTTATTGATTTGATCAAGGTAAATGTATACATGTGTAGGTTTAAAAAATACATAAACTGTATCAGATTAAGTAGATGCATGTTCAGTTTTTCCGGGGTATTGAAACCTAACAATTTATCGTTGTTGTTGTTGATATACAATGTGTAATTAGAACGTTCTATATATGTTTTAAATATTTAAAATCAATGCTTTGTTTGTTGTCCCCATTTGCAGTCACTCTTTCTTTGATTTTGTTCATGTACATCGCAAAGTTGTAAATATGTCAGGTATTAAAACAACCATGTATTCATTTTGGTCATTAATTTTGTAAAATATATTGCTTCTTAGTTATTTGCAGAGATTGTAATACCCAACAGTAAAATCTCTTCTCTAATAAACTATATACAATACGTTGTTAATTGCCACCACTATTATTACCACTGCTATTCCTACTGCTGTTGCTAGTACTATCGGATGTTCAGCTAATTCAAAATTAGTAATGCTACTACTACTACTGCTGCTGCTGCTGGTGATGCTGATAATGAGTTACAATCCTTGCAGCAGAAGTTGTTATTAAGCTTTCTACTTATATTATTCAATACCGCTTCTAATTTTGTCAATGCTGTTGTGAAGACGGAAAAACATCTAAAGTAATTTTATTACAATGGATAAATAGACAACTGTACAAAATGTATGCCAACATTAGATCGCCTTTCAGCGCGCGGGCTTAGACGGAAATCAATAAAACTCCATGGGTATAGTCTGAAACAATTAACCCCACAATACAATTTGCAGAGTCATACTCCCTTAACAACCTATTTGGTATCTTTATAAAGCTCTCTATGAGCAATAGGGGATTAATATAGACATCTGATGTCTACTAGTATTGCATTCACCACGTACGGAATTTCTCTCTGGGATGTAAGGATAGAAAAACGCTGTTTTCAAATTCCAATGTTTCATGACTCGTGGTTCTGCACGGCAATCGGACATACTGATTTAAAATACCATTTAACTGTCAAGTGAGTTTTAAAGGACCAACTCTGAAGCTTTGTGGTATGATATCAATGTATCCTTTCCACAAAGGAAAAAGGTGAAAATGTCTGTCTTCACATGAGTTTTGTAAGAACCTGTCATCAATATATCGAGCAAAGCTTAAATGTAGTCAGGATTGACATTTTTGTCAACGAGAGTTGCATTTATCTTAAACATCGTTAGATACATCAAAATTATTTAAACAAATCATGACTTGATATATGGGAATACTTTCCATCATTCTGAGTTATGATTTGACAAAATTAACCGGTTATATTAGCATTTTTAATTCTAGATTATCATCAGGTCACACTAAAAGGACGTTTAACTACTAATTCCAAAATGTATTCCGATGAGACCACAAATGTAATTATTGCCCTAGCATTCTCAATTGTCTATGTGCTTTATTGTAGATGTCCATGCTTGCACGAATATCTTGGAATGTCCGGAATTCTCAGATTTATGTTACTCAACAACTGCATTTAAATTAAATTTCTTGATTTGTGCATAGCTTTTTGTCACACTATGAAGCTTTTTCTCTGTTTTTGTAAATATGATTGCGAAACAAGAGAGCATAACTCTGCAGTTTTTGGGTGACAAAAGTTCCATAACACTTTTCTAGACTATACATATCTCATTCTCCCAGACGGAATGAGACTATTATGGCCCTTCCGCGATATTTTTTATTTTTTTTTTCATAAGGAATGTCTTATAAATTTATTCCAGCAAGATTTACAAAAAAGGAATATTTTTCTTATTTTGCTGTCAAAAATTTATTTTTATTCCTGTGAAAGGATTTATTTTTTCATTGTATTGAACTATAAAAGTAGTGATTTTATTTATTTCCTTTGAAATTAGTTTGATAAAACCACTGTTGCTATGGTGCTGTATATTGTTATACTTTCCCTGTGTAGTTAAAGCTACATGCAAGACGTATGGGTAAGCATTATGACGTCATAAATGAAAACGATTTTGCATGCATCCAATCAGAACAACGTTGACATAGATACATAACGGACGCACTGGATCTGCCCATTTGTCCGAATACAGGCTAAGACTTTTCAATAGTCATATCATTGCGTTTTGCATGAGGTAATTTATTGAAGATGTTAATTACTGTATAAACTTATGGAATAATACCGAGTGGAATATAACTATTAATTGTGATATGAGTAATTATGGTAGAGGCAAAAAATAAACTCAGATCCCATGTTTCAGGTAAAATTCAAAGTGGAGAAATACCGTGTATCTTTTTTCTGTTACTATCAAAGCATATGTTAGCCTTTGCGAAATTCCACGGTATATTGGCTCCTCTTAAAAGGATGGTGAGGTATGTAACATCCGCCCCTGGCCCCCAATAAAGGTCGAGTTTGCCATATTTGTAATCTTGATTTTGAGGAATGTTTTATTATACTGCACAGGTTATGACGATATGAATGTTATTTTATTTAGTAAAGTTCAGAGATAGATGAAAAAGTTTATAACTGTAAGGAAATTTCATTGAGACAATAACCGTATGGTTATATGCTCTTCAGAGATAGATGAAAAAGTTTATAACTGTAAGGAAATTTCATTGAGACAATAACCGTATGATTATATCCTCTTCAAGCGTTATTGTTGTCTGGTTTTGTACAAAGACCTGGTATCAGATTTTAGTCAAGCGTTATTATTTGGTTTTTGTACAAAGACCTGGTATCAGATTTTAGTCAAGCGTTATTGTTGTCTGGTTTTGTACAAAGACCTGGTATCAGATTTTAGTCAAGCGTTATTGTTGTCTGGTTTTGTGCAAAGACCTGGTATCAGATTTTAGTCAAGCGTTATTGTTGTCTGGTTTTGTACAAAGACCTGGTATCAGATTTTAGTCAAGCGTTATTGTTGTCTGGTTTTGTGCAAAGACCTGGTATCAGATTTTAGTCAAGCGTTATTGTTGTCTGGTTTTGTACAAAGACCTGGTATCAGATTTTAGTCAAGCGTTATTGTTGTCTGGTTTTGTACAAAGACCTGGTATCAGATTTTAGTCAAGCGTTATTGTTGTCTGGTTTTGTACAAAGACCTGGTATCAGATTTTAGTCAAGCGTTATTGTTGTCTGGTTTTGTACAAAGACCTGGTATCAGATTTTAGTCAAGCGTTATTGTTGTCTGGTTTTTGTCCAAAGAACTGGTATCAGATTTTAGTCAAGCGTTATTGTTGTCTGGTTTTGTACAAAGACCTGGTATCAGATTTTAGTCAAGCGTTATTATTTGCTTTTTGTGCAAAGACCTGGTATCAGATTTTAGTCAAGCGTTATTGTTGTCTGGTTTTGTGCAAAGACCTGGTATCAGATTTTAGTCAAGCGTTATTGTTGTCTGGTTTTGTACAAAGACCTGGTATCAGATTTTAGTCAAGCGTTATTGTTGTCTGGTTTTGTACAAAGACCTGGTATCAGATTTTAGTCAAGCGTTATTGTTGTCTGGTTTTGTACAAAGACCTGGTATCAGATTTTAGTCAAGCGTTATTGTTGTCTGGTTTTGTGCAAAGACCTGGTATCAGATTTTAGTCAAGCGTTATTGTTGTCTGGTTTTGTACAAAGACCTGGTATCAGATTTTAGTCAAGCGTTATTGTTGTCTGGTTTTGTACAAAGACCTGGTATCAGATTTTAGTCAAGCGTTATTGTTGTCTGGTTTTGTGCAAAGACCTGGTATCAGATTTTAGTCAAGCGTTGTTGTCTGGTTTTGTACAAAGACCTGGTATCAGATTTTAGTCAAGCGTTATTGTTGTCTGTTTTTGTACAAAGACCTGGTATCAGATTTTAGTCAAGCGTTATTGTTGTCTGGTTTTGTGCAAAGACCTGGTATCAGATTTTAGTCAAGCGTTATTGTTGTCTGGTTTTGTACAAAGACCTGGTATCAGATTTTAGTCAAGCGTTATTGTTGTCTGGTTTTGTGCAAAGACCTGGTATCAGATTTTAGTCAAGCGTTATTGTTGTCTGGTTTTGTGCAAAGACCTGGTATCAGATTTTAGTCAAGTGTTATTGTTGTCTGGTTTTGTGCAAAGACCTGGTATCAGATTTTAGTCAAGCGTTATTATTTGGTTTTTGTGCAAAGACCTGATATCAGATTTTAGTCAAGCGTTATTGTTGTCTGGTTTTGTGCAAAGACCTGGTATCAGATTTTAGTCAAGCGTTATTGTTGTCTGGTTTTGTGCAAAGACCTGGTATCAGATTTTAGTCAAGCGTTATTGTTGTCTGCTTTTGTGCAAAGACCTGGTATCAGATTTTAGTCAAGCGTTATTGTTGTCTGGTTTTGTGCAAAGACCTGGTATCAGATTTTAGTCAAGCGTTATTATTTGGTTTTTGTGCAAAGACCTGGTATCAGATTTTAGTCAAGCGTTATTGTTGTCTGGTTTTGTGCAAAGACCTGGTATCAGATTTTAGTCAAGCGTTATTGTTGTCTGGTTTTGTGCAAAGACCTGGTATCAGATTTTAGTCAAGCGTTATTGTTGTCTTGTTTTGTGCAAAGACCTGGTATCAGATTTTAGTCAAGCGTTATTGTTGTCTGGTTTTGTGCAAAGACCTGGTATCAGATTTTAGTCAAGCGTTATTGTTGTCTGCTTTTGTGCAAAGACCTGGTATCAGATTTTAGTCAAGCGTTATTGTTGTCTGGTTTTGTGCAAAGACCTGGTATCAGATTTTAGTCAAGCGTTATTATTTGGTTTTTGTGCAAAGACCTGATATCAGATTTTAGTCAAGCGTTATTGTTGTCTGGTTTTGTGCAAAGACCTGGTATCAGATTTTAGTCAAGCGTTATTGTTGTCTGGTTTTGTGCAAAGACCTGGTATCAGATTTTAGTCAAGCGTTATTGTTGTCTGGTTTTGTGCAAAGACCTGGTATCAGATTTTAGTCAAGCGTTATTGTTGTCTGGTTTTGTGCAAAGACCTGGTATCAGATTTTAGTCAAGCGTTATTATTTGGTTTTTGTGCAAAGACCTGGTATCAGATTTTAGTCAAGCGTTATTGTTGTCTGGTTTTGTGCAAAGACCTGGTATCAGATTTTAGTCAAGCGTTATTGTTGTCTGGTTTTGTGCAAAGACCTAGTATCAGATTTTAGTCAAGCGTTATTGTTGTCTGGTTTTGTGCAAAGACCTGGTATCAGATTTTAGTCAAGCGTTATTGTTGTCTGGTTTTGTGCAAAGACCTGGTATCAGATTTTAGTCAAGCGTTATTGTTGTCTGGTTTTGTACAAAGACCTGGTATCAGATTTTAGTCAAGCGTTATTGTTGTCTGGTTTTGTACAAAGACCTGGTATCAGATTTTAGTCAAGCGTTATTGTTGTCTGGTTTTGTGCAAAGACCTGGTATCAGATTTTAGTCAAGCGTTATTGTTGTCTGTTTTTGTGCAAAGACCTGGTATCAGATTTTAGTCAAGCGTTATTGTTGTCTGGTTTTGTGCAAAGACCTGGTATCAGATTTTAGTCAAGCGTTATTGTTGTCTTGTTTTGTGCAAAGACCTGGTATCAGATTTTAGTCAAGCGTTATTGTTGTCTGGTTTTGTGCAAAGACCTGGTATCAGATTTTAGTCAAGCGTTATTATTTGGTTTTTGTGCAAAGACCTGGTATCAGATTTTAGTCAAGCGTTATTGTTGTCTGGTTTTGTGCAAAGACCTGGTATCAGATTTTAGTCAAGCGTTATTGTTGTCTGGTTTTGTGCAAAGACCTGGTATCAGATTTTAGTCAAGCGTTATTGTTGTCTGGTTTTGTGCAAAGACCTGGTATCAGATTTTAGTCAAGCGTTATTGTTGTCTGGTTTTGTGCAAAGACCTGGTATCAGATTTTAGTCAAGCGTTATTATTTGGTTTTTGTGCAAAGACCTGGTATCAGATTTTAGTCAAGCGTTATTGTTGTCTGGTTTTGTGCAAAGACCTAGTATCAGATTTTAGTCAAGCGTTATTGTTGTCTGGTTTTGTGCAAAGACCTGGTATCAGATTTTAGTCAAGCGTTATTGTTGTCTGGTTTTGTGCAAAGACCTGGTATCAGATTTTAGTCAAGCGTTATTGTTGTCTGGTTTTGTACAAAGACCTGGTATCAGATTTTAGTCAAGCGTTATTGTTGTCTGGTTTTGTACAAAGACCTGGTATCAGATTTTAGTCAAGCGTTATTGTTGTCTGGTTTTGTGCAAAGACCTGGTATCAGATTTTAGTCAAGCGTTATTGTTGTCTTGTTTTGTGCAAAGACCTGGTATCAGATTTTAGTCAAGCGTTATTGTTGTCTGGTTTTGTGCAAAGACCTGGTATCAGATTTTAGTCAAGCGTTATTGTTGTCTGGTTTTGTGCAAAGACCTGGTATCAGATTTTAGTCAAGCGTTATTGTTGTCTGGTTTTGTGCAAAGACCTGGTATCAGATTTTAGTCAAGCGTTATTATTTGGTTTTTGTGCAAAGACCTGGTATCAGATTTTAGTCAAGCGTTATTGTTGTCTGGTTTTGTGCAAAGACCTGGTATCAGATTTTAGTCAAGCGTTATTGTTGTCTGGTTTTGTGCAAAGACCTGGTATCAGATTTTAGTCAAGCGTTATTGTTGTCTGGTTTTGTGCAAAGACCTGGTATCAGATTTTAGTCAAGCGTTATTATTTGGTTTTTGTGCAAAGACCTGGTATCAGATTTTAGTCAAGCGTTATTGTTGTCTGGTTTTGTGCAAAGACCTGGTATCAGATTTTAGTCAAGCGTTATTGTTGTCTGGTTTTGTGCAAAGACCTGGTATCAGATTTTAGTCAAGCGTTATTGTTGTCTGGTTTTGTGCAAAGACTTGGTATCAGATTTTAGTCAAGCGTTATTGTTGTCTGGTTTTGTGCAAAGACCTGGTATCAGATTTTAGTCAAGCGTTATTGTTGTCTGGTTTTGTGCAAAGACCTGGTATCAGATTTTAGTCAAGCGTTATTGTTGTCTTGTTTTGTGCAAAGACCTGGTATCAGATTTTAGTCAAGCGTTATTATTTGGTTTTTGTGCAAAGACCTGATATCAGATTTTAGTCAAGCGTTATTGTTGTTTGGTTTTGTGCAAAGACCTGGTATCAGATTTTAGTCAAGCGTTATTATTTGGTTTTTGTGCAAAGACCTGATATCAGATTTTAGTCAAGCGTTATTGTTGTCTGGTTTTGTACAAAGACCTGGTATCAGATTTTAGTCAAGCGTTATTGTTGTCTGGTTTTGTACAAAGACCTGGTATCAGATTTTAGTCAAGCGTTATTGTTGTCTGGTTTTGTACAAAGACCTGGTATCAGATTTTAGTCAAGCGTTATTGTTGTCTTGTTTTGTGCAAAGACCTGGTATCAGATTTTAGTCAAGCGTTATTGTTGTCTGGTTTTGTACAAAGACCTGGTATCAGATTTTAGTCAAGCGTTATTGTTGTCTGGTCTTGTGCAAAGACCTGGTATCAGATTTTAGTCAAGCGTTATTGTTGTCTGGTTTTGTACAAAGACCTGGTATCAGACTTTAGTCAAGCGTTATTGTTGTCTGGTTTTGTACAAAGACCTGGTATCAGATTTTAGTCAAGCGTTATTGTTGTCTGGTTTTGTGCAAAGACCTGGTATCAGATTTTAGTCAAGCGTTATTATTTGGTTTTTGTGCAAAGACCTGATATCAGATTTTAGTCAAGCGTTATTGTTGTCTGGTTTTGTGCAAAGACCTGGTATCAGATTTTAGTCAAGCGTTATTGTTGTCTGGTTTTGTACAAAGACCTGGTATCAGATTTTAGTCAAGCGTTATTGTTGTCTGGTTTTGTACAAAGACCTGGTATCAGATTTTAGTCAAGCGTTATTGTTGTCTTGTTTTGTGCAAAGACCTGGTATCAGATTTTAGTCAAGCGTTATTATTTGGTTTTTGTGCAAAGACCTGATATCAGATTTTAGTCAAGCGTTATTGTTGTCTGGTTTTGTGCAAAGACCTGGTATCAGATTTTAGTCAAGCGTTATTGTTGTCTGGTTTTGTACAAAGACCTGGTATCAGATTTTAGTCAAGCGTTATTGTTGTCTTGTTTTGTGCAAAGACCTGGTATCAGATTTTAGTCAAGCGTTATTATTTGGTTTTTGTGCAAAGACCTGATATCAGATTTTAGTCAAGCGTTATTGTCAGGTTTTGTGCAAAGACCTGATATCAGATTTTAGTCAAGCGTTATTGTTTGGTTTTGTGCAAGACCTGCTATCAGATTTTAGAAAGAAGGAACATGTCCTGTACAGTTTATACTTTTCATTGTCTGCAACCATTCTATTTCTTAATTTTTGTAATACAGCCATCAATTACTTTTCATCACCACACTTACATTGGTGATTATTCCGTCTTTGTAGCCCTTGTTAAATTAGTTATAGGTTCTAAACTGGTATGGTATTTTCAAATAATGCCTTCATTTAGGTGAATTTGATTGATTAGCCATAATTTTTGTAGAAGATGTAGCATAAATATGCCCATACCATCTTATTTGATGCTAGACTCGGCCCTACATCCAACCAATTATATTGATTTATGTGACTTGGGTAAACATGGCCGCAATCCATTAAAGCGACTTACCTTTTGATGAATTCACATTGTGTACAGCCGTTTTATTTGCGTTCGAAAAACCTCGAATATATAGATTAAAATGCGTTGAATAAACCCCTGCTTCCTCCGGGACAACTGCTTCACCATACTTCTCACAGTGGGCTACCTCTCTTGGTTGGATAATACCACTGACACAACGATGTCAGTTTGGTGGTAAAATGCCACCTGGAGAAAACTATACGCTTTGATAACTTCATCTTACTCAATTTAGATTGCATTTGCTGCGATCTTTTCTCTACAATGGCTTTAGTGCAGAACGGGAATATTTTGCCAAATATGTAGGATGGAAAATAAAGGAATTCTTGACTTGCAGTGATGAGGCACAAGGCTTATGGTGCTAACAAGGTATCACGCAGCAGGCGCACAATATACCAATGACGTTACCATGACGCGTATTGGAGCTAAACACAGTTTGGTTCTTGTACCCTTGTTTATGACCGGATTTCAATCTGTGATTAGTTTGGTTTTTACATACGGGTATTTTGGAGCTGTTTCTATTTCCTGAAGTAAAAGAGTACTTCCTCATTGAACTCTCTTTCTCACCTTCATGAAGAAATGTATACCATACTAGCAGAATGGTGTACCAGGCACGTACGATGTAAATAGAATAGTGTGCGCGACAATATTAGACTGTCTTTCCAATCCAGGTGCAAGGCAAAGTCATGTTATAATAGCAGAATAGTGTACCCGTCTCTCACGAACTAAACAAATGCAGTGTACACGACAAAAATCTATTTTTATCGATAAGGGAGCATGCTCGATTGGACAGTGACGATATAAGTAGAAACTATTCAAAATGTACCGACTTTTCCTTCCAATCGAATGGACGTAGCGTTTTTTGCGTTATTCGATTTGGACTCTACATCTTCCAACTGTGCTAATTCCCAAAGGAGCATACCAATAGATGCAGATATTTCTTCATAATTGGCATGACGCAATGTGCAATATGCAATTATTATCTGTCTTTAAATACTTACTATCAGGGTGAGTCCATGCATCTTCTGTAAAGTCTCCATGCTACTAAATAATGTACAGCACATACTGCATTAGAAGATCTGGCAGACGCGTGACGCCATCTTGATTCTCTCAACACCACCTCGTCTCTCGGAATAGTTCGTACTGTGCCAGAATCGAATTTTTTATTTTTTGATTGGGATTCTAGATTTAACGACGGTACTGATTTACCAGCGCGCATGCTATTCACGTCCCCTTTCCACTTTCTGTGCATGCATACTGGGGAGGACGCTGGGATCGGTGGAAACGTAAAAAGTATTAGTTTTAAAGCAAAATGCATGATCTAAAACGAAACTAACAATAATTTGCTTCATATAGTGTCTGCGCGAATACATTGGACACTGCATAGGGTCTTCTCAAAATAGATTTGTGCACATTTTCAATAATAACGTCAGCAGCTAAAATTAGACACTTCAAGGAGCACTGTTTCATAAATCTTCATAAATTTTACTTTGAATTTTTTTTCTTCTGTCTGATTCAAAATGTCGAAAAATCGTGAAATAAAGATTGTGTTTAATGTAAAAGGCCGAAAATCGCGATGAAAGAAGGTCAATTTTAAACGTACGCAAGGGTTTGCCCGTCTGTAAATGAGCATGGCTACGAGTAATATGGTCACATGACCCCTCAACTTGTAGTTTGAGGGTCTGCGCAAATACATTGGACACTTTATAGGGTCTGCTCAAATAGATTTGTGGAAATTTTCATAAATAATGTTTGCAGCTAAATTTAGGGGCGACGCTTCAAGGAACACTGTCTTATAAATTTGCATAAATTTTACTTTGAATTGTTTTCTCTGTCCGATTCAAAATGTCGAAAAAAAAATCAAAAAAAAAAATCCAAATGTTAATAATATCAAAGAAATGATTTCTGAGATATTTCAGAGGTAATATATATTTCCTATATTTTAGTCCAGGGTTTGGGAACATTGTTCCTACATGTTGACCCACAATATATAATATGATACAACTACTAATACCAAGGCACATGCTAAAAGCCATTCCATTTGCCATAGCTAATTAAATAAGTAGAAGCTAAGCAAGGTTGATTGACATGTCGTAAAAGTCTATTTGAATGCCCGGTATTGTCAATTTCTGGTCTGACGAAAACCCCCTTTAATTAAATTGACAGATGGTGCATGTAGTCTACATAGTATATCCAGTTGATTTAACGCTGATGCTCAGTTGGTAGAGTGTTGGACTCTATACCCGCCCAGGTCAGCTCGAGTTGGCTGCATCAGTGTGTCCTTGGGAAAGGCATTTAGTTCGTTCGTTCGTTCGTTCGTTTGATTAACGACGTGTGCGGCCATTCGGCCATTTACGTCGATCATTTAGTTCCCATTTCCTCGGCATGATATAGCCAATAAAGTGCTGCAAATATCGTTAAATCCCAAACAAAATCTTAACGCTAATGCTTCCAAGTGATACCTAGAAGTATTGACTGTAATTGAGTTTGTATTTACCGCTCCCTCAAAAGGTAAACTGTAACAGATGCCCACTGAACTAATTAAACCTTTTGACTGTCAAAAAAGCATTATAAAGTGAAACTTCTCTGAACCGGACACTTCTGGGATAAACATAATTGGGCTGTTTTATAGAGGTGGCCAGTATACAGACGTTTGTTTAGTGTTAGTACTTAAATTTAAATACAAATATACAATTTGACACATTCTTTTCTATTCTTAACAAGCTTGTCGGGAAGTAAAGGTATCACTTCTGTAATTGGGCAAATCAGTTGTTATTGCTATTGCATGCTATTGTAGTCCCTAAGAAAATCATTAATATTTTTCTCTGATTTTTCCAAGAGATTTGCTAACCAGTGAAGAATGTTACATGCATTAAACAAAAAGCAGCATTAAACGGAAAATGAAATGTTTATTGAATTTAGACTCTTTACTTTTGCGTACGGTGACAAAGCAAACATGAATGATTCGGCCTGTTCAAGAAAGGTCACATGCACTAAAATTTCCAGTGATTTCATTTAAATGCAACTATTTTTTAAAAAATTCAACATAACCTATGCTGATTTTTTTATATGTTGTGTCCAAGTTAGTACCTAACATAACCTATGCTGATTTTTTATATGTTGTGTCCAAGTTAGTGCCTAACATAACTCATGCTGATTATTTTTATATGTTGTGTCCAAGTTATTGCCTAACATAACCTATGCTGATTTTTTATATGTTGTGTCCAAGTTAGTGCCTAACATAACTCATGCTGATTATTTTTATATGTTGTGTCCAAGTTAGTGCCTAACATAACCTATGCTGATTTTTTTATATGTTGTGTCCAAGTTAGTCTTAACATAATAAATAAGATACTTTTAGTGTATCTAACTAATGTACTATATTTCATCCAAAATATAGAAAAATTAAGGAAATATGTAACGAACTTGATTAGTGTAGTAATAACTGAAACTATTGAAAGTCATTGACTAAGTACATGTATTGAGAAGCACTATGCAATATAGCAGAAAATGTCCTCACATTTTATGCCACTTGACTTTGGGCACAGTCTTTTTTTTAATACTCGGTCAATAACCTTTAAATATATGCAATATCTATAGATGTATCACAGCCAAAGAAGTCATTTTGAAGTTTCAGCAAATCTGGCACAGTCTTCCACGTAATTCATTTGGAGCGTCCTCAATAAGATGCATAATTTTACGATTTTACCCCCCCCCCCCCCCCCCCAAAAAAAAAAAAAGAAATACAGAAATGTTAAATTCGCAGATATAGCAGAATCATTCGTTGAAATGAACGCACTAGATTACGTGCGTAATATTCTCTTTCAGCTCGTTTTGTCAACATCCGGTACAAATGTCATGTTCTGGTACGTGGCATATTGAGAGCAATTTATGCAATCATTTTATAACTAGATGACGCATTACTAATCGCATATTTCCGTTTCCGCTTGAAATAGGACTGCAATAGGCGGACCACAGACGCCGCCGCCTTGTAATATATACTAACCCCAAAAAGAAACGAATACAAATTTTGGAAAATGTATTTCCTCTCCCGACTGAAGTTTTGGGGGAAAATTTCGCATCTTAGTATGACCCACACTTCTTAGAGTGAAAATGACTTAATCTATCATGAAGACTTGCAAACGAAAAAAAAATTTCTTATGCCATTACCTTTTTTGACAGTGTCACTTAAAAGAGTGATATGTTTCTTTTGACGGGTCAGTATATATATATATATATATATATATATATATATATATATATATATATATATATATATATATATATATATGCAAGTGATTGTTTATATCTTGCTTCGAATTAAAAACTTCCCTATGGATATTTGTACACAACATTTTTTAGTTAAATATTTCATAAGGAGAGACATACAATTATTTCATATTGTTTTAAAAGTTTTCTAAACGGGTTATCTTCATAAAACATATAGTTAATAAATGGAATCTTCCGGAATAATAATAATAATAGCTGCATAAATGTAAGTAACAGAATAAAATGAACATGACACCATCGGAAAGAAAGTGTCATATATTTATTGGCAAAGTCAATAAATCAATTGTTGCTACAACCATTTTAATTCTAGCACAAAAGATGTTTGTCGTGTAACCGATTTCTTTTACAGCAAAGTAAGCCGGTTGAGTGAGTTTTTTTATAACACATTGAAGTACTCTTGTAAATATGGGTTCAGTAATCAAACGCGCCCAAAACGATTTGATGGATTGATAAGTTATTTATCCATCCACAAGGATTTCTTTTGTCGGACTTCCTATTCGGTCAATAGGCTATCATTCCTATTAGGAAGTCTATTCACGGAATCGGAGCCAACAACAATTTCATCAACCAGTTTTGAAAAATGATCAGGTCCCGCAATTGAAGATATGTCGCTTCAAAATGTTAGCTTGTTCCTTGATTAGCTTCATTCGTCAATACGCTATTTAGGCCGCTTACATTTACTGGATGAGTTTCATTGAAGCAGATCAGTCTATTCAAAGTAAATGAACGATTTCTTTCTCAAAATGTCACTTACTATCATAAGGTTGATATGTTTTATGGCTGTCTGTTATTGTCAGACTATTGAGAACGCTCGCTTGGGATTGGATGAAATTACTTTCCACTATCTTCATCTCAAATATGGAAGTTAGCGTGGACTCGTTATTCAATACGTTGCATCGCCTAAAAAGATCCAGCATTCTAGTAATTTCATTGACTTTGTTTCTTCAGTTGTTCTGAATGATCTTGTCAAAGTGACGAAACCAGTTTTTAATAGGCATTGCAATAGCTACTGGCAGTAGATTTTAATAGTTTCTAAGAGAGTAGACAAAATGCACTCAATCGAGTCGGGCTCAGAGTCAAGACTTCCTTCATTCCAAGTCGGCTACGTCAGAAAACAAATCTTTCTTGTCACGTTAGCTGTATATATGCGATACTCTCCATTAATATTTGTTCTACTCGTACCTCGATTTTTTTATTAAATTTTTTTTCCAATAATTGTTTTGATTGCTTTTGAAGCCTGGAGATGTTTCTTTCCACTCCAGGAATGATACAACCATAATTGTTTTCAATATACATCCTAGTTTGACAGATTTCCTCTTCGCATCGGAAATTACCATTTTCAAGAAAAATATTCTGCAGTTGCACGCGACATTAATTTATGTGATTCACTAGGAAAATTAGGTTTATGAATCGACAACCCTAGAGGATGGGAGACTTAAATCGGGCATATTCATACCACATGATTTTAACACAGCACATCTGTATACTACAACGTGATTCACGTTTCCATAGTGATATTGATAACAACTGGATGTCATAAAAAAAGCTTTGAATCATACGCTTGCAAATATAAACCAGGTGCCATCAACAAATGACAGAGTTATAGAAAGTGATTAGAACTATTTATTCCAAAGCGATAATTATCCTTTGAGGAGACCTATCATTCTGGTAATGGTTTAAGATCAATGTTTCCTATTTTTTGCCTTTCAATGAATCACATGCATGTCAGAAAACAATGATAACCTAATTCAAAGTACATATACAATTTCCTTTCGAGAGACCTAAGTAGATATTTACAGAATGATTGCCAATACAATCAATCTGACTTATCTTATTTAATTCTAATTATATTTTAAGAAACGAAATATCAGTCACAGTCGTTTCCAATTTTTGGATGGAACAAACATGTACTATCTCCATTGTGACTGGGACTGTACACGATAAAACAAGATGCATACATTAACAAACTTTTCAGTAGTCCCTGTCCCCACCCCCCACCCCACCCACCCCCAAAAAACAAAACCTCATTTCGTTTCCTTCAACATATTATTGACTGCTAACCTCTGTAAGTGTGCAACGTAAACAACTTCTGAATCAATTCTTGTTTCTCAGTCAAAAACACAAAAAATGTCCACGTTTTAGTTGCTTTCTTTGTACCTATAATAAATTAAATGGTTATCTTTAACTTCAGCATTTCTTACGTCGTCCTTTGCAATGAATTCGTATTCATAAAAAAAGTTGGAGAAATGAACCATTAAGAAACTGTACGGACTGCATAAATCAGCTTACAACTGGCTTATTACATTGTTTTGCATAGGTAGTCTGATAGTTGCTTCACTAGGCCAAGTAAGGCCATCCAACTTGGAACTCCACATCCTTCTTCTCCTCTCCTTCATCTACCATCACAACATTGTCCTTAAAGTTTCCTCCTTTTCTTCCTGCAACTACCACTATAGACACGTGCTCCTCTTATACAGCTACTGATACTACTATTACTAATTTTGCTATTGGTATCTTAATAATTGTACCATTCTACTTTTACCGCTACTAATGCCACTGTTACAGCTGCAGCAGATAAGTCTATTCGCTGATGACGTTGCGCGATGATAATTTTAATCCAAATATTTCAAATAGATGGCAAGCAAGCAGTAGATATACAATAGCACTATTAGACAACCTTGTTTATAAGGCTTAAAAACTGTCAGTAGGTCTTAAAACGATTTGTTTTTTGCAACAAATGTCACATGGAGGTCGACTGGCCTCTGCACAAGGTGGTCTCACCCTCTGCACAATCTGGTTGACAAAGCCGCCAGCTCAACACTCTGCGGCACACCACTGTGGTAGATATGGTTTACTAGAGCACATATTTTCCTAGGACGACCTCTGTTTTCGACAACCGTTTTGGAGTTTGGGTGGGGGAGAAGCCTAATTTTTGTGGCTTCGGCAGCACCCCCATCCCCACCCCCACCCCCGGTCTGCGCTGTTCCAGCAGCTAGAACCTATTTTTGTCGCTTCGACAGTTCCAGCCCTATGGACGGTCCCACCAGTTCCAGCGTTCCGTCGTTCCGTCAGTTCCAGCAGGCTCGCATCCGGTTCCCGCAGTTTGCAGTACCATCTGCTCTTCCAGATCGCCGAGCCGGTTATAGAAATCTAGCACATTAGGAGAAGCCAAACTGCTAAAAGGGTTGTGGATTGCGGGTTTTGCTTCACATGGGGCTGCATCTCCCAACGGAGCTAGGGCAAGTTCTAGGTCGTTTTTCTGCTGTTTCATCAGCCTTTGCTGGCGCCTGCCTTTATAGTTGGTAGAGGCGGTTGGATCCGATTCCAAACTTTTCGTACTTCCACCGCGAAGAGCCTTCATCAGAGGCTTGGTATTTCATCTATCTGGTCGCGTAGCAGCTCAATTGTAGGAGGCATCTTGATATTATAACCTAGGCCTACCGCCAATTCCTTGGAAAAAAACCGGCCTAGATAGAGCTTGCACAGCGACTGTATTGTACCTATACAACAACCGTACATGTTACATGCACAGGAACCGTTTTCAGCGCCTACACGGTCGGCAGCAGCTCGACGCCAATAGAATGTGTTTTTCTGGTGCGTCACACCCAGATCACTTGTGGAGAGTCGGGAAGAAGTTGCGCTGGTTTCCTGCAGGTCGCAACCACAGTGCTTGCGTCTGGTTCGTTCATGTAGCATCAGAGCGGGTCCATATCGATCCCATCCTCGTCTTCCCGCAGAATGTCTGCTCGAAAGGTGTGGCATCCGCGGAAGCCAAACTCCGAAGTATTCCATTGCACAGCCTTTTCCATCGATTAGAGTCCTCGCACGCTGCGGCGGCGGTGCATATACGAATGCCTGCAATACTTTGTGTCCGCGTGTGGCGTACCAGACCATGTAACTTGTGTTGTCGGGTCTGTCGGCCAGGTACTTTTCTGAGCTCTTTGGCAAGGTTCTCCCATTGCCTTTGCGCTGCTGCACAACACACAGGCATTTTTCCTTCTGAGCACCTTCTGACGAAACGATGTCCAGCACGTCCTGCACAACAGCATCGACGTTATTTGCATCCAGCTCGATACCAGGGCGGCATGCGTAGAGGGAAACATCGATTCTGGTGCAGCTACGAGTCTGGACGTCTGGGTGCAAGAATGTATTTCGCAAATGCTTCTTTGGGCAGTCAGCATAATCCTCCAGATGCCTTCCAAACAACTTGTGTATCTCACCAACCTCGAATTCCGAAACTACCTTGTTGTACAGAGAGTTTACCCATGGGCGGTCGTGCGGATGTAGGTGCAGACGTGTATGTATTTTATGGTATGGTTGCCGCTTTGCTGCGCATCGCGTCGGCGATGTCGCCCTGCTCTCGCATACCCTCTTTTTCTACACGAGTGCCCATGCTGCGAAATGCTGTGTGCACAATGCTGTATCAGAGTTTGCTAGTACATTTGTTGAAGGCTTTGTGCAACCTACAGGTTGTCGATATATACCCTAGGCAAGAATGTCCAATTGTTTTGTTTTGTTGTTGTTGTTGTTATTTTTGTGAGGGTTGGGTGTGCTACCCAGCGATGCCACAAAATGTAAGGAAATATACTTGGAAGGCTCCAAACGCCAAAACAGTGGTTCCCGTGGCTGAGTCTATAGACCTCTGTCAAATGCCCCCGCTTAAGCCACACGCTGGGAACTGTCGAAACGACAAAAATAGGTTCTAGCCGCTGGGACCTATGCCACCCCCCTCCAAATCGGTTGTCGAAAAAAAGCGGTTGTCCTGGGAAAAAATGCGCTCTAGTAATAGTTATGGCCCCCCCCCCCCAGCTTCCTGGGGGGGGGAGGGGGTACACAAATCTAAAGTGTTATTGTACATCTACTCAAGCTACAGAAGACAGTCATGCAAGACTAGACCAATGTTATGAGACCATGAACACTAAACGACAGACTAAAACTGATCATACCTCATTCTTTTTTTCTGAAAAAATTAACCACACAATTTGTATAAGTCTTTCTTGCTTAAGTGGCGACTTTCAATACAGAAGAGAACGTATACTATATCAAAAAGGCAACTGGCGACTTTAAAGACAGAAGAAAACATGTGATATATTTAATAAAAGGCAACAGAAGTTTGCAGTGTTTTCACGAATTTCGGACTTTCTTTTCGATGTCTAATTATTTGTAGCTTCCTGTATTATATATCATGAATAGTTGTCATAGTATATAATAATTGATAGGAACGAGTTAGCTTACTCATATTTTGAGTCGACACACATTAAACATAACTTGGAAAAATATTGTCCTGTCCAGCCGTTTCACATTAGAAAGGATTTGCATAGCATGCTAATTGCTTAATTAAAATAAGTGTAAGTCGCAATCTCAGTCAAATGTTTACTTCTCATGCAAGTGAACTAAATTCTTCTCAATACTAATTTCTTCTGGGCATTTTTTGGAAAAGTTGTCTTTCAATGCAAATAGTTCATAAGAGGAGCAGCAAAATTATTTTGTTTTTTTGTGTGGGTCTGTCGTTGAAATATACAGCTTTAATAATTCAGCTTGAACGTATTGATACCGACTCCAGAGGCAAATCGTGTGAAAAAGGCAAGCGCTATAAACTTCTGGACACACAAGTGCACTGTGCGCAAAAGAATATACCGTATATACTCGCGTATAAATCGGGTCCAAATGCAAACAACATAGATCCTGATCTGCCGTCGCATAATGCGCCGGCAGATCAGGGTCTATGTTGTTTGTTCTACTAATTAGTCATTACAAACTGCTTAGACCCAGATCTGAGGGCGCATTATGCGACGGCAGATCTGGGTCTATGATGTTTGCAGTTGATATTGAGTTATACGCGAGTATTGACGGTACCAGTCCTTGCTACGATCATGTTTATCCTAGTCTGACTGAATTTCGTCACGTGACGGATTTATATTGCCAGAAAGTATGAGCCAATAAATTTTTGAAAATGACATAACAAACTACCCTTATTAACAAGAGCTGCAATCAAAGACGCGCAGGTTTGCTGTAAATCCCAAATGTATCTGGTTTCTTTTGCCAGCCTTTCTAATCGATCATAAAGCGATCATACCCATAAGGATGCCTCTTGACATAAATCAAAAATAAAATTTCTTAGCCTAGTTTGTAAATATAAGCATGGCTCTTAGCCTCTTTTGGCCTAATTAGTCTTTTGGCCTAATTAGTCGCTTGTTTCATGATCAGTTCCATTCTAAAAGACACTATAGTCCGTTTATATCTATCGTATGTTTTTATTTTTATTAAATCCGATTATGAACACAAAATAACAGAAATAATGTGTTTTCTCAGAATGCCAGTTGCGATCAAAATGTTAGTATACTATTTGGAATTATAATAAATTACGCCTTTGGGACCAAGTACACGTGTGATTAGATGAAGTTGTACTTTACCAAATACACAAATTTTATATTTTGCATGAAAATTGTTATTGAATAATCTTCTTGCATGGTCCAAAATTGTTGAATCTTTTTCAAACTGGTTTTCACAAGGGCTGTTTTGTGCAAGGTGTTACAAAGATGACGAAATTATTTTTCAGTGGGTATTGCAATATCTATGTGCATCTCATCTGGATAGTTTCATTGAAGAAAGGAAAATAGGTATGGCATACCTAGAATACAAACTCGTAGTTCCTCCAGTTTTGGCTGGATATTTTTAAAATATATCTTTATTCGCAGTGCATTGATGGACATCTGTGATGTTTTCCAGAAACATTTGCTCTGCTCGTTTCATTGCAGGCTGGATAATTTTGAAAGTGTGGATTAGTGCATAAGTACTATTTCAATGGTCAAAGCATTTCCATGTATCGCACGAGGAAGATAGCAGCCTGAGATTAACACATTGGATTGATTTATGTTTCTTTTGCTAAAATAGAGTACTCTCTAAGGTCCGAATCCAGTATATGAACTTTTATTCAAATTAGTGCACACTGTGTGCAACAGTTTAACCGACGTACATGGCCGAAATGCCTCACACGTCGTAAATTGCAACAATTTTATCTGAGTTCGAGATTGGTTTGAGTGGTTTTCTTAAATATGTAAACACAACTATAATCGAATCTCTTCATGTCTCAAATATGTACACACAATTACAGTCGAATATTTTCCTGTCTGTGACCATAGCATTGTCTCTATTCTTATTTTACACCCAAAGTACCACGTAAAAAAAAATCCAAACTGATGATATTGGAAATCCAAGCCAGATTAGGCATACTATTCAACACATGACCCCAAGGAGTCGGTTACCTGTCCCCCCCCCCCCCCCGAATGCTTGCTCAGATATTTTAATACTAGTGATTTCGACTTTCTGAGAACGTATCTCGACTTAATTGTTTTCGAAATGGACTGCGTTTCTCTTCCAACCAATATAATTAATGACAATGTTCAACATGAATGCATATGAGCTTCTCATTTCAGTGGTCATAGCATCTCTGTCCGACATGAAGCAATTGCATTGATTTATATGTCTTCGGGTAACATGGACTAGTCGTTAAGGCCACAGTCTATCATGTTGACTTTTTCCCCAATCAGTTTACATTGTGAACATTTGTTTTATTTGAGTTGAGAACCAAATTCCTTGAATCTGTCAATATAATCACGTTGATTCATCTGCTGTTCCTAGACCTATGCATGGTTCTAATCCCTCTTCCCAACCGTCTGTATAGCGTATTTGACGCAAATAAAAGAATGATCTTTTACTTTTGATTAGATTTGAAATTAATGTTAGGCTTGGCGTGGTTTCAAATCAGTGCCTCGAGAAATTGGAGAAATTTTCAAGAGACTGGAGAAAACAATGTTTACTCAGATATTTTGTTTTATCGGAATCACATTTGACTTTCTCATTATGTGTATATGCATTTTTAAGCATGTATCTCAAAAAATAATATAAAACTGTTAAATTGAACTCGTTCTACTCAAGTTCCATGAACATTTTCTTGCGAAAATCAACATAGATTTGTGGGCATAGTCCAAATTTTTTATTTTTTTATTTATTTTATAAACCCATAAAATATTAGTTGCATATATTATTTCAATATAGCAGTAGAAATTCTGGAAGATTTAACTGAACTTAGCAGTTTGTAGTCATAATACGTGAACCTCTCTGAATAAAAGACAAATTATATTTGGCTTAATTGTATTATTGTGTCTCAAGCAAAGTCGTTCTCGAAGAATAGATATACATATATTGAGCCGAAGCGCAATAAAAAGTACAGTAAAACTCTGACTTATTTAATATGTGATGAGTTGGTTTTCACAAATTCAATATATATATATATATATATATATATATATATATATATATATATATATATATATATATATATATATATATATATATATATGTATGTATATAGTGCTATGAAACAAGTGTGCACAATTTATGCTGCCAATTCAATACATGTTAATATTAAATTGACTGGTAGACTATTTCTACTTTTATTTCAATTGAAACATTTTTGGCAGACTTCTTGGAATAAAAATCATTTAGTGAGGACAGCCACACAATGATTTTGCGACGATTAAGTGCCCTTTCTGTAGTTTTTTCGAGAAGAGGTATTATAAAAATGAAGCATCACCGACTAACCTTGTAAGTGATTATATAAAAATAAAGGCGAGTAAAAGAACACAGTATGGTCGTATGGAATACTAAATCATTTTGTCAGCAAGTTATTGGATTTTTAATTATGTGCACTGTACATCACTGTTGATTTGTAAATGTAAATACGTTGAGGTATTCCTGTAGACTGGGCTTTTGTTGAATGTATATCACTTTCTTTCTCTAATTGACAAACTTTCATATAACTGTAAACGATTTTCGCGTTCATGTTTTTATAAATAAATAATTAAATAAATAAATAAATGCTTTTTCTTTTAGGCACTCATCTTTGCGAGAGGAGCTGAATGTATCTTCGGTAATTCTCTCGCCTTACATAACAACTACTGTCTGATAAGTTCATCACAGGACAACAGTCTGTCGGTCTAGGATTCGTTGATTCGCTGTAGGAAAATCACTTTCTTTCTCTAATTGACAAACTTTCATATAACTGTAAACGATTTTCGCGTTAATGTTTTTTCCTCGCCCTGCGCGCTCACCTTATGTGCTCCAGTTTATGCCAAGTGCGAAAATGTGAGTGTATTAGATGTGTCTATCCAAGTAAGAAATCTCGTTCCACAAATTTATAATTGTTCAAAATAGTTCAAAAGGTAGGGTTGCTCAACAATAGTATTGTCCAAAACAATTTGTATACATTCTATGTTAATCTGTATACGGACAACTGGGCCGACACAGTGCGTCTGTTATGCACCGGTGTATCAATAGTCTGGTACACTGTCTTCTTCACAACCTTACGAACGGAGTGAAGAAGGCAGGGTGCCAGACCACAAATTATAACCAATTCCATACAATATGGCGGATGGTTCGTAATTTGTCTCGTTCAGCCTGAGAGAACGTGATATGGATAATATAATACAGGCCTATCAAACAGTATACACACATAACTTAGTATTCATTCATGACAAATACAGGCCTATCAAATTGGACTACATTCACAAACAGTATACACACATAACTTAGTATACATTCATGACAAATACAGGCCTATCAAATTGCACTACATTCACAAACAGTATACAAACATAACTTAGTATACATTCATGACAAATACAGGCCTATCAAATTGCACTACATTCACAAACAGTATACACACATAACTTAGTATACATTCATGACAAATACAGGCCTATCAAATTGCACTACATTCACAAACAGTATACACACATAACTTAGTATACATTCATGACAAATACGGGCATATCAAAGTGCACTACATTCGCACTACATTCGCAAACAGTATGCACACATAACTTAGTATATATTCATGACAAATACAGGCATATTAACTACAAGATTTAGCACATAAAATGATGATAGGTACAAGAACATTTTTCTTGTAACAGATGGTGATGCGATCGATTTCAGCACGAGTTCCGTCACTCAGTTAGGATTTAACAAAACGAGAATGCAAAGAAGCTGAATGTCTGATAGAGAAAGAAATTATATTCCACCGTGGTCCCGAATAATAAAATGAATTTTTTGCTAGAATTGTAAGAAATTTGGGGATAGAGAGAAGACTTTCAATGGAGGAGCGTAAAGAACGTCCATGAATGCTAGAAATAGGGGTAATGAGGTTAGATATGTATTTAGGCGTAAAGCATATTAAAGGCTTTGTATTGTAAAATAAAACTGCTCAACATGTCACTATAAGTGATTGTGAAGTCAGCGTTTAATATCAATCTGGCTGCTCGTTGTTGGAGATTGTTTATTCGTTCAGTGTCAGATTTTGATACAATACCCCAAATGATGCACCCGTAGTCAATAAGAGGTAGAATGTAGGCATTAAAGAAACGTTTGTGCATATTAATTGGAATATATAAAGATATACGTTTTAGCAGAATAATTTTGCGAAATTTATTGAACAAAGCTTATAAATATGAATGTTCCAATGTAGATTTTAATCCTTAATTTCTCAAGAAGTTTTTGAGAACAATAAAACATACAAAAAATAACGTTTATCAATTTAATACTTTCGATAAATCAGTCAATCGTTGTCGAGTAACATTTTGCATTTTGATTTCATTAGAGTCTGGTGACTTTCAGAGGTATGAATAGCTGTGTCATCGGCGAATAAGTCAGTATTACAATGAGCAGCTCAGAATGGGGAGATCATTTATATGAAGTAGAAATAGAATGGGACCTAAATTAGACCTCTGTGGAACGCCGTGAATATCTCTCTTGAAGTGAGAATGACAATTATGAACTGAGACAATTAGTTTAGGATTATTGAGATATGATCCAAACCAACAAAGACTCGAGAGGGAGTATTTGTACAACAATAATTTTTATTTTTATTTTTTATTAACTAAACAAGTGTGATCCACAAGATCACAATTTTTTTTTTTTTAAATCAAGATAAACTGCTCCAATAATATCGACTTTATGTAGGCAGTTTATCCATTCATCTGTAAGTTTAACCAAAGTAGTTTAATAACTGCGATGGGCTCGGAACCTGATTGTGTTGTGTGTACAAGATTATATTTATTAAGGTAATAAAGAAAATGGTGGACAACATGTTTTTCAAATAGTTCGGATAGAGCGGAGAAGATGGATATAGGCCTGTAATTGGAAAGGCAAGTTTTGTGGCCTCCTTTATGTTTAACTTTGTCTAGGCTTAATGCTTGCGGGAAGACTCCAGTTGTGATACTAAGGTTCATTCACTCGATGACAGATTGAGCATTTAAATAAGCAGATATTTTTAAGATTTTGGGGTTTAATCCGTTAGTACCAGTAGATTTACTTCCATCCAAATTGAGAAGATATGTGAACACTCCATCTTTAGATAGTAATGGTAGACAGAAGTATTAGAGCGTACCATTTAGTTTACAAAAGATCTCAATTTATCATTGTCATATCTGGAAGAGGGTTTAGCGAGAATATGCTTGGAAACAAGACTCGGCAGCCTGAACAAATTCTAAATCTATCCGTAAATCGTGTCATTTCTCTGCCTTTCTATATGGTCAACAGGCTATCGTGTCCATTACGGTGTCTTTTCTAGGCAACAAGTCAAACATACCATCTTGAATCAGTGTTCAAGTCCTATATGGGAGTTTCTGTACAGCTCGTTGGTGAACTATGCACTTGTTTCCTAATTAGCTTCATTCTGAAGTACACCACCATGTCCACTTAGATTCCCTGTATGGGGTTTTCTTGAAGCAGATCAGCTGATTAATAGAAAAAGAACAATTTACTTAATCAGTGTCAAACGATACGTATGTCAGAGGGAACGTGTGGATACTATCAGGAGACAGTTCACTCATGATTAGCTTAATTGGTTTCTACTAGATCGCTTTAGAAGTTCTCGGCAAAATTCTTAGTGAAAATGTAGCATAAATAAACGTTCTCTGTCTTTTTTGATGAGTGGATGCGCGGGTTATAGAAATATCCACGTTTAAATCTGACAATCTCACGTGACACACCTTTAGGATTTTGTCCACTGCTCTAATAGTAGTCTATTTCAACCAGACCTCTCGCGTGGCTCTGTGAGATCTCCGCCATACGAGGGTCTAAATAAAAAATCACATTTCCCTGGTACTGGCCAAAATTGGCAAGCCAATATTATAGGTCGGTAACTAGTAAAATCTCTGTCTCCCAATTGATTTGTCAGTGACGTCATTCGCAAAACAGTGACTTAATTTCCATAACTGCTAGTTTGGAAACTCGCCCTGAAATGCAGTGATTGCTTCGTAGCTTTGCATCGGTGTGGTGCATAACAAGTAAAAAGTACAAAACCGATCAATCGAAAGGAGAGAAATCGGCATATGATTCAATCTCTATGTGTAGGTGCATGAGAGAGAGAGAGAGAGAGAGAGAGAGAGAGAGAGAGAGAGAGAGAGAGAGAGAGAGAGAGAGAGAGAGAGAGAGAGGGGGAAGCTTTTTGATAGATCCGAATAAAAGATCCCATTTCGATTCGATACCGGTCGCAAACTAAAAGACAATATGGTATTTTACGATACATCCATGTAAATAATGCTCTCTTTTTGATCCAAGAGCTTATGTAATTAAGGATTAATGGATATTGCCTGAAGAGATACGCGCTTAGAAGGCTGTTTATTGATTCAAGTTAACCTTGACGTAACATGGGTTACTTTTGATCAATATGATGACGGTATGTACCCTATAGGACAGTGTTTATACTTGAGTATTTTGCAGTGATCCCTTATTCGCCTATGGTGAAAACTCGGTCTTTATCCTTCACGTAGTCATAAAGTTTGGGACCTAATTTTGCAGTACTGACCATGTTATTCACTTCAGTAATGGTTTAAAGGTATTACTAAAGGTCATTTCTTTAAAACATTTCAACACACTCATGGAGATTTATTAAGTATAGTGACTTTAATTTTTTCGACAAATCATGGCGCGTATACCGGTAAAGATAAAGTCATTAACCGCATCAAATGAGTTGGTCTTCGTAAGGGAGATAACAAACAGTTCATTACGACATGTAACCCCGCCTATACAATCCAATATTATTGTTTGTACCCGGTTGACAAACAGAAAACATTTAGCGAGGTTACAACATTTATAAAAGTATTTTCAGAGAACAGTAAAAAATCTTTTATTAAACAACAGTTTATTGCCACGATTTTATTTTGCTAATATTCCAAACTTTCCAAAATAAAGCTTGCTGTAAGTTACAAATATACCCTAAACAGAACGGAAAGTGCTATCCATGGATCCAACAAGATGATGCGCCTTAATAATTGAATGGAAAAAGACAATTATCATTCTTGTTAGACAATTATAAACCGTCCCCAAATTGAAACCTGAGTCCTCGAGTTACGACACCCAATATTCAGTTCAGTTCAGTTCCTTATTGTAAAAGCACAAACTTAAAAGCGTAAAACAGTATACAAGCAAAAAAGACAGGTGCGTTAGGAAAAAAAGAAAAAAAAAGAAAAAAAAAAAAAAAAAGAAAAGAAAAAAGATTGACAACGAAAATTTCTAATAGAAAAGTTCATGAGATGTTTTTTGTTTTAATCATTATGAGATATTGAAAACTTCATTCTCGTTTCTTGGCACTTCTAGTTTGTGATAAACTACACAATGCTCATTGACCACAGTAATATTGTTAACATAAAGAAGACTAGCAGCTCTAGACATTAACTGTTGAAAGCAATGGAAAGAAAAATCCCCACAAGATGTATTTTTTTGTTGTTACAGTTTTGCACTTTGCCTAATCATTTAACTACCGTATATACTCGCTTATAAGTTCGCTCCAAATCCAAACAATATGGACCCTGGTCTGCCGTCGCATAATGCGCTGGCAGATCAAGGTATATGTTGTTTATTCTACTGATTACTCCTAACAAACTGCATATACCCTGATTTGCCAGCGCATTATGTGACGGCAGATCTGGGTCTATGCAGTTTATAATTGGATCTGACTTATACCCGAGTATGTACGGTAGTATCCTCGTCATATTTACATCCGCTTTATCTATCTCAACCAACGTGCCTACATAAAGCAATAACGATTTTGCAGACGGAATCTTGGACTATATTTCAACACAAAATTCAATGATTTACAAACAATGTAATAATCTGTGGTACTTATACGATATTTACTGTAAAAAGTCCATTCACTACAAGAGTCGCGGTGGCATGTGTATGTCGATATATTTCTTCACCTTGCCTGCATGCACATCAACAGTTTGGTCCGGTACAGATACAAATTTTGTATTATGTCGGGGAAAGGGACAATGGTATAACAACTTTTCCATAAGTTCTGAACGGAAGTTCAAAAGAGAACCCTCAGATATATGACGACCTACCATCCTATTTATCTTCTTAACTAACCATCCACCTACCACTGACCGACATATATATCTATCTTTATATCTATTAACTGTATATCTATCAAAATATCTATCTATGCATACAAAAATATGTTCTATTGTTTTTATTTGTGTCTTGTGGAGAATACCGATGCCATTGTCACAACAAATGTATTTGTCTCTTGCGGAGAATACCAATGTAATTGTCGCAACAAATATCTGAATAGCAATTGGAAAACCATTGTAAATTATTCTTCTATATCCACATAGAGTGGCGGCGCGAGGTTTGAGGCGCCCAGGGGCAATGTTCTTTAATGGCGCTACTTTTTTTTTTTACAGAGAACAGTTTTTACGTCAGCTGCCAACCTCCAAGCCCCCCCCCCCCCCATCTAAGCTCTGACACCGGGGGCTTAAATGGAGGGGGAGGGGGGAAGCTCCCGACGGCGCCCCCTCGCCCGGCGCCAGGGGGCAATTGACCCCCCTCGCAACGCCACTGTTCACATAGGCTTTCAGAAATACAAATATCAAGCAAAACATAGCGAAAGATTATGTTAGTAGATAAGGTGTGACATTTAAAGGAAATGGAAGCATTTACTATATTAAAGAGCTGCATTTTATTTTCCAACATCTATAGCCTTTAATTTTGACCATAAAAGACATTTGAAGTATTTATAGTATTTGAAGTATTTATAGTATCATTGTGACTTATACAGCTTTTGTGAGCGTCTCACTTCGAAATGCAATATTTCGTAATCTGTGCAGTAGAATTTTATAATAACAAGGAAAATGGGGTTTCAGGTTTCAGGTTTGGAAGATTAAAAATAGGTTTAAACAGAAACCTCTGTATTTGACTTCTGAATTGGGACTGTCCGGCCCACCCACTTTCATTTCTGCACAATAACTCCCTTGATTATTATTGCATTTCAACCAAAGCTTGTTGCAATTGGATTTTCATGAGACCCTGGGTGAATCTGATTTTCATAAGACCTCTGGGTAAATTTGATTGTCAGCATTCTGCATTGTTTAGCGGAGTTATAGATTTTGATTGTCAGACCCACCCTCATTTGTTTCTAAACAATAAGTCACTTAATTATGATTGGATTTCAACCAAATTTTACAAGCAGCTTGATATTAACAATGCCATCAAAAAGTGGGAGACATAAATTCCTGGAATTTCATTTCAAGAAAATCAAAATAAATGCAATAGTGACTAAATTTTAACGAATTATACCACCTTGATTTTATTGCTCTTCGCCAGATGAGGTTTCTGAAAAGAAAGCATTACCAAAGTTATCTCTGCCATTCATTTGTCGCAATTGACACGGATCTTTTTCTGCAGCAAAAGCTTTATTTATTCGACCTAAATTTGCTCAAAGTTGACATTTCTTGGCATTGAATCCAAATTGTACAATTATGGACAGATTATTTACAGCTGTGCTCAATGACACTGAATCCGAATTGTACAATTATAGATAGATTATTTACAGCTGTGCTCAATGACACTGAATCCGAACTGTACAATTATGGATAGATTATTTACAGCTTGGCTCAGTCACACTGAATCCGGATTGTACAATTATAGATAGATTATTTTATACATAAGAACTATTCTTCAGTCAGTCGACAGGAATGATATTTGGCTGTCAAACAATGTTGATAATTTTCGAAGTGCAAAATTAAACACTTAAAAATACGATAAAAGACCTTCAAAGTGGAATGGAAATTTACAATCCTCTTCAAAAGGTGTGATCTGTCGAATTGCTAAGCATGATATTAATTTGGAAACATACTTCAAACTATTACCAAGATCATCTTGCTTGCCAATTTGCAAATTTAGCTGCAGTAATCACAAACTAACAGTTGAAACATTTGCAACATCACAAAGTAGTAGGTTATTTAGTATGGAGGCATTCGGAGTAAAGTGCCTCGAGCAAGTACACACTATGGCGGATGCGATGGTAGGATTCGAACACTCCCCCTTTTGGTCGCGAGTCCAGAACGCTAACCTCTGAGCCACCGCGGTTTCTCAAAAATCGAGGTACAAGTATCTATCATCCTCAAGTATTTTTTTTACAGCTTGCGATATTTTCAAATACTAGAGGACATTTCAAAAGAAAATGGAGCAACAGATGTAGGAATTTGAAAGAAGCTGTCGGTTAATTAATGTAAATTTCGATCATAAAAAATCCGTACTTTTGACTACTCCGTCCGTATGTCCACAACTAAGACGAAAACTTTGTATAATGCCAGAAAATTCCATACATGTCATCAGTCTTACATAGTGCACAAGATATTTCGTAATAAATATATATCTTTTTTTTTTCTTTCTAGAAAATGGTTCCAATAGTGTATTCATGTGATTTTAGTGTCATGTGTAAATCGGTGGTAGTCAAAATAATTATAGAAATACGGACTTTCCATCAGTTGTTCTGCTGGTTTCCTTACCAATTCATCATAAGACTTTAATTCTCTCCTGACTTTCATAACCCATATCTTTTTTTAAAGTCCAGATATTGGTAAAAAGTGGAAATGTATTGATAATACCTTTGAAACGTATTTAAGTGCGAATGTCTCCCATAAAAAAAACGGTCTTTTTAATCAACATATAACCTGGATGAAAACATCCCATCCTTAATAAGCTGGTATTATTTGAAAAAAGCATGGTGGGGAGAAAAGTGGTTGCATGTGAGAAAATTCGCAGGTGATTAAGGAGTGACCTGGTGGTGCAGAGTTGCCATGACAACAAGTGTTATTGCGAAAGCGGTTTGGAGCTTAGGAACGATGGGGCGGTATCAAATTTCCCGTGCGTTGGTTTCTGGCATACTCCGTCAGTACATCTGGTGTCGATATAATAATCTTCGTGTGCTTTGTTCTTGTGTAGTATCTTATCAGTTGAAAGACAAATCAGTGTGCACTCATTTTTGTGTTGAATCCTGAGTTTTCGAGAGAATAGGCATTCGAAATTTAAGGTAAGAGATTACTTCTTTTTACACCTGAAACAGAATCCAAAAGCTTCTATTGGATACGGTGTTTCTCAGTATTGAAATGAGAAAAATGTGCTTTCTGTATACATGCAGCTTGCATGAGCGTAAACGTACGGGAGTGACTTAAACATAGCCAGGGCACCAAGCAGCTGTTAAACCCATTCAAAAGTTATGACTACAGAGAACCAATGTGCCATTCGATTAGCCAGTGCGCATAATGATTTCCTATTTAACCTCACAAAATTTACTTATAATATTCATAATCTGTTTTAGAGATTTTATATGTGTGGTTACTCATATTCTATTTCATGATATAGGGGTTTCACGAGACACTTTCTCCCTCATGTAAAAAGAGCTATTACTTAAGTTATATGATTTGCAAAACCAGTAAGGGAAATCGTGATAGAGAATATTAACATTGCTATACGAAATATTATAACTGTTGACGCCGCTGTCACTCCCGTCGCCGCCCGAAAGGTAATACGAAAATGTTTTTTTTTTAGCTATTAGCTAATGCAGATGAGACAACAAAAAACAAATGTCCAATCAAAATTTAGATTTATTGGAAAACACATGGAAAGCAATTGAACTATTTTTGTAAAATTTTATCAACATTCCAATTACAAATTAATGTTATGCCAACACTTTTTAAACTTAGCTCTCATCTAATACATCTAATTTCTCTTTGGCACTCTAACATACATAAAGCTTTCAAAGCCGTAATAATACTCCCTTTTCTCTGCATGCAAACAAATTACAAAAATTAAAATAAATCCAGTATATTTTGCTTAATGCAACATAATGAGAATTTAAATCCATGCAAATTACAATAATATACACATTAGGCCTCGTGTCTCATAAAGGTCAACGATAAATGGTGAACACTTAATAGTAGATCGTATACGCCTCGTTGCAGTTTGCTACTCTTCAGTTCCGGAAAATAAATAAAGTCCTCTCAGGTTGGCAAAAAGTTGGATCGAAGTATGTCCATCATAATACGCCCAAGTTCAATGTACAATTAACACGAAGCTTTAATGACGAAAATTAACTTTGTTGAATCAAGACGTCGAGTATAAAATAATAATAGTAATAAATAAAGACAACTGGCAAATAATGCTGCTAAAATGTTTGTTCTATCAATTCATTACAAACACTGGCCACGAATGGTATATACAAAATACAGCAATCGTCCCGGGGGGTGGGGGTGGGGGCACATTTCTTTCATTATTGTATCTTCAAATTGCAAACGTTTCTTTAAATACAATCACAAACGACATCAAAATCAGTAATATAGGCTCATGTTTTCATAAAATGCAAAATTAATAGGTGGTTTACTGGAGATTTGTGTTAAAACAGGTAGCTATAAGAATCCGCCTTGCAACGAATCTGTATGTCCCATGTATATACTAATGTGCCACTAGTGGTCCAATTTCTAAAATAATTCATAGGCTTCTGTGGTAATTGACACTTGTTGTGGAAATCATATAATATAGCATATTTAATATATTTATGAATTTAAACTTTCAGCCGTTTCACTAGTAATTTTCTGAGTGCTGTCCGGATAAAAATTGAATGATCCAAATGAAGACGAATTGTACAAATCTGGTCATCATGGAGGTTATGTGAATTAGATAGTTCAAAATTTCATTGTCCACATTTTTTAATGCTTTCTGAAATTGGTGTAAGTATGAAAAAATAAATACTCATTTGTTTAAAATATTATCATTTTCGTACAAAATATAAATAGATGTGGGGGGATTTTATGTAGGAATGTCAGAAAATAAGCATTTTGAAAACTGTCCATTAGTATTAAAGTCAATGGATATTGGACAAACTTTTAGCACATATAGTTATAGAATGGTAGAGGACGAATTTAATATTATAACTATATGTCCTTCTTATTCTCGGATTAAGAATCATGAGTTCTCGCCTCCTGTTATTTACAATAATTCTTGTTTAGAAACATTTTACAGTTACTTGTGACTATCTAGAAATGCGTGATGTCCTAAAATACAATGCAAAATAATAACTATAGACTTACGGTGTAGAAAACAGATACTGATGTAACCGTCATCCTTTCGCGGCATAATAATATATATTATGTATATTGTGTAGTACTTTTCGACCAGTACCCTATGTTACTTACTCGAATAAAGTATGAAGTTATAATATAATCATCACTGGCCTTCCTTTACGCGCTACGTAAGGGAGATAACTTTTCACGGCTGAGTACGGTAACTGCAAAGGGATTTATTGGGGTCCTAGAGAGCTTCACACAGCTATCTGATCAAAAGAAATCTACAGAACCATTTATTTCCCATTCTTTTCAGAAAAAGTCACACAGACACGAAAACAAACCAAGAAAGTAATCAATCATCCAAAATGCAAAACTTATTTCCAGCTACACTTTTGTTGAAGAATTTTCCTGATAATTCTTTAGTTGAACTACTTTTTCATGTGAAGTACTTACTTAATAATTTACTTGATGTATTTACACCTTTTAATTCAAATCCATTGTGTCTGAAGAACTATTCAAAATGTCGTGAACGTGTGGAAATGACATTTTGACGTGCTAAAATATGACATTTTGCGATCGTGAGTAAAGTAATTAAAGAATGAATGAGTTATTTCTTAAAGTGTTCATTTTTTAAAGAGTTTAGGTCTCTGGCTCGCACTATTCTTGTCGGAAACACGAAAAGACATTTGAGGCTATCAGGATTAACTGCTTTTGTCAGTGAAGACACCAAGGCAGTGTTCGGACATTCATTATCTCGGGTTCAAGTTGAGACAGCTGATAAATTAATCCGTTGTTAATCAATGAGGAGGGTTAAAGGGTGAAGAATGCTGTAGTGTGGTGCCTCACGCCACGATTAATATCTCATCTAGTTTCAACCAAAACATACTGCCGGTTGTATATTTTATAGATTTGTTCACAAGATAAAGTTCAAATTAAAGAGTTATATTAAGGAAAAATATATATCTACATATGTTACATAACGCTAGACTATAAACTGAATGTATGCCGGTATGTTGTACACATTTTGCACGAAGAATACCGGCTTGTACATGTTTTAATTTATTTCACATGTGATTTGGTTTTTGTGACACATTTTCATTTTAGAATCGCGGACAATATTTGAATTTCCGGCGTGTTTGTGACAAGTGGTGCAACAACAGCTCGTGCAGTACAAATAATAGTTCACTTTGATATGTTATAGATAAATTAATCGGATGAGACTCTTTTGACAATAGTGTATTTTAAAATATAGACATCAATTGCTGGATAAACGATGTATGCAAGTTTTGCGTGGATCTGTTGCAAAAATCCCCTTTTTTGACCTTGTCCGTTGAAAGAAAAGCAAAACCAGTAGTTCTGTTTGTGGTGCTGTTCTTAACTTGAACAGGTATTCAACCCAGTTATTTAACTTGTGTGTCACCTTGTGGTTAGTCATGTACGAAACGTGATCGCTTTTTATGCAGGGTGTTACGAAAGCAAAGCTGGAAACACGAGTCTGTCATAATTCTGAAGTAGATGAAGCAGGAGAAGAAATGAGTTTCTTGTAACTAACACCGGCAGAACACAGTCAGTCACCTAGCATGGCTTAGTCAGACTTACTCAAACATGTGAAATCAAGATTTATACGCATGATTTGACAATGAATTAGAAGGCTTACCTACAATACACACAACGATTACTTGAATGTAGGCGAGAAAGAAACAATTTAATTACATGTCATAGACGTGCATTAGACAGCATGGCACGCCAGAATCCAGGATGCCATTTTTAGTTGCCTATATCAACAGATGAACCACAGATAATTCTGCATGTAGTTACAAATATGCACTTGATTGCTTCAAGCTGGACATGTTCTGCAATGGCTGTGTATGTACCATAAAACTGACAGTACACAGGTTCCCTAGACTCCAACACAAGATTCTCATATTATGAATACGATCAGTGCCGATATTGATGGTCCGCCATCAATTTATTTACAAGATATCAGAGTCATTATAACAGAATTAAGAGAAAAACTGAAAACATCCGATGAAAACCAGGATAAATTGAAACACAACCTACAAAGTCTTCTAGAAGAAAATATTCTTTGTCCAGAAAAATCGAATAAGTGGAGGATAAGTTTGGAGAAAGTTAGTGAAGTTGGATTTTACTTGCAAGGTGCATTCACAAAGTGTGAAAGAAATGAACTAAGCGGATCTTAACAATATCCTACACAGTCAACATCCTGGGCTGAGGACATTACAAAGCTATTTTCTACATTTGGCAACCTAAACAAGAAGATGGCCAACTCGATGGCCGCATAAGAGAATAAATGGAACCAGTTCACATTCAAAACAGCCCATCTTCCGATATTCCATCTCCGACGCTTGCATCATCGTCAAAAGCAACGACACACAGGCTTCTGAATCAGACCGCGCTTAAATCGAGCAATTTATAGAGCCTGGAGATGATATATTTTTCCACGCTAAAAGGATGGCAAATCCGATGGTTAGTCGAATAACCTTAAACCCTGGTTTGAAACCCTAAATACATCAAAAGTTTAAAGAAAGAGCAATACCAGACAATTAACTCTGCAAGTACCGGCAACAGAGTGCCATCCTCGGATCCAAATGCACCGGATTGAAATGTGCATTGCAATGACCATACTAGAGTAATGTCTTCATGCTGCCAAGATATCATCTAATACGTGTCAGTGTTGATCAGACACAAAAAGAAACAGACAGTGATGACAAAACATTCTTCGGTGTGAATAGCAGATTCGTTTTACGCCATTATGTTGGGAAAATACACAGACGGTCGACAAGATCAGGCTCCCTTCAGTTTCTTAAGGATAAAGCGTTGACGCTACAGACGCACGACTGTTCTACGGTAGATATAGCCTTTTGGCACAATTGAATGTACCTAGACTCTGTCTTCAAAACCAGAACTGAGGCTGACGATTTCTGGCCTTTCAACATATACTGGAGACCGTGTCTATTATTCGTTCATTTTCTGAAGATTTTACGATAATTTATAAAAATACAATGTGATTCAAAAAGGCAAGAAAATAAGTAATTACAAACTTATGAATTAATTATAAATCCACATTTAGCAAATTATAAGTAAATGCATACAAACATTAACAATTATAAATGCTTTGAATATTACGCTTGAAGCATATGCATTTTGCAATATTTATTACAGTTACTAGCGTTGAGTTTCTATCAACTGATATAATGTTTACTGTTGAATCATGAAATATTCATCAGACATAATTATATCTATATTTAGATCTAAACTCATGCATTTACAAAATTGTTTAACTTCTGACACTTTACTTTTTAAAGTACTACACAACAAAAATAGTTAATCTACCGCTCTCTTTGAAGTTAAATACATGGATTTCTTGCATTATATTCTGTGAAATACAACGATTTCTTGCAATATATTCTGTGAAATACAACGATTTCGTGCATTATATTCTGTGAAATACAACGATTTCTTGCATTATATTCTGTGAAATACAATTATTTCTTGCATTATATTCTGTGAAAGTTCTCAAATCAATCAAATATATAATATCCTTTACCTTAATGAAATACTTGGTAGATAGTCTTATCAGATTTATCCATGACTCAAGTTCCAATTGTTCTGAGATATCGTTTAAACTACCAAATACCATAGTCAGTATATTATTATGTAACTGATCATAGAAAATCTCTGGACGAATATATGAAAATAACAATTTTGCTTATCTACGCGAGCTTCCGTATCATTCCCAAGTATAGATCATATCGGCGATTTTGAGGGGAACCTTGTACTTTCAGGGCGAAATATCGTTGTACTTTCTCTAGTTGTTTCCATGCCTGATATGTCATGCTGAACCAGAGTTTTAAGTCATACAAAGCAGAGGGCAAATATAATTCTTTCCCAGACTTATACAGTCGAGCTCGCTGTGGTAAAGGAGGAGTATCCTTGCTTTATACAAAGCACTTTTGATGTAGCATTTGAGAAATAGAGGTGTACCAGTCATGTCGGATCGTCGGACTCGAAGTTGAAGTTCATACTTTGTATTCATCATGGATATTTAAAAAAAAAAAAAATTATGCCTGTTGATGACGATGTATGTTCCTATATACTGGTCGTGGTTGACTTCTATACCAATTTTTTCATATTTCCAGAAAGGGTCATGTCTTATTTGCATGAGATTTTAATGCTGATGTTACTTCTACAAGAAATAAGCGGCAGAACTCGAAAGCTCAGCATCTTTCACATTTTTTGGAAACACATTTTTAAAACCTATGAATTATATGAATATGTGCTCATGACATTCATACATTCTCAGTCAGTGATTGACAGTTTTATTGCACGCAAAACTTCAGAATGTTGTATCGTGTCTGAAGATAATTATATTACCACCTCAGATAATTTGCCAATTATATTTAAAGTGAATGTTTAGGTACTGGATATGAAGAAAAAAAATCATCCACTTCTTAAGTCCCAAACCTCCATGATGGCATAAGGTGACAAATGATACGATTGGAATTATCAAAGGGCTTTCCACTAAAAAGAAGCAGATTATCTCGCAAAGGTTGATAATTTATATGACATTTTCATTAAGTCACTTTCAGATGCCACCGCAGTATCACTGCCAATTATTTCGTTTAGTCCTGGAACAAAACTATATTGGGCAAAAGGGTTAAGACAGCACATGAAACTTAATAATTGTTTGGATCATAGCAGGACGTCTAAGAGGCGTGCATCATTGCTAGTTTGTATAATACAAAAAAATGCATAAGATAGGTTTCTTGTAATACAAAGGGAAGAAATCCAGAATTATCCAGAAAAGTCATATATAAAATTAGATAAAGCCAGCAAGTGCGATATCAAATCATATTGGAAACTACCGCATTCTCGGAGCTCAAAAGCGAGTCATGTATGTCGTAAAAGTAAATTAAATATACACAGAAGCTAGCAACGTAGCTGAAGGATTTGCAGCATTTTACAAAGATATTTTCGAATACGAGGTTGAAAATAAAAATATTTTGGGTAGGTCCACATTCTCAAGACGGGTTCATAACTTTGTCATTAAAAAACCACAGAAGGTGCATTTAAGAGTTTTTACTCTGACATTAAAGAAGCAGATTTTACGATAGAAAAAGTTTCGTATGTTTTGCACGGTTTAAATCTAAAGAAATCACCCGGCTGGGATGGGGTTTTGAAAATGAGCACTTGAGCTATGCATGGTAGAAATTGGTACAAAAATGTTGACATCTATTTAATTGCATTTTGAGAAGTGGACAAATTCCATCAAGTTGAAACAAAATATGGCTTTAATAGGCAAAGTCTTTAAGGAGCACGGATACGATAAAACTGATCTTTAAGGAGCACGGATAAAACTGATCGCAATAGTTGTATCACGTGTTGGAAAAGGGTACTCATGACAAGGATAACAAAATTCATTAAGGATAGTAACATTGAATTTCCTTGTAGTTAGCATAAGGGCTATTAGAAGAAATTGGACTGCATTACTACTACGTTCAATGTACACATATTACAGGAAACCATTTATCACAATATAAAGCTTAATGATAAAGTATTTGCGGCATTTTTAGATACACAAAAAGGCATTGCCACAGTCTGGCATGATGGTTTGATGCTAAAACGTTACGAGGCTGGAATTAAAGAAAAATAGGGCGTATCATAATGAATTACTACCGTATATACTCGAGAATAATACTTGTCAAAATCCAAATAACATAGATCCTGATCTGCCGTCGCATAATGCGCCGACAGATCAATGTCTATGTTGTTTGTTCTGCTCATTAGTCCTTACAAACTGCATAGACCCAGATCTGCCGGCGAATAATGCGCCGGCAGATCTGTGTCTATGCAGTTTGCAGTTGATATGGGATTATACACGAGTATATACGGTACTAAATAGATTTGAGCAGTTCTGTTTCTGTGAATTGTATCACATTTGAGACCTTCCATATGAATCGCGATGTAAGACAAGGGGGAGTTCTTTCGACCTTTCTTTCTCTAATATGTGTTAACGGGCTCTTAATTAATTTCGAAACTTGTGGTTTTGCAGCGCGATCATATACCATTAACTATGACAATCCTGTATTAGGGGACAATTTGGCATTTGTTACAATAAAGCGTTATAGCTTGAAGAAGATTGAGGTTATAGTATTTAGTTTATTCACTTAGCGGGAAATTTGTTCTTAATGTATCAACGTCTGTAGCTTTAGTTTTGGGACAAAATTCAAAAAGTCGTCAGGAGTATGCATTTCTTTTTGGAAACAAATTCAGAAAGTAGGGCACGTCGGTCTCACATGTTGGTATTTTAAGGTCAAGCAATCAATATTCCATGCGGAAAACAGATGAAGCCTGTCGTAAAGGAATGTGGGTGGGGACATTTTTCAGCACGAGAAGTTTCGGTGGTGAAGCCTTTAAAGCAACAACCATTAAGATCAGTCAGTCTATCAACAAGGTAGTCCTACTCAGTGCCTTATATGGATGCGAACTACCGAGCGAGCTGAACAGAACTGAACAAGCTTACTATTGTAATAAATTGGCGTAATTATTGTTTCTTTTTATTCATAGACTGCTATCACGTCGAGAAAGCAGTTTAACTCGATGTATCTCTCTCTTCGACGCATATCCAGTTATCTTTCGAATAAGTCCCATGTTAGGTATGGTTGTATGGTGGACATATTTAGTATTTTGAATAGGTTAAACTTTTAGTTATCATGCAAGATTGCATTGCCTGCGGTTATATTCCCAACAAGTTATTATAGCGAGTATTCAGTGATGAAAAGATTTGTCAGGAACAAAACCATTTTCTCTTAGAACGGTTGAACTTGGATTAAAATGTTTTACTGTTTGGAAATTTTTACTGCATTGTATAACCAGATAAAGTCTGGAAGTCTGGAAATTTACCAAGAATTCTTAAGAAATCAAACATGCAGATTGCATTGCGCTATTATGGATGTCAGTTCCTGGTAACCACGCAACGAATGCACCTCCGTTATGTGAACTGAATTATCATAATTTAGCCTTATGGGTTATCTGTAATCTAGCACGCTCATGACAAAAGATCTGTATATGGTCACTCTAAGAACCTACTTTCCATATGAGCTATATGTTGAACTGAATAGTTTTTATTAAGAATGTTCATTGCAAACCTTGCTAGGTGTAAAACCAAAAGCTTGTATGTCTGATGACTAATACAGAGTGATGACTAATACAGAGATTTTGTGCCTGTATCCTTCGTATTTGTTAAAACGTATAGAGAGAGCTACTATCAAGTACTAAATCAGGTTTAATATACTAATGTAACAGTCATATGAAAAGTATAAAATAGTAAGATTGCAGACTTGAAATGAACAAGTAATAAAAAGTTTCACAGATATATCGAAGTGTGAAAGTGATTTTTAACATTTCGAACACGGACGAATAAATCTATTCCTCTCTGTTCATTTTCTCCCTCTTTGAGAGTTTGTTGAGTGTGTGAGTGTTTATGTGTATGTGTGTATGTGTGTGTGTGTGTATGTGAGAGAGAGAGATGATGATGATGATAATGATGATGCAATTAGATGCTCTTATTTGTCTTTGTATCGGCAAAATGTATACAGCCTTAAATATTTGTGTGTGTGTGTGTGTATTTCTCTTTTCTATTTTGCATTTCAAATCTCCTAAAGAAGAAATAAAGAATATGATGATGATGACCTATGTAGTTGATACATACTAACTTTGCGAGAACGTGAGTGCGTATGCTTTTTAATATTTGTTAGATCAATCATCAACTGGAACCTTGTATTATTACTGCAACTAGTTCCTCTACTACTACTACATCATCATTATACTCTTCTTCTACAAAGTGCTTTTGAGTTTACTATATCGAAATGTGATTTTGAGCTTATCATATCGAAAAGTGCTTTTGAGTTTATCATATCGAAAAGTGCTTGTGAGTTTACCATATCGACAGCTTGTTATCTTGCTTTAAAGACTAGTGTACGCGTTTGCATGTAATTCATTACTGTTATTCTAGACGAAAGTGTCCACTCTTTTAAATGTCAATGCGCATTTAATTTTTGAAGGGTAGCATATAAGATTGGTTACATCAGTCTGATTTAATCAGGACCTGCAGTACGTTCCAGTAACGCTTGAGCAAGCCTCCTTTAGGACACAAGGTGAATAATGCAACCCGAAGATAGGTTTCAACACTTTTGCTGGATAAAAGTCAAATTGTGTGCATTCAAATTATAAACTTCTCCATGACAGAGGTATATGTCTATTTGAAAAATGTCATCAAAAGTGTTCAAACGTTTGGATTTAATTTTTTCCTAGTTAGAGTAACAAGAACTTAATTATCGTTCTTTAGCAGTGTCATATAACAAATATAATGTTATACAACCAAATATAATGTAATACAAGCAAATATACTGTAATACATTCAAATATACGCTAATACAAGCAAATATACGGTAATACAAGCAATAAGAAACGTACATATAAATATACCGATTGTATATAGTCCATCTAGTAAATACTATTTAGTATTCGAAGGTAATATTAATACTTGAACACAGAGAAGTAAGTGTACTCTATGGCGTCTGAATGGGTGACGTTTTGCTATAGACTTTCTGACTAACGAATCCCTTTCCTAAGACTTGCAATGTAAACCCATTACACACTCAAATAACAGTTCCAAATCAATTTAGAGTGCTTAATGGGCGGAGGTTATCTATGCAAGAAAGAAATATGACTCTACAGTCGATGAAAAATCTCCTAATGTCTAGAGACTTGGTTTTATTCAGATCTTCCAAACAGGAAATGGTCGGTTTAATGTATCGCGAACTGAGACATTCTCTGACAAGATATATTGAATTTAACAATAATGCACCATTTTTGCAGTCTATGGCGACCAACTTAAAGCAACTATTTGATATGCCAGGAAATATTAATTCGAAAAAGTGTATGAAATAAATGAGTTTCGTGTTCAGTAAACCCGATCTTTCTGAAGGCTATCTAAATGGCATCAAAATTTTCGTCTAGATATTTCCATTATCTCCCTGCTTTTATTCGAGTTTGGGCTTCACTTTTAAAAGATGAATATGAAAAATGACAGCTACTAAATGAAGTTTAAAGTCTCTTTGACCTCTAAGATTTATAAGAAAATTAGAAAAATAGACTTACTCCATATGTTTTTGTTTGCTTCTTTGTGTATGGGATTTAATCTACTTTGTTTTGTTTCAAAAGAAGTGGGGGTCCTGGATTTGATGGAACTAAATGTCTTATTTCAGAGTTCAACCTCGGGCAAAAATGTTGTTCAATTTTATGTTTTTAGTTTGAAAGCAATGGACCATTCACATCTATCACTTCTAAATTATGCTAATACATGTTAGATGATCGAATTTGTGTGACGCCTTACACGGTTTTAATCAACCAGCTTGAAGTACCCAGTTCTCATATATTGAAGTACACAGTTCTCGTATATTGAGCACATTTTAAAGTTGTTGGGATTTTGTTGTTGCTCATGATCTTTAAAAGGACATGTCATCTTCAAAATTTAGCTAAACTAATTTATTTTTGTTTCTTTCAGATTTTATTTTTTTGCATGAAAGTCCAAACGATTATATACAATATTTTCATTTGTTTAAATTTTATCACACTATGGCATTTAAATATCTCAATAATAATAATAATAATAATAATAATTATCATCATCATCATCATCATCATCATCATCGTCATCATCATCTGTACAGAGACGCAATCGAAGAGTTCAATAATATACGTTGCATGTATAAAAGACGGGGGAACTTAATTACTGAATTAACATCCAGTAATAAATTTTACTGCTTTTTGTGCAAACATTTTTTGAAATAAATGGAATAACTCGAGTTGTCAAATTCTTCTGCAAAGTAAGTAAGATCTGTGAAGAAGAGGTTTCTTTTTCGATAAAACGAATTATTTTCCAGATATTTGAAGATGAGGGATTAACTTTCATAAAAATTGGAAACAATAAAGAAAGGCGAAATGTAATTTCCTTAGAAGTCTTGAATAAATAGAATAAATCTATAAGGCTATGGAAATAAAATACATTTTCCAAAACCACCCAACCATTTTACAGGTATTGACAAATCAGTTTCCAGCTTAACTTTAGAGGGGAGAGAGTGTCGTCAATTACATTTCTGCTTGCCGTTATTTCAAATGTTTGCCAACTTGGTTGTGATAAAATGGTCTACCCTACTTTATACTTTATGTCAATTTCGCAAAATAAAAAACGATAATACATTTTGTATCATTATACACAGTTTCGAGCTGAAGTAAATCGGAAATAAGTGCGTAATACCAAGATATGCAAAGAGCCAGCTGGGTGTGTTTTGGCAACTGGAGGAAGGGGTGGAGTTGGGTTTGTACAGTTGAGGTTACCTGATTTTGTGACATCACAATTATAACAGAGCAAGTACCAAGACAAGAAACACTGCAAAAACGTGCAGACATGAAACGTTTAATATGATGTAAATGTACATAAAAATACATATGTACTGCCCCAACGTAAACCCCTCAACAAACAGAAAAATAGAATCGCTTCTAACTAGAAATGACTAGAGCTGCTTTAACGTTGTCAATAGAACCAACACAATATGCATTCTTTGCGCTACTCTACTTCACATATGTTAAGGTCCAAAGTACTGTGTAGTGTTTGATCCAGGAACTGGGGAGCATCACCAGTATTGTGCTTTTGTTGATGCTCGGACCAGGAACACGTTTCACATTGTTTGGCCGTTTTGTTTGGGTGACCATAGGCTGTGGTCGTGTTATGTCGTTGCTCCGACCAAATTGTAACCGATGGCAACCATCAATTTTAAAGAAAAAAGATGCCCGATACAGAGGCGCCATGTTTAGTGGTAGTATAAAAACTGAAGCGTTTTAGTGGACAGTAGCTTGCCATGTTTGTCCCTACACTTCTGTTTTCGCTATTGAAGAAGATCGTGTTTCTGGTTGATTAATTCTTAGGCGGAACAGACACATTTTGGCCAGAACGCCAAACCACGTCCCAGGTAATAACTTAATCTAAATACTGCTATATTTTTACATCCGAACAAAATTTCAATGAAAATTTAGTCAGAAATATAAAGAATTTAATGTTATACGGTTAAAACAGTAATTACTGTTTTAACGAAGTAAGAAAGAACTGTAATTATACATGTAAATATGTATATCTTATATTACAAGTATCTTGCAACACACGGATGCTAACAGAAGTGAATGTAGCGTAGCGCAATAAATGATGGGAGAATATGGTAAAATTTGGTGACATCTTTTGCATTGTAAAAGTCGTCGCTTTCTAAGTCTAAAGCAAGCAAATATAGCTTATGATAGTGTTTGGAAGAAAAATCCTCCATTGAATATAATTTTGTTTCAAAACATTTATTACGTAATTACTGTATATACTCGCGTATATATATATATATATATATATATATATATATATATATATATATATATATATATATATATATATATATATATATATATATGCAGTTTACCAACTGCAAACTGCATAGACCCAGATCTGCCGGCGCATTATGCGCCGGCAGATCAGGGTCTATGCAGTTTGTAAGGAGTAATCAGTAGAACAAACATCATAGACCCTGATCTGCCGGCGCATTATGCGACGGCAGATCAGGGTCTGTGTTGTTTGCATTTGGACCCTGGTTATACGCGATTTCATACGGTATTCACTTTGTTGGTAGCGGTTTGTTTTGCAAGAAATGTACCAGAATTATGTAAACTGTACGTGTTCAGAGAACCAGGTAACAAATAGATGTAGTCAGTCTTAGTCAGGTTGAAAGGGGGAAAATTATGAATTGGTCATCTGTATTAGGAAATGGACGAATTCATCAAAATCGGAGTAGATTCTGACTATCCAAGCACGCAAATTACCAATTACGTGGGTGTGCTGAGGGTGATTTAAGATATAAAAAAATCCAAAGATATCAATAAAATCTGTGTAAGTTACAAATGTATTGTTCCAAGTATCTTGTATCTTCGAACATATTTCTCTGTGTAGACAGTAGAAATGAGAAATGTAATTAAAGTTCGAAGTTTTGGAGATTTCGAATTATAATTGTGTTCTGAGCTCTACTGACAGCTATTTGTATCATTACTCATGTCAGATAACACATGCTCTCAGGATGCGTATCGGTGACCTAATTTCTTTAATTGCACACTGTGATGAAGCAGACAAAACGCACATTTACTTTGTCTTCATTTCCATTGATTAAGAAATTAGGTTAAGATCCTTAATGTGTTAACTATTGGGTGATTGAAGACGATGACTTTCTTTTTCAAAGATATTACATATGCCTTGCTATTGACTTCTTACGCAGATACCTGTCCTTACATAAAGATTTTAACTGTGTTAGGACATTTGTAGAAAAATGAAGATCATACACCACCTGTCACATCAAATACAAGTTCTGCATTCAACATATGGTAGCAACGTAACCTGCAAGCAGATTTCCTATCAAAGCAAGAGTATGATCTAATGGTTTATTATTATTCGGAATGCGGAAAGGTGAATTTCCAGGATTCCAAAACTTTATTTCATCGGTCGACTTTTACCCTCCGCCTAAGAACCCTCAAATGGAGGGGCAATACTCCCATAATCTGGTGCTACGTGGGGAGTGGGGTATGGTGGGGGTGTCAGAATGTTCAATTTGTTTACTTTTTGGGGTGCTTAGTTTTAGCTGGTATTTTTGGGGTCTGAAAACAAACATAGGCTCACCCTTTAGAAAATATGCCTATGATAACCGTTTCATCTCTGTACAGTAATAACATAACCATGCAAAGGAAACATTTTGTATCATCAACTAATGAAGCCACATAATGGGCAGTAAAGCTATCATCACTTAAAATTGGTTTCAAATGGAATCGCGAACGAGATCTGGCGATGCATCTAGAAATATATCAATGCAGATAGCTTCACTAACTGACACAAAGAGTTCCTTTTACATGAATTATAATAATTTCATACCGTTCTTCTTCCGTTAAAGCGGACAGTATGCATTCAATTCACCTTCAAATGGCCAAGGCCCTTGTAA